>CM040819.1:22350667-23550667 GCA_022828995.1 Vimba vimba
ATTTTAATTTAGCCTACCATTCAGACCGTGTTTCACTTATCCAGGCCTATATATTTATAGAATAGCAAAGTAGGCCTAATCAATATACAAGACTAAAACACATAGATGTGAAATATAAAGGCTATCATGATCATTTTGCCAACAATGAACCATGGATTTGTTTAGTTTATAATACGTTTTATTTTTAACTTAAACAAATACAACATATAACATTCAAAACTCACCGGCTTAGACTGCATTTGAAGAAAAATAAACACAACAGTTTTCTGTAGCCTTGTGTGCGAACTTATTCAATAGAATTATTAGATTATCTCCTGATGCGTGCTGCTTAATATCACACACTCCGCCGTGACAAACAGAAAAAAACGCGATGGCATATGGTACAATTGGCCTTGTATTCATTGTCCCTCACGCATTCCAGCCACGGGTAGTCATTTTCCAATTCAATTTTACATTTCTGTGCTCTTTTCTTTTTCGCCGGCTGCTCGGAGGTTGTCATTTTTACATTTCCCGCTGTTGTCACTTGTCGTCATCGTTGCTACGATACGTGACTCACAATGCGAAATGACCAATTAAAAGGGCATTCTCTGATGATGTTCCAACATGTTAAAAACGCTACGCTGATCATAGACAGGGGGAGAAATTTGCATCTACCACACCGTCGGGTTTTTTTTCTCATAGCCTACAAATGTCTTTGTTCATAGTCTGACATATTAGAAGCTATGTGTCTGTCATGGATTTGCACTGAATTGATTCTCAAAAATATGGAAAAAAGTGCGTTCTGTATCAGTTCAATATGGAACAAGACTTTATTGTGTCAAATACGGGACGATTCCGTATTATACGGAATGGATGGCAACCCTAATTGAACGTAATTCTATATGTTGGGTTACAAATTCAGCCCCGTTGGTTCTTCCTGAACACAACGATACCACGGACCGTAGTTCTAGCCGTTAATACATAAAGTTACATGATTCTTAATAATAGTAAGCATTTCACTTTTTGATTATACCATAAAACTTAGTTATAATGGTCTTCCATATAAGGACCATGCAACACAACACAAATACATTTCAAAATACATTGGCAAAGGGTGATTTTTGATCATAATGTCCAGGGATGAGAATGTCTCTGTTTTTTGCATGTTTAGACGAGGCTGAAAGTTCACAACCGCCTGCTGAACTTTTGCTCTCAAGCCGCGGGGTGATGGGCTATGTGTGTGCGTTTTACTTGAATTGATGAAATTATCAGCCAGCGCATCTGGCCGGACACTGTCCTGTTGTTCTGACGCGTAAATCAGGACTCCCCGGGGGGGTTCTGCGATGGCGTCTTGCTGGTCAGTGTATTTCTCTGGGGAGTAATAACAGAAGGTTTTGTTGATTCAGAAACAAGAGATCTGTGTCTTAAGATCGGCCGTTAATGATTTACTCCAAATGGCAGGCGCCAATGGTCTTGCACGTCGGAGTCTTAAGACAATAGAGGGTCTATAGATGTGTATTCCAGTACGTTGATTAGGTTCCAGACTAGAGGGGGGGATTTGATCACGGGGTAATCTCAGTAATTTAATCAACACGCAGTCTGATCATGTGCTTTGCGTTACAATATACAGGAAACATATACAGGAAACATATACAGGAAAAGTGCACTGAGCAGAACAGGCCTCTCTTCATGGTATTTGTAGACTTTACTAAAGCCTTCGATACAGTGCACAGAGAAACATTATGGAAGATCCTGCGTAAAATTGGTTGCCCTGACCTGATCACTGACCTGATCGCCAACCTTGTTTTCCCTCTTCCTTGCCACAGTCCTAGATAGTGCTTTTGCAGATTGTGATAAAGGTGTGATGATACAGACAAGGCCAGGAGCTGACCTCTTCATCGTCAATCAGTTCAAATCATCAAGTAGAACTAAACCTCTACTTGTCCGGGAACTTATGTTCGCAGATGACACTGCCTTTGTCGCCCACTCACATCAGGATATGCAGGAAATGATCACCCACTTTGCCACAGCGGCAACTGCCTATGGACTCAAGATAAATATAAAGAAGACAGAAATAATGTTCCAGCCACCCCCAGGCACCGACGAAAGCAGCCAAAACATCCAGATTGGAGTCGAAAATCTAGCAACGGTCAAAGAGTTCAAATACCTCGGGGCAATAGTCACCTACAACAACAAATTAGATGCCGAATTATATCTACGTAAATCAAAAGCTTTGCAGGCATTCGGCCGACTAAAAGAAAGAGTCTGGTCCAGCAAAGACCTCACCATAAAGACAAAATGTGCAGTGTATCGTGCAATTGTTCTCCCAGCTCTTCTATATGGAGCATAATCTTGGACAGTTTATATGACCCAAGCACACAACCTCAATGCCTACATGATGAGACACCTGAGACAAATTCTAGGCATTAAATGGTGGCACCATAAATCCAACAAGGAGTTACTAGATAAAACCAACACACCCAGTATGTACAAAACACTAATCCAGCGCAATCTGAGAAGGGCTGGCCATCTGAGCAGACTGGACAATAGTCGACTACCAAAACAGATTATCTACTCCCAGCTCAAAGAGGGGGACCGTGGCATAGGCAGGCCAAAGCTGTGCTTCAAAGACACAGTTAAAAGAAATCTCAAGCATAAACAGCACTCAAGCACTCGGCAGCTGGGATCGCCAAGCAAAAAACAGGACTCTGTGGAGAAATCTAATTCGAAGGAAGTCGTCATCGGACACGATGGACAGCAATTGATATAACACATTAATAGACATTAATAAGCAGTTTATAAATACAGCTATAAATACTTTATTCTTGATTTTTAAGCATATCTATAATGTGTTTAATACTTGTATTTTCATACTTTATTAATTATCAATTAATCATTCCTAAATTAAGTATTGCATTATTTACAAACCAGTTATTTAGGAGTTGTCAGTGGTTAATAAGATCACTTAGAAAGTGTAAGTAAATGATTAATAAACTATTTAAATGTATATTAATATATCTTAAATATTTCTATGTTCTGTATCACTGTGTTGTGTTTGTTTCCTTTTTCTGTTTAGAAGATAACTGAGTCTTTAAATCTCTTTTGTAAATGCTTTACAAGGCATAAATAGTCAAGTCAAGTCAAGTCACCTTCATTTATATAGTGCTTTTAACAATATTAATTGTTTCAAAGCAGCTTTACAGTGATAATAGGAAATTACAGTAACAGAGATTGTTTTGGCTTTACAGCAGCTCTAGGATAAAGTTATTGTCCAGCTAAAGTTAGTTTTGATTGATTGATTGATTCACTTCCGTTGCGAAGATCATTAGTTATTAACTTAGAGGCCGCTAGCATGACACCTTTCTAACAGAAAACCCTCAACACGCTCCGGTGTAACGCCACGCCAGCAGAGGGAGCCTTCGCCTGAGTATTGACTGTGTACCGCTCCCTCTGCTTCTACTTTCATTTCCTGTTTGAACAGTATTTAAGAAGAGATTGTGTGTTTGCACTTTGCAAAGTATTGCCAGTTCATCTGCTTTACCGAGCGTTTCCATTGATTTCTGCCTGATTATCTTGTGTATGATTCTGCCTGATTTCTGATTTACACCTGTTGGATTACCCCTCTGTTCTGGTAGCTTGTTTTGGACTGATGACTGTGTTTGGACCTCTTGCCTGTTTACTCATCTCTACCTTTTGGATTACCCTTGTGTATGTCGCTAGATTGGACTGCTATTGTGATTTTGACCTATTGTCTGGCTTAGCGTTTCTGTCTCTAAAACCTGCTGCTAATAAACATCCGCAAATGGATTCTAATACCGCCTCAGCCTCGTCGTTACATCCGGCCGCCCATCCGCACAAAACAGTGCCTGGTGGCTCGAGAACGCACTCCCGGAAATAGGTTCCAAGGTGCAAACGATTATCAGTTATCTCTGTGCAAACCTACGCAACCTCTGCACAAACCTTTGCGCAAACACCGATGACAACGTTTTATCTGTACAGATGTAAAGGAAAAGGAAGGGGGCCTTCACAGGGGAGAGCCTAGTCCTCACTTTAGATGAGCTCACAAAAATAGTTAACTGACCACTACTAAATGCTTTATAACTACCTGAATTAACCATAAATTACACTAGAAATACATGTTAATAAAGCATTTATTAACACACTAATTAACTATTACTATAAGTCTGAATAATAATATTTAAATAGTTTATTAATCATTTACTTACACTTTCTAATTGATCTTATGAACCATTGTTAACTCCTAAATAACTGGTTTATAAATAATGCAATACCTCATTTAGAAATGATACATTGATCATTAATAAAGTGTGAAAATACCATTATTAAACACATTATGCTTATAAATCAAGAATAAAGCATGTATAGCTGCATTTGTAAACTGATTATTAATGTCTATGCTTTATAAATGATGAATTAACTGTTTACTAATGCTTAACTAATGATTAATAGCGTGCAGTTTTTATAAAGTGTTACCGTGTATGGATTCTGGATAACAAGGAAATTAGTAGAAATTAATTCTTGCCATAATGGCAACTCTGTAGCATAAATGGTTTAACTAAACTGCAGAACTCATGTTCTGAGAAAATATTTTTTGTGAAAACAATGATCAATGATGTGCACTTTCGTTCGGTGGTAGAGTGGTCCATAGGCTTGTGTGATTAGGTCTGATGACAAACCTGTATAACCACTGCTGCTGGAGGCGTGCTGTTGATCCTAATGATAACCCCTTCTGTGATCTTCCCAACATTTTGAAAAATACAGTTGTATATGAAGGATATAATTAGAAGTAAACGATAACATTTGGATGTTTTTGTCAAAAAAAAGGGCCTATCTGTTTCCATTAAAAATATATAAACATCCTAAAACATATGTTTACCTTATAGACAAAATTGCATAAATTTGATTTGTTTAAAACAATTCAAATTACTGTTTGGCCAGTGGAAATGAATAATAATAACTCTTCTCATAAATATGTATTTTATACAATTTAGATTTTATGGGTATTTTGATAGCCTATATTTTTTCTAAAACAAGGCAATGATAAATGATTTTTAGCAATGTACTGCACAAATGGCATTATAGTCCATATATCATATTTTCCTAATGTCTTGTACCGTTAAACATGGTATCACGTGTATGGAATATGCAGATAGAAATGATATGCAGATGAGGATATGCATTGTAAAAGCTAGATTTGTGTATGTGTTAACAATGTAAGTTTTATACATGAAGCCCCTGATCTTTAGCTTGACTAAAAATAGAGTAATTGCACTCGGGAATTTGCAGATATGACATTGGATAGAATCCTGAAAACAAAAGGCAGTGCACATTTGATTTTATACTTAAAAAAGGAAATTGATTTGGGTGAACTTTGCTTGTACAGGATCAGACTTTTGTCTTTCTCCAAGGGATATGTAGTTATTATAAGATATGACTGATTTTTTTTAAACATTTTTTTACAGCAGATATCTGATTACATGCCTCAGCAACACAATGCGCAAACTACAAGATTAATGACATGATTTCTATGTGCCACTCATTTCTGACACAATAATAAAAATTTAAAAAACTGAATCTGGCTCACTTGATTGCAGTGGATTATATGTTTAGCCATTAACAATGCCTTAATGTAATGTAAAGTTGGAAAATTATATAATTATGTATGTAAATGGTCTTTTGATGAATAGCAATACGTACTTCTGAACTGGTATAGCTCTCATTCTAAACAGTTTTATCATCACAATCACTAGTTTAAGTAAAACTTAGAAAATAGCTATAATGAACTGATGCTAGAGAAATAAATTAATTTAAAACTATGGTAAAACTAGTGATCTTTATTTTTAACATTAGCATTAAAGGAATAGTTCACCCAATAATGAAAATTCTGTCATAAATGATTTTCTTTTCCTTCTTCTGCAGAACACAAAAGAAGTGCATACAGTGAAAGTCAGTGGAGTCCATATTTTCTAGCTCCAAATAGAACATAAAGGTACAATTTAAAAAAATTGGTTATTTAAAGGTTCTTTACAAATAGTAATTGTTCTTTATATAATTCTATTGTGATGAAGAACACTTTTAGGCTGAAATTGTTTTTTTCCATTCCAGTTTAGGGTTCTTTATTCCCACCCTTTCAATTTTTTTTTTTTGTTTTTTTTTTTTGCCATCTACAATGGTCAAAAATTATTTTAAAATCATCTGAAAATTGCCTTTCTGGAGCTTAGCCATATACACAGACTGTCAGCACATTTTCAACAAGTACTTGATATCCTTTCAAATTGTAACTGATTTCATATCAATCATGTCCTTTTTTTTTTTTTTTTTCTTAGAATTTTAACAGAACATGTAAGTGTAACCAGCTCTGTTTAGTTATTCTCAACTAAACAAGTGAAAGATATATTTAATTTATAATCCATCTGGTAGAATATGCCTCAAAAATATTAAAGCCATCCCAAGACTTTTTATCACTATTTACTTTTATCATTGTGAGGAGCTCACATACTGTCCATTCACAATGGCTACTTTTGGACCTCATAAGCATAATTGCTTTTACTTAAAAATGGAAATGTGAGTGCAGTCACTTTATAAAACTCAAATTTTAGAGTTTATTTTTACCCAGAGAAGTGCTGTAACACACACCTCACAACCTCATCAACTGCAGAGTGGAACTGTTACTCAATTACATCAAAATACACACATAATGATGTAAGTTAAGACATTGTAGCGGATTGTGAAGATATTTACTTTGTTAATAACTTGGCCTTTTTCACATTTATTTTGTATTTCTATTTTGTTTTATTTCTTTACTTAATTATTCATGTTCAGATGTCAAATGCTAGCATTTATTAGTGTATTTGGTTAATAACTGTTGATACATCACTGTATTTTTTTTTCTACAAACTCCCATGTTTGGACCTCTTAGGCAATAGAGACATGGAGCAGGGACCCCTCATTCAAAATGTGTCAGGGCTACATATTAAGCATATAGCCTTTGATATTAACATAAACCAACAGTATATTAGAACTATTAATGTTATTGTTGTTGCACATGCATCACCGTCTGTATATTACTTGTCATTGTTTGAGAGTTGTTTACTTGTTTACTTGTCAAGTAGTGAGAGTTCACTAGTGCAGATGCAATGTGTAAGCAACAGCTCTACCATAACAAGAATAGCAATGTACTGTGAGACATTTAAGATTATTATAAGATTATAACTTTTCAATTGGAATAGAATTTCAAAAATATTTTATGGATATTTTTCTATTAATATTATGTCTGTGTTTTAATTGCTTAAAGGTCCCGTATTATGCCCCTTTTCACAATATGTAAAATAAGTCTCTGATGTCCCCAGAGTGTGTATGTGAAGTTTTAGCTCAAAATACCCAACAGATCATTTTTTACAGCATGTTTAAATTGTAATTTTTTGGGGCTCAGAAAAACGCGCTGTTTTAGTGTGTGCCCTTTAAATGCAAATAAGCTGCTGCTGCACGGCCCAGGGGGCGGAGCTTCATGAGCTCGCGCTCAGTCTCTCAGGACAATTTCATCTCACGGAATGATGATAACATCAGACACTCTCAGTAATGGTGTTCATTTTGAGTCGGACAATAATGCTTACAGAGACAGAGTGCTGTATAGAGATGGAACAGGTATAGTTTAGTAGTTTAATTACGGTTATAATGTATTTGTCATCTGCTTGTATGTATCCATTATTAATAGCCTACAAGTCTGCTGTTTTGGACCAGGTCCGAATGATGATCAAACATATACTGATGAGTTTAATAAAGTTTATTGTACATCACACAAAAGATGAATTGTCAGTTTTACTTCAGAAAATCACTGTAAGAGCTGAGTAAACATAGCCTAGAAATCTAGATGCACCCAAAAATGTATTTTGCAGCCAGGGTAGTCTAGCAACTCTCCATTGACTTTCGAGCTGCAAAAATCTAAATTGGGTCAGGCCAATCACGTTGTGTATAGAGTAGGCGGGGCGGGCTTAACATAATGACGACAGAGTTGCAATGGTTCCCTGCTACTTGAAAACAAAGAATGGCTGCTGCTGGAGAACAGTCTTTCGAATCGGCTTTGGCCGCGACTCTGAAGGACTTGGAGTTAAGTTTTTCTTTGAGAAAAGAGCAAAGAACGGCACTTAAGTCATTCTTAAAAAAAGAAAGATGTGTTCGTAGTTTTGCCGGCCAGATATGGCAAAAGTTTAATCTATCAACTAGCTCCGCTGTTGGGAAAACGCTCTGGTTGGTTGAAGCGCTGTCCTATTGCATGCAGAGGGAATTTGAAAGACAGACGTTTATCCCGCCCCTCGGATTGAGCCGTGTCTATGGTGAGTTGCCAGACATAACATCTTGATGTAGGTCTGGCTTGCCAGGCTAGAGTAAACACAGTAAGTTATAAGAAGTGCGCAAGTACATAAACGAATTTCGGTAGAGTTGAGGGAGCATTTTCTTTAAAAACTAAATAATTCCACCTCGTCTTGGCTGCCTCAGATTTCGGGAGTAAATAGAGAGTGCTATGTGGATTAATACATCCAGCCACACAACACCTACAACTCTTGGGAGACATTCTCGTCAGTGCAGCAGCTGTGAACTCGATCAGGGCGGGTCTATGTTAGAACGGCAGTGTCTGTCAACACTCGTGGGCGGGGCCTGTGCTTAGTGACGTCACTAAAACAGCATTCTGAAAACAGGTTGTTGGGAGACACTGTTGATGATTTATGGGGATTAATAAAAAAGGAGTGAGTGGATTTTTATCACTATTGGCTGGTTGTGTACACACACTGCCAACACACATTTATGTCCAAACAGCATGCAAAAGTGAATTTTGCATAATAGGGGACCTTTAATGCTTATCTATTGTATTTTGAACTATATTTGTCATAAATTTGTCTCGTGCTACGGTTATCACTATGTCAGTCATTGCAATTTTGAGAATCCCGCATATGTAGATATCACTTGCAAAATTTTGCAGCGTGTAATTGCATCCACGCATTTGGAGAAAGTTCAGGGTGAAAAAGCTATACCGAAAGGAAGAACATGATATTGGTACGCTTCACCCCCAAAAGCGATCCTCAGGAACTTCGTTGTGGAAGGATGGAGATATGTAAATATGCGTCTTTAAGATTTATTGTGACAAACCAGTCCTCGGATCTGATCTGTGCCACGATTTTACTTTTTTTAACTGCATAACTGACTGGTTCAGATGACGCAGATCCAAAATATGAAGCAACACCCCCCATACTTCTTTGGAACAATAAAACAATGGCTGAGGTACACATTCTACGGCCACATTCCCCAACAAAGTTTTTACCTCTTGTTCCATGACCAAAGCCTGCTCTGGGCCTACTACTGTGGGCTGAGACCTGAGAGCGACGGGAGAAGTTTCTGGAATGCTGCTGCCTGTTTGCTAGCCTCCTAGAACCTCTCGACAGTTGTGTTGACTGCATTACCAAAGAAGCCAGGAGGTGAGAGCGGAACATCCATCAAGAAAGTTTTATCTTTCTTCTTAATATCACTGCGGTTCAGCTATAAGTGGTCTTTCTGTGGCCACCACCAGGGCTACCATACGGACGGACGATGGATTGGCCCTCCTTAGTGGCCCGAAAAGAAAGATCTGTGGCCCGACTTACTGTGTCCGGGCTAATACCCCTGCCTTCATCCAGGTCTCCTAAAAAATCAGCCTGGTAGGCTTGCAGCAGTGACATGGAGCCTGACCAGCTGCTGAATATGCCTTACTATATATGTCGGGGCCTTTATATGTCCGAGATAGCTGGCTAACGTGCAGTTGCCTGAGTGAGTTTATTACATCCATGTGACTGCACGTGCAGCAGATGAATGCAAGGGTTTATATTAAAGCTGTTAATGTAATAATCTTTATTAAAACTAAATGTTATATTTAAATTTGACTTTGTGATGTTTTTTACGTTTAAATATTTTAACAAAATTATTTGGGATCAAACAATGATTGGCGGACCACCAATTAAAGACCCTTGGTTTAGAACCATTTTAGCTAAATGTAATCAAGTGATTTAACATCATGATTTTATGACACAAGCGCCTATTACATTTGAAGTTATTCATGTGTTGCCATATTTGATTTGGACATATTTGATGAATGCATGAGTGGATGAATGATTTGATTTGATTTGATTTGAAAGTGATTAATCCTAATTTCAGTCTGTTCATCATCGAAATTGACTTTCATTGTCATGATAAAAAGGCTGACACATTCTTCCAATATTTTCTTTAGTGCTCTGCAGAAGAAAGAAATTTGTACAAATTTAGAATGGCATGAGGGTGAGCAAATGATGACAGAATTTTCATTATTGGGTGAACTATACAGCATATCACTGTGTAATTTATATGAAATGCTGGTGGATATTTTGAGTCCACATTTCTGAGGAATGGGAGTGAATGAGCTCTGAAAGGTGACAAAAGGTTCAAGTGATAGGGAGAAAAAAAAGTCATACTCTGCATCTTATATCTGATCATCCTTGTATGTGAATCAAACCCATCCTTCACTGTCATACTTTTTCCCTTACTTGGCTGTTACCATCCTCCAATCTCTCCAAGACAAGCTCCTCACCAACCACTCATACTATAATTATCGACATCAGTGACATGGCAATGATTCATTGTCATTATTCTTCCCAGGGATAAAATGTAAATCTGGATAATAGCTGTCATTTTGGAAGGGGTTTGGCCAGGGAAACTGCATACAGATTGATACTTAGCTGTCCGTCGCACCAACGGATGGAAATTAAGTGGTGACTCATGCGCTCAGTGAAACAGAAGATGTCCATGGTGAAACGGAAACTCAAAGACGATCAACAGCCTCCTCAATAAAAACCAGTTCCCTCTGGGCTCATTATTGCATTAGTCTGCTGTCTGTGATATAATTCACCACACTATAGCAATGGTCAGAAATCTTGCATGGATTTAAATGTCTGAAATGTGTGCTTTAAAAAAAAAAAAAAAAAAAAAAAAATATATATATATATATATATACATATATATATATATATATATATATATATATATATATATATATATATATATATATATATGTATATATATATATTGTGACGGGGTTGAGGAATCACACGACAAGCAGGGCTGAAGAAAAATCCCCGGATGGTGTGTTTATTTAACAGTTGGTGAAGAAAAAAGGTGGTGTGGAAGTGCCAATGTGGTCCGTGCTCTTGCCCTGTGAGAAGTGTTCTGCCTTGTACACCGTTTCTCTGTGATCCGTGCCGCTTCGGTGAGAGGGGTGTCGGGCTGGTCGGTTATCCACTGCTGTCTAGGGAAAAGCAAGAGAGAGACACAGTCAGTTTCCACCATTGGAGACGTTGCTCATCCTTGTGTTTGTCTGGTCTGCTTATAAAGCCCTCTTGTGACGAACTTCAGGTGTTGCCGACCAGCCCGTGGTGATTGAGTGCAGGTGTTCCTCCTCTGTTGCCAGGGCGACGCTGATAGGTGCTCGGGACGTTTGTCACACTCCCCCTCCCTAAGTTTCGTCCTGGTCCCGGTAAACAGGGGGGGGCTGGGGAGTGAGGGAGGGGTACAACCTGACAGACCTGCGAAAGCTGCCCACAGCCGCGAGAGTCCGTCAGCGTTGGCGTTGGCTGCTCCAGCCCGATGACGCACGTCGAAGTGGAAGTCCTGGAGCGCTAGGAACCACCGAGTCACCCGGGCGTTGGTGTCCTTCACCTTCGCCATCCACTGTAGGGGAGCATGGTCCGTGATTAGGGTAAACTTTCGGCCTAGAAGGTAGTACCTCAGCTCCAGGACTGCCCACTTGACGGCCAACGCTTCCTTCTCGACCGTGGCATACCGTTGTTCCGTCGGGGACAGCTTTCGGCTGATGTACATCACCGGGTGTTCCTCACCGTTCTGGACCTGGGAAAGAACGGCCCCCAACCCGGTGTCCGAGGCGTCGGTCTGCAACAAGAAGGGACAGTTAAAATTGGGTGAGTGTAGTATCGGCTCCATGGTGAGCGCTTCCTTGATGCGCCGGAAGGCGTCTTCCTCGGGGGGTCCCCAGCGAACCTTTTCTGGCTGTCCCTTCTTGGTCAGGTCTGTCAGGGCCGCCGCTAAGGAGGAGAAGTCGGGAATAAAGCAGCGATAGTAGCCTGCCAACCCCAAAAACGCTCGGACCTGAGTTTTACTGGAGGGCCGTGGTGCAGAGAGGATTGCTGCCACCTTCTTCTCTTGAGGACGAATGAGGCCACGGCCCACCTGGAAGCCCAGGTACCTGGCTTCGGGTAGAGCGAGGTGGCACTTCTTGGGGTTGGCGGTCAGCCCTGCTCGCCGTAGCTCCATTAGCACCCTCCGGAGCCGCTCCAGATGGTCCTCCCAGGTCTCCGAATGGATAACCACGTCATCCAGGTAGGCGGCAGCATATTCCTGGTGGGGCCGGAGTAGGATATCCATAAGCTGCTGGAACGTCGCGGGTGCCCCATGAAGCCCGAAGGGGAGAACCCGGTAATGCCAGTGGCCGCTGGGGGTGGAGAAGGCGGTCTTAGGTTTGGCTTGCTCGGAGAGGGGGACTTGCCAGTATCCCTTAGTCAGGTCCAGTGTGGAGAAAAACCGGGCTCTCCCCAGACGGTCCAACAGTTCATCTACGCGGGGCATGGGATAACCGTTGAAGTCGGAGACCTGGTTAAGGCGGCGGAAGTCGTTACAAAACCGGAGGGTGCCGTCCGGCTTTGGGACCATCACAATGGGGCTGGACCAGGGGCTACGGGAGGGCTCAATTACTCCCAACTTCAGCATCTCCTGTACCTCCTCCTCGATGGCGTGTCGCCGAGCCTCTGGGATCCGGTAGGGACGCTGCCTGACGACGACTCCAGGTGGTGTACGGACATCGTGGTGTAGGACGTTGGTCCGCCCAGGGCGTGGGGAGAACACATCAGAGAATTGACCGACCAGATGTTGGAGCTCTGTCTTCTGGGCGGCCGACAGTTGGGAGCTGACGTCGACAACCACGGGATCGGTGATAGCCAACGCAGACAGCTGAGCCGTAGTCCCTTCCCAGCGTTTGAGCAGGTTAATATGATATAACTGGTTTTCCTTCCTCTTCCCCGGTTGTCGGACCCGGTAGGTGACCGGTCCTATTCGCTCTGTGACGGTGTAGGGCCCTTGCCATTGGGCCAGGAACTTACAGGCCGCGGTGGGGACTAGGACCAGCACGCGATCTCCCGGTTGGAACTCCCGTGGTTGGGCCGCCCGATTGTAGTGACGTTGCTGGGCTTTCTGGGCTTCCACAAGGTGTTCCTTCACCAGTGGCATAACGCGGTCTATCCTCTGCCTCATGTCCCGGACGTGCTCGACTGTAGACCGATGGGCGGATGGCTGCTGCTCCCAGGCTTCCTTAGCGACATTGAGAAGGCCGCGGGGCTGACGGCCGAATAGGAGCTCAAAGGGGGTGAATCCTGTGGAAGCCTGGGGTACCTCTCGGATGCCGAAGAGGATATAGGGCAATACCTGGTCCCAGTCGCGGCGATCTTCAGCAGCCACCCGACGGAACATTTGCTTCAACGTCTGGTTAAATCTTTCTACCAGCCCATCGGTCTGTGGGTGGTATACTGTGGTACGTAGCTGCGTCACTTTGAGCAGGCGGCACAGATCAGCCATCATCCGGGACATGAAGGGGGTGCCCTGGTCGGTCAATATCTCTTTGGGAATGTCAACCTGGCTACACAGGAGGAACAGCTCTTGGGCAATTCTTGGGCAATTGCCTTGGAGGTGGCCTTGCGGAGTGGTATGGCTTCAGGGTAGCGGGTGGCGTAGTCCACGAAGACCAAGATGTGTTCATGCCCGCGGGCGGACTTCGGCAGCGGTCCCACCAGATCCATTCCTATCCGCTCGAAGGGCACCTCGATGATAGGTAACGGAATCAGCGGAGAGGGGGGCGGGGTGCGAGGAGACGTTCGCTGACACACCGGGCAGGCCTGGCAGAAACGCTTGAAGTCCGCGTCGAGTCCGGGCCAGTGGAACCGGTCTCTAATCCGGCTGATCGTATTCTGGACGCCCAAGTGCCCTGCCATGGGATGAGCATGTGCCAGCTCCAAGATGACTTTGGTCCTGCTGCGGGGCACCACCAACAATTTGACTTCCTCCCCTCTCCGCTGCGCGACACAGTACAGCAGACCACTTTGGACAACGAAGTGAGGGGTTGGGTGCGGCGGCGGTTGGACCTCTTTTCCTTCAATCACCCTCACTTGTTTCCAGCAATGTTTCATCCGGTTGTCCACGAGTTGTTCCTTGGCGAAGGCTCCCCCCCCCCCTTAACCTGTTGGAAGACATCAAAGAATAGGTTAGTAACATGCGGGGGGGACTCACCATCTCTGGCGCTGTCCGTGGAAAGCAAGGCTGGGCGCTGACGGGGACGACGGCTGACGTCCTTTTTCCGGCGGTTCCCAGCTGGCTTGGCAGGTTGCCCGGCAGCGGCGACGAGCTGGTTAAAGCCGGGGAAGTCACGGCCAATTAAGACCGGCACGGGCAGGTTGTCCACAATGCCCACTTCCAGGGGCCAGGTTCCCGGGCCTGTAGAAACGACGACTTGCCTGATGGGCACCTCCTGAGTGTCTCCGTGGACGCACTTAAGGGAGAGTCGGTTACCACGGCCGGCTGGACCAAGCTCACGGCACTGCCAGAGTCGAGGAGGGCTCGGAAGGGTCGGCCATTTATTCCCACCTTGACCCGCAGCTCCTCTGAAGGCGGCTGTTGGTGTACCAGGCAACCTGCCAGCCAAACTCGTGGGGGCGAGCGTGGTGGTTCCGTGGGCATGGGTTCGTCCTGAACGCTGGGAACCGCTGGTCTGCCACCTGTGCGCTGGGTGTCCTCCGGCGTGCGTCGCTCCTGGAACACCCTCCGGGGAAGTGGCGGCGGTCGCTCCCCAGCCTCTCGCCGTAGGGTTGCATCCGCCAGCTCAGCCGCTTCAATCACCTCCGCCGTGGTCTGGGGGTTCCACATGCCGGCGGCTTGTCGAAGTGGGCGGGGCAGTGCACGGAGGAAACGGTCCACGACGACGCGTTCAGCTACCTGGGCAGCGGTAGGATGTCCCACGAGTAGCCAGTGGGAGGAGAGACGAGTGAGCTCGGCGGCCTGGGCTCGGATCGGCTTCTGGCTGTTGTACTCCCACGAATGAAAGAGTTGGGCCACTGCGATGGGAGACAGGCCCACTCGGCCCAGGATTTCATTTTTGAGGTGGTCGTAAGAGTTGACCTGGGTGGTTGGGAGGGAGAAGTAAGCCCGCTGTGCCTCACCAGTCAGCAAAGGAGCCAGAATTCTTGCCCAGTCCTCTCTTGGCCAGTCTTCTCGCTCTGCTACAGCCTCAAACATCCGGAGAAAGTCTTCTGCGTCGTTGTGGACCCCCATCTTCAGCAGCAGCTGGGTAGCCTGTATCCGTGGATCGGGCAGCGGAGGCCGCTGGGCGGTGGCGACGCGTAGGGCAGCGACTTCGCGCTCCGTATCTCCCTGTCGAGCCGCCATGTGCTCAACAATTTGCTGCTGGCAGATGCTGATCTCCGTGAGATGTTTAAGCAGGTCTTCCATGGCTGGGAAGGACTCGCCGCCTGGAAGAGAGGGGAAAAACAAAAAAGAGGGAAAAAATTAATCGGTCGAAAAATCTTCGGGCCAAAACCCACAGCACTCAGAAAAAAAAAAAACAGGTCGGTGATTCTCCAGCGCTCATGCCCGCATTCTCCACCAGTGCGACGGGGCTGAGGAATCACATGAC
This sequence comes from Vimba vimba, assembly GCA_022828995.1. Taxonomy (NCBI): domain Eukaryota; kingdom Metazoa; phylum Chordata; class Actinopteri; order Cypriniformes; family Leuciscidae; genus Vimba; species Vimba vimba. The sequence continues at coordinate 22,366,416 of CM040819.1, forward strand.
AAGGAGGGCTGAAGAAAAATCCCCGGAGGGTGTGTTTATTTAACAGTTGGTGAAGAAAAAAGGTGGTGTGGAAGTGCCAATGTGGTCCGTGCTCTTGCCCTGTGAGAAGTGTTCTGCCTTGTACACCGTTTCTCTGTGATCCGTGCCGCTTCGGTGAGAGGGGTGTCGGGCTGGTCGGTAATCCACTGCTGTCTAGGGAAAAGCAAGAGAGAGACACAGTCAGTTTCCACCATTGGAGACGTTGCTCATCCTTGTGTTTGTCTGGTCTGCTTATAAAGCCCTCTTGTGACGAGCTTCAGGTGTTTCCGACCAGCCCGTGGTGATTGAGTGCAGGTGTTCCTCCTCTGTTGCCAGGGTGACGCTGACAGGTGCTCGGGACGTTTGTCACAATATATATATATATATATATATATATATATATATATATATATAACCCTCTGATGGTCCTCGAATAATTTTCTGTTTTGAATTTTTAAAAATCACAGCTTCATCGGAAGGTTATGATACTTGGTGACTTTTATGGCATTAGGTATGTGAATACAAAAAAAAAATTGAGGTCATGATCCGAGCATGCTAAGTGGTCGTAAAAAAAATAGTCACACTCGTGGTCTTCGGTCAAAAATGACCGACCCATATGAAATGAATGGGAAATTTACAAAAACACAAAAATTCTCTACAAATCGGCCACGATGCAGAAAACAAGTGCTCAGCAATGAAGGGGTGAAACTCTAAAACATCAAGAGTGAAAAACATAACATAATTAATTATTATAATTAATATATATATATATATATATATATATATATATATATATATATATATATATATATATATATATATAATTAATATAATAATTATTAAAATTATTAAAATTATAATTAATAAACCTTATAAACCTTGGCAAAAATTATTATTTGAGAATTTCTAAAAAAAATACATTCAATCCACATCTTAAAAGTAAGTAATTTCGTCCAAAATCAACTAGAATTCACAAGCATCTCCATTTAGAGCTATACAGGCATCTAGTGGTAAACCCATGCAATAACATGATTTATTTAATTTTATGTTTAATAAATTGATTTTTTTTTTTTTTTGAAAGCCTAGTCTCTATTTTAACCGTATATATATATATATATATATATACTGTATATATATACAGTATATATAAACTGTATATATATATATATATATATATAAACTGTATATATATATATATATATATATATATATATATATATATATATATATATATATATATATATATATATATATATGAAGAGTTCAGATGCAAAAGCCTCTAAGTGCCATCTGAAATTTTCTTCTAGAATGATCATTTTTATCAAGCTTGTATAATTAAGTTCAGTAATTTACCCTTAAATTACAATTAATAGGTAATTTTCATTGTAATTTAAGTGAAATTACTGAACTTAAACATACGACTCCATATAGTTTCCCTGACTTACCCTCCCCCAATGGTGTCCCATAGCTCATCGACTCCTGATTTCTGTCGGCTCGTTGGCTCCAACTCGGGCTCATTCAACACCAGTATGGCTCTGTGACGCAGATCCCCTGGTTATACCTCGGGCCTTCAGACCCAGGTTTCCACCTTGACCATGTCAGCCCTTCAGATCCACCTTGGCTCTGCCCTCCCTCAGCTCCGCTGTGGTCCGCCATCACTAAGGCTCCACAGGGCTCTCTCGTCCCTCCGGCTTCACCTTGGTCTCTCATCACCCTGGTTTTGACTTCTGGGCCAATGGCTGTGCCTCAGTATGATGTATGGTAACACTTATACATCTTAATCAAGAACAAAGCATTTATAGCTGTATATATGTATAACTGCTTATTGATGTCTATGAATGCTTTATAAATTATGAATTAACTATTTACTAATGCTTAACTAATGATTCATAGAATCCAGTTATTATAAATACAGCTATAAATGCTTCATTCTTGATTTATGAGCATGTCTATAATGTTTAATAATTGTATTTTTGTATTTTCATACTTTATTTCTATATGTCTGAATAATATGTATAAATGTACCTTTAAATAGGTTATTAATCATTTACTTATACTTTTTAAAAAAAAATGATCCTATGAACCACTGACGACTCCTAAATAACTGGTTTGTAAATAATGTAATGCATCATTTATAAATGATAAATTCATCATTAATAAAGTATGATTTACATTATAGATATGCTTATAAATCAAGAATAAAGCATTTATAGCTGTATTTATAAACTGTTTATTAATGTTTATTAATGCTTTATAAATGATGAATTAACTATTTACTAATGCTTAACTAATGATTCATAGCATGCAGTTATTATAATGTGTTACCTGATATATTTATTATTATTATTATTATTATTATTTAAATTTCAAATCACATATTGGAATGGTGTTCTAGATCTTTCTCTAATTGTCTTTAACCCTTTGCTATAGGTAGAGTTTGGATAAGGTGTGCTGCATTTTATGAAAATTAGTAATACAATTTTATGTAAACACTTTAAAATAATAGAAAAATATAGTCTGGCAAAACAAATTATATTTTCATTAATCATTTTTCCAATATTATTTGACAAACACACTGAGTAAACATTTGTAGTGCAGGATGGAAAAAAGTAATAACAGGTTGATCCTTATTTTATAGCTATAAAATCCACCAAACATTTCCTGTGATTTCAGATCAGCCTAACACAATGTCCGGAGAAATTTCACACCATTACTCTTTACAAAAGTTTGCCAGTTAAGCAATTTTCTTGGGGTCATGGCAAACTTATTCCTGCAAATGTATTACCTTAGCTTGAATGTTATCGATGTGTATACAATTTGACAATCTATCTATTGTTTTGCCATTTAGGCCATTCGAGGCAGTATCTCCTAAAAGTCATGTAGCATTCCTTTTGAAGTCACTGTCACGCTCTGAAAGGTGCATGATGATGATAACCAAATTGCATAACACCAATTCAGTGAGAAGCTGACTGAATTTAGTAAGAGGAAGGAATGTAAAGTCATTAAAATATAAAAATATCTATGGGTGTTTGTTGTGCCTCCTAGCCACACCCACTTGCCGGCCGTAGCAGGAAGAGTAGGAGACCCATCACATTGTGTTGATGTGGTTTTAGTACCACTGTACAACTGTACCAAACATATTTGATATCCTGACTCGAATATAGTGTATGTGTTGCACAGAGGGAAATTTCACAGACCATTAATCTGGATAGAAAACTATTAGAGATGAGGTGTTCTCTGTTGTCCTTTAGATTTTATGGCTAGAAAATCATTCTGATTGTTAGTGAAAGCAGAATTTGACATGATAGGGCTCGCACATTATCATGCACAGATATTATATTGGCTTACATTTATGTCTCACCACTGCTTAACTACAGCATCAGGGATAATAAAAGTAAAAGACACATCATGGGCTTTTAATGATTATGCAAAATTGCCTTATTTTTGTTGCCATATATCTTCTCATGGTTGCCCTTTCCGTGACTTTCTGATTTCCAAAGGCATCTCACCAGAACTGAGTAATTTGGGGCTATATGATATCTCTTCTCGTTTTTCATTTCAATTTCCACTCTCCTTCCTTTAATGATAAAAAACAAATAGTGTTTTATTTCTTGCAGTAAATCTACTGTTTCATTCTCTCTCTTTCTTTCTCTCTCTCTCTCTCTCTCTCTCTCTCTCTCTCTCTCTCTCTCTCTCTCTTTCTTTCTTTCTTTCTCTCTCTCTCTCTTTCTTTCTTTCTCTCTCTTTCTCCTCAGCTCATCTGCTGGCAAATGATAATGCTACTATGAAAATGTGCCAGCTTCTATTTATAGAAGATGGCGGCCTGCCAGGCTAATAACTTCTCTCTGACATTTCTGAGAGCACCGAGATTGTCAATTTACTGCTCATCTAGCGGCGAAGCTTTTCCTCAGTGCCTCATCCTGAACGACTGGCCATCGGTGAGGCTACGCCAGGGAACTGAGCCTGCTAGCGATGCCAGATCCCTTACAACTGCACCTCACTTACATCATAGAGGACATCATGTCCTCCAGCCAAACCCCAGCCTGTCTGCTCTCTCTTTTGTCCCTTGGACAATCACACTGTCTGTTCCTTTGTCACTTCCTTCCTTTTATTTTTATTTTCTTCCTTTTACATATTAATCCCTTCTCTTTCTTTCTGTGTTTTTTTTTTTCACCAGCATCAGAGCCTAAATAGTCTGAATGTGGATTGCAGTAGTGATTACAGCTTTTTCACTGTGATGTGGCCTAAATGTGACTTGTGTTGTCACATTTCTTCAGGGGAATCATGGATTTCTGCACATTTCCAGGTGCCTTTTAATTCAGCACTGCAAATGATAAAATATTTCTTTCTTTTCCTTTCCTTTCTTTTCTTTTTGTGTTCACACAAAAATACAAATTATATCAATACTCATTCTAATGTAATTCCAAAACTAAATGCTGTTTTTCTCTGTGAAATAGAAACAGATTTTGAATCCTAAAAGAGCTTAATTCCATATTATAACAGTTTATAATAAACAGTGGCTCGAATTATTTCTTGCAACTCAAATGAAATCGATAAAAAGTTGAACTTTATTTTGTCCCAAGACACATAATTACCAATGTTGTTTGATTTTATTTACAACAAACCTGCAGCATAGCTGTCTATATGATTTTCTAAAATTATTTTGTTAAAATGTTGCCTTGGTAATTTTTTTATGATCTTTTAAACACTAGAACCTCCACAGGGTAAAATTTACCCATGGCTGTTTTTCGAATGTAAATAACAGATTTTCAAAAAAAAATATCCAAGTCTCCCAGACATTGCCTTTAACTAAAATTGTGTTAATTACAATCCCCTGTTGTTTAAAATTGTTTAAATAAAACCAGATTAAAAACAGGGCATTTAGCTATAAGTGCCAGCAGGTCAAATTTACCTATATTAAGCCACACTTTTTGACCCACGACGTAGACAGGAGGCTTTGACCGGTGGTGATCGGCCTGAGCCTTAGTTCCCACCTGGAGGAGAGTCTCACGGGCTCTTCTCCAAGTGTGGCGGCACCTCTGGACGAAAGCGTGTGCAGAGGGGACCACAATTTTGGATTCCAGACTGGGAAAAATAGGTGGCTGATACCCTAAACTACACTCAAACGGAGAGAGGCCCGTGAATGACACTGGTAATGAGTTGTGTGCGTACTCAACACATGAGAGTTGCTGGCTCCAGGAGGAAGGATTCTGGGAAATCAAACATCCCAACACTCTCTCTAAGTCCTGGTTGGCCCGCTCAGTCTGGCCGTTGTTCTGGGTATTAAACCCAGAAGACGGACTGACACTCGCCCCCAGTAAGCGACAAAATTCCCTCCAAAATTTTGAAATAAATTGGGGACCCCTGTCAAGGCCACGTCCATCAGGAGGCAATGTAAGCGAAAGACGTGGTCCACGACAGTAACCGCTGTCTTCTTGGCAGAAGGTAATTTGTGCAATGGAACAAAGTGAGCCGCCTTCGAGAACTGGTCTACTACGGTCAAAACGCCCGTATTGCCCTGAGAGGGCGGAGGGCAGTATCAAAATCGAGCGTGATGTGGGACCAGGGTCTCAAAGGGACAGACAGTGGTTGGAGTAACCCATCCGGGGGTCGATTGGAAGTCTTACCACGAGCACAGATAGAACATGCCAAAACAAAACTCAGAATGTCGCAAGCCATGGAGGGCTACCAGAATCATTGCTTGACCAAAAAGCTGGTTCGGTTTACTCCTAGGTGACACGCCACATTGGAGCAATGACCCCACCGAATAACGTCAGACCGTGATCCTTCCGGCACAAATAAACGATCCGGTGGACACTTGGGCAGAGCCGTTACCCCTTCTAAGACCACCTGAACGTTGTCTTGGTGGAGGTCAAGGCGGTCTGAGGAGCGGCTAGTTGGATGAAATTGCGAATGAAATGCCAGTAAAAATTGGCGAACCCAAGAAACCTCTGCAGGGCCTTACAGGAATCTGGGGTTGGCCAATCCACCACAGCCTTAAGCTTGTCAGGATCCATGCGCACTCCCTCGGAGGAGATGATATACCTAAAAAATGGAACTGACTGTGCATGGAACGCACATTTCTCCGCCTTGACAAAAAAAAAAGCCCATTCTCGAGCAGCCTCTGGAGCACTCACCTGACGTGCTGAACATGTTCCTGGAGAGAAGAGGAAAATATCAATATGCCATCCAGGTAGACATATATGAACTGATCTACCATATCTCTCAGCACGTCATTAACGAGTGCCTGGAAAACCGCAGGGGAGTTTGACAGACCGAAAGGCATGACATCTATTGAAAATGCCCCCTGGGGGTATTAAAAGCGGTTTTCCACTCATCCCCCTCCCTTATGCGAACCAAATGATATGCATTGCGCAAGTCCAGTTTTGTGAAGATGGATGCTCCCTGCAACCGCTCGAAGGCTGAAGACATCAACGGCAAAGGATAGGTATTATTTACCGTGATGTTGTTCAGCCCTCAGTAATCAATACACGGTCGAAGAGAACCATCCTTCTTCCCCACAAAACTCCCCCCCCCCCCCCCCCCCCCGCCCCCGCTGGAGAAGAGGAAGGACGAATGAACCCGGCTGCTAGAGAATCAGAAATGTATTTCTCCATGGCCTTCCTCTCTGGAGCAGATAATTAGTATAACTTGCCTTTAGGCGGAGACGTACCTGGCAGTAGATCTATAGCACAGTCATAGGGATGATGCGGAGGAAGAGAAGCAGCCCGTGACTTACTGAACACTTCCTTCAGGTCGATGTACGCATCAGGCACGTTAGACAGATTGACTGGCTCATCCTGTAACAAAGAACAAGACACAAACGAACAGGCAGATACAAGACAAGAGGCATAACACTGATCGCTCCAGGCCGGGATGGAACCGTGGCCCCAGTCAATACTGGGGTTGTCCTGAATCAACCAGGGGTGGCCCAGAACTATGGAGGCTGATGGAGATTCATGAGCAGGAATGACAACTCCCCTGTGTGATTCCCAGACGTGATGAGGGTGATCAGACCGGTGGTGAAAGTAATGGCAGGAAGTTCTTGTCCGTTAAGTGCATTGACAGAGATCGGGTGGGTGAGTGGATTTATGGGAATCTGGAGGTGTTGTGCCAGGGGGTAGTCCCTAAAATTACCTTCTGCTCCTGAATCCAGAAGAGCCTGACAATTATGAACTCCGTTTGCCCATTACAGTCTTACCGGGAGGAGAGTAATCAATGAGGATTCTTCCACGGCTAGTCTGCCCGACAGTAACCTCAGTCCTACTGCCGGGTTTGGTCTTTTACTGGGCATTTCACCAGAAAAAAATCCAGTTCCACCACAGTAAAGGCAAAGTCCTTTCACCCTCCGCCGTTCTCTCTCCTCCCAGGAAAGCCGAGCTCTACCCACCTGCATTGGTTCGTGAACGAACGTGGGGCTGACTGCATTGCTGATACTGGCAGTAGAATACTCGGAGGGTTGGGGACCCAGAATCTGACGTACACGTTGGTCCCGACTTTGTAGACACGTGTCCACGCATAAAGCCAACTCGACCAGTCCTCCGAGACTCGTTGGAAGTTCCAATGTGAAGATCTCCTTCTGAATGTGGTCAGCCAACCCATGCAGGAACATGTCCCACTGTGCCTCCCCGTTCCATTTGCACTCAGCCGCCAATGTCCGGAACTCAATGGAATAGTCGGAGACGGGTCTGTTGTCCTGGCGAAGGTTGGTGAGCACGCTCTCCTCAGAGAGTGCTTGGAACGAGGAGCAGCAAGGATGCTGGTTCTCCCACACCACCATTCCCCATTGAGCCGAGCGCCCCGACAGTAATGTCATGACCAAAGCCACCTTAGACTGTTCAATGGAAAACATCAGTGGCTGGAGAGAAAAAAATAAAGAACATTTAGTTAAAAATGCTCTGCAATAGTTGGGCTCACCCGTGTAGACTTCAGGTGTGGGTAGGCGCGACTAATGCTGACGGCCGGTGTTCGTAGGAGCAGGGGGAACTGATGGTGGGGCTGGTGTAGTGGGAGCTCTCAGTTGTCGGAGTTGGTTGGTGAGCTCGGACACCTGTGCTACCAAGGCCTGTACTGCGTGACCCGTAGCCACCATATGCTCCTCCTGTCGATCCATGCTTGAATTACTGAGGGATAGGAATTCCTGCAGATCGCCTTCCCTCGCTGAATCCATGACAGTGGTCAGATCGTTCTGTCAGGAAGTAGAAGCAGATTCAGTAGCGAGTGAAAAGACAGTTTATTGAACAATAACAACAGTGGTGAATGAATGGGTCAGAATCCGAGGAGATGGCAGGTAACAGAGGAACAAGGCAGCGCAGGGACACAATGGGCAAAACCGGTCCTCAGTGGGTCACCGCAGGAACGACCAGGCAGCCAGGGACAGAACTCAAAACAGGAAACAAAGACGAGAAACCAGAGAACACAAACAGGACCAGGACTCGACCACAAGAGAAACCAAATGATCTGACAACACAGGACGGAATACACAGACATTAAATAGCTGGCGCTAATGAGCTGATCAGCACAATCAGCAGACACACCCACAAGGACACACACACACAGAGAGAGAGAAAAAGTCAATGAATCCATGAACCGTGACATATAATGCCTCTTTTTTTCATTAAGTCATTCTTGCATGTCTTAACATTCTATGTTACTGGGCAATGCCTTTCACCCACTGAGATAATGGTAATCAGTTTTAGACACCATGGATAATATTACACCACCTAAATATGTATTTATTTATTTCTTATTCTCGTTGTCATTGCAGGCTGTTTTAGCCTATATTCAGTGATTAGTGTAGCCTGCATAGCCTTGAACATAAAACAACAGGACAAAAACATAGTTGATGACTAAAAATAGTCATTTCATGACTCTAGACATTACTTTGTAAAGACAGTGGTTTAATATAGTGACATAAGACATTTTTTAGCCACTTGGTATACAATGACCCCTGACGGTTCTAGTGTTAAGGCCCGTTCACACCAAGGATGGTAACTATAAGGATAACGATAAAGATATAGTTCTAAAAATCGTTCTCAATATTAAATAATAGCAGAGTTCACACCACAGCTATAACTCTAATTGCATAGAGAACCAATATCATTGGAATCACTTTCAGAACGATTTTATCCAGCTAATGAACAATAAAAAAATTGACAGCCAATCAGAATCCATCCTGCTGTAATGAGCTTGAGCATTTAAAGCGGCAGACAAGCACACGCATAAAATAAACAGAACGATATTGTCCGCTGGTGTAGACACTAATATAGTTATCTTTATTGTCATCTTTATAGTTATCGTTCTTGGTGTGAACGGGCCATTAGTGTAAAAGACTCTTAGTGCATAATTCATAACACATGTACATGGTGTACATGTATTATGCACTAATTGCTATGGTGTTTGCTGTTTTTTTCTCTTTCTGTTTGTGTGTCAGTATTATATTTGGATCACTGAAGTTACCATTCACATGAACCAGATCAGTATCAACAGTTCATAGTGGCACAGATCCTCACCTCTAGTCCTTTGACTGGATCTCTGGCATCTTGAAAAAACTTTCATACTGTAGCTATCATTGGAGAAATCTCATAAGATCACCAGTTGTGGGATATTTAAACTTTTATAACTAACCACCTGTGCTCGATTTGTATACAGAGTACCTTGTATATTTTAATCTTTAGCATACCTTCACATTTTCTTTGCCACTCAGAGTCAAAGTGTCAGTGCAAGCGAGTAGGACCATTGCTAATGGGGCGAAAGGTGGTGACAAAAAACCTCCAGCCCCCACCCTGGAATGCGATTTCAGCCGAGTGGGGACCAGCAACATGTACTGGCACTTTCCCCCCAATTCAAGCACTGCTAGACACACAATAATCTAGTAAGGAGAAACCAGTGTGTTGCAAGCCTATTAATATCAAAATCTTGGAACTGAAGAGAGCTTATACTCTCACAAATCTGACAGTGATTTAATCTGTCATTCAACCCGTTCAGTCTTTTGTAAGTGACCTTATTGAGTATATTTACAGCACATATCAGGCCCTCAAAATCAAATCATGGCTTGAAATCTAAATGGGCATAAAGCCAATATAGCTCCATTTGTCTTTTCTTCTGTCAGGTGATTTGGATATGAACACCATCAGGGGTGTTATGGTAATATGCAGCATTTATTTATAGTAGATTTATGATATGTGAATAAAGTGAGGTGAGGTCCGTGCTAAACCAAACCCAAGGTGGACAAGTGCAGTATTGACCAAGGGGAACACTTTAAGTCCTTTTCACACGAAACATGGAATGAAAAACAAAAGTGGCATTTTACAGCATGTTCACAGTATTTAAAATAATTGTCGATTGAGCTATATTAAAAGAAAATTAATGTTGATTCCAATAGATGACACGATGCACAGTGCACTTTTCAGCTGCTGTCAATAGAGAAGCAGAAGAAATAACACTCTTTTTTCGGCACAAAACCAATTGGAAAATGAAATTAGATTAAACACATAAACTATTTTTATACTGAGGAATTTTTTCACTGTGTTGGGTCACCACCCCTGATGTTCAATGTAAAAACTGGGTCCTAATGCAAAAACAATTGAGAACAAGTGCTGGGGAAGTGCCATAAGATAATTTATAAAATGATAAACGAACAAGAGCCTATGACTAAGTATGTAATTATCTTATGACACTAGAGCTTGAAAGGCTGTCAAAACAAGTGAGAGTCTTTATGAATTCATTTTTCAACATTATTAATGCTTTCAGAATTCATTGATGAGTTAAGATATGGCACTCTTGTCAAGATTTACTCTAAGTGACAATCATGTCAAAACAAATTCTGTCTAAATTGAATGAAACTAAATAATACTCTCCGCTCATTGATTAATGTTTTGGGTGGAACTGTTATGGTCTGAATTAATTCAATGGAACTTCATATACATATATATATATATATGTATATATACTTTTTGTTCCCCTCAATGACACCCTTGCCTGTCTCACAATATCACCTAAAAGGCACTGAAATGAAACTTTAGTAGACAGGAACACCCAGGGAGAACAAATAAACCATAGCCAATAACATGTTTGTGTTGTGATTTCTCTCAACTTTGTCTCTTTCACTCTATGTAGACTGATGGGACCTGTAACGGCAAGCTTTGGCTCAGACTCGGCCTATATAGTAACTTAATTTGCTCTCTACTAGTGGTAGCCTCCACGTGTCATTATATTTTGACTGACACTGTATAGCTTATATAGTAATGCAATGCAGACAGTGTCAGATCATGGCCACTGGGCACATGTTTTTGGAGGCACCCAACCTCTGTCACCACTATTAATAAATGCATGAAATAAGAAATGCATGTTTTTGTAGTTAGCAGTAAACTAAAAATATTTTCCAGACCCTATCCTAGGCTGCATGCTTGGGGGTCCAAGTGTTTTGTACATGTTCTTGTTAGGTTATGTGTTAGGGAACCTGGAGACCCTTGGTCATCTTGTGCTGTAGATCTGTGGTCAGCACACACAATGCACCAAGGGGTCTGGAAGACATTTCCTTTTTACTCTCAGCCAGAAAGGCTTTGGATGACCGGGTCCATAATCCAACTCTGCATGCTGAGTATGCTCGTACAAAGCTGGAGAGCATGTAAAAAAAAAACTATTTAATCTTTAAATAAGAAGGGAGTAGTCTTTTGTGAAGCAGATCACTGATGATCTACTTTCCATATGGAAGCTCTCTATCTTTTCGTTCTGTCTTTATCCCTTCTATCCTTCTAATCATAGCAGGAATAACACATCAGATTGTTTAGCAGGAGTGGGTAGGCACAGTTCCTCAGTCGACAGTCAGTGCACTGAAAGAAGAAGGATGCATTTTCCTCTTTGCTGAAAGAATAAATGATAACGATGGGGTGTGACATTATTTCAGCACTCGTCATTTGGTTCCTCTCTGACCGAAATGAGCTCATTTCATGCTCCAACGGGCAGTCTGAATCCCAAAATGAGCACGAATTGTCACTCGCCCTGGTGCTCAGATGGACAGCCAATGATTGTGAGATCAGAGAATCTAATGGAAAATGTGAAAATCACAGGCAATAAAAGCCACCCTAGAGTTCACATTACTGCAAACCAATTTGATGGCTGACATGTTTTTGCTTGAGACGTATTGTTAGGTGGAGAGTTTTCCAGAGGTGTACCAGGCAGCTGGCTATGGTGTCTGTCGGACGTCAGCAGGGCTTTGCCATCAAAGACCTGCTGCAAAGACATCAAGCCCTGTCTCTCTCATTGGTCTAATGAGTCCTTTCACCTCCCATCTACCTCCAGGCTTTTAGTAAACTGCCCTTTGGCACAACACAAGCTGTAGTGATATCTCCCCTGTGTCTAATATTGAGTCAATGAAAAACTCTTAAAAAAGTTAAATGTCACTGCCTGCCACTGCTAACTACTATATGCATGTCAATATTTTCATCTTCTCTTCATGGATGCCGCAGAGAGATTCCGTTTGAGGTGTCTTTGACGATATGTTTACTTCCGCAGAGAGTCTAGTAAGTATCTGGTTGTCCTTGTCACAGCGTGCATCTCAATGATCTCGCACCCTGTCAACTTGTTAAAAACAGCAAGTTTGAGAGTGTGTGCAACATTAACCTTTTGACGGTCCCATATGTGGGATTTTTATTTCTGTGCCCCTGAGAGTATGGTCCCACATGGGATTTAGAATGTTCTGTGACGACACATAACTGCCAGATTCAAACTATGCTTTCGGGCTTTGGCTGGCGCTGAGCAAAAGACGGACGCGCACAGCGCTTGTCATATATCACAACTATGCAGTGTTTTCAACCACATAATGTTTATTTTAGGTTTCAGGCATTTAAATACACATAAGCACTTATGGTGTTTGTAAAATACAGACTGATGTCTATGGAGGCAGCAATAAAAATCTATTCAAATATAATTTGCCCGACGTGTTTTATTCATATCAGATACACATTGCATAGGTAACTATAAAGTTTACTCTATTCTTCTCCCAGTTCACTGGCCACTTACTTGTATGTATTTTGGGAGAAACTGTGGTGTGTCACGTGACAAGCATGACGCATCAACATGAAGACAATATGGGGAAACGTTCTAAAATAACGGTTGAAAAAACTCACTCTGGGGGGTCAGTTAGAATATTTTAAACTTGCGCGTGAAAGGGTTAACAAGAGACTGTTGCATCTCCTGTAATGGTGGGAAACGCAGAGGAAAAGCGAGAGCGACAGAGGACGGAGGACTATCCCACTTCCCCCACAGGCGACAGCGCAAAGATGAACACGGTAGATATATTGGATGAGTGGAAGAGACAAGTCAGTGTGTTGGGTAGTCACTTTCAATAACAACTACCAACCATGGACTCACAGGCGTTCCACAGCAAGCGAAGGACCCACTGGGGGACGGCAATCTACTCCAAGCCACCACTTAAAAACAAAAGACTGATTAGCTACGAATCTTTCAGTCCTACATTATACTAAAGCTGTGAAGAAATTGTTCTGTTGCATTATATGTGGGCTTGTCAGTCAAATTAAGCCTAGCATGGACTGTGTGTTGTCTGAGACCTGCAATTACACGTGTTGGAACTTTTTATGAAAGTTAATGGGAAGCTATTGTACAAGTTTTTGAGAGAGATGAGACAAACTCCATGGTAACAGCAACTCACAGCTTAGTACCATTGTACTTTCCTTTGCTTATCTCATGTCTTAAAGCTAAAAGTTAAATGTAGTAGTTATCATTACTCTGTCACAAGATCATCAGAGCAATACTTAACGGTGCTGCCGTTCTGCTTTTTTTTTGCGGGTTGAATGGGGGATAATGAGAAAGACAAAGGAGACAGACAACATGAAAGTGGGAGCTTGAGACGTTTCCAAGCAGTTAACCTCAAGGGGTTGCTGTTGCTCAAGCCTTTGTAACTGTGAAATCTGTGAAGTTTAATATACAATAAAGTTCTCAATAACCACCTCTATTTGTCATTACGTTAATAGTACAGAACTTGCATGTGAATTAGAAATCCAAATAATCACATTGCATTTAGCATTTGTGAAATGCCACATGACAAAGCACAAACACAGCCTATTCAGGACATTAAATACCAACTACAGAAAGCAATTCAACCCACATTGTGTTCTGTCAGGTCAGGATACATTATTAATGTAATGTGTCTCTTGATCACTCTTCCCTGGAGATTCATCACCTGACATTTTGGAATGATATTTGATTTTGATCTTTAAGAGATTATTTCAGAGTCCACTTAATGACTTAATTCATGTTATTATCTGCCCTATTCCATGCCTGAGCCTCATTAAAATAGTATCAATTGATCATTTTTGGACCAGAGAGCTTTGAGCTTCGAGCAAAATTCCACAAGAAAAAGCATGGTCTTGTCCTGGAAAATGAAATGTAATCCTCAAAATAGGGTCAGTGTAAGCATATTATACTCAGAACTATACTTACAACTGTATTGTACTTACACTTAACCTATCTGGATACTAGAAAGGCGCAGAATAGATGTTACTGAGTCGGCAAGTTTCCCTCTGTTCCTGTAAAGGAGAGTGGTCACTTTCATGTTGATATTTCCCACGGTTTACTGAAGCATTTTACATACAGATTTCCTTCACCTTACTATTCACTGCCATTTGGAGAATATCCTTGTAATGGCTTTTCGGGAATTACATTTCCTGCCCCTCAAAACAGAGACAAAGTGGATGAAATCATTATTAAATTTTCTATATAAGGAGACAGATAGTCTCGTTGTTCTGTTAAAGACACAGGAGTTTGGTTGAGACAGAACAGACTGTGAAGTGAGTTCTGCATGGTCCTCAAGGACATTCGTGTCTTCAAGAAACACAAGCTTAATGGAGATTCAATGTGTCCAAAAGGTCCTACTAAATATCACAATAGTCCTCATATCACACAGCAGACAGTGGACTGAATTGTCCAGTTGTTGTTCCTCCCCAGGGCCGGCGCTCCGCACACGCACATCACGCACTGCACGTAGGGCACCAAGTGCTTGGGGGGGGGGGCACCAAAAAATCTGGGTCGTGAAAAATCATCACAATAGGCTACTAGTATTTAACAAATAAAATATGTCTAAAGCATGTTAATATACAAAAGCAATACAAAAGTAATATAGGCCTAGACCAAATTAGTCGAGAAAAAGGTGAATCTCCTGTGCCAGTCTCCCTCTGGTGCCCCCCCTCCCCCCCTCCCAGTGGTCTGTTCGATTATGCCTCAATCAATGTCAAATTTGGCAGACACCGACCTCTGACATGGCGTCGAACGTGCTACGCGCAGTGAGTGATGTGCGTGTGCGGAGCGCCGGCCCTGGATTATGTAATCCATGATGTGGGACCTGATATTCATTTATGTGATATTCATGTTTTTTTTCTTACAGTAAAGCACAGTCCACAAACAATCTCAAATGCAAACTCCCTATAATAAGACAAATCTCTGGAGGCATGCTCCAAGCACACTCTCATCTCATCCCTTTTCCCACATTTGTAGTACGCTATAACCAAACCGGAAATTGTAAGGCGTGAGTACGCGAAACTTTCTCGTGCGCACATGATAGTTTCTCGTGCACAAGCGAAAGTTTCTCGTGCACGCGATAGTTTTGCGTGCGCACGTGAAAGTCCGTATTATTTTTTTATTTTTTTTGCAAAGGTCCCATTAGGGGCTCCGTATTTTTGTCTTTGCCATAAAAAAATAAAAAAATAAAAAAAATAAATGAACAGAGACAAGCTTTTGGAATGAGGACTTATCTGAGGGGACCAAACATAAGTATCATGTGGATCCATTCACGTAGCACAGGGTGCTAAATTACTCTTCCATTGAGTTTGTGGACACAGTGTTTTAATTGCACATATTCACTTTCCATTTCTGTCGGTCCTGCTATTTAATGATAAGGCCTAATTGAATAAAGAAGTAACTTGTGCTACTCTCTCTCTCTTCCTATCTATCTTTCTGGACAAAACATGAGATAATAACTGTAACATATTATTGAAACAAATGCAGTATTGTTGTACCGGCTTTCAGCCAGAATCCCATTTATATACAACACATTTTAAGCATATTTTGATCCAGATTCCCACACTTTGCCTTTGTCACAACAGGAGCAATGAAAGGTAATTCCCATTGCCATATTTGCACGATGAGAGAGAACACGGTGTATATTTCCCAACATCTATTTGTCAAGGTAAGCAATCTCATCATCCCACAAGAATTTTACAAAATGCTTAATTCAGCATATGAACCTCTGCAGACAAGAGTTAATTTAGAACAATCCTGTGACTGCCATGGTAATTACCCACTTCTTACCATTGCTAATTATTGTCCTTTCATAACTGCTGATGATGTATAATCACAGATTTGGCATGCAAATTAGCCTGATAAATAAAAACAGATTTGCATGTAACAGAAATGAAATGCAGTTTGCTACATGATTGATGGAGATGAAAAAAAAAAAAAACAACTTTGTGCTGTAAGGTCATTTGATCTGTGGGAAACATTGAGTTATTGTCTAAGTGATGAATTCATAAAATCTGTGCAAGACTTGCTGAGTGCAGTACAGGTGGATTGACCACCCGCTAGGCTTACGGTCGTAAATGCCATCACTGGTAAGGTACTGAAAATGGTCATGCATTCTTAAATTGAAGGGCAAATGAGCAAAGCAAACTTTAAGAGCACACTGTGGGTTTCACTATGCAAATAAATGTTTACTTTCATACTGTGAAATGATTAGGCACAAATTGTGATATATCAATAAAAATAACATACTTTTACGTTTGTAAAATAAACAGTCAGTCACTGCAGTTTTTAAGCATGAACCTAAATATTATATAAAGTGCCATCTGAAATGTTCTTCTAAAGTGAGCATTTTTTTCAAGCTTGTATGTTTAAGTTCAGTAATTTCACTTTAATGACAATTAATAGGTCATTTTCATTGCCATTAAAGTGAAATAACTGAACATAAACATACAAGCTTGATAAAAATGATCATTCTAGCACTTAAAGGCTTTTGCATCTGAAGTCTTCATATATATATATATATATATATATATATATATATATATATATATATATATACAGTGAGGAAAATAAGTATTTGAACACCCTGCTATTTTGCAAGTTCTCCCACTTAGAAATCATGGAGGGGTCTAAAATCGTAGGTGCATGTCCACTGTGAGAGACATAATCTAAAAAAAAAAATCCAGGAATCACAATGTATGATTTTTTAACTATTTATTTGTATGATACAGCTGCAAATAAGTATTTGACCACCTGAGAAAATCAATGTTAATATTTGGTATAGTAGCCTTTGTTTGCAATTACAGAGGTCAAACGTTTCCTGTAGTTTTTCACCAGGTTTGCATACACTGCAGGAGGGATTTTGGCCCACTCCTCCACACAGATCTTCTCTAGATCAGTCAGGTTTCTGGGCTGTCGCTGAGAAACACGGAGTTTGAGCTCCCTCTGTGCTGCCTTATGGCAGTCTATAATTTAATAAATAAGTTAAATGGGTTAAAATGTTTAAAAAAGCATTTCTAAAAGTTTCTTATAGTATTTCATGTTTATTTGTAAGTTTTGTTTAAAAATATTAGCGGACAATTTCATTTCCGCTTTTGCCGCGCTAACTTCCGGTTTCGGTTTCATGGTAAACAAAGCAGGCGGAATCCAGCATGACTCGGTCAGCGATCTGTCGCCATTCTCTCTAAAGCTCTGACAAGGCAATGCCGTAAGTTTATATATGTGTTTATAAGGATCAGTTATCAGTTAGAGCTCAGTTTTTTTAAGAGCATGTTGTGTATGCTTTCAGTTTTCACCATCTGGAGAAGAAATTAAAATGCAAAAACGTCCCTTGTGGTCCTGGTCTTCTTCAGTGGTTTATCTACGTGTTCATTTGGCAACAAAACACCCTCCAAAGATTCTCTATTGGGTTTAGGTCTGGAGACTGGCTAGGCCACGCCAGAACCTTGATATGCTTTTTACAGAGCCACTCCTTGGTTATCCTGGCTGTGTGCTTCGGGTCATTGTTATGTTGGAAGACCCAGCCTCGACCCATCTTCAATGCTCTAACTGAGGGAAGGAGGTTGTTCCCCAAAATCTCGCAATACATGGCCCCGGTCATCCTCTCCTTAATACAGTGCAGTCGCCCTGTCCCATGTGCAGAAAAACACCCCCAAAGCATGATGCTACCACCCCCATGCTTCACAGTAGGGATGGTGTTCTTGGGATGGTACTCATCATTCTTCTTCCTCCAAACACGTTTAGTGGAATTATGACCAAAAAGTTCTATTTTGGTCTCATCTGACCACATGACTTTCTCCCATGACTCCTCTGGATCATCCAAATGGTCATTGGCAAACTTAAGACGGGCCTTGACATGTGCTGGTTTAAGCAGGGGAACCTTCCGTGCCATGCATGATTTCAAACCATGACGTCTTAGTGTATTACCAACAGTAACCTTGGAAACGGTGGTCCCAGCTCTTTTCAGATCATTGACCAGCTCCTCCCGTGTAGTTCTGGGCTGATTTCTCACCTTTCTTAGGATCATTGAGACCCCACGAGGTGAGATCTTGCATGGAGCCCCAGTCCGAGGGAGATTGACAGTCATGTTTAGCTTCTTCCATTTTCTAATGATTGCTCCAACACTCAAAAAAATAACTCTTTGAATGAACGTAAAAAAATCATGGAAATGATTTCCACACGATTAACTTGCTTTATTTCAGCATTATGCAATTATGTTATTCCAATTTAATGTACTTACGTTGGGTCAACTTAATTTATTAAGGTTGATTCAACTTATTTACTATGGTTGGACACAGCTTAATTTATTATTGTCAGCCCAACTAATTTACTTAATTTGCATCCAACTTATGTGGTTGTTATTTTCATTCATCCATCAATATTTCATTTATTTTAGTGACACATAATTAATTTGACAGACTACAGCTAGCTATTTGCTAGCAGTAGCACATATTAGCATCTTAAATGCTAAGATTTACACGCTCCTTCAATCAACGCAGTTAAAAGTAACCAAATCAGTCCACAGCCAAACAAAATGCTCCACACTTCTCCACAATGGTAACCCACTGTAATTGAAATGGTTCTAATAATTCCAATGTAATTGAACATTAATCAAAGAATGCTGTAAAAAATTGTATCATGGTTTCCACACAAAATATTAAGCACATTTTTTAAATAATGTCAGGATATTGTTATTGAATCGCATGGGTTTACATTAGTACACATACTTTATTTACTGTCTACGTGTCAGCTGAGACTAAGCTGCGATGCAATGCATTGTAACCATGCAAAAAAACAAAACAATCTGAGCAACACCATTCTTGTGCTGTGTTTTTGTCAAAATGGGCAACTAAAGGCCCTTAATTTCAACTTGAATTCTAACTCAATACAAACATGCATTCTCTTTTTGATGCCATTTAAATGGAAGCTTCCATTTGAAGATTGCACTCCCCAAAACTGTATTTTGCAGAGGGTTCTGGCACCTTACAATTTATGGTACATCAGAGGAAGCCACAATGGGAAGAGCTGGGGCCTTAAGGGACAATATTTAGTGTTGAGGCTGCTGGCTGAAAGCAGAGCGTGGGTGGAGGGGATGCTGGAACAACAGCAATGTCACTGGGCCTCTTACCCTCCCACAGGCCCTCAGGGTTTGAGCTTATTTGAGAGCCTCCTTCAGACAGGCTGATGGTGAGGGGCACGCAGAGACACGTGTCCTTATTTGACCATTAAGCCTGCTGGGCTTCTTAAGAAGTTTATACTTTTAAGAGTTTTACACATTTCTCAGAATTAATATGTTTATTGTAACTGCAGATGATTAAAGTACAAATTATATGACTTTAACTGGATAATAATAATGAATATATGTGACCCCACAAAACCAGTCACATGTCGCACTGGTATATTTGTGGCAATAGCCAACAATACATTGTATGGGTCAAAATTATCGATTTTTCTTTTATGCCAAAAATCATTAGGATATAATATTTTTGTGAGTGAATGCTGCACAACCGCGAACATAAATGGAGAACTTTAAAGGCGATTTGCTCAATGTTTCGATTATTTTGCACCCTTAGATTCCAGATTTTCAAATAGTTGTATCTCGGCCAAATATTGTCCTATCTTAACATACATCAATGGAAAGCTTATGTATTCAGCTTTCAGATTGATGTATAAATGTCAATTTAAAAAAAAAATGACCCATGTGACTGGTTTTGTAGTCCAGGTTCACACACACACACACAAACAGTATGTATATATATATATATATATATATATATATATATATATATATACCAGTATACCAGTATACCAGTACTTCTCCCGGCAAGGGGGCAGTGGCATATCAAGGACATCTCCCTGCCACCCCCTGCACCTGCCTTTATTGGGGCGTTAGCCAGCCTTTCTCCTTCCTCCATAGCCACAGCCAAAAGCTGGCTTTCTCTGCCTCCTCCTCAAGCTAATTCACCGCCTTCCGCAGGTTTATCCCCGCCATGCCAGACTCACAGAGTAGTTCCATTGCTCTGCTGACAAAGCCCCGGCATCCGACCTCCACGGGGTAAAGCTTGGCATTCCAGCCTGCCTCTTGGCACTCCGCCACCAGCTCAGAATACTTTAGATGTTTCCTTTCATGACCTGCTGTAATGTTTCCTTTGCATGGGATGGTAAGTTCAATGATGATGACTCTCTTATCCTCATTTGACCACATGACGATGTCTGGCCGGAGAGTAGTTATTGTTATCTCTCTTGGGAAGACCAGCTGCTTTTTGAGGTCCACCAACATTTGCCACTCCCTCCTTGAGGAAGGTATTTATTTCTTCTGCCGGTACCCGGTAGATGTCGCTTGGTCTGACAAAGGATGATAGTGTAAACTTTGGCATCTCAGGCACGTAATTTGCTGCTATCCTACTCCTCTCCAAGACTTCAGCCAGCTTAGTGAGGACTTGGTCATGATGCCACCTAAATCATCTCTGTGTCAGCGCAACCTTGCATTCTGAGAGGAAGCTGTAGGCTTGCCTTGATGTTACCACACAGGGAACAGCCGACCTTGTCCCCAAACCACTGGGTGAGGTTTAAAAGGCTTAGGAGTGTATCGTATACTGCCCTTATCTGAAAGCTGAGTCTGGCTTGTGGAGTTCTCCAGATGTCTGCCCAGCTAATGCACTTATTCACCGTAGCATCCCATCGGGTCAAGGCACCTCGTTGACCCAGGGATACTGCTTTAATGTGTAAGCGCTCCTGCTCAACCCTGGTGACTTCCTCCACCACCATGGACTTCCGCTGTGTCTTGGAGGCTTTCGACCAGAACTGTTACTAAATATTATATATATATATATATATATATATATATATATATATATATATATATATAAGACTTCAGATGCAAAAGCCTCTAAGTGCCATCTGCAGTTTTTAAGTATGAATCTAAATATTATATATATATTTATACTACAGGGCCGTTGAATGCTTGAATCTGATTGGTTGACGAACGTTCTAAGGTGTGCATTATTTTCAGGGAAACGCACGGCTAAAGTAGTTCCAGGCAGGTCTTGACCGCATTACAGTTCCATATCACTTCACGTAGTCAACTGTAATAATGGAAAATAGGATACAATTCATAACAAGAAAAAAACATTTAGCCCCATGCACTTGATCTGCAATTTTCAATGTCTAGCTTCACAATCAATGGAAACATGCAGTTTAATTGTAATAAATAAAGTATATAGTCCTATATAATCAATAGAAAATTAAACTGAATATAGGCTAAACTAGATGTACCGCATGGCGGTACAAAATATGACCGCAGCTCAGGCCTGCACTGGCTTTCCACAAAAATAAATGACGTGGAGCAATTTGGCTGTATTGCGTGTTTATGTATATACCTAAAAAAAGTAGTAGTATGTGCATGTCTGTCTGTGTGTGTGTGTATGTGTGTGTGTTTGTGTATGTGTGTGTCTCTCTGTGTGTGTGTGTGTGTGTGTGTGTGTGTGTGTGTGTGTGTGTGTGTGTCTGTGCGTGTATGTATGCGTGCGTACATGTGTGTGCGCGTGTGTGTTTGTGTGTGTGTGTCTGTGCATGTGGATTTGTATGTGTGTGTATGGGTGTGTGTCTGTGCGTGTGGATGTCAGTGTGTGTGCATGCTTGCGTTTGTTTGTATTCCTGCATGTGTGTGTGTGTGTGTGTGTGTGTGTGACAGTTAGGGTTGCCAACTTCAGAAAAGGAAAATGCGGGACAATCGTGGTTATTTATAGGAAAATGAGGGACACTCAAAATATTTGTACTGTTTCACACAGTGTACGTCATTTCAGTGTCTGCAGTTAAGTTTGTGTTTAAAAGGTTATCAGACATAAACACATTTGTATTGCTTAACCTATTTATGTATTTAATTCTAAAAATAATTTTAATGTCATACATGAAAAGTCACATTACAAACAAACCATAGTTCAAAATAACAGCATTTATCTAAAATAGAAAGCTTTTTTAACATTATACACTAGGCTTACAGTTCAAAAGTTTGGGGTTAGTAAGATTATTTTTTGGGAAAAAAAATAAAGAAAGTAATTGCCTACTTATATTCAGCAAGGATGCATTACATTAATCAAAAGTGACAGTTAAGATAATGTTACAAAAGCTTTCTATGTACTTTCTAAAAGCTTTAAAACATTAATAATAATCAGAAATGTTTTTTGAGCATATTATTCCCTCAGGTAGATTACATGTTTTCTTGCGTGGCTGGATGTTAGACTCATGAACAATAATCACGTTGTTTGCATTCGCCAAAATTGATTAGCCGAAATCAAAACGTGGACAGTGAAAGGAAATTACCGTTAGTGCGAGACGAGTCCGGCTTGAAGCGGAAGCGACCAGACGGCAGAGGATGTTCGCAAATCAAACAATGATTTGTCTCAAAACAGTGATTAAAAAAAGCTGTGATTGGATGATGACAGGTGTCGGTGATCATTCTCAAGTGTCGTGGTCAGCACTGCTGCTGTTGCTGTTGTATCAGTCAGTGGTTTATCAGCTTGTCAAAAAACGGGACACGGGAGGTCACGCACGGGACAAATAAATTAGGCCCAAAATACGGGACGTCCCGCCTAATTCGGGACAGTTGGCAACCTTAGTGACAGTATCATCCTAAACCAGCAACCCTTCGCTCAACACCACCATCTACAGGCCGATGAGTGTACAGTCACTAAATGTGCACATAAATGAATTTATTTTATACCCCCCCATGGATGAAATTCTACGAAACTTAGCATACCCCCAGAGGATGTCAAGTTAATCATACACATGAAATATGGTGCAGTTATGAACATCTCAACTGAAGATAGAGGCAATTAAAGCAGAATAATATTGCATTTTCATTTTTTATGGGAGGGGCGCAAATCACAAATGAGTGATTATGGGCTAGGTTGATGTGGGCCCTTAAGACCAACATACCATAAAAATTTCTTCATCCTCGGTGCCACAGTTCAGGTAGTTATTTAGGAAAAACTGCATTTTTTGGGTTTGGGGGGGCCCAGCGCGGGGGGGGAGTGGCCCCCGGGGACCAAACGAAATGTCTCCGTAAAAGTCTAGTGGGGCTACATGCCCACCGAATTTCATGTTCCCCGGTGTTTCGGTGTCCCTGGTATCGTTGACGGAAAATTCAGTAGATTGACGGGAAAAAAAAACTAAAAAACTTTGACAATCGATTATGGGCTAGGTTGATGTGGGCCCTTAAGACCAACATACTTTGCAAATTTCTTCATCCTCGGTGCCACGGTTCAGGTAGTTATTTAGGAAAAACTGAATTTTTTGGGTTTGGGGGGGCCTAGCGAGGGGGGGGAGTGGCCCCCGGGGACCAAACAAAATTTTTCCGTAAAAGTCTAGTGGGGCTACATGCCCACCAAATTTCATGTTCCCCGGTGTTTCGGTGTCCCTGGTATCGTTGACGAAAAATTCAGATGACGAAAAAAAAAAAAAAAAAAAAAACTTTGACAATCGATTATGGGCTAGGTTGATGTGGGCCCTTAAGACCAACATACCATAAAAATGTCTTCATCCTCGGTGCCACGGTTCAGGTAGTTATTTAGGAAAAACTGCATTTTTTGGATTTGGGGGGGGCCAGCGCGGGGGGGGAGGGGCCCCCGGGGACCAGACGAAATTTTTCCTTAAAAGTCTAGTGGGGCTACATGCCCACCAAATTTCATGTTCCCCGGTGTTTCGGTGTCCCTGGTATCGTTGACGAAAAATTCAGATGAGAAAAAAAAAAAAAAAAAAAAAACTTTGACAATCGATTATGGGCTAGGTTGATGTGGGCCCTTAAGACCAACATACCATAAAAATGTCTTCATCCTCGGTGCCACGGTTCAGGTAGTTATTTAGGAAAAACTGCATTTTTTGGGTTTGGGAGGGGCCCCCGGGGACCATACGAAATTTTTCCGTAAAAGTCTAGTGGGGCTACATGCCCACCAAATTTCATGTTCCCCGGTGTTTCGGTGTCCCTGGTATCGTTGACGAAAAATTCAGATGAGAAAAAAAAAAAAAAAAAAAAACTTTGACAATCGATTATGGGCTAGGTTGATGTGGGCCCTTAAGACCAACATACCATAAAAATGTCTTCATCCTCGGTGCCACGGTTCAGGTAGTTATTTAGGAAAAACTGCATTTTTTGGGTTTGGGGGGGCCTAGCGAGGGGGGGGAGTGGCCCCCGGGGACCAAACAAAATTTTTCCGTAAAAGTCTAGTGGGGCTACATGGCCACCAAATTTCATGTTCCCCGGTGTTTTGGTGTCCCTGGTATCGTTGACGAAAAATTCACGGGGGCCCCAGCGCGGGGGGGGAAGTGGCCCCCGGGGACCAAACGAAATTTTTCCGTAAAAGTCTAGTAGACCAACATACCATAAAAAATTCTTCATCCTCGGTGCCACGGTTCAGGTAGTTATTTAGGAAAAACTGCATTTTTTGGGGTTTGGGGGGGCCCAGCGCGGGGGGGGAGTGGCCCCCGGGGACCAAACGAAATTTTTCCTTAGAAGTCTAGTGGGGCTACATGCCCACCAAATTTCATGTTCCCCGGTGCTTCGGTGTCCCTGGTATCGTTGACGAAAAATTTACGGGGGCCCCAGCGCGGGGGGGGAAGTGGCCCCCGGGGACCAAACGAAATTTTTCTGTAAAAGTCTAGTAGACCAACATACCATAAAAAATTCTTCATCCTCGGTGCCACGGTTCAGGTAGTTATTTAGGAAAAACTGCCTTTTTTTGGGTTTGGGGGGGCCCAGCGCGGGGGGGGAGTGGCCCCCGGGGACCAAACGAAATTTTTCCTTAGAAGTCTAGTGGGGCTACATGCCCACCAAATTTCATGTTCCCCGGTGCTTCGGTGTCCCTGGTATCGTTGACGAAAAATTTACGGGGGCCCCAGCGCGGGGGGGGGAGTGGCCCCCGGGGACCAAACAAAATTTTTCCGTAAAAGTCTAGTAGACCAACATACCATAAAAATTTCTTCATCCTCGGTGCCACGGTTCAGGTAGTTATTTAGGAAAAACTGCATTTTTTGGGGTTTGGGGGGGCCCAGCGCGGGGGGGGAGTGGCCTCCGGGGACCAAACGAAATTTTTCCTTAGAAGTCTAGTGGGGCTACATGCCCACCAAATTTCATGTTCCCCGGTGCTTCGGTGTCCCTGGTATCGTTGACGAAAAATTTACGGGGGCCCCAGCGCGGGGGGGGGAAGTGGCCCCCGGGGACCAAACGAAATTTTTCTGTAAAAGTCTAGTAGACCAACATACCATAAAAAATTCTTCATCCTCGGTGCCACGGTTCAGGTAGTTATTTAGGAAAAAATGCCTTTTTTGGGGTTTGGGGGGGCCCAGCGCGGGGGGGGAGTGGCCCCCGGGGACCAAACGAAATTTTTCCTTAGAAGTCTAGTGGGGCTACATGCCCACCAAATTTCATGTTCCCCCGGTGCTTCGGTGTCCCTGGTATCGTTGACGAAAAATTTACGGGGGCCCCAGCGCGGGGGGGGAAGTGGCCCCCGGGGACCAAACGAAATTTTTCCGTAAAAGTCTAGTAGACCAACATACCATAAAAATTTCTTCATCCTCGGTGCCACGGTTCAGGTAGTTATTTAGGAAAAACTGCATTTTTTGGGGTTTGGGGGGGCCCAGCGCGGGGGGGGGAGTGGCCCCCGGGGACCAAACCAAACGAAATTTTTCCTTAGAAGTCTAGTGGGGCTACATGCCCACCAAATTTCATGTTCCCCGGTGCTTCGGTGTCCCTGGTATCGTTGACGAAAAATTCAGTAAGGTGACGAAAAAAAAAAAAAACTTTGACAATCCCTATATGACCGCTTTCGCTAGCTACGCTAG
Source organism: Vimba vimba (assembly GCA_022828995.1). Classification (NCBI taxonomy): domain Eukaryota; kingdom Metazoa; phylum Chordata; class Actinopteri; order Cypriniformes; family Leuciscidae; genus Vimba; species Vimba vimba. Next base: position 22,392,807 of record CM040819.1, read on the forward strand.
CGGCGGTCATAATAAATGGATAGTCCTGCAGCACGGATTTTTATTGCAGATAATTTAATTATTGATAGGCCTAATTGTTAAAAGGGCTTTGTGTTTCATTTATTTGGCTAGTCTACTGTCATCTGTCAATAATAGAAACAAAAGAATGAACGAGTTAATTAAAACGAATTGAATTAATAAATAAATAATAATATTGACGCACATGCTTTTCTGTCTCATTATTGCAACATCTCTCTCTAATAACTGCATTAATAACTGCATAAAAACGGGGACACACTTTAAGGCCGGTTATGAATGTAATTTGATACTTATGACTGATCATGCCCAAACGCGTGTTCAGCGCGTTCAGTCTGTGTTCAAAGTCGGTGTTTAAAATCTGCTGCGATGAAAACAGTCAGAGAATGTGTCAGCTAGTCGTGTGTCCCCAGCATTAGTCTGCTATCAGTGGCTCAAACCTCCGTTACTAACTCTAAAATGACGTTTTGGAATTAGCAACGGAGGCATGGGATTAGATGCTTCACGTTGTGACCGCATTACCACCTTGGGTGTGCATTATTTTTCTAATAATTCAACGGCCTGTCGTCAATTATTCCTTACATATATATATATATATATATATATATATATATATATATATATATACTGTAACAATGCAGGCAGGAATGAAGCGGAGAGTGAATCCAATCGCAAGCACCTTAATAAACAAACAAACAGGTAATCCATGGTACACGACAGAACACTCAGAACAGGAACCGGGAACTCAGGACGGGAACAAGGAGACAACAGCAAACGTTACAACATCAAGAACTCACAAGGACTGAACTAAAACACAGGGCTTAAATACAAGGGAACACAAGCTAAACAAGATAACAAGGGGGCGTGGTTAAGCTAAAACACCTGGGAAGACTAATCAACATAACGGGGAAACAGCTGAACATGGGACAAGACACATGGCAGGATCACATGACAAGCAGGGAATTACATGACAGACAAGAACAAGGAACAAGACACAAAACCCACACCGTGACATATACAGTGAGGAAAATAAGTATTTGAACACCCTGCTATTTTGCAAGTTCTCCCACTTGGAAATCATGGAGGGGTCTGAAATTGTCATCGTAGGTGCATGTCCACTGTGGAGAGACATAATCTCAAGAAAAAAAATCCAGAAATCACAATATATGATTTTTTAACTATTTATTTGTATGATACAGCTGCAAATAAGTATTTGAACACCTGTCTATCAGCTAGAATTCTGACCCTCAAAGACCTGTTAGTCTGCCTTTAAAATGTCCACCTCCACTCCATTTATTATCCTAAATTAGATGCACCTGTTTGAGGTTGTTAGCTGCATAAAGACACCTGTCCACCCCATACATTCAGTAAGAATCCAACTATTAACATGGCCAAGACCAAAGAGCTGTCCAAAGACACTAGAGACAAAATTGTACACCTCCACAAGGCTGGAAAGGGCTACGGGGAAATTGCCAAGCAGCTTGGTGAAAAAAGGTCCACTGTTCACTCAAAAAAATGAACTAGGAAGGTTGTGCACTTTACATAATATATTTATATTTAGTTTACTTATAATAATTGTGTTTGTTGACTTGAAATGTTTTTTTCTATTAAGGTCCACGTAATTATGTCTCAACTTAACAGTACAAAATCCTAACGTGTTGTCTAAACACAAACCATTTATGTTAAGTAAAAATTTCTTACATCCAGAGGGTGGCAGTATAGTGCGACGCCAACTGCCATTTTGCCCTAACTTAATTTGATTGTGTTCAATCTGCTTAATATGTAAAATTGAATATTACTTAATCCGTTTGTGTTGGATTACATGAATGATTTGTGTTGCATTAACTGAAACTGGGCAGTGCTTGTTAGTTCCCAGCATGCTTTGCATATGGTTGAATTAAGAGAGAATAAATGTTAAAATTAAGTGTTATTTTATGTTTTTTTGAGAAAATGAGAAAAGGGGAAGACTTGATAGTGTGTAATTGTGTTTAACCCTTAGAGGTCGGCAATCACGCCGGCGTGATCTGCTCGCTTTTTTCCTTATGAGTTGAATTGAGACCCGAAAATACTCTTTTGACTTTGATTTTAAAAACAAGTTTCATACATCAATCGATTCTGTTAAATGTGTATTATTTTTGTGTATACTCACAATAAAAACAAAGTGTTGTGCTTTTTGCCAAATAAAGAAAAATAAACACGAGGCGAGTTCTGCCTTCTCTCTGCCAGTGTAGTCCATTCTGAAATGCGTCCGAAAATGAATCATAACTCAGCGAATACTTCTCACACAGGCACGTGAGTTATGTCTTTATGAAGCTTGAAATCTCTTCTTTTAAATGAAGTAATTTATATAAAAAACAAATGTTTTCAACTCATGTAATCCGTTTGAAAGCAAGGAGAGGTACCGTTTTTCCTTCTCCCTTCATTATCTCTAAATGAGCTGCGGCCGCCCCGCCCCCGGCGCGATTCACATGTAAATAGTTTAGGTGATCTAGTATGCATCGCACCCCCCCCCCCCCCCCTCCCCGATCAATGCCATAAAACGTCTCGGTTACGGATGTAACACTCGTTCCCTGAGTAGGGAACGGAGACGTTACGTCGGATGACGACGATTGGGGTTTCGCTTAGAAAGCCTATCACCTTCGAGTATATAAAACGAGCCAATGGCAATGAAATGCCATGGGTCTGTGGAATTTGCATAGCGTATCTCCGCCCACCGCAGGGGGTATAAAGGAAGTACGCTGGCAACATGCAGATATGTCTTCGCTGAGGAGCCGAGACTGAACTCAGGCGTTTTTCAGCGATACAGCGGAAGTGGCAGGAAGACGTAACGTCTCCGTTCACTACTCAGGGAACGAGGGTTACATCCGTAACCGAGACGTTCCCTTTCGTGGTCACTCCGAGTTACGTCGGATGACGACGATTGGGGTTCCAGTCTAATCACGCCACCTCGGCTGTCATCCAGTGCCCTGCGTAAGTCTGAGCTCCCTGTTGTGAGACTAGCACGAATGAAGGAGTCCTACCTAACACAGGAATACCAAGGTACACTGGGAAGCATATCGCAGGAGAAATATGCAATTACGCCCAACCACCAAGGGGGGGACTTGAGAGACACATATGAGCCAGAGGGACGCATATGGGGTATCACTGGGGTGTCCAGCCGCAGGTGGAATATTTAAACCCCAGGGGTGGCAAGGTGGCTTGCCAAGGGAAAGACACACGCTCAAAAGAGACTTACAGTGGAATACACATGTGGGGGTCGCCCAGAGGGGGGACCATGCACATGGAGGCACCTAGTCAAGCGCAAAAGCTGCGTTATGGCAGATTGGCATAACTCAGGCGTTGACGTAACCAGTGCTGGAGGAAACTCAGAGCTTATCAGACTCACCTGAGAAGATAATCGCACGTATCCCGTCCGTGGAGAGGAATGGCGAGCAAGCGAAGACACCTGAGCAGAATCTAGTACTGGCTGGTTGAAGCGAGTACATGGGAAGAAACTGGCTCTACTCGGAGATTATAGAATCTCGCGAATGTGTTGGGTGTTTTGCCCAGCCTGCAGCTCTACAAATGTCTGTTAGCGAGGCGCCATGCGCTAGAGCCCAAGAGGAAGCCACACTACGAGTGGAGTGGGCTTTCACACCAAGGGGGCATTGACGACCTTGCTGCTGGTATGCCAAAGCAATGGTATCCACTATCCAGTGAGATAACCTTTGCTTTGAGAGAGCCTTTCCCTTCAGCTTCCCACCATAACAGACAAAGAGCTGGTCTGAGGTCCTGAAACACCGCGTTTTGTCTACGTAAGCACGAAGGGCGCGTACTGGGCAGAGCAGTGCCAAGGCTGGGTCTGCCTCCTCCAAGGGCAGCGCTTGCAGGTTCACTACTTGGTCTCGAAAGGGTGTGGTAGGAACCTTGGGCACGTATCCAGGCTGGGGTCTCAGGATCACGTGAGAGTTAGCCGGCCCGAATTCCAGGCACGCTTCGTCAACCAAAATGCCTGCAGGTCCCCTACCCTCTTGATGGAGGCCAATGCAACCAGGTCTTCATAGACAGGAACTTAAGCTCTACTGATTGCAAAGGCTCAAATGGAGCACTCTGCAGGGCAGTTAGAATCACTGAGAGGTCCCAAGAGGGTACGAGGGGAGGACGAGGAGGATTCAGTCTCCTCGCTCCCCTCAGGAACCTGATGATCAGGTCGTGCCTTCCCATCAACTGCATCGTGATGTGCGGCAATGGCGGCAACAAACACTTTCAGGGTGGAGGGAGACAGCCTTCGCTCCAACCCTTCTTGCAGGAAGGAAAGCACGACACTGATCGGGCATTTTGTCGGTTCTTGATGTTTAAAAGAACACCAGTTGACGAAGAGGTTCCACTTCAATGCATAGAGATGTCTCGTGGACGATGCTCTAGCGGAAGTGATGGTAGCCACCACCGCAGGTGGTAGGGTACTCAAACCTGCCTCGTCCCGTCCAGGAGCCACACGTGGAGGTTCCAAAGATCGGGACGAGGGTGCCAAAGGGTGCCCCGTCCCTGAGAAAGGAGGTCCTTCCTCAGAGGAATTGGCCAGGGAGGTGCTGTCGCGAGGAGTACTAGTTCGGAGAACCAGGTCCGGTTGTGCCAATACGGGGCAACCAAAATGACCTGCTCCTCGTCCTCCCTGATCTTGCGCAAGGTCTGCGTCATACTTGCGTAGGCCCCGCGGCCAGCTGTGCGCCAGTGCATCCGTGCCGAGCATGCCCTCGGTCAGGGAATAGTACAGGTCGCAGTGGGACAAGTCGCGGGAGGCAAACAGGTCTACCTGTGCGTCGCCAAACTGATCCCAAATCAGCTGGACCGACTGGGGATGGAGTCTCCATTCTCCAGCGAGAGGCCGAAGCCGAGACAGCTCGTCGGCCGCCTGGTTCAGGTCTCCCGGGATATAAATGGCTCGAAGCGACCTCAGATGCTTCTGACTCCATATGAGGAGGTGGCGGGCGAGTTGCGACATACGGCGGGAGCATAGACCACCTTGACGGTCTGATCGGACTAGTACGTGCTGACCCTTGAGCAGCGCATGGAAGCGGTGCAGGGCGAGACGCACAGCCAGCAACTCGAGGCAATTGACATGCCAAAGGCACTTGGGTCCTGTCCAGGAGCCCGCGGCAGCATGTCCATTGCACATGGCGCCCCAGCCCGTGGTGGAGGCATCTGTTGATACAACAACATGCCGGGAAACTCATTCTAGGGGCACTCCGGCCCGTAGAAACTTGAGGTTCGTCCACGGGGTGAAGGTCTGACGGCAGGCTGGAGTCACTGGGACTTGCTGCCATGTCCACCTCGGGACTCGATCGCAAAGCCAAAGCTGAATCGGTCTCATATGAAGCAATCCAAGCGGCGTTACTGCGGCTGCGGATGCCATATGCCCCAGGAGCCTCTGAAATAATTTCAGTGGAACCGCACTCTTGCCCTCGAACTGTCGAGGACAAGTCAGCAGTGACTGCGTGCGCTCGCTCGAAAGCTGCGCACACATGGCGACCGAGTCGAACTCCATACTGAGAAAAGAGATCCTCTGCACGGGGCAAAGTTTGCTCTTTTCCCAGTTGACCCGAAGGCCCAGACGAGCTAGGTGCCGAAGCACTAGGTCCCAGTGTTCGCAAACCTGGTCTCGAGAGTGAGCTAGGATCAGCCAGTCATCGAGATAGTTCAGGATGCGAACAGGGCTGCCTCGACGACCTTCGTGAAGACGCGAGGAGACAGGGCTAGCCCGAATGGGAGCACCGCGTACTGGTATGTCTGCCCCTCGAAGCAGGCCGTAGAAACGGTCTGTGTCGAGGTAAGAGGGAGACATGAATTTAGGCGTCCTTCAGGTCGATCGCTGCAAGCCAATCCTGAGGCCGCACGCACTGGAGGATGCGTTTGGCCGTTAGCATCTTGAACGGCAGCCTGTGAAGGGAGCGGTTCAAGACGCGCAGGTCGAGGATTGGCCGTAACCCACCGGACTTTTTGGGTACAATGAAGTAAGGGCTGTAAAAGCCGGACTTCATCTCGGCTGGAGGGACAATCTCGATCGCACCCTTCGCCAGTAGGGTGGCGACCTCCGCTCTCATGACAGGGGCATTGCCACCGGCCAAGTGGAGCGGACTCCCCTGAAGCGGGGAGGAGATCTCGCGAACTGAATCGCGTAGCCGAATCTGATGGTTCTCGCGACCCAGCGGGACAGACTGGGAAGCTCTAGCCAGGCCTCCAGAAAGTGCACCAGCAGGGTCATACGAACCACAGACGTACCGTCGGTGGGGCAGCGAGGCGGAATGACCGGCACCGGCGAGGACTGCATAGCGGCCCTGTGCGGGGGCACGGCCATTAACCGCGTCCTGCCAGAGGAGGCCAGGGGAGGGCGCGCGTCCCACGGGGGCATGCTCTGGCAGGGGTCTGGCGACAGAGGGGGATGAGAGGAGCGCGGCCCGTGGGCGGCGCGTGCTGTCATCCACACCCTCTTGGGGCTCAGAGAAAGAGCGTCAGTTCTTTTGGAATGAGATTCTCCCCCAGCCCTCCACCAGGGGAAGGAGTGGTCCCTGCTACCAGCTCCGGAAAGAACTGAGCCCTAACTCTAAGCCGCCCGTCTCAGGAGTGCTGCTTAACCAAGTGTTAGTCAGCTAAGGGGCAGAGACAGGCTGTGCCAGCCTCCAGCGACCTCCTATGCCAGGCCATTGAAGGCTCGAGGGGAGGGGCCGTATGGAGGTGGCGTCGGCGGGAAACAGACTAAGGAGGCCACACGGAAGGATGACCGTCAGTGCAGATGCCCCTAGTCCGTTCTGGAGAGATCGAAGACTGTTGGGCGCAGCCCTCAATCACCCCGCCGACCAGGCTGCCTGTCTCAAGAGTGCTGCTTAGACTGGCGTACCATCAGTGCAGACAGACCTGAGTCTGCTTCTAGTGGCCGAAGCCACCCCGCCGAAGAGCCCAGCCTGGGACATGGGGGAGCTGAGAAAATGAATTCCCAGAGCCGCTCACATCAACCTGGCTAAGCTCATGTCTGGACCACTCTAGTGGACACCACCTGACCCAGGATCACGCAGGTACTGACGTCGCCGGAGAGCGAGGCCAGTAGTGTGCGCGGCGGAACGACCAGGCCAGGCGTGGGAGGCATAGCGTCCCAGCAAGGGGGCGTGGTCGAGTGTTCCGCATTCTGTCAGTGTTGGCCAGGGAAGGACCAGCGTTCCACTGCGGCCGGTTCTGACAGAACTCCAGAGTCAGCACTGCCTCGAAGGCGAAGGCGACAAACAGGACTGCATGCCTGTGCCACAATAGTGACAGAGAACATACAGGCCAAAATCGTCTCACGATCGAGGGCAGCGAAGGCGGAGGACGCCCGCGGGCCGCAAAAGTCACGTGGACTCCCGCGGGCCGGAAGCGTCCTGATGCACATCTGGGAAGCCTACAGCGCTCGGGGGGAGGATGCCACTCCAACCGATGCTTTCAGCTGCCCGGGAAAGCATGGCCATCAGCTCTGGATCTGACTCGACTAACGCTGACACTCCCGAGGGAGGCAACGCAGTCGAATCCTCATTTCCAGAGGAATCAAGCCCGCCTTATGATGCTGTGAGTGACATGACACCATCTGCTGGAGTCCCAAATGAAAACACTGGGTCCCTGAGAGGAACCAGGCACACACGGAAGCTCCACGGTTTGCGATGTGGAGGGGGGCGTGGACCGAGGAAAGCTCGTCGGAATTATGCCGCACCATAACCCTCAGATCACCCTGGCCACCAGCCAAAGTATCCCTCACGTTTTTCTTTTTAGGAAGAGATAGATTGGGGTGTGGGAGAGGGGACTCTCACACAAAGATCATTGAGTCTCGATCTATAAACATCGCGATGGTCATGTTCCCGCAATGAAAACATAACTCATCCACGAGCGCTGCCGAGCGTGATTAAGCCCAACACGCAAAACAGCGCTCGCGACCATTAAACAGATGAGTCAAGCGCCCACATCCAGTAATACACGGGCGAACCGTCTTGAAAAAGACGTGCCGCGTGCAGCTCTTTTAGAGAGAGGAAAAGCTCAGCAGTGTGCTGAAGCGCCCAGGGAGAAACACACTCACTGTCGGCAGATCACTGCACAGATCAGCAGCAGGCAATGCGATCTCGCTGGAACACGCCGTCACACAAACACACTGAAGAGCCGCTCGTCTCGTAGAGTGAAGATGATACAGAATGGCTTGTAGGAGTGAAGAAAACTCTTGGCTCCGAAGCGAAAACATATCTGCATGTTGCCAGCGTACTTCCTTTATACCCCCTGCGGTGGGCGGAGATACGCTATGCAAATTCCGCAGACCCATGGCATTTCATTGCCATTGGCTCGTTTTATATACTCGAAGGTGATAGGCTTTCTAAGCGAAACCCCAATCGTCGTCATCCGACGTAACTCGGAGTGACCACGAAAGGGAAACACAGTTTCTTCATCAGACTTACTGATAGTTCATCGCGTTTTGAGTATGGCATGCTTCTCCAAAGACGCCCTTCAGATGATTCTGGACAGCGAGGAAGAATGCACCTTTTCCTCAGAGAAAGATTGTAACTCAGACGACGAACGGGAGCATTTTGAAGAGCGAATTCCGCCGAGGACACAATTTCGGAGTAAGTTTTACTTAAAAGTCTTTTGTCTTTTATTTTTCGTGTTCGCATTTATGAGGAAAAAACAATATTAAGTGACAGTTCTCCATTATGGACGCGAGCGCTCTAAAAAAAGCACTAAAAGACTTTCAAACTTTCACAGAGACCTCAAAACAGAAAGTACAAATCCTTTCTTTAAAACGAATTTCGTTTTGTATCAATTGTATCTTAATTTTAATAATTTTTTCATTAACAAATTTCCTGGATTTAAAGTAAATATAGGCTAGCAATCACAACATAAGGTGCTTGAACTGGAGATCATCATTAACCAGACCGTAGCATACTCGCCTCACATGTCTAAAAAATGTGAAATATATTTACAGAAAGCTGGTTCTAAACAAAACCATCCAAAACAAAAAACTATGTAGCCTAATAAATGTGCATTTCTCCGGTGCGTTCACTAGCCTACTGCGAAGATCGCGAGTCAATAGCCTATCGTCAACTTCATCTTTGCCAGAAGTTAAATTTAAATCGCGTGTGTGAATGAATGATGATGTTTTAGCAAACTGTATTGCTATACTGAGATGAGTAAAAATCGACTGAAATATGTTGAAATAAAATGTAGGCTATTTGTATAAGCAACGTATTAAACTGCAAATTAACAATATGCCCTAATATTTCATGAAAACAACGTTACAGTCAGGCGAAATATTAATGAATAGCTAATGAATACATAGATAAAATGTAGGCCTATAATCTTTTTTTTTTTTACAAAGAAAGAGTACACTTGAGATATTATTGAAATTGTAATTATTGTTGTAATTGTAACCTTTTTAATAAAATAGCAAAACATATTTACAAGATAGATATAAGCAAAATCTTAAATGGTCAATAAAAGTCTTCTGCTAAATATATCTTTTGTCCTTGCATTGTGGCTCAGTCAGTTTCACACCTGAGTGAATGGCTAATCATTATGCAGAGTGGGTGGGACATTGTATTCTAAGGTGTAAACCACTCCTCGTTCACGCCCCCCTCGCATATTGGCTTTCCAAGCAAAACCTGTTTTACATCAATTTAAATCAATGTATGGTTTTATGTGAACGATAAAGCAAGACTATTTTCACATAATTTTGAAGAAAAAACTCTAGGCGAGGACATCCATTAGTCAAAAGTCTTATTGACACATATTTACTATGTGTTTTGTGGCCTTATTTCAGAAATTTTAGTTTTTAGTTTTTTCAATAACCATGCATAAACATTATTCTGTCAAATATGAAAACATGTACATACACGTGTCTCACATATTATGGTAGCCCTGTTTGTGCTTTATAGAGTGAATTTACACCTTTGCCATTAATATGTTTATAAGCAACTGAAAAAAGCACAAATGTCAGGGCATGTCAGAACATCTCAAGGGCCCCAAAAACAGCCCAGACCCCAGAGGGTTAATATAAAGTTCAAAAGACCAGCATTTTTTGTTTGTTTAAATATAAATGTTTTGTTACATAATAAATGCTTTTGTCACCTTTGATCAATTGTTAAAAAATATATTTTATCTATCTATCTATCTATCTATCTATCTATCTATCTATCTATCTATCTATCTATCTATCTATCTATCTATCTATCTATCTATCTATCACTTCTGACTGGACCACCTTGTCACTTCGGTCTAGTTTATTCTTGGTTTTGTGACAGAGCCCTGATGCTCCTGTATTGTCTTGTTGACTTGTGTGTTTTGAGCGTGCTCAAGCTGTGCACAGTTCTGTCCATGCGAGTTGTCTTATGTGCGGGGCATGGTGTTTGGATCCTGGCACTTCAGTCTAGTTTGGTTTCGGGTCTGTGTCGGAATTCGGACATTCATGTTCTGCGTGTTTGTATTCTGTTGTAAACGGACTGGATGAGCTTCCGATCGTTCTCGTGTGCTCTGTCTTGTGTGTGCAAGCGGTTTCAAGTTCGCTCAGGCCGTACAGTCTTCTGTCTGCATGAGTTGTTGTGTTCTATGTAGCACGTGGTTCGTGTTTACATCGGCCGCATGCTTTCATGTTATGTTTTGTCTTGTGCTGTGTAAGACACAGCTTGGGTTTTCACTGGCTGTGTGTTCTCATTAGCTGCATGTTCCTGTCTTGTTTTGTTTGAGCACCTGGCTTGTGATTGTATTCGCTGGCCATGTGCTTGTGTTTTTGTCATGTTTGGTGTGAACACATGGCTTGTCAATTGTGGTTCCTTGTGCCATTCGCTTCGTGCACAAATATGGCGACCGTTGACGTTCAAACTTGAGTGTGCGGGCCAGTACTTCCGGTGATCTGACAGCGAGAGCAGGAGACAGCGAGAGCTAGAGACAACAGCGACCGAGTTCCATTACCAGAGAGATCATTTTTTACAATGAGAGTTTTTAGGATTCAAGAGAGGCGACTTGCCTTTCAGAGGGTGACAGCCTCAGCACTTCATTGTTGTGTGCTGTTATGTACCGTTTTGTCACGTTACAACAAAGAAGTCAGCTTTCATGCATTCCCTGTTGACGCTGCAGTACGGGCTGAGTGGATGCAGAAGATCCGGAGGGATGACTTCAACCCGACCAAATTTTTAAATGCATATAATTTTCAGTGCATTTCAGTTGTGCATTTCTATGCTTTATATTACTGCATTCATTTTGTGCAAGTGAGATGAGTAAAGACCATCTGTTTAATAAATCATTATCTGTCTGGTGTTTTCCATTGGCTCGTGTGATAGTAATATGGATCTTACTAGTATTTTAAGTGATATAATTGATTCTATAAACAACTATAAGAGATCATTTTCGGCTTTTTCCGGCTCCCTGCACCGGGCGTAATTCAAAACCGGAAGTGTCTACCCCCACACTCGCTGATCAGAAATCCAACATGGCGGCCACGTGCAACTAGCCTATTACTCTGCACCTGAGTCCTCACTTCATCCCTTCACCCAAACCTTGACAGTTGGGTTATTTCAGCGCACTGTTGCTGAGCCAACTGAGTTTTGATGATTTTTTATACATAAAGCAGTAATTGTGGACTCTTTTCCATTGTCACACATGGATGAACTTCTCTCTGCTCTAAAAAGTTCTACTGTTTTATCTACTATCCACCTAACTAATGCTTACAACCAAGTGCCAAGTGATGTATATGCATGACAAAGCACTTCAAGTGGTCTTACAACGACTAGAAGCTGCGGGCTTGCAGCTCAATAAAGACAAGTGCTGCTTCCGGCCAACCAGCCTGCTGTTCTAAGGTCATACTGTTTTAGCGGAGGGTCTTCTTCCTGATGAATCACGTTTACAAGCGATTCAAAATGCCCCTGCTGATTATCTGTTACATTTGCCCTTAACTGCTTCTCCTACAAATAATGCTGTTACTTCAGTTCATGTTGATGATGTTGATTCTATATGTCTGCTGCTGATATTGATGCAGCATGTGCTTCTTGCATTAACCAAACTTTGTACACAGATTTCTAATGGTTGATCTCATTTACCCAAGGGACTGGACGTTGAGTTGTTGCCACACTATAAACTGCATCTGGAACTTCTGTTAAGGACAACTTTGTCTTCCGAGGCTCACAGCTAATTGTTTCAATCTGCTCTTCAATCTGTGCTGGTCCCCATAGCACACAAAGGACATCAGGGAGAGGTGAGAACCAAACAACGTCTTTGTGATCTCTATTGGTGGGCATCGATGGACGCTCAGGTCCATGATGCTGTCCGTTCCAGCCATGTGTGTCAGCACAATGACAAAACTTTAACCAGTGGTGGAAAGTGTACACTCTAAAAAACACTGGGTTAAAAACAACCCAAGGGCTGGGTAAATATAGGACAGAACACATTTTGGGTTCATTTTACCCAGCAAATTGGGTTGTTTATTTAACCCAGCACAATGGGTTGATTTAACCCAGCATAGTTGATTCATTTTTAATATTCATTTTTACTTTTCTTTTTACTTCATACATGTCTACGGTTTAACTTAAATCCTCTAAACTTAAAAAAAAAAAAAATACTCGATACAACCACTGGCTTGCATGATAATTCCTTTATTTTCAATCATATTTTACACTATAGTATATGAATATACAAATATTTTATATAATTTTTAATATATATTGCCAACATTTAAGCTCGTTTAACAAATATAATAAGTACAAAATAAACATTTATAAGTAATTCAAGTGTAATCGACCAGTCTCTGTTGTTCCGTTTCCACCATAACGGCGCTGGATCTCGTGCTGACACTTGTATCATGTTCAGTGGGGGAACTTCTAACTTCAGACCGCCGCCCTGCGTTTCACTCGTAGCCGAAATATGCATCGACTGGCTCCATAACCTGGCCATAAACAAACAGTGTACAGTTCTGAGAACATATTTTAACATCATACGTATTTATATTCTGTATATTTTTTAATAAAAGCATTCAATTTTATGCAAGGCATCAGGCGTTTCCATCACACGAAAAGCCAGACACAAGTCACACGACACTAGTGTAGTAGGTGACTCACATCGCACCCCTGGATGTTGCTTTGCATAAAATTAAACGATAGACAGCACAAAAACGGATTTATAGATAAAATAAATGTACACAAACCTGTATTTTACCAAAGACCATTTTTACAGAGCTACGCTGCTCTCTCCCAAAGAGGGTCTTTAATCCCTGGGTTGTTACGCCTGACCCATGAGCTGGGTAACACAAAAACTACCCAAATACTGAAAAACTAACACAAAAAAAAAATTAACCCAGGATTTGGGTAGAAAAATAACACAAGATTTTTTAGAGTGTACTAAAAAAATTGTACTTATGTAAAAGTATTGCTACTTAGGAAATAATTTACTTGAGTATAAGTAGAAAACTGAAAAATACTGAAAAATAATATGACTCAAGAAAGAGTAAATAAATAAATTACATAAGTGAAATACAAAAAAACTACTCAAGTTACTACGTTACAAAGTACTTTACTTTAGTGGTATTTTTCTATTTTTACCCAAAATGAGGCGATTTTAGTAATATGGAGTGCTAAACACTCATGTAATATATGTTTCATTCATACTGGAAGCCAGAGGGCACCCTCGCACAGAAAGTCCACAAGTGAGATTCATAGAAGATTTAAACTTATGGACATCAGATATAGCTACATCTGAATAACATGCAGTTTTTGGAGCAAAACATTATATTAATCTCATAAATTGTTTGACGCTATGCTAAGCAAACATACAAGCTATCCTTTATGGTAAATTAAACTACCCTTACACAAATTAAGTGGCGAGCCAGTCAGGAGGAGCTTGGGTTAAATTTTACTCGTAGTGTTAATTACCTCAAGAAATTTATTTTTTGTGATTTGATTTTCATCCAATATTCTGAAAGTGGGATCTACACTTTTTCAAATCTATTTTGAGCTTGATTATATGTCCCAAGACTAAATATGGATCTTTGTGATCTTTTTGATGTACATGGTCAGAACTGTTTTTATGTTACGGGATAGAAGAAACTTGTGACGATGAGGATATCACATGTATTATTTGAAGCACATGGGGAAATTAAGAAAATAGTTAGAGTTCCTGATGAGCCAGAGCAGCCAGCAGGGAGAGTCCTAATTCAGTATTTGTCTGAGAAATCTATTTTGAGTATCAGCTCTGATTGTTTAGGTGACCTGCCAAGACCTAAAGATCCTGAATAGCATTTATCCATGAAATAGCATTTAACAACAGTCAGTGATCTATGTCAGCAAAGGTTAGGCGGGGAACTGGCATTAAGATATTAAGATGACCTGAACGCTATCTCCGGAAGTGGTAGAGCAGGATTCCTACTTGCTTTTCAGAATGAACATCAGGGCATTCATCATCAGCTTCATTTGAATGATTTGCAAGCTGCTGAGGCAGATCCACATACTACTGTTCGCAGTCCAAGTCTTCATGATTCAGGAAGAACTAACCCTGCTGAGTTAAGTCAAGCTAAAACTATGATTCCAAACCTTTCCCCCTGCATGCTCCACCAAGTCCATTGCATGTTGATGAAAGTATGCTTAACCCCTCAGATTCAAAGGGTTGTTGTGGAGCATGTCATCCGTAATGAGTCTGCTCATTCACCTTTGAGGCAGAGCCATATCTGCACATTTGCCGACAGGACCCCCAAGCCAAATGGGGAAGTCGACTATGAGACGTGGCATACTCAAGTTGATATTTTACTTTCTGACCCCTCTTCACCAGATTCTCAGAAAGTGAGGGTGATCTTAGAGAGCCTGCTTAGCCTAGCAGCTGACATTGTCAAGCCCTTAAGTGTTAATTCTTCACCTAGCTCTTACCTTAACCAGATTGAATCCGCCTTTGGTGTAGTAGAAGATCGAGAGGAGCTCTTTGCCACTTTTCTCAACTTAAATCAAAATGCTGGAGAAAATCCTTCAGCATACCTGCAAAGACTGCATACTCTTCTTACCCGAGCAATATCCAGAGGGGGAGCCAGTGCTGCAGATTCCCATAAGCATCTGTGAGAACAAAGGAAGACAAAAGGGCAGCAAAGCTAGATCGAATGAAAAAAAACATCTTGGCAGCACAAAAGCAGCTGTTCATGCTCACTCAGTGTATGGCATACCTGTTAATGTAGAACCTTCACCTGAACCAAGAAATAAATGCCAACATGATGAAACCCAGATGCTTAAAGGAGAGATAGCTGCACTGAAAAAAACAAGTTGCATACTTGTCAAGGAAAGGTAAAACAATAGGGTATGAGATAAAAGTTGGGAAAAACTCTAAAGAAAGTAAAGTTACTGGTGACTGCTTTATGGCCAGCCCCAATGTGTTATCTGACTCTACAGCTATGCCTGGTTCTGCTTCAAGTGCAGGGAAGATGGACACATTGCAGTTCGCTGCAGTAAGGGACACAACCCTGAGCTTGTTCGGAAGAAGAATTCACAGCTGAGGGAGAGACAGGAGGAGTACAGGAAATTGCATGGGACATCACAGTTTTCTTTAAACCTCTAACAGCTCCTGCTGCGGGACACTCAGGAGCTGCCAGCACTCATATTCGTCTCACAATGATGGTTCACGATACAGTCCGTTATGCGAGAGAAACCCAAACAAACAACAAGGATGAATTAATTGGCCAACGTTGTGTTGCTTCTGTTCTTGTTGAAGGCACTCTGTGAAGGTGTGATTCTCTCTTAGACACGGGGTCTCAAGTTAAAACTGTTTCTGACACATTTTACTTGACCAATCTTTCTTTGGTTCCCATTCAGCCAATTAATGTGTTGTTTGAGGTTGAAGGTGCTGGTGGACAGAATGTTCCATGCCTTGGTTACATAACCTTCCCTTGTACTGTCACAGGTGCAGAGGAGGAGCTTTCATCACTTCTACTTGTTGTTCCTGATTGTCACTTCAACAGTAAGGTCCCACTGCTGATTGGGACAAATGTTATTGCAGGGCATAGAGAGAAAGGGGGCCAAGTTCTTCCAAAAATCTGGTGGCAGTAGTGATTATGCTTTGTTGTTTCAGCATGTTGCTCAGATCTATGAGAGTGGGAGGAAATCATTTCATGTAAGAGTACTGGGGAAAGGCTACATCACTATCCCTGCCAAACAGAAAACATGTATCCTTGGTCAAGTGAGGATTAAGGGTATGTCAAACACCTTATTTGTTTTAGACCAACCCAAGTATTTTTCCTTGCTGGGTGGTCTTCTGCTTGAGTGTGCTGTGGTCAGTCGTGGCCCACACAGGGCTGGTTCCAAGATTCCTGTAATCTTAAAGAATATAACTGACCGTGATATTAGCCTTCATCTTAAGCGTGTGATGGCTGAGATGGCAGCTGCTTATGTTCTGCCTCTGAAGGCTGAGCTTTTGTCTTGTTCTGCTCAGGTGCCCTGTGGGAAGCTAGTGTTCGAACTTGATAACTCACCCATTCCTGAAGAATGGAAAAAACGCATTTCCGATAAACTCAATTCCATGTCAGAGGTTTTTGCTGTTGATGACTTGTCGCATGGTCATGCTACTGCAGTGCAACAACACATTAGAATACATGATTAGACACCTTTTAACCCTCTGGGGTCTGAGGTGTTTTCTGGGCCTGGAGGTGTTCTGACATGCTCTGACATTTTTGCTAATTTCTGTTACTTGTGACATTTTCAAAAACTCTGCTACAACAATATGTAAGCAGCATGTATGTAAAAGTTTGTAGTTTTGAGATAATGATGTTTATGCGTGGTTTGTGAAAAAAAAAAAAAATTTGTCACTGAAATAAGGTCATGAAACCCATACTGATTATTTCTTCACAAGACTTTTGAAAATTGTATCACATAGCCTAGAATATTTGCTTCAAAACTATGTGAAAATCATCCTGCCTACTCATTCAGATAAAACAATATATTGATTTCAAATTTGTAAGACATGTTTTGTGTAAGAAAGCTTTATGCGAGGAGGCATGAATCATCATGAATATTGATGTGTTTCACACCTGAGAAACACAAAGATCCTCCCATAATGGCCCTATCAGATGGGGCTGTGAGAGAACCAGAACAAAGAATGGCTTTTTGATTGTTTGGATTTATTTACAAAACAACATAATCAAAAGATACACAACAAAGGACAAAAAAACACATTATTGAACACACTGATCTAAAGACAGAGACTTGAACAGTCACATAACTTTGTGCCATTCCTGAAACATAGTACATACCTGTCATTTCCATGGTGTTTGATTTTTCATTTTACCATGTTCATGTAGGCTACAGTCTCATGTGAATGTTTAAGTCAGCAGGACTCAACAGTGGCATCTGGTCCCTGTAAAAAAAAAAATAAAAAAAATTGAAACAACTTTGAACATGCTGATATCAAGAGAAACAGCACGATTGCACGATTTAGGTAATACATTTTAGATTTTTCTGGTTAAAATTGCGATAAAAAAAAAAAAAAATATATATATATATATATATATATATATATATATATATATATTAGTGCTGTCAATCGATTAAAAACTTTAACTAAATTAATCACACATTTTTTCTGTGATTAATCGCAATTAATCGCAATAAAAAAATAAATGTTTTTGTACGTTTTTAATATATTTCATAATGTAATAATTTCACAGTTAATCAAATGAATGTAGAAACAACATAAAAACAGTATATTTTAAATACTTGTTTAATGGCATCTTTTTATGAATGAAGGCCAGTATTACTGATATTAATACAGCTACTGATTTTTTTTTTCCCACATTTATTAGGCTTCAAAAATATAACAGTTTTTAATATTTACTCGTGCCCTTCCTGTCTTAACAGTTAGGAAATATACAGAAATTTAATAAAGTTATCAAAGTTATATGCAGTCTGCACTGCATAAACTATAAATTAAATAGTTAATCCTTATTAAAGCTACAAAAGTTATTTAGTCAAGAGCAGTGAGTCATTTTCTCTGTTCCCTTTGTTCTTTAACTTTACTGACAGGAAGCTTTATTGGCTGCTGCTGTCCCTTTAAGAGCAGACAGACACGCGGATCTCACCGTTTATATACTGTCTATGCCTCATTCTCTCACAACTCTTTGTTCATTTTAGACTTCATATAAATCATTTAAGTCTGTTCTTATGAGGATAATAGACAAAACTGACATTTTGGGATTGTTATTGTTATTGTTAGTTCAAGCGCGAAAGAGAACTGGATTCTGGCGCCCTGTCTATGCATTGTGTGTGTGTATGTGTGTCACATAGGCTAAGGACATTCACAGACAGCGCATTCTCTTTTGTTTTGCCGCGCTTGAAATGTTTAAAAGCATTTAAATGAATAAGAGCGTGATCATATAATGTAAGCTAGCCAACGGATGGCAGAAAAGACGGATGCTGCGTTAATTGCGTTAAATATTTTAACACGTTAAACCAGACAAAAATTAATCGCATGCGTTAACGCGTTAACGTTGACAGCACTAATATATATATGTATAAAATGAACACCAGGTTTGTTGTGCCTTGTAGGCATATACGTGTAGGGCTGCATAAAATAATAATAACAATAGCCTACAGCATGCAGCCTATAAATCGTTAAAAAGGAACACTTCAGTACACTACACTAGAGAAAAATATATGTATTATTATATGTTACTTCAAATTTTTCCATTTGTTATGACGTTATGAAATGAGATTGGAGTAAGTAAAAACATGAAGCCTAATGTTTGGCACATTTTGCTTTTCAAACGCACAGCGCGAGTGACTCAAACTCACAGCGCGTGCAGAGAACATTTACTGAAGCGATCAAGCTTTCTCATCTTCAAATCGTCTTCTTCTAATTCTTCTGAGGTAAATCCAAGGTAAACAGCACTGCACAAACACAGTCTTCCAAACTCAAAGAAAAGCAGAGTACTGAAGTCTCTGATTCTTTGTTTAGAGGTAATGAGGGCATTTACAGGTCTGTTCCTTCACATGAACGATTTGCATGTCAATTGCTCTTGCGCTCGTGGGTGTGGTCACATTAAAGCTAATGAGCACGGGCTGGAGAAACTATACATGTCGTTGCTTTCATATGGATTACTTAAACAGAGAATTTGTTTTTGATATGATTTACTTCATTTAAAAATACAGACTTCAAGCTTTGTAAAGACTGTGATGTCACAAGAGGCTGTGTCCTGGAAGGGCGCTACATTCCCCTGAGATGGCTACAACCATGAACAGCTATGGCTCCATCTGCTGGTGGAGTCGGGAACTCCACCCCTCAATACACACATTCTGAGACTGATCAGGGTCTGATGAGCTGAAGGGCTTTTTAAGGGTTAGAGACACAGTTAGTGTCAGTGTGGGGTTTGGGAGACAAGCTTGAGGTTGTGCTCTCTGCAAAGGACCAGACCGCTCCAGTATCATTTCCACGAGGAATACTGAAGGCTGGAGATACTTACCATTGGAAATACTTACCATTGGAAATACTTACTAGACATTTGAAGGACTTACTGCTGGATTGGCCACGGGCTGCAGCACCGACTGAAGTAAGATTGGAAAAGACTGTTTACTTACCTGAGGGAATCGGGATTATGATTTCACCACCAGAAGAGGCATCATTTAAGTTTTGACTGTTGAAGATCAACCTGATCCTTAGTTACACTTTTGAATTTGGAAAACTATTTCTGTTAATTCCCAAGAACTTAAATAAAATCCTTGTTTATATTTGAACTTTGTGTCCTCACACTACTTGAACTGAGAGCTGTGTAGCCTCTCATGACATCACAAGACATATGTCTTCATTTCATTTTCTGTTGTGTTTCAGAATGAACTTCACATTGAGAGAGACGGCAGAAGGCACATCATGTTTATTTTCTTTATTTTACGAAAAGCACAACATTTTGTTTCTATTATGAGTGTACACAAATAAAAGCAGACATTTAACAGTTTTGAATGATGTATAACACTATGTAAGATCAAAATCAACAGAGTATTTTGAGTCTATTTTGCACTGATAATAAAAAAAGCGAGCTGGTCTCGCCGGCGTGACCGCCAACCCCAGAGGGTTAGGGAACGACCTAGGCCAAATTATCCCAGTGACAGGGAAGCTGTTAAGCAACATCTCAGGGAGCTCCTAGATGCTGGAATAATAAGAGAGTCTGAGAGTCCCTTCGCATCACCAATCGCTTTGGTTCGCAAGAAAAATTAACAAATCAGGCTTTGTGTCGATTATAGGAAGTTTAATGCGCACACTATAAAATATGTATATGCACTTCACAACAATTTCCCAAAATTTCTCTGCCCTCAGTGGGGCTAAATGATTCTCTGTCATGGACCTTAAATCTGGATATTACCAAGTCGAAGTAGCCGGAGAAGATAAACACAAAACAGCTTGTGTTTTTCCTTCGGTCTTCTTTGAAGTTAATCGGATGCCTCAAGGTGTTACAAATCCACCTAGCACTTTCCAGTGGCTTATGTAAAAGTGTGTAGGAGACTTGCATTTGAATGAAGTACTCGTGTTTCTGGATGATCTTATTGTCTTTTCTAAAACACTTGAGGAACATGAAACCAGGCTGATGAAAGTGTTCACTTGTCTGAAAGAGTGTTGATTGAAGTTGTCTCCAGAAAAATGCCACTTTTTCAAATCATCTGTAAAGTATCTGGGACATGTGGTGAATGCCGATGGGGTTCACACTGATCCTGAATAGATTTCCACTCTGAAAGATTGGCCTCGTCCTTCAACCAGACGAGAGCTAAAATGTTTTCTAGGCTTTGCTGGGTATTATCCGCGCTTCGTCAAGGGGTACTCTGAAATAGCAAAGCCGTTAAACAGTTTAACTGCAGGATATAGTCCTCCAAGGAAAAGGGGGAAGGTTTACAAGAGAAAGAAATCGAGCACTCCTGTAGAAACCAATGCTCCTATTGGTGACGAGTGGACAGTCGAGTATGAGAATGCATTTATGACCCTGATAGAGAAATTGACATCTGCCCCAATTCTTGCTTTCACAATCACAGAACTTCCCTATGTCTTACATACAGATGCCTGTGGGGAGGGGCTTGGTACGCTCCATGTGATAGCTTATGCCAGTAGGGGGACTTTCAAAAAGTGAGAGGAACTATCCTACCCACTGTCAGGTTTACACAATCGAAGCAGGCAAGAAGGTAAGTTTGATATTTTAATAGCAGAATGGATCGGACACAGCGTGAAAGGTGAGTAAACAGGAAGTAGATAATTGGATGAAGCTTAACTGAATGATAACAAAGTCTCTCTTTCTCTTGCAGAAGCAGATGATGAAGATGGACTGAAGACAGGCTGAAGAAGATCGGGATCGACGATAAGTATGCAGGTAGGTGAAGTAGAGAGTCTGTGTGTCATGAATAGACATATATTGACGTATTGACATATTGACGAGACCAGACGAAGAGTGAAGGGAGAGTGCTGAATATATAGGGCTTGTAAACGAGGGAGTGCAGGTGATGATAATGATGGCTGAATGAATGCAGGTGTGCAGGTGTGCCAAGGAGGATGATGGGAAGTGTAGTGCACACACAGATGAGGAAGAAGATGGTGAATGTGACATTACTCCCACCTTCCGCAAGGCACGACCCGCGCCGAAGGCAGCAGAACACGGGAGGGGGGGTGGGCATCCTGGAGTCCGTGATGGGGAGGTGGACCGGGTGTAGATGGACGGACTCCAGGATGGTCCAGACGGCCATGGCGGAGCAGACTGGTCAAGGGCCATGGCGGAGTAGGAGACCACCCCTCGGGTGGTCCTGGCGGAGAC
This sequence comes from Vimba vimba, assembly GCA_022828995.1. Lineage (NCBI taxonomy): Eukaryota > Metazoa > Chordata > Actinopteri > Cypriniformes > Leuciscidae > Vimba > Vimba vimba. Next base: position 22,414,600 of record CM040819.1, read on the forward strand.
GACCCCTCGGGCGGCCATGGCGGAGACTTCCCTTTGGGCGGCCATGGTGAAGCAGGCTGAGGAGGTGGCCATGGTGAAGAGGACCCTTCGGGTGGCCATGGCAGAGAGGACCCCTCGGGTGGCCATGGTGGAGAGGACTTATAGCCCCCCCTTAAATTATCAGGCTTTGACACTGGGCTGGAAAGTGGGGCGAAAGTGGCTCTGGGCTGGATAGGACCAGTGACGAAGGCGGCTCTGAGCTGGACAGGAACAGCGATGAAGAGAGCGTTGAGCTGGACAGGACCAGCGATGAAGAGGGCTCCGAGCTGGACGGAACCAGCGGCGAAGAGGGCTCTGAGCTGGACGGGACCAGCGGCGAAGAGGGCTTTGAGCTGGGCGGAACCAGCGGCGAAGAGGGCTCTGAGCTGGGCGGAACCAGCGGCGAAGAGGGCTCTGAGCTGGACGGGACCAGCGGCGAAGAGGGCTCTGAACTGGACGGATCCAGCGACGAAGAGGGCTTTAAGCTGGGCAGGACCAGCTGTGAAGAGGGCTTTGAGCTGGACAGGACCAGCGACGAAGAGGGCTCTGAGCTGGACGGGACCAGCGGCGAAGAGGGCTCTGAGCTGGACGGGACCAGCGGCGAAGAGGGCTCTGAACTGGACGGATCCAGCGACGAAGAGGGCTTTAAGCTGGGCAGGACCAGCTGTGAAGAGGGCTTTGAGCTGGACGGGACCAGCGGTGAAGGCTCTGTGCTGGACGGGACCAGCGGTGAAGGCTCTGTGCTGGATGGGACCAGCGGTGAAGGCTCTGTGCTGGACGGGACCAGCGGTGAAGGCTCTGTGCTGGACGGGACCAGCGGTGAAGAGGGCTTTGAGCTGGGCAGGACCAGCTGTGAAGAGGGCTTTGAGCTGGACGGAACCAGCGGTGAAGAGGGCTTCGTGCTGTCACTGTGAGCAGTCTCAGCGGGGCAGTCGCTGTGAGCAGTCTCGGCTGGGCAGTCGCTGTGAGCAGTATCGACTGGGCAGACCCTTGCTGGCTCTGGCTCGACTAGGCAGACGCTTGCAGGCTCTGGTTCGACTGGGCAGATGCTTACAGACTCTGGTTCAGCTGGGCAGACACTTGAAGGCTCGATATGGTTCTGGATGAGGATGGGTGAGGAAGTGAAGATGACTGGTGGCTGTGGTTCAACTGGGCCGATGAGGGGAGGAAGATCGCTGAAGTCATCCTCCTTGAGTTGCGATTCGGACCTGAACTGAAATGCCGGCTCGGCTGGACACAACCGGATGATGAACGGGGCTGCGTAGAATAATGAAAACTGACTCGTTCTGGAATCCGAAGGATTCTGCATCTTGGTCTGGTCTTCTGTCAGGTTTGCACAAACGAAGCAGGCAAGAAGGTAAGTTTGATATTTTAATAGCAGAATGGATCGGACACAGCGTGAATGGTGAGTAAACAGGAAGTAGATAATTGGATGAAGCTTAACTGAATGATAACAAAGTCTCTCTTTCTCTTGCAGAAGCAGATGATGAAGATGGACTGAAGACAGACTGAATAAGTTCGGGATCGACGATAAGTATGCAGGTAGGTGAAGTAGAGAGTCTGTGTGTCATGAATAGACATGTATTGACATATTGACGAGACCAGACGAAGAGTGAAGGGAGAGTGCTGAATATATAGGGCTTGTAAACGAGGGAGTGCAGGTGATGATAATGATGGCTGAATGAATGCAGGTGTGCAGGTGTGCCAGGGAGGATGATGGGAAGTGTAGTGCACACACAGATGAGGAAGAAGACGGTGAATGTGACACCCACAAATTAGAATATTTGGCCTTGAAATGGCCACATACGTGCTGACCACGGGAAAACTCGATTGCAGCAGGACATCGCTGGCTTGTCTACTTACAGGTTCAATATAAAATACAGAGCTGGATCTGTCAATAAGGATGCTGACGGATTGTCCAGAAGACCACAAAATCCACCAGAGGAAGATGATGCGTTCCTTGAACTTCAACTCTGAGTATGTAAAGAAGCTGCGGGAGCGTCTCCAAGAAAGCTATGAATTGGCTGTTGAAAATTCTTGCAAAATGAATGCAAAGAACAAAGCAAGGTTTGATTTAAAGGTCAGAGCAGCTGAACTGATGCCTGTTGACCTGGTCCTCGTGAGAAATTTGAGTTTGAAGGGGGATGCAAAAACTGGCAGACCGATGGGAAAGGACTGTCCACACTGTGGACGGTACCCTATAGTGAAGCCAGAAAAGAGTGATGGTCCACATTGTACCCTTCACAGCGATCTCTTTTTGCCTTGTGGGTTTTTGCCTGCGAGCCCAGAAGAGCAGGTGCCTGGAGCAAATCACACAGCTAACAGGAATTGTAAGATGAGAACAAAATACACATATGAGTAAATACAGAGGAGCAGGAGGGTGATGATTATGAGGAACTGTCCAGTGATGAGGAAGGAAGTTACTTTCAAATACCCACTCCTGACATAGTCACAAGGTGTCCCTACGTTATACAAGTAGATGAAGGGCCACTCACCTCTCGTGATATTTCTGGGAAGACGTCAGACCCATTGAACCCTCGTGCAGCTGAGTTCTCTCCACGTATTTCAACTATTCCCAGGTCAGAGTCTGTCCAGCCTGTGATTGAACCTACACAAGAAGAATCCGATGCTGTTACTGGGGGCACACTGGTCTCTCTGGTTTCAGAGTCTATTGAGATTGAGAATGCCCCAGGTCATATTGTCATTGAAATCCCAGAGGATATTTTACCAGATGCAGGGTTAGAATCCCAATAATTGTTCCACAGTTCAGTTGATGCTGAATCCATACCCCTCAGATGTTCAGGTTGGGAGAGATGCCCACCAAATATACTAGAATATGAGGAATTAGGAAAGCCTATAATTCTTGCCCTCATGACATTTTTTGATTCCCTGGGAGGCATTCTCTATGCCAGTCTTCCTTTTAATACGCACGCAGGGACTCATGCAATTTAGAAGGGGAGAGTGTAACCCTTGACATTTCTGTCCTGTTTTAATTCTTAGCTGCATTTCTTTAAACCCTGGAACTGGCCCTTTAAGAGATAGGGTAGTTCATGTAGAGAGGGAGTGCACAGCAATAGTGAATGTGCATGAAGCATGGAGAAAATGCATAGTGTGTGAAAAAAATCTGACTTGCTGATTAAAATGAGCATTCATAGTATGACTTGTCTTTGAATAGCTGGTTTATTGTTTTATTGTTTTATATATCAGCTGGGGGGGTTGAATTGTAACACTGTGGAGGAGAAGTCAAAGAATAAATATTGCTTTCTGAGACATTCTGGTGAGTGTATTCTGCTTGTAACTAAATATTGTGTCGTCCTAATGTGTTATTATTTGAGCAAAACCAGTCAGAATGTATTCATGTCAAAGAAAATGTGTTTAAATTGTTCATGTAGAGTGTTTTGAAGCCATTAAGAGAGCAGCTAAGTACAGCACCACAATGCTAGTTTTGCTAATCACGGAGAGCACCAGGTGTATGATGCCCATGCTTATTGTGTTTTTTTTTTTTTTCACATGTCCACGTAAAATGTAACACTGTGTTAATGTGTATTGGTAGCTCTCAAAGTTTCAGAAAGATGGTTCAAAGCAGTTTTGTTTCATAAAGTTTATTTCATAAGAGAAGGAAAAATATGACTGTAAAATACATGTGATCTCTCTTACAAGGATTGGTTTAATAATAAATAATAATAATATGTTTATTTTATATAGCGCCTTTCTGAGGACTCAAGGTCGCTTTACAATAATTACAAATTCACATAACATAGAAACATGACATAGAGACGATACATACAAGTAGAGATATAGTACATATAGAATCAGAACATTCCGGGGTCAGGGAAACAAGTGACAAAAAGATGTGTTTTGATGCGGGTTTTGAAATCTTGTAGTGATGAGAGATTGCGGATGTGTTGTGGAATTGAATTCCAAAGAGTTGGCGCAGCGGTGCAGAAAGCCCTTCCACCAAATGATGATAGTTTGTATCGTGGGATTTTCAACAGACCGGTATCAGATGATCTAAGTGTGCGAACAGGTGTGTATGTGTGGATGAGCTCAGAGATATAGTTTGGGGCAAGACCATGGAGTGCTTTGAATGTAATAAGGAGTATCTTGTACTGAATGCGATAGCAGATGGGTAACCAATGTAGACTGCGTAAGATGGAAGTAATGTGGGAAGATTTCTTAGTGTAAGTGAGGACTCTGGCAGCAGAGTTCTGGATATATTGAATTTTATTTAATGATGAATTTGGTAGGCCATAGAAAAGAGAATTGCAGTAGTCAAGCCGTGAACTGATGAAAGCATGAACTAGGGTCTCAGCATCACTGATGGTAAGAAATGGACGTAAGCGTGCAATATTGCGAAGGTGGAAGAAGGCAGATTTAGTGAGAGAGGAGATGTGAGGAAGAAAGGAAAGAGAGGAATCAAAGATTATACCCAGGTTTTTGACAGTGGTGGAAGGTTGAACCGGAACTCCAGCAATATTGAGATTGTCAACACAGACCCGGGATGTAGTTTGAGGTGAACCAATAAGAAGTAAATCTGTTTTGTCTGTGTTGAGTTTGAGAAAATTACTGGTCATCCAAGCATTTAATTCATCAATACAAGCTGATATGGAAAGTGATGGGAAAGTAGAATTGCGTTGGGAATGGATGTATAGTTGGGTATCGTCTGCATAACAGTGGAATTTGAAGCCATGATGACGAATGATATCACCTAGTGGAAGCATGTAGATAATGAAGAGAAGAGGCCCAAGAACAGAACCCTGAGGAACACCGTGCGGGACAGAGGCAGAAGTGGACTTTGACTGGCGGATGGAGATGTAATGCTGGCGATCGGACAGGTAGGAGGTTAACCAGGATAGGGCAGTTCCAGAAATACCAAGAGCAGAGAGTCGTGAGATGAGAATACTGTGAGAGATTGTATCAAATGCAGAGGAAATGTCTAGGAGAATTAGAATACTGGTGGAGCCGGAGTCAGTGGCCACAAGGAGATCATTAACAACCCTAAGAAGTGCAGTCTCAGTGCTGTGAAGGGTGCGAAAACCAGATTGAAAACATTCATAAAGGTTATTGGATGACAAGTGAGTTTGAAGTTGAGCAGCAACCACTTTCTCAAGCAGTTTTGAAAGAAATGGTAAATTAGAAATAGGTCGGTAGTTGGCCATGTCAGAGGGGTCGAGGCCAGGTTTCTTTAGGACAGGAGTGACGGCAGCTGTTTTAAGTTCCAGAGGAACAACACCAGTGCTAAGAAGTTGAGTGATGAGAAGTGAAATCAATGGTGAAATAACAGGTGCACATTTTTTGAGTAGAGTAGTAGGAGCAGGATCAAGATGACAGGAAGATGAGTTTGCTTTGTTAATTAGCTCAGAGATATAAGCAGGGGTTGGAGGGGCAAAAGCAGTGAGAGTACCAAGTGTAGAAGAGGTGGGGAAGACATGTGTAACAATAGTAGAGGTGGTGGATGGGAATAGAGAGTAAATTCTATCAGTCTTACTTTGAAAGAAGTGCAGAAATGACTCACAGAGGTCTGCGGAGTTACTCATAGCGGGTGCAGGAGGGTTGGTGAGTTTGTTGACTATAGAAAAAAGTGTTTTTGGTCGAGAGGATGCATTGTTAATGATGGTAGAGTAGTAACTAGAGCGTGCAGTATTTATAGCAGATTTGTAGAACTGAATATGGTCATTGTAAGCAGTAAGGTGAACAGTTAAACCAGTTTTCCTGTATAGGCGTTCAAGACGACGACCAGCTGTTTTTAGATTGCGAAGTTCTGGGGTAAACCAGGGAGACGTGTGCGTAGAAGGCACAAATCTACGTTTAAGAGGGGCGTGGATGTTAAGGGCAGTGGAAATACAGACATTATATTTGGTAAGTATATCAAGTGAGCTTGTGTGTTCAGTGATGTCAGAGAGAAGAGTTTGTACAGATTCAGAAAACAGTATAGGATCAACAGAATTTTGGTTACGGTATGTTATAGTGGATTTCACCCTGAGGCGGGGAAGAGGCATTTCACATTTTAGTTCAATGAGGTGGTGATCAGACAGTCCAATCTGAGAACCAAGCACGGAAACATTATGTAAACCAGCAGTGCAGACAAGATCAAGTGTGTGACCTTTTGAGTGTGTAGCAAAATCGACATGTTGTACAAGATTGAAACATTCAAATACTGACAAGAGTTCGCGTGATTCAGCACAATCGGTATCAACGTGTATATTGAAGTCACCAAGTAATATAACACATTGAGATAAGACAGATGAAAGGGTTAACAGTTCATGAAGTTCACTGAAAAAGTTTGACATAGATTTAGGTGGACGATACAAGAGAATCAAGAGCATTGGAGATGTGCCAGAGACTTTGAGAACTAAATATTCAAAGGTTGAAGTCACATGAAAGTCAATAGTTTTGACAGAAATGCTGTTGCGATAAACAGCAGCCAGGCCACCACCCCTTGATGTCAGACGAGGTTTGGCCAGGTAGCTGTATCCAGAGGGAGTGAGCAGATTAAGGTGGAAATAGTCATTAGGAGTTTGCCATGTTTCAGTGAGGAGCAAAAAGTCAAAGTTTTTCTCAGTTAGTAGTGAGCAAAGAACAGTGGCCTTATCTGTGAGAGACCGACAGTTAAACAGCGCAACTGCAGGATCGAGCGCGCAATTATTGCGTGTATATGGATTAGTCAGAGACAGATCACAGGAAACCGTTATTAGTGAGGTAAGATGTATACCACGGTGAGAAGACGGCAGCATAGAATTACAGATATCCGATCTGTTCGACCAGATGGAAGGAATGGCAACCGACGATGGGCAGCGCGATGAGAAATGGCGACGACAGGAACGATGTACATAGCGCGGTCGCCTAGCAACCCCGAGCTCCGTGCAGAGTCTGTATGTAGTCGCATCAAGACGAGGATGAGATTTCAGACTACGCAGTTGGAGTAATGAGTAGTTGAGAGCCATAGGTACACAGTTGAGAAATAAACCCAGAGTTAAAACTCCAAGCAGTGCAGAGATGTTGCAAATGATATGCATATTCAGACCACGGGACAACACAACATCACTGACAGTTGGAAAACGAACTTTCATTGCAAAAAATGCAAGAAAGAAGCAGTAACGTTACTCTCGTTGCTAATTGTGCACGATCAACACAGCATGACGACCTTTCAGATAAATTGAATGACTGGGGGTAACCAACCATCCAAAATACTGTCCACGATAGATAAGCGAGGGAGTGGAGACTCACCGGCCACCTATGTAGAAGGTACAGTGGAGTAGTGCAAGGATCGGCAAACAGCAGATGAGTAGTGTGAGTTGGATGAATGCCAGTGATGAGTTGAAGAGTTGTCAGTGTCTGCGCTGTATCCAAAATAATATCCAGAGGTAAGTGACAATCAATAAAGTCCAGGGAAACGTCCAGTTCAGCAGGGAAGATGATAACACGGTAGACACGAAACACAGCAGTGTTCATAACAGACAGACAAAATTAACAGCGTGTCTGCGTTGTATTCGAATAAGTCCGTGTCTGCGTTGTATCCGAAATAAGATCCAGAAGAAGTGAGTCGTGACAGTAATAAAGTCCAAGCAAACGTCCAGTTCAGCAGGGAGATGACACGGTAGACGCGAAACACATCACAGTGTTCAAAACAAACAAACAAAAAGTTCCAGCGAGAAGCGGCAGCAAGGCGCGCACAGCGTACTCTCACCGGAAGTTCACCGGGAAAACAAGTGTTTAAGTGTTCTGATGTTGTTGATCTTCATCATCTCATCGCAAACTATCAACTCTTCAGCTCTTCTTTCCTTCGTCCTTGTTTAACTGAATGCTTTGCTTGGGGAAGTAGTAAGACTGAGACATATTTTTGTTTTACACACATTACATGGGACTGAGCCATTATTATTATTTTTTTACACAGTTTTTGTCCCCAATAAAAGTGAACTGAACTTTCCAAATTTGGACTACCGAAATAAATGTTTTGGGTTACAATTGTATTGTTGTTATCTGTTATGCAGCTCAGTTAATTATTGGAGATTGAGTGTTGTTCGATGATCATCACTTTGGTGTATTTGAAGTGCCAGAACAAAGAGCATTTAACTTAAATTCCTGTGTGTGGCATTACTTTAATTTTTTTTTTTTTTTTCTCTCTTTTCATGATATTTCAGTTATTCAATTAACTCTGAGTATTTGGCTTAAAAAAAAAAAAAAAAAAAAAAAAAAAAATGCCCCAGAGCTCCATGAACGAACTTAGACAACTGATATTTGGAATTAGATCACAAAACCCTGAGACCGGGGTTACAGGTGTGTACCCTTTAATTACACCCCTGTTGCCAATAAGCTCACAACAAATTAGTGTGTGTTTTAAACAACATTTTTAAAGAATAATTGAAAAATATGTTTTATTTGAAGGTACAGAGTCAATCACAAAAAAAACAGAAAACTAAATTCAAGCAACAAGGCATTCAATTTGATCAGTTATATTCATATTAAAGGGATTCTTCACCTCTGGAAAGATGAATGTGTATTTAAATTGGGTCATTTATGTATTCGAAATGTGAAATTATTTTTGAATTTGGAGCCTTCTAGACTGAGAAAAGCCAAAAATGTATTTTTGGCTCATGTGGATGAAAGACAACAACTCCCAGAATGCACTTACTTCGCTGCCCTACGAGGCCACTCCCAAGCCATGCCTACCGGTTACAGAGGGCAGCTACTAGTTGACTCGAAACTGAAAAGACGCCGTTTTATTGTGAGTCTCCGTGACGAGTCTGCCCAAGATTTCGAGATCGCCCAAAATGTCCGGGATTCGGCTTTTGCGTTCTACACTTGCCATTCATCATGTTTACTGTGGCGAGCAGGACGAGGCTGAAGGGCGCGGGAGAACGGCGCGAGGCCGGTGGCGTGATTACTGATGAGCGACACCTGTGAGACCCACCGGTCTCGTGGGCTATCTCTCACGGAGGAGTGGGAATTTTTTTTAGCAATGCTATAATGCACATCAACCGATCACTTGTTTAGCGTTCATGTAAACACTACATTCAAATTCACCAATCGGAATGAATTCAGTTAGATTGAAACAAAAGGAGTGCATGTAAACAATGAATGGTGACTGTAGAAAGCAAAAACAAGACATTTTGGACGATCTCGACTGCCGGACATGTCCGGGAAAAACATGATGTATGGTAACCCCTACTACTCATCTTTCTCCACAGAGCAAGAGCCTGTTTACCTTCCAAAAAAAGATGTCTGACAGTATTTGTACATTCTGTGAGTGAGATCCCACCCTCTATGGGCTGGTTGAGAACATGCAGAACTAGCTCCTATTACTGGCTTTAGTTTCTAGCCTCTGGTCAAAAAAATCCTTAGATGACGCAAAATGTTGATTTTTGCGTCATCGGAGGATTTTTTCCAGACAAAAAATACAGAAATCTCTTGTCTCAGGGGGATATGAGGGAGGAAAAAAATAAAAATAAATAAATAACAAAACAAACCAATAAAACATTTCATTCATGGGGATAAACACATAATATGGGGATAGCCTCATTATGAAGCCTCTTATTAAATGGATGTCAACTTATTTATATTCTCTTTGTTGTAGAGATTCTCTATCTCTTGGTGGCTCTTCAGTTAGAAGGGTCCTGCACCCTCTAGTTTTTCCTCATACAGAAATAAGTTTTTTCTCAACATCCTCAATTTTGTCACTGGCAGGGCATATGTGTTAGCTGGACCTCTGCTCAAAAATTGTATCACATAGTGTTCTCCGTCAGTGGGTTTGGACACTGTTATGTTGCCAAATGAACACGTAGATAAACCACTGAAGAAGACCAGGACCACAAGGGAAGTTTTTGCATTTTAATTTCTTCTCCAGATGGTGAAAACTGAAAGCATACACAACATGCTCTTAGAAAAACTGAGCTCTATACAGACAAAACTAAAGTCATACATCGGCGCTTTAAAGTGCATTTCCCAATCAGACAATACAAAAATACATTACTTAAGATCCTTATAAACACATATATAAACTTACGGCATTGCCTTGTCAGAGCTTTAGAGAGAATGGCGACAGATCGCTGACCGTGTAATGCTGGATTCCGCCTGCTTTGTTTACCATGAAACCGAAACCGGAAGTTAGCGCAGCAGAAGCGGAAATGAAATTGTCCGCTAATATTTTTAAATAAAACTTACAAATAAACATGAAATACTATAAGAAACTTTTAGAAATGCTTTTTTAAACATTTTAACCCATTTAACGTATTTATTAAATTATAGACTGCCATAAGGCAGCACAGACACATAAATGGGTCTTCCAATATAATAGGCTGGAGGTGAGGTGAAAATGACTGCATAGTATACATCTGTTTGTATTGTTAAGAATGGAGAGACTTGAGCCTTTTCTGTGTCTGCCTCTGTTTTCTGATTATGTGCTGTCTGTGTTTTCTTTGATTGGTTTCTTTGTCTTGTTTCCTTCGTTCCATCTTTGGAATGTTGTGTGTTTTTTATTTTTTCCTTCTCAGCTAGCCTGGTCATGGCTTCTGGAGATGTTAAATATTCGCCATATACTTTAGTAGTGTATTCTCTGTTGCTGTTTTTTGTCGCTTTCTTTATTGTTTGTTGTAATATAATGCTAGAAGCAGAGTTGGTGCCCTCTGAAGTACATGCCTGAGCTACGGCAGTTATGTCTTGTGGTGGACTGGTAACATGGATGTTTTTTTGTGTTGAGAATGTTTGATCTATGGATTTTGTCCACACTCAGAACAATCTGGGACATGGAATCCACACAGGTCACTGGCAATGTTGGGAGCAGAGATACACTTCTGTTAGTCTGCAGACTTTTGTTGGTACTCTGATCAGTAGTGGGCTCTGGTGGTTGGTGCTGTGTAGGAACCCTCTCTGAAGAATTAGTGACTGCCTCTGCATATGGTGTATAGGCCTCTCTTTTTACCCGATTTGGGTTCCGTGAAAAAATCCCAGTGGCTTCAAACCCACATCTTAAGTTCTGGGATTTTAGAGATGTCTCCAATACCTCTCTGATCTTTGCAGGGAAATCTTCTCTCCTAATCTTGTCCCTGGACACCTGCATGTGACGCAACAATTTCTTTCTCCGCTGCCTTTTAACCTCTTTAAATAATGCCTTATCCAAAGGATGAAGAATGTGAGTGAGTTGAGATGGAAGTCGCAGGAGTTTGACATCATTTTCCTCTGCCATTTGAGCCAACTTGAGGGAGATGTGTGATGCATGGCCATTGAAAATGAGAATCCCTGGAAAGTCTGGGACTGAATACTTTGCAGACTCCGGCAAGAAAAGGTTTTTAATCCTCAAACAATGCTCTCTCCATCCATCTATGATGGGACACAGAATACCTGGCAGCTTCTACACCACCAACACACCAAGAGCTGTAGAGGTGTTTTGCCTTGTAGACTGTAAAGGGTGGCAAACTTTGACCTACTGTGTTGCCTGTAATACACAGTTATCTGCTCTTTACCACTTCCTCCTGTGTTTTGGTAGATTTTTTTTAACCTTTTGGTACAAGGACCCTCTCTGAGGCAGGATCGATCTTGAAGTCAGTTTCATCCACATTGTATATGTTCTGTGGTTTATCATGCAGCTGTGAGTTATCCATTGTTTTTCTGAAAACTTCATTAAACTAGTGGTCAAGAATGGCTGTGTCATTCATTGCCTTGGCCCTTGACAGCTGACAACTGAACACTGCTCAGATTTTCTGACTGTCAACTCGGGATGGTCTCTCATAAATCTCTGAAACCACTTGCGACTAGGCCTCTCAAGTGTAAAAGGCATATCCATATCATTCACCTGCACATACTCTTGCACCAGATCTAAAAGATCAGATCTGGGAAATCCCCAGCCCAATTGGGAAAGAAAAGAATACACAAAGAATAAAATAAATAAATAAATAAATAAATAAATTTCACACTCAAATATATTCAGACACATTAATATCACTGATCAGTACCTATTCTATAAACAGACTCCTATCATGCACTTCTCTTTTAACAGTTCAGTTTGTCTAACTTTTACCAAGCCTACCTGAAGACAACCTGAGATTTCCCTTTCTGTCTCTGTACTCAGATAAACACACTGCCCTTGATGCGCATCAACACTGATGTGCTCCTTTACTCTCTGGGTCAGAGCTTTCCTGTCTACTCCAAACTTCCTGGACAGACACGACAGGTTTCTGATGGCTCCTTCTTTGTACAGACGACATGCCTCTTTCATCTTTGGGCATAAACTATATTTATGTCTAGATTTTGTCATCTTAAGGCTGTGAAAATAAGCTATTAATCATTTTATAAACATAAACCTTAAAGTGACAACCATCAATTAATATTTAAAGTCTGTTGAAATGTTTGCATAGACATTCAATGTGGATGAACTTAAAGGGAGCACACTGAGCTTAATTGGAATGGCAACAATTTTTAATTAATAAATATTACATGAAATTTAAAGGACGAGATTTTGCTAAATAAACAATCTAGGTCATGTATCAAGTTTATACAGAGTTGTATTACAGAATACACATATGACCCGGAAGGGGGCTGCATATGGAAAAACACTGGGGTGTCCAGCCCGCAGGGTGGAATGTTTCAACCCCAGGGACAGCAAGGTGGCTTACCAAGGGAAAGACACATGCTCGAGAGAGGCTTACAGTGGAAATACACATGTGGGGGTTGCCCAGAGAAGGAACCATGCACAGGGAGGCACCTGGCCAACGCGAAAGCTGCTGGAGGCATAAGTCTGGTGTTGACCAGAGTTGAAAACTAAGATGGCGCCGTTGTGTGTGGCACGCCATCTGTTGTCGTCTGCGATTTTTAGTTCATTCATGTCTATGTGGTTGTTGTTGTTGTTAGGACAAACTGCATCGACACTTTTAGTATATGACCGTCAAATACTTTTAAATTTGCAAATCTCCACTGAAGCACTACAGGATCACACAAAATCCTCCCTTCCTGGCAGATCTACCGGCAGGGCTACATCGCTCACCATACTATGCTCCGGTGAATAAGCGTCGGAAAAGACGGGGTAAGCGTGGCGGTGTGGCCGTCAAGCTCAAGATCCTGTTGTGGGCAAGCAGTAAGTTGAAAACTAGGCTTGATCGACTCACAAGGGAAGATGATAGTAACCGCTCCTACATTTGGCGTTCAAGTCTGGATGCCTATGCTTGGAATATACCCATTCTACCTAACATGGGAGATCAACGACATCTACACCTCTCGCCTCGCCTCCACCGCCGTGGCGTTTCTGTACATTTTCTTCGGCCGCTGCGCAGAGTATCGCGACAGATGAAAGATCCTATGTAGATAAAGATGGCCTTGATCAACGCGAGGTCTGTGGTAAATAAGACTTTTATTCTCAGAGACTTCTTCACTGCTCGATCATTAGACTTTCTATTTATCACTGAAACGTGGCTTTCAAATGGAGATTTAACTCTGTTTTCGGAGCTGTTACCACCCAAGTGTAAATATTTTAATTCCCCCCGCTCTGTGAATAGGGCGGCTTGGCTACAATTTTAAAAGACTGTTTTCAGTGTCGGACTGTACAAAGAACTATATACAACAGCTTTGAATTGCAGTTGTTTGTGCTGGACTCTGACACTCCACTAGCTGTTGCTGTGGTCTATAGGCCTCCAAAGCCACATAAAGATTTCATAATGGATTTCTCAGACTTTCTGGGGGGTATTATGCCAAATTTTTAATTGTGGGGGATTATAAAATTCTCATATGTTGCCCCCTAAACTCATTTACTAAAGATTTTATTAATTTAATAGAAGATTTTGACTTAGTGCAGCTGGTTACAAGACCTACACATATAAAGGGACACACTCTTGATCTTATTCTGTCCCATGAGATACTGTTGGGTGATATTGAGATATGTGACCATAGTTTTTCTGATCATAATCTTATTATTTTTAATATGCCGTTAGCACTAAATACTATAAATCTCCATAAAACTGCCCTTAAGACACGGAGAATCACTGCTGCTACCTCTGCCACTTTTTCTGCAGTGTTTAAGGAGTTTTCCCACTATCCTGAACTTGCCTCACCAGAACTCAGCCCGGACGAACTACTTTATAATTTTAATTCTATCTGCGGTACAATTTTAGATGATGTCGCTCCAGTGAAAACAAAACATCAAAAGTCAATCCCTGAGCCATGGGTGAAAAATACTACTCGGACTCTGAGACAGGCATGTAGAAGGGACGAGAGGAAATGGAAAAAGGACAAACTACAGATCTCCTATGAGATGCTTAAAGACTCTCTTTTTAAGTATCAGAATGATTTGAGAGTGGCCAAATCAGATTATTTCTCTACCCTTATAGACAAGAATCACAATAACCCTAGAATCCTTCTTAATGTTATTAACCCTCAGGGGACCACAAACGCGCCGGCGCGTTTTGCTCGTTTTTTTTTTTTAGCAATGAAAATAAACACCAAATGCTCTGTTAATTTTGATCTTTCATTTTCGTGTAATACATCAATCGATCCTGTTCAGTTTCTATTTTTTTTCTGTATACTCACAATAAAAATAAAGTGTTTTGCTTTTTGACAAATAAAGAAAAATTAACATGATGTGATTTCTGCCTTCCCTCTGTCCGTGAACTCCCATTTGAAACGCGTTCGAAAATGATCAATAACTCCGCGAAAATTTAGTCAAACAGGCAAACAGACCCACGGGCATAAAGCTTGAGATCGCATCTGTTAAAAGAAGTAACTTATATAAAAAACAAATATTCTCAGTTTCTGTAATCTGTATAAAAAGAGAGCGACTCCTGTCGAGCTCATTAGGAGTTCATTCACAGTAATTCACAGTAATGTGACCACTCCCCGGAGAGCGCGTGCTATTCAAACGCAAATTCTGAGGGGTGTGAAACGCCCATCAGCTGTAAACACAGCGCGTCGCGATCGAGTGAGGCATAATATAGCCTACCTTATGGAGAAACGATTCCTCAGAACAGTGCTGATGAGGAGCAATATCTCCTGATATGAGGAGCAGATCCCGCTGCGCTGAGGAGTGAGGTAGGCTGTTTTCTTTTCTCACGTGTGGAATAACGTTATGGAATAACGTTAGTGTAGGCCTATGCAAACCGCAAAAAGATGAATCGCATTTCTATAATATGACTCGCCTTTCTGTGAGATGAATGAAGGGTACATATTTGTAAAGACTGTTTAGCCTGAATATGAATCGCGTGTCTGTGTGTGAAAGAATAAACTGCTTTGCTATAGCCTACTGAGATGAGTAAAAATCCACTGGAATATGTTGAAAAAAATGTATTTGTATAAGCAACGTATTAAACTGCAAAAAAAAAAAAAATACTATTTTTGTCAAAAATAAAGTCATAGACTAAGATGTTAGATGTTCCAATGTTGGCTATATTCAAACTAATGAATACATATGATAAAATTTAGGCCTATAATCTTTTTTCTTTTTTTTTTTTTACAAAGAAAGAGTACACTTGAAATATTGTTGAAATTGTAATTATTGTTGTAATTGTAACATTTTTAATAAAATAGCAAAACATATTTACAAGAGAAATGTAAGCGAAATCTTAAATGGTCAATATAAGTCTTCTTCTAAATACATCTTTTGTCGTTGCATTGTGGCTCAGTCAGTGTCACACCTGAATGAATGGCTCATTAGGCAGTCATTATGCAGAATGGGTGGGGAGATTATGCAGAGATTATGCAATCTAAGGTGTAAACTACTCCTCCCCCTTGCATATTGGCTTTCCAAGCAAAACCTGTTTTACACCATTTAAATCAATGTATTTTTTTTTTGTGAACGATAAAGCAAAACTATTTTCACATAATTTTGAAGCTAGAACACAAAGGGACAACATCCATTAGTCAAAAGTCTTGTGGACACATATTTAATATGTGTTTTGTGGTCTTAATTCAGCAACTTTCATTTTAATTTTTTCCAATAACCACGCATAAACATTATTCTCTTAAAAATACAAACATCTACATACACGTTGCTCGCATATTATGGTAGCCCTGTTTGTGCTATATAGAGTGAATTTACACCTTTGCCATTAACATGTTTATAAATAACTGAAAAAAGCACAAATGTCAAGGCATGTCAGAACATCTCAAAGGCCCCCAAAACACTGTGGTCCCCTGAGGGTTAAGACTGTGCTGAACCCTGTTGTGTCTATTTACCCGACTGAGTCAGTGGCTATATGTGAGCGGTTCTGCCAGTTTTTCATAGATAAGATAGCTGGAATTAGACACAATATTCAATTGACCACTGGTGATCCTGCAGATCAGTTAAACTACAACGGCTTGCTCAGTAAGTTTACACCTATCTCAATCACTTGAAAAACCTACAGGTTCACCATTAGATACTATCCCGGAACAATTATTTAAACAAGTGTTTAATGTAATGGGTCCGACACTTTTAAATTTTATAAATAAATGCCTTGAGTTAGGAGTTGTTCCTGAGTATTTGAAACATGCATCAGTGCAACCCAGACTTAAGAGGCCTAACTTTGATTCCTCCGATTGATCAAATTTTCGACCTATTTCTAATCTCCCATTCTTAACAAAAATTTTAGACAAAGTACTCCTGTGCCAGCTTCAAACATTTTTGGTCAACAACAAAATATTTGATATATTTCAATCTGGCTTTAGAAAATTTCACTCTACTAAAACGGCTCTTGTAAAAGTGCTCAATGACATTTTTTTCAGCCACTGACTCTGGAGACTCGGTAGAATTGGTACTTCTGGACTTAAGTGCTGCATTCGACACGGTAGACCATAATGTCCTGCTGTCTCGTTTAGAACACATAGTGGGCATCAGAGGTTCAGTCTTACATTGGTTTCAGTCTTATCTGACATACAGGAGTTTTTCAGTTAACATTGGTAACTATCGATCTTCCTCTGTAAAGCTGATGTGTGGAATTCCTGAAGGCTCCACACTGACCCCTATGTTGTTTTCTTTATACATGCTTCCCCTAGGTACTATTTTTAGAAAATATGACTTGAGTTATCACTGTTATGCAGACGACACACAAATAAATTTTCCTCTTAAACATAAAAATAGTTTAGAACAGATGGCTGTCTGCCTTGAGGATGTTAAAACATGGATGTCTCTGAATTTTTTAAGTCTGAATGAGAGTAAGACTGAGGTTATGGTGTTTACATTTTCCAGTGTACATGACACAACAAATGTAAATCTTGGTGCCCTGGCACCTTATGTTTAGCCATATGTTAAAAACTTGGGTGTGGTATTGGATAGTGCCTTAAAGCTTGATAGACATGTAAATCAAGTTGTGAAGGCAAGTTTCTACCAGCTTCGAACCCTGGTAAAAATTAAGTCTTTCCTTTCATTCTCAAATTTGGAAAAAGTTATACATGGTTTTATCACTACAAGGCTAGATTATTGCAATTCGCTTTATTTGGGGATCAGTCAATCATCCATAAACCGCCTGCAGATAGTCCAGAATGCTGCTGCTAGAGTTTTGACAGGAGTTCGTAAACGGGAACATATAACTCCTGTCCTTCAGTCACTTCACTGGCTGCCGGTGTGTCACAGAATTAATTGTAAAGTTCTGCTATTAGTTTTTAAGTCATTAAATGGGTTAGCCACGTCTTACCTTTCTGATCTGCTGACAGTCCACCAACCTACAATAGCTCTTAGGTCTGCGAACTTAGGCCTTTTAGTGGTTCCTAGATCGATACGTAAGACTAGAGGAGATAGAGCATTTTCTATTGCTGCTCCAAGACTTTGGAACAATCTCCCTCTTGAAATTAGAACTGCACCCACCCTGTCCATCTTTAAAGTGAGGTTAAATAATTTTTTATCTGTCTTATACAAAATGAATGTTGATGTGGCTGTCCTGTTTGTCCTTGTCTTTTATCTTGTTATGGTTTTTATTTTAAACTTTTGCACTCTGTACAGCACATTGGTCAATGGAAGTTGTGTTTAATTGTGCTTTATAAATAAAGTGATTGATTGATTGACGTCAACAGCGCTGGAGGAACTCAGGGCTTCTCGGGGAGGCTCACCTGAGGAGAATATCACACATATTCAGTCCGCGAAGTGGAATGGCGAGCAAGCGTAGACACCTGAGCAGATCCTAGTACCGGCTGATTGAAGCAAGTACATGCGAGGACACTGGCTCTACTCGGAGATTGTAGAAACTCGCAAATTTGTTAGGTGTCGGCCAACCTGCAGCTCTGCAGATGTCTGTTAGCGAGGCGTCATGCGCTAGAGCCCAAGAGGAAGCCACACTCCGGGAGGAGTGAGCCTTTACACCAAGGGGGCACGGTCAACCTTGCTGCTGGTATGCCAAAGCAATGGCATCCACTAACCAGTGAGACAACCTTTGCTTGGAGAGAGCCTTTCGCTTCAGCTTCCCACCATAACAGACAAAGAGCTGGTCTGAGGTCCTGAAACACTGCGTTCTGTCTACGTAAGCACGGAGGCACCTACTGGACAGAGCAGTGCCAAAGCTGGGTCTGCCTCCTCCAAGGGCAGTGCTTGCAGGTTCACCACCTGGTCTCGAAAGAGAGTGGTGGGAACCTTGGGCACGTATCCAGGCACGCTTCGTCAATCGAAAATGCCTGCAGGTCCCCTACCCTCTTGATGGAGGCCAATGCAGAAGCGCTGTCTTCATTGACAGGAACTTAAGCTCCACTGATTGCAGAGGTTCGAAGGGAGCACTCTGCTGGGCAGTTAAAACCACTGAGAGATCCCAAGAGGGTACGAGAGGAGGGAGAGGAGGATTCAGTATCCTCGCTCCTCTCAGGAACCTGATGACCAGGTTGTGCTTTCCCACATACTTACCTTCGACTGCATTGTGATGTGTGGCGATAGTGGCAACATACACTTTCAGGGTGGAGGGAGACAGCCTTCGCTCCAACCCTTCTTGCAGGAAGGAAAGCACGACACTGATTTTCTGGGGTCTTCTCGGCGAGAAGAGCACCAGGTGATGAAGAGGTTCCACTTCAACGCGTAGGCATCTCATGGACGATGCTCTAGCGAAAGTGATGGTAGCCACCACTGCTGGTGGTAGGATACTCAAACCTGTTTCGTCCCGTCCAGAGGCCACACGTGGAGGTTCCAAAGATCGGGACGAGGGTACCCTAGGGTGCCCCGTCTCTGAGAAAGGAGGTCCTTCCTCAGAGGAATTGGTCAGGGAGGTGCTGTCGCGATGAGTACTAGTTCGGAGAACCAGGTCCGGGTGGGCCAATGAGGCGCAACCAATATGACCTGCTCCTCGTCCTCCCTGATCTTGCACAGGGTTTGTGCAAGAAGGCTCACTGGGGAAACGCATACTTGCGGAGACCCCGTGGCCAGCTGTGCGCCAGTGCGTCTCAGCCGAGCGTGCCCTCGGTCAGGGAGTAAAACAGGCTGCAATGGAAAGAGTCGTGGGAGGCAAACAGATCTACCAGTGCGTCCACAAACTGTTCCCAAATCAGCTGAACCGACTGGGGATGGCGACTGGGCGACTGAGTCTTCATTCTCCAGGAAGAGGCTGAAGCCGTGAGAGCTCGTCGGCTGCACAGTTCAGGTCTCCCGGGATATAAATGGCTCGAAGCGACCTCAGATTCTTCTGACTCCATAGGAGGAGGTGGCGGGCGAGTTGCAACATACGGCGGAAGCGTAGACCACCTTGTCTGTTGATATACGCTACTGTCGCGGTATTGTCTGATCGGACTAGTACGTGCTGATTCTTGAGCAATGCACGGAAGCGGTGCACAGTCAGACGTACTGCCAGCAACTCGAGGCAATTGACATGCCAAAGACGCTGGGGTCCTTTCCAGGAGCCCGCAGCTGCATGTCCATTGCACATGGCGCCCCAGCCCGTGGTGGAGGAATCTGTTGAGACAACAACATGCCTGGAAACTCGTTCTAAGGGCACTCCGGCCCGTAGAAAGCTGAGGTTTGTCCATGGGGTGAACGTCTGATGGCAGGTCGGAGTAAGTGGTACTCGGAGCGTGCCTTGTTGCCATGCCCACCTCGGGACTCAATCGCGAAGCCAGAGCTGAAGCGGTCTCATGTGAAACAATCCGAGCGGCGTTGCTGCAGCTGCGGATGCCATATGCCCCAGGAGCCTCTGAAATAACTTCAGTGGAACCACACTCTTGCTCTCGAACTGTCTCAGGCAAGTCAGCAGTGACTGTGACCGAGTCGATTTCCATACCGAGAAAAGGAGCTCGATCTCATCCCAAGGCGTCATATACTGACGCTTTTGACATTTCGTCTACATCCAATGCACATGGCACCCTTTAGCGTCAATATGAGATGCAGATAGATATGGGCCAGAAGGCGCCTCCTAGCGGTCTAACCCTAACCCTACCCCAGACCTAAACCTAACCATAACCGAACAAAGCTCTGTGCGTGTCATATTGACGCTAAAGGGTGCCATGTGCATTGGATGTAGATTAAATGTCAAAAGCGTCAGTATATGACGCCCTAGGATGAGACTGCGTTGACCCGAAGGCCCAGACTGGCTAGGTGCCGGAGCAGAAGGTCCCTGTGTTCGCAAACCTGGTCTCGAGAGTGAGCTAGGATCAGCCAGTCGTTGAGATAGTTCAGAATGCAAATCCCGTGTTGCTGTAGTGGCACAAGGGCTGCCTCAACGACTTTTGTGAAGACGCGAGGAGACAGGGCTAGCCCGAATGGGAGAACCGCGTACTGATATGCTCGCCCCTTAAAAGCAAATCGAGTAACGGTCTGTGTTGAGGAAGAATGGAGACATGAAAGTAGGCGTCCTTCAGGTCGATCGATGCAAACCAATCCTGCAGCCGCACACGTTCGAAAATGCGTTTGGCCGTGAGCATCTTGAACGGAAGCCTGAGAAGGGATCGGTTCAAGATGCACAGGTCCAGGATTTGCCGTAACCCACCGGTATTCTTCGGTACAATGAAGTAGGGGCTGTAGAACCCGTACTTCATTTCGTCTGGAGGAACAATCTCGATCGCACCTTTCGCCAGTAATGTAGCGACCTCCGCATGCATGACAGGGGCATAGCCACCCACCATAGTGTAACGGGGAGGAGATCGTGCGAACTGGTTGGGAAGCTCTACCCAAGCTCCCACACTGTAAAACCTAACACTGAAAGTTACTAAACTAAATGAGTACATTTAACTTATTTTAAAAAAAAAGTTAGTTTAACTTTAACTTAATAAAATGTGATATTAACTCAAAAACTGCAATGTATTAAGCAGAACTTAAACCGAATAAGTTATGAATAACCTATTTGTTATTTTAGCTTTTAAATTTTATTTTTCAAGAAATTACTTTTGTATAAGGAAATGAAATAAACACTTAAATAAATACATTTAACGTTTTCAGCTTCATTCGAAGCCTACATTTAGGTCTCTATGGCGTTCTCCCTCACGCACCGGAAAACCCCGCATATTTATTTCAATCTGCCCATCCCCCACAGCTCACACACGAAGTAACTCGGAGTCGGAACAGAATGGCGGCCATGGAGAGATTTAACAGGTAAGCACGGCAAAATGCTTCGTCCTCTTTAGAGCACTTGTATACGTTTAACGTTGTATTGTCGTGACTCTTCATCTTAAGAAGACCGACTAGCTAAAGTAACATACTAACTACTGTAGTAAGACTAAGTTATGCCATTTGTGTCACGTCACAGAAACGACAAGGCAACGCGACTTTGCATTTAGCACTAACTTACTCAGAGATTTTTTTTAATCAGCGGCAGTAGTTGTACTGTGAGTACACGACAGTTTTGTCACTGGAACAGTAATTTATATGTGTGTGCGTTTTGTCATATTTTTACAGACAAGCGTGTCCCGCGCAATTTTGGATATTTATCAGTGAGGACGAAACTGATAAGTCAGTGGGGCGCCACTGACTCCACTAGTGCTAACCGTCATTCACACGGCAAAAACTAAAGAAATAGGTAACGTTAATACAAGCTGACATACTCTTTTATTTATTATGTTGTGAGTAAACCACAGATTCGTAAGTGGAAAATTAATATTTTTTGTGTTTTCTCATTTTAGCGTAAACAAACGTGTCCCGCGCAATTTTGGATATTGTGAGGAGACTAGCAGCTAGCAGCTATAACGTTATCGTCCACCGACCGACATTTACCCGGCAAAAACTAAATAAAAAAGGTAATACAAGCTGACCTATTTCTTCATTTATAATGCTGTGAGTAAACTTAAGTTTTTTCAGTGGAAGATTAATTAATTTCTGTGTGTTTTCTCACAATTTTGCTTAGACAAAAGTGTCCCGAGCCATTTTGGATCATTATCAGTGATTGAGACTACATCCACCGACCGTCATTCACATGGCAACAACTGCAGAAATAGTAATACAAGCTGACTTATTCCTTTATTTATTATGCTGTGAGTAACGTAAACCAATTTTTTTGACAGTGGAAAACTAATTAATATTTTACAAGTTAGGTAAAGACAAACGTGTCCCGTGCAATTTAGGGTCTATATTAGCAACTGTCATTCACATGGCAAAAACTAAAGAAAAAGGTCATTTCCCAGGGAAAGCAAGAACTGAGAACTGATAAGAATGTAAAATGTGCACCTTGAAATCCAATGTAAGTCACTTTGGATAGAAGCGTCTGCCAAATGTGTTAATGTAATACAAGCTGAGATATAAAGGGTATGCACTGACATCACTTTCCTGCCGGAACACGCCCCCCTAGTCAGACTGAGTGGCTAAAGAGCTGCAGCGTGACTGGAGTTAACAGGGAAACTGAGAAAACTCGAGTAAAACAAAGGATTATCAGTTTAAATTAAAGGTTGGACTGGATATAGTGTTCCTAACAACTTATCAAAGATCCAGTTATCCATATGTAGTCAGGAATCCTGTTTTCTGACATTTTATATGTGCCTGGTTTCGACGATTATTTCAGTTATTTAATTCAATTTACAATTATTCAGAATATACGATGGTAAATATTTAACTGATGAGTTGTCAATACAATATATAACAATACAATATATATGGTATGATTTTACCCCTAAATTCAGCATAGTCTGACAGTCTGTAAAAATAAAACCTTGGCTTTCTTGTCAAATCTAGTTGTACTGTCAATCTCAAAGCTCTTTTCCATTTTAAATGTGCTTTGTGTGTTTTTATGCTGAAAACAAATGCTGCCGCTCAGTCTTTTTGCCACTTAGCCGACGGTGACGTCACGCATAACCTCTATTCTAGCATTTATGCTGTGAGTAAACCAGTTTTGTCAGTGGAAGATTAATGTTTTTTTTGTTTGTTTGTTTATTCACAGTTCGCCAGACAGAAGTCATGTGCAGTTTTGTATTTTGGACAGTGAGGAGACTGACTGACCATCTTTCACAACATTCATCACTGAGAACCTTTTGTAAAATAAATTATTTTTCAATAAATATTATTAATAACTGCATCCTTTTCTTTGACCATTTCTTTATACCAGGGTTCCTCAAACTCGGTCCTGGAGGGCCGCTGAACTCCTGCAGAGTTTAGCTCCCAACACTGAACACACCTGAGCAAGCTAATCAATGTCTTCAGGATCTCTAGAAACTCACAGCTAGGTGTGTTTGATCAGGGTTGGAGCTAAACTGTGCAGGACAGTGGCCCTCCAGGACCGAGTTTGAGGAACCCTGCTTTATACCAATGTTTTTCCTTTGTCTTATAAAACTTTATTAATTTGAGTTTAATCAACTTAAATCATTTACGGCAATCGGTTTCCTAAAACCATTTGAGTAGCTATATATTTGTTAAGACTTGATTAGATTTATTAAATGAACTCAAACCAGTTAGTTTAAATGGTTTAAATTACTTTAAAAGTTTAATGGAATGAACTTAAAATATTAAAGTTACATGTACTCAAAATGATTGACTAAACGAACACTAAATTATGAGTGAATATGACTCAATATATATAAGTATATAATATATAAGTTCACAATACTCATATGTATTTATTTTTAAACTTAAATGGTTTGCCGCAATTAGTTTCCTCAATTGGTTTGAGTTGAGTTAACTTGTTGGGTTTTACAGTGCAAGAACTGAACCAACGGGGTCATGCGATCCACAGACGTACCCTCGGTGGGGCAGCGAAGCGGAATGACCGGCCCGGACAAGGGAGGCGTAGCATCCCGGTGTGGGGGCACAGTCATAAGCTGTGTCCTGACAGAGTAGGCCAGGGAAGGACTAGCGTTCCACGGGGGCCTGCTCTGACAGGGGTCTGGCGACAGAAGGGGACGAGAGTGGTGAGACAGAGCGTCGCACACTGCCATCCACGGCCTCTTGGGGCTCGGAGGAAGGGGCATCAGTTCTTAGAAAAAAAATTCTCCACAGGGTGAAGGAGTGGTCCTGCTACCAGCTCCTGAGAAGAACTGAGCCCTAACTCCAAGCTGCCCGTCTCAGGAGTGCTGCTTAGCCTGGCGTTTGGCCGGCTAAGGGGCGCAGACAGGCGGTGCCGCAGGGAGGCGGCCTCGATGGGAAGCAGACTAAGGAAACCGCACGTACGGATGACCGTCGGTGCAGAAGGGCCTCAGTCTGCTTCTGGGGGGGTCGAAGACTGTTGGGTGCAGTCCTCAACCACACCACCGACGAGCCCAGCCTGGGACATGGGGAAGCTGAGAAAACGAGTTCCCAGACCCCCTCACCTCAACCTGGCTGAGCCCATTCCTGGACCACACATGTGGACATCACCTGGCCCAGGGATCACGCAGGTACCGATGTCGCCCATAGAGTGAGGTCAGTACAATGCGCGGCGGTTCGACCAGCCCGGACATGGGAGGCATAGCGTCCCTGCGTGAGGGTGTGGTCGAATTTCTGCGTTCTGTCAGTGTTGGCCAGGGAAGGACCAGCGTTCCACGGCGGCCTGGTCTGACAGAACTCCCGGGTCCAACCGATGCTTTCAGCTACCCGGGAAAGCATGGCCGTCAGCTCTAGATCTGACTCAGCTAACGCTGGCACTCCAGAGGGAGGCAACACAGCCGAATCCTCATTTCCAGAGGAATCAAGCCTGCCTTGTGATGCTGTGAGTGACATGACATCATCCACTGGAGCCCCGAAATGAAAACACTGGATCCCCGAGAGGAACCAGGCACACACGGAAGCTCCACGGTTTGCGATGTGGACGGGGGCGTGGCCTGAAGAATGACTTGTCGGTTATTGTGCCACACTGTAACCCTCAGATCACCCTGGCCACCAGCCAAAGTATCCCCTCTCGAGGAAGAGATAGATTGGGGTGTGGCAGAGGGGACTCTACCCACACGGAGATCATTGAGTCTCAATCTAAACATCGCAATGGTCATGTTCCCGCAAAGAAAACATGACTCATCCACGAGCGTTGCCGAGTGTGATTAAGCCCAACACGCTAAACAGCGCTCGTGACCGTTAGGCAGATGAATCACGCACTTACATCCAGAAAACACACCGGCGAGCCGTATTGAAAAAGACGTGCCACGCGCAGCTCTTTTAGAGAGAGGAAAAAGCTCAGCAGAGTGCTGAAGTGCCCAGGGAGAAGCACACACACTGTCGGCTGATCACTGCACAGACCAGCAGCAGGCAATGTGATCTCATTGGAACTCGCAGTTGCACCAACACACTGGAGAGCCGCTCGTCTCGTAGAGTGAAAATAATTCAGAATGGCTTGTGGGAGTGAAGAAAACTCTTGGCCCCGAAGCGAAAACATAACTGCATGTTCCCAGCATACTTCCTTATATACCCACGAGGTGGGGCGGAGTTACACTATGCAAATTCCGCAGACCCATGGCATTTTCTTGCCATTGGCTCGTTTTGTATTCTCAAAGGTGAGAGGCTTTCTAAGCGAAACCCCATTCGTCGTCACAATGTAACTCGTAGTGACCACGAAAGGGAACAAAGAAGGGTACGTGACAGAGGTCTGATCAAAGAAATGAGTGATTAAAACCATATGAAAAGTACTAGTAAAAAATAAAATGGGGTACGTGTTAACAATCTTGTTTCATTGTTGTTGCTAATTAGAGCCTGACCGATTTATAGGTCTGCCGATTTTATCGGCCGATATGAGCCTGTCGCAGATATATCGACATCGGCTTATATGACGCAGATATGCCGTCGATATTAACTTTTTTTTTTACAGAACATATAACGCAGATAAAATGCTTGTAAATAGTGTAGCTACATTTGTCCAGCAGAGCCCGCTTTATTGTTTGCTACAGGCGACCCAGGTCACTGTAGTGACACCAGCAAACCCTTTCACTTCAGTAAGGAGGTCTCTTCTTCAGACACAGTGTAAGATGCACACACATTAGCTTCCACTCCACTGACAAGGTATAAAACATGGCTAGCTAGCTAATGTAGCAAACAAGTATGATAAGCTCGTTGTGAGAGTACACAGAGACATTGTTTATTTACTTTATAGCATTGCATCTCACCAGGTGACAACATAGTGTTAAATCACCATTCAACAGACTCATGTCACCACCGCACTGGTAACTAGTTAGCAACTTACCTTTAAGACTTACCTTTGCTGGTCTGCTGGTGCCTGAACAAGACACTGGACGCAAGCGGCGCGATGTGACAAAAGATAGTTGAACCCATTATAATCAGTGATATATCTACACTGGATGCGGCTCAAACGAGCGACACATCTCCGAAAGTAAACTGATGCCTCATTCTATTTATGACTTACTGACACGAAGGACAAATGCTTTGTAACGGGCGCTTTTTCACGTCCAGTGTAAACAGCTTTTACTGTTGCGACGTGAGCAACAACGGCCCAGTGTAGACAGTGTCAGCCCATTCTGCCTATAACGCTACATTACAACATCAAGCAATATTCCAATAATTTATATAATTATAACACTTTATATAGGGCCATTTTGCATAATGAGTAATTTCACATTTAGTATATCTTGCTGACTACTTAGGCCTACTTATTTAAAATAGTATTTAAGTAAAAGTACATATGTAATTAAACATGTTTTCATTATGGTATTATTACTTTTACTTTAGTAAAATATCTGAGTACTTCTTTCACCACTGGTAGAGACTAGATTAATTAATACTAATAATAGAAGATAATAAGGGTTTGTCAGTTACACTTTTGATATATTTATTGATATAAGTTATTTTTTTATATAATGTGACTAAATAAAAAGACGAAGTCATTAGTGAAGATTATGCAACAGTATTTAGAACAGAATATAGAATAGAACATGCAATGCAAACTAGTTTGGTTACAGCTAAAATGTATCATTCTCATTCTATCATTCACCCTGCCTCCATTACATATCTTTGTCACACAAGTGTTTGATCACCACATTTGAGTGATCATTGCAAAAAAATGTGTTTATTTAAATATTCTGTTTATGTATACTGTATTCCATACAGTACCAGTCAAAAGTTTGTACACAAGAATGGGAAAGTGTGTCCAAACTTTTGACTGGTACTGTGCTATAATATACACATAAATAATATTGCTACTGTATTATAATATACACATAAATAATATCGGCCGATATATCGATATCTGGCTTTTTTTACTCCCTAATATCAGTATCGGCATCGGCCCCCAAAAATCCATATCGGTCGGGCTCTATTGCTAATGTTGAGATTTTTTCAGCTTCAAACAAAGTTTGCTTTGTACATTTAGTTTAAAATGCATGCACACAGTTCAGTTGAATGGTAAAGCTTGGCTTCTTTAACAATGCAGTTAGACACTTACACTTACAATAACTGCGTCCTTGTATGAGCCGAGTTTGCTATTTACTTCAACTGGGGCCGTATTCACAAAGAATTTTAAGGCTAAAAGTAGCTCCTAACTGGCGAATTTAGGAGCAACTCCTAAAAATAATGGGCGTGTCACTCGTAACTTTAGGACTCCTAATTTTTTTGATTAAGAGTAATTCACGAAGCATTTTAGCCCTAAAAGTAGCACCTAAGCCTGGGACAGCTTAAAAGAAGTCGAGAGGACTCCTAACTCACTAAGACCTATTCACAAACCACTTTTTGTGGCATTTCACGTTGCGATGTTTTGAAATGCGTATGCGGCGGCTACAGGAGCTTCCAATCGCGAGGGAACAATTTTGCATTGTAGGCATAATGCAATAACGCCACCAACAACAACCAAAACTAGGCTACTCATTCATTGCATGTAAACTAATCGTAACGTTTGATTGTGAATCAAATTAAAATGTTCTTCTCTTTGCAAACGTAGGCAGAGGCATATAGTGACAGATTAATCAATAATGTTGCAAAGATATTGCATCAATCCATATGTTTCATTAGGCTACTAGGCTATTTGTTTTGCCTTACTCTTTATTCATTTAGGCTATTTATTCAGTTATTCATCATCTTCCGTCCTTCGCACTACTTGTGTAGCGCACGCATTCTCAGACCTGTCACTCATCAATCGTAGGGGAGGTGTTTGGAATCATTCCCGCGTTACAATCATCAGCCAATCAAGGTGGTCACTTCAGTCCAGCTCGTGCATGAGTAATGACGTCATCCATAGCAACGAAGACTCACTCTTAGTTTAGTTGTCATTTTTCTTTACTAAGAGTAGGTCTGAAAGGCGTTGTGAATAACTTTTAAGAGAAAACTCCTAGCTAAAATCTTTTAGTGCGATTTAGGAGTACTCCTAGTGGTAAGATAAAATGCTTTGTGAATACGGCCCCAGATCAGTGCTCTGGTAATATCAATGGTCCATTTCAGGAGCTGCCAAAATTACAATTTAAATTTTAGAATATGAGCATAGCTAACTTACATTACATTTTTTATTGAAACGTTAGCGATACTGATACAAAATGCGAGGACCAGTGATTGAATGTCAAAGCGTGGTATGTACATCCTGCCCCCAGCTGAACTGGAAGTTTTGATTGGTTTTGCACCTGAGTCAGACCTGTCTGTTTGACCTGACCAACGCAGTAGTTTGAAAAGTGTCTGTCAAATGCCAGCTCGCCCTATCGCTCTGTCGGCACCTTTGTCAAAGTACTTTGTACTTTTGGTGAAAAATAAATATAGCAAAGTTGAATACTTTATTTTTATTCAACTCAAGTAAAAGTAAAAGTACCACAATTTCATTATATACTCAAGAAAGTACAAAAAACTGAAACATATACACAAGTACTGTAATGAAAGTATTTGTAATTAGTTACTTTCCACCTCTGACATTAACAGATTATTACAGCAAATGGCCTGAGGTCTCCTTTACTCACACTGTCACAACGGATTCTGTGGTTTCGTTAAATGCGCACAAGGCTGTCTATTTTGCCATCTGCTCCGGTGCACTTACCAACTGACATAACTGTCCGCCGAAGGGTTACACAGCTGCAACCCAAAATTAAAAAGTACACTGATGCTAAGCGGCGTGCTCTCACTCCTTGTTTCCAGGAGGGGGATAAAGTGAATGTACGGAACCCCTTGCATGTTCCTAAGGGACACAGAAAGTTTACTGATCCTCTTAAGGTTGCCAAAAGATTTGGGCTGGATACGTACATTATATACCTGCTTGCTTACAGCATATTCATAGCGGTAATCTCTCTCTCTTTCGCTGACTAATTCTCTTCCTCTGTATAACATAGAATTTACCACCATCTAACTAGGGATGGGCATGAGTACTGGAGTACTCGGACGTGACAGCGACGATCGGTCATGAGAACGACGATCGCCTGACTTTAAAATATATATTAGTCTATTTTTCTGATTGGTTATTGCAGCATTTTGGGCGGTACCTGAGGTCTGATTGGTTAGCGTTAGACAGCATGCATTCCAGACCTGTGAAATAAAGTGAAACTGGATTTGAACTGGAGTCACTTTGATCTTGAAAAACAGTTAAGTGAAAGATGTGTAGCGCCAATCTGTCATATACATAGCATTATAATGAGAACACGATTGTAATAGATTAGAATGTTGTAAATTCTTTGTGCTTTAGTTGCCCGTGTATCAGCGCGCTGTTAAGGGAAACCACAATGAGAGTTTTACATCAGACTAGCACAGTCAAGATCACGTGCGCATTTGTGTCCTTTTGTGCAGATGTAAGTTGTAAGATTACTTTTATGTTGTCTATATCTGATTAATCTCATATTGGAGGTGTTTGTTTGAGTATATTATCCAGCTAGCAAAGCGCTGCAGTTTACCAAGTGTTCATTCACTCTTCAGTTTCAGCTCAAATGCAATGCCCGACATTGACTGGGTTATTTGAGACGGTTAGTTTCTTTTTCAAAATCATCATCTAGCAGTGCTATGTTTTACTAGTCATATGTTCATGATTAGGTATGTTTTTTTGTCAGATTTTTATTTGTTAACATATATTTTCGTAACAGTCTTAAAAATATTTTCATTATCTCCATAATGATATATAATATCTCCACGTCCCGCCCCCCGAGTATTCGTTTTTTGAGACCCATCAATGATCGAAATGAGAAATTGACAAAAAAGCCCATCCCTACATCTAACCAGATTCCTTGGTAACTCAATACCTCATCTCACAGAGAGGCAGGAGTCTCACTCATCCATTGTTGAAACATGTAGACACAGATCTTTACTGTCCAAAATACATGATGAGAGCTATCAGGGAGAGAAGTTCTATTTGTCTCCACCGGCCTGGCTGCTGAGCATCATGATGGATTAGATTAAGGCAGGGCTAAAACTGTGGCCTGATGAGCAAGTGTGCAATTGTGAGATTAATTAGTTTCATCTGTCGTGGGAGGCCTCTCTTGAATGGATCCCTTTTGGATAAACTAGAGTAATGGCAAAGATACAAGGCCCCCTAACTCAGTCAATCATAATATTTACTGGCTGAATCTTTTCTCAATTACTATGCCCAGTATTGGGTCAAAAGTGACATCAGGCTCGGAACAGAAAATTGCTCCAGAAAAAAAACATGGTGGCTTTGATAAATAAAAAACACGTTTTCTGATGTGATTCGGGTCCCAGATCTGTGTGCTCCAAGGGATTAAGCAATGAATATCTTGATGAAGACAAAAGATAGAAATGGAGTGAGTAATAGATAGATGGAGTTGCTGATAAATAGATTATCTCTTTGGGGGTAATTATACAGACAGAGCTCTGTGCGACTACTAAAAGTTGAAATGATAAACTGAGGTTCACTTTCTCCCTCAGGTTTTTTTTCTCTCTTTTTCTCTCTTCCTCCTCCTCTTTACAGTTCATTTACTCCCTGTGGCTTACCTGAGATTGATGCTCTGATCCTCTGATTGCCATAATGGCTCCATCCTGGAGATCCCATACATAATGCACGGCAGACTCGCTGAACGTGGGGGGCATCGCCAGGTCCCGGCAGCCATTCATTTCCCTCCAGCTATTGATGATGCTGGATTAAATGTTGTTCTTTATTTAAATTAAGTTAATTTATGCGTTCAAAATTTTTCTTTCGAATTAATTTGCATCTTACACCGCCTGAATTTGTTAAATGTTAAAATGACCTATTGCATTCATTTTTTTTAATGTACTTGCTTAATAGAATCCTCAAATGGAAAAGTGTGAAAGTTGCAGTTTAAAGACGATCAAAACAACTGAAGAGTTCAGATGCAAAAGCCTCTAAGTGCCATCTGAAATTTTCTTCTAGAATGATCATTTTTATCAAGCCTGTATATTTAAGTTCAGTAATTTCACTTAAATGGCAATGAAAATGACCTATTAGTTGTCATTTAAGTGAAATTACTGAACTTAAATATACAAGCTTGATAAAAATTATCATTCTAGAAGAAAATTTCAGATGGCACTTAGAGGATTTTGCATCTGAACTCTTCAACTTAAGATCCACATTAAAGTGTATCAGCAGTGCAGTAGCATGTAAATTAAGTGATGATCCAAAATAAATAACAATTTAGCTTTATTTTAATGAAAGCTCATAAATTGACTGAGCAATCTGAAAACTTATTTTACTGTTGTATGCACATTTCCTTTTATTGCATAAACATAAACCTTTCAAATGCACCATCAATGTCATTGTTTTCAACATAAAATGTCACATTTTATATGCATTATTTATCATGCTTCATGAAAAGAAATGTACACTTCAGCCCTGGCACATATTTTCAGCTACTTTCAATACAATACATTTTTAGTCTTTTGTTAAAGGGATAGTTCGCCCAAAAATGAAAATTATGTCATCATTTACTCACCCTCAAGTTGTTTCAAACCTGTATGAATTTCTTTTTTCTGCTGAACACAAAAGAAGATATTTTGAAAAATGTCAGTAACCAAACAGTTGATGGACCCCATTGACTTCCATAGTAGGAAAAAAAAAATACTATGGAAGTCAATGGGGTCCATCAACTGTTTGGTTACCGACATTTTTCAAAATATCTTCTTTTGTGTTCAGCAGAAAAAAGAAATTCATACAGGTTTGAAACAACTTGAGGGTGCGTAAATGATGATAGAATTTTCATTTTTGGGCGAACTATCCCTTTAACAAAGTTAATTACCAAGTTGGACCAGGAATGATGTTGCACTTTGGTTTTTAATAGAAACCGAGAATGGAGTTTTATATTCAGTGGTGCAAATATTTATGGTGGAAAGGGGATTAAAAAAATACGAACAACAATGTGTAGGTTTAGTTCAGGCAGGATGCAGGCATAATTACTAACACTGTTACAACATCAACTGCTCCATGTTTTGTAAGCTGCAGTTTTTCGCCCTATGAATAAACTAAAAGAAAACCTAATTGAACAACAAAGAAAAACAATAGCACAGAGAAAGAGCAGATACTACGCCATATGGTATTTAAAACTTATAAATGGTAAAAGTGATAAACATACATGTTTGTCACTGTGGTGAGTAGGATCAGTCAACAAACACGGTGAGTAGTCCTCTCCTGTTATTGTCGCTTGCACTTCATGTCACATATATAGTATAGCCTTCTCTGTCAGCGGTGAGGACTACATATGTGATAAATGCAGGGAGATAGTCAGGCTGACGGAGAAGATTTCAGAACTAGAGATACGCATCCAAACTTTAATCGAGGATAGTAAGAATGCAAGGGCTTTAGATACTGCTTTGGATGCAACTAGCTTAGTGAACTCTGTACATTGTTCGGTTCCAGTTGTAGAGCCCGTGCAGCATGGCAACTGGGTGACTGTGAGATGCTGTAGTCGTGGGACAAAACACCGCTCTTCCATTCCGATTACAACATTAAACAGGTTCTTCCCACTCAGTGAAACACCCACTGAGAATCCTGCTGAATGTGTCTAAGTGGTGTCCGCAAAACAATATAGGGTTCATATACAATTGGAAAAAAGTTTTTGGGGCAGACCTGACCTGTTGAAAAGAGATGGTTTTCATTCCTCCTGGGATGGTGCCACTCTTCTCTCTAGTAATATGGCACATAGTATTAGAGCTTAACCTTCATGTGGTGTTCGCGTCATTTTTGACCATTTTGATTTTCTTTTTCCCGAAAATACTAGTTAATGTTATCGCTTTGGACTGAAACTTAGTGACTTTTTTCACAAATGGTATAACTACTTCTGAAATGTTTTGTGACAATTTTCTTAATTTTTTAGGGGGAGTTTTGTCACCTTGTCACTCTTGTGGTGTTCCCGGTCAAAAATGACCGGACTACAAAAAATAGCTTATAAATAAGTTGTTATGCTATATTATCACCCAATATTGGATTCAATCTTTTTGTCAACTTGTTCTCTTTCAATTAGGACTGGTTTTATATTTCTATTTGCATCTGATTAATTGTAGGCCTCATTTATTTGAGAGTAGGCATCTAATTTTTTGAGTAAAAAAACATTATTTTTGAATAATTTTGGAAATTTTAAATAAATTCTGAAGAAAATTGGCACTGTTGATCACACTTAGTCTACTTTAATATTTCACCAGGAATTTTGTTTTGAAAAACTTTTATTTTGTACAAAATGGCACATTGTTACTCTTGTGGTGTTCCCTGTCAAAAATGACCGGACTACAATAAATAGCTTATAAATCAATCATTATGCAATATTAAAACCCAATATTGGATTCAATCTTTTTGTCCACTTGTTCTCTTTCAATTAGGACTGGTTTTATATTTCTATTTGCATCTGATCAATTGTAGGCCTCATTTATTTGAGAGAAGGCATCTCAATTTTTGAGTAAAAAAAAACATTATTTTTGAATAATTTAGGAAAAATAAAATAAAATCTGAAGAAAATTGGCACTGTTGATCACACTAGTCTACTTTAATTTTTCACCAGGAATTGTGTTTTGAAAAACTTTTATTTTGTACAATATGGCACAGAGTTACACTTGTGGTTTTCCACTGGGCCATTGAGGGCCATTGTGGGCCATTGTTTCAATGGGCCATTGAAAGTGAATGGGAGAGGCCAATGCAACCAATGAATAGAACAACACAAAATATGTATCATTTTAAAGCATAGAATCTCAGCTTTTTAATGCATCTAATCACTTTGATCAACTCCTAACGACTGCTGAGTTATCACTCTAAAACTGAATGTACCCCCGCAGGCGCCACCTAGCTGCGAAATAAATAATCATAATATTTTTCAAAACTATTACCTTGATCAACTTAAAATAGTTGTCATTTGAAAGCTTAGAGTCTGAAATTTACAATGAATGTAGTCAATTTGATAAACTCCTAAGTAGTGCTGAGTTATTTGCCGATAAAAAAAATAAAAAAAATCATAATTTATAAACGACTTTTTTGTATTACATTCAGCAATATGTCAAATACATCATACAGCTCTGATAGTCCTGTGTCATATGTCATTTGAAAGGTCTCAATGAGTAGAATACAACAAGCATAATTGTTTCAGGCTTTTTTACTAAACTTGAGCGAGGTTTTTCTAAAAGTAGCCCTTCAAGAGACCCATGTGTAAACCATGTATGGATGCTGAAGTTTAGAAACATTTCCGCTCTTAACTTCATGAAACATGCTCCGATTGTGGAAAATGACACATCATTATTTACAGCAGATGCTTACAATTAAAATGAGTCCAAACTCAACATAAGATATTCCTCATGGAGTTCTAACACAAAAAAATATCACAGACGCACAGACTCACGTAGCCAATCAAGGTAGCTTAGACTTGGCCTTTTTACTCGTATCTTCATGAAAATTATATCGATCATGAAAAATGGCACATTGTTATTTACAGCAGGAGCTCACGATTAAAAAGACCCCAAACTCAATATATTCCATCAATCAGATCTAAAGATATTCCTCATGGCGTTCTAACACAGAAAATACCACAGACGCACCTAGCCAAGTATATACTCATGAAGCACTCGCGTTTGGTTTTCGCTCATAACTTCACGAAGCATGCACAGTTCGTAGAAAACTGTACATCATTATTTTCAGCAGACTATCACTATTAAAAAGAGCCCAAACTCAGCATAATCCATCACTCAGATCTAAAGATATTCCTAATTGAGTTGTAACACACAAACCCCCACATGCACTCACAGAGCCTTGAATATAGATGTAGCCTAGCACTTATGTCACGTTTTAACTCATAACTCAATGAAGCATGCATAAATTGTGGAAAATGGCACATCATTATTTACATGAGATTGTTAAGATTAAAAAGAGCCCAAACTCACCATAATCCATCACTCAGATGTAAAGATATTCTTCATGGACTTCTAACACATGTCTCTCCCATTCACTTTCAATGGCCAATTGAAACAGTGGCCCTCAATGGCTCAGTGGAACACCACAAGTGTAACTCTGTGCCATTTTGTACAAAATAAAAGTTTTACAAAACAAAATTTCTGGTGAAAATTTAAAGTAGACTAGTGTGATCATCAGTGCCAATTTTCTTCAGATTTTATTTTATTTTTCCAAAATTATTTAAAAATAATGTTTTTTTTTTTACTCAAAAAATGAGATGCCTACTCTCAAATAAATTAGGCCTACAATTAATCAGATGCAAATAGAAATATAAAACCAGTCCTAATTGGAAGAGAACAAGTGGACAAAAATATTGAATCCAATATTGGGTGATAATATTGCATAATGATTGATTTATAAGCTATTTTTTGTAGGCCAGTCATTTTTGACCAGGAACACCACAAGAGTGACAATGTGCCATTTTGTACAAAATAAAAGTTTTTCAAAACAAAATTCCTGGTGAAAAATTAAAGTAGACTAGTGTGATCAACAGTGCCAATTTTCTTCAGATTTTCTTCAATATTTCCAAAATTATAAAAAAAAAAAAAAAAATTACTCAAAAAATGAGATGCCTACTATCAAATAAATGAGGCCTACGAATAATCAGATGCAAATAGAAATATAAAACCAGTCCTAATTGAAAGAAAACAAGTTGACAAAAAAATTGAATCCAATATTGGATGATAATATTGCATTACGAGTGATTTATAAGCTATTTTTTGTAGGCCGGTCATTTTTGACCGGGAACACCACAAGGGTGACAATGTGCCATTTTGTGCCATATTGTACAAAATAAAAGTTTTTCAAAACAAAATTCCTTGTGAAACATTAAAGTAGACTAGTGTGATCATCAGTGCCAATTTTCTTCAGATTTTATTTAATATTTCCAAAATTATTCAAAAATATATATTTTTTTTACTCAAAAAATGAGATGCCTACTCTCAAATAAATTAGGCCTACAATTAATCAGATGCAAATAGAAATATAAAACCAGTCCTAACTGAAAGAGAACAAGTGGACAAAAAGATTGAATCCAATATTGGGTGATAATATTGCATAATGATTGATTTATAAGCTATTTTTTGTAGTCCGGTCATTTTTGACCGGGAACACCACAAGAGTGACAATGTGCCATTTTGTACAAAATAAAAGTTTTTCAAAACAAAATTCCTGGTGAAATATTAAAGTAGACTAGTGTGATCAACAGTGCCAATTTTCTTCAGATTTCATTTAATATTTCCAAAATTATTCAAAAATAATGTTTTTTTTACTAAAAAAATGAGATGCCTACTATCAAATAAATGAGGCCTACAATTAATCAGATGCAAATAGAAATATAAAACCAGTCCTAACTGAAAGAGAACAAGTGGACAAAAAGATTGAATCCAATATTGGGTGATAATATTGCATAACAACTGATTTATAAGCTATTTTTTATAGTCCGGCCATTTTTGACCGGGAACACCACAGGTGAAATTGGGTTGTGAACACCACACAAGGGTTAAACATGAATTGGGGCTCAGGTCAGGAAGCAGACAGAGTGGCTAAACCGACCGTCTGCTGGCTGTCTCACATCACTGAGGTCAGATAAATGAATGATTTTATTTGGTCACATACCCACAAGTCATATCAACAAATAAACACAATCTACACAATTCACACAATGTATTTTGTGACCAAAAAGGCATAGGCTGAAGCCAAAGGCTTATTTTTTGCCTATCCTAGAGAAAAAAACAGAAAAAGAAAAAAGAAAAAAAAGAAGAAATTAAATAATAAAATTAAGTTTACATTAAATAAATATTAAATAAACACTTCAACCACGTTATATCTCATGAACAAAAACTCTTTAAACATTTTTTTTAAATTGTACCAATTGTGATGATTCCTTAATAAACCTCGGTAGACTGTTCCACAATTTTACACCACATACAGAGACACAATAACTTTTCCGTGTAGTTCGGGCACAAGCGGGTCTGAATTCAAATTTCTGTCTTAAACTGTACACATCTTCTTTTATATTAAACAACTGTTGTATGTTTCTTGAAAAATTAGTTTTTCGCTTTAAATAATATCTGCGCAGTCTGAAAATCAATCAACTCTTTGTGTTTCATTATTTTAGATCTACAGAAAAGTGTGTTTGTGTGCTCCCTATACCCTACTTTATGAATTATTCGTATTGCCCTCTTTTGTAATAGGAATAGTGAATGTATTGAACTTTTGTAATTATTTCCCCATATCTCAGAGCAATAACTTAAATATGGCAAGACCAATGCAAAATATAAAATTTTCATTGAATCATAATCTACTAAATATTTTGCCTTGCTCAATACACCCACACTTCTTGATACTTTAGAGTGTACATATCTTATGTGAGGCTTCCAGTTGAGTTTGTCGTCTATAATTACCCCTAAAAACTTGTTTTCTCCCACCCGTTCAATACCAACCCCCTGAACTTCTATCTGTATATGTTCATTATCCCCACGGCACCCAAATAACATTAATTTTGTTTTACTTAAGTTCAAGGATAATTTGTTTTAATTAAACCAAGTAATTAATTTATTTATTTCATGTTTCATCATAGATAATAGCATTTCTATGTTATCCCCAGAAGAAAATAAACTAGTATCGTCAGCAAAAAGGACCGGTTTGAACACTGTCGATACATCACATATATCATTAATATATAAAATAAATAATTTTGGCCCCAACACTGACCCTTGAGGCACCCCACAATTTATGTCCATATAAGAGGAAGAGTACTTATCCAATTGCACAAACTGTTTCCTATTTCTCAAATAGTCCTCAACCCACTCCAGTGCCTTCCCCCATATTCCATAGTGCTCTAATTTCCAAAAATAAAATTGAATGATCGACAGTATCAAAGGCTTTTTTAAGATAAATAATCCTGCCGCTATTTTCTTATGCTCTACTGAATCTGTGACTTCTTCAATGGAATCCAATAAGGCCTTTGCCGTGGATCTATTTTTTCTAAATCCATATGGGTTTTCACTTAATATTTTATATTTGTCAATGAATTTTTCTAATCTTAAATTAAACAAATTTTCCAGAATTTTTGAAAACTGTGATAATAAAGATACTGGTCTATAATTGGTGTACTGGTGTTTACTTCCAGATTTAAACAAAGGGATTACTTTCGCTATCTTCATCTTATTTGGAACTATGCCAGATTGAAATGATAAATTAAATATATGAGTTAGTGGTTTTGCAATCTCTCTAATTATTTTCTTAACCAAAATCATGTCTATTTTGTTGCAGTCTGTTGATGTTTTATTCTTACATTTCATTGCTATATTAATCACCTCTGTCTCATTGACTGGGTACATAAACATTGTGTGTGCATTTGTTTTTTTTGCCATCACTGCATGAGTTCCCCTTGTCGTGGTGGCTGGAATCTTACTAGCTAAGGTAGGCCCAACATTTACAAAAAAGTGATTAAAGCCATTGGCTACCACTTCCATGTTGTATTCTTCCTTGTCATCTTTGATAAAATAATTTGGGTAGTCCATTTTCCTTCGCCCATTACTTATCACATCATTCAAGATATTCCACACTTCTTTCACATTATATTTATTAGACTCCAATACATTTCTGTAATGTTTTTTTCTTACAATCTCTCATTATGGTTGCTAATTTATTTTTGTAGATTTTATATTTAGCTTCTGCCACTGAAGTTTTTTTCCTTAAGAAATTTCTTATACAGCAGGTTTTTCTTCTTACAAGCTCTCTGCAACCCTTTTGTTATCCATAGAGTGGAGGTGTGACTCTCATACCTATAATACTGTTTAACTGGACAGTGTTTATCATAGAGTTGAGAAAATATATTTAAGAAGTCATTGTAGGCTATTTCTGCATTTTCTGTCTGATAGATAGCCTGCCAATCTTGCACTTGTAGCTCTTCCTTAAATGCATGAATGGCCTCATCTGATTGAAATCTTTTATAACAATATGTTTTAATACGCCGATTCATTTTTGGATTCACATCATATACAGCAAAGATAGGCAAATGATCACTAATATCATTACACAACAGTCCCCCTACAATTCTATTATTTACATCATTCGTGAATATGTCGTCTATGAGGGTGGCTGACTGTGTAGTGATTCTTGAAGGCTTAGTTATAATTGGAAAAAAATTCATGCTATACATAGAATTAATAAATTCTTCCGTCCCTTTATGTTCATTTGGGTTTAATAAATTAATGTTAATGTCTCCACAAATAAATACTGTCTTATGACTTTTTTTCGAATATACTTCCTCAACCCAATCTCTAAAACAATCTACATTTGAGTCCGGCGCTCTGTATATACAGCTTATTAAAATAGTCTTGTTTTTTGCATTCTCCAAACTTATTTCAATTGTTATACATTCCATTACATTATCAACAGCAGTAGTCAACAATTCAATCCTTTCATACTTCACATCTTTATGTACATACAACGCCACACCTCCCCCTCCTTTGTTTTGTCTATTCATATAGTTCAACTCATATCCTGGCAATTCAAAGTCTACTCCTTTATCATCCTTAATCCATGTTTCTGTGATAGCAATAACAGTAAATGACTGTGAAAACTGATTTAAATATTCTTTGATTTGTTCAAAATGTGCATACAGGCTTCTACTATTAAAATGGATAATAGAAAGTCTGTCATTAATTATAATACTTTTTTGAAAATTCTCATCCGTATAGTATTCACAGCTCGTGTCAATAGTGGAATAGAAATGATTGTCAGGGTCTATATTAAATTCCCAATCTCTTGTATTATGATCTGTATACTGAAATGGGTGCAATTCCGTACTGTCTTGATTATTGTTCATCATTGTAATAAGCCTGGTCCTAAGGTCCGACTAGATGTGTGTGTGAGTCGTTCCATAGGCCTACCTTGTCCATATTTCAATCGTATTTGTCCAAGTCCTCCATGTTCCTGATCACAATGGTTTTGGCCTCCTCTGGTGTTCCGTTTAGTTTTATGTAAACTTTACAATTCATAGTCCACGTGTTTTGGATCTTCTGCTGCTTTCTCAGGTATCGTGCCTTCTTCGCAATATCTGCATTGGATTTGGTGAGGTGCTCGTTTAAATAAACGTTGGACCCTTTCAGCTTTTTTCCTTGTTTGAGGAGTGCAGTTTTATGTTTCCTATTTACAAACTTAAGTATGACGATCGGTTTGTCCTTCACATTCTTTCTCGGGATATTATGGCATTCCTCGATGTTACTGATATCCAGATCGATTCCCTTCGTTCGTAGAAATGTTGCTACTTGTTGCTCTACAGGTGTGTTGTCTTGTTCTTCCATCTCTCGATTTTCTGCTCTTGCTGCATGTGCATATGAGCGAGGTTTGATGGGCAGCCCGGTAACAACAATATCATTCATACGGGAATGCTGCTCTAGATCTGCAACGCGCTCTTCCAAACGCTGTATCTTTTTATCCTTTTCAGCATTTCCAATACGTAATGCTTTAACCTCCTCAAACAATTCCAAAATCCCCTTTTGTTGCGTACGTACCGCTGTTATTTCCTCTCCGAGAAAGTCCAGCGATTTCTTAATATCCTCCATATCCTCCATTGAGGGCGTCTTCCTCGGTCCCATACTTGGTTTCACATGAATTGGTTTCACCAGTCTCATTTACAGAATATTCACAGCATTTCTTCGCTGCTGTTGTGTGGCCTTTGACCGGTACTGTGCGTCTTTCTTCGTTTGTTTTGCTTGGGCTTGGGGGAAAAAAACATTTGCCGATTTATGGAGAGACTCAAGTCTTTCAAATTTCCCACGGTCAAAGAGAACGCGAATACGCACGTGCGAAAATCCCATCACATAGAGACTCTTTCACCTAGATATCATCATATAGAGACTGTGTCTGTTCCCCGAATTAGGAAATACAAAAAACTCCCAAACCCATGTAAGGGTAAAAATGTTATTGATGTTCAACAAATAAAAAATAGATATAATACAGATGAACAAATGATAAAGCTATTCAATCCCTTACTTCAAAAGGACTTATTGTTAACCCTCAGAGGTCGGCAATCACGCCGGCGTGATCTGCTCGCTTTTTTCCTTATCAGTTGAATTGAGACCCGAAATACTCTTTTGACTTTGATTTTACAAACAAGTTTCATACATCAATCGATTCTGTTAAATGTGTATTATTTTTGTGTATACTCACAATAAAAACAAGTGTTGTGCTTTTTTCCAAATAAAGAAAAATAAACACGAAGCGAGTTCTGCCTTCTCTCTGCCAGTGTAGTCCATTCTGAAACGTGTCCGAAAATGAACTGTAACTCAGCGAATACTCAGTCAAACAGGCATACAGACACACAGGCATGAAGCTTGAATTCTCTTCTTTTAAATGAAGTAATTTATATAAAAAACAAATATTCTCATCTTGTGAAATCTGTATTAAAAGAGAGCGATTCCAGTCGACCTCATTAGAGCTGATTCAGATG
Organism: Vimba vimba; assembly: GCA_022828995.1. NCBI lineage: Eukaryota > Metazoa > Chordata > Actinopteri > Cypriniformes > Leuciscidae > Vimba > Vimba vimba. The sequence continues at coordinate 22,456,627 of CM040819.1, forward strand.
TAATGTGACTCCGCCTACGGAGAGCGCGCTCTATTCAAACGCAAATGGCTGAGGCAATCCGCGCAATCCTGTGAACGTCCCCTGTATCAGCTCGAGAAAACACACAAGTTTATTCAGATCATTACTTGTTTACACCGTCTTGCAGCGCTGTGAGGAATAATAATAATGGAAAATGTAGGCTACCTCAGAAGTGCGGGTATATCGAGGAGCGAGCTCGGAGGAATACTGTAAGTTTTTTTCCTTCTCACGAGAATTGGGTTTCTGTTTATGAATGAATGAACGGCAGAGATGCGCGCTGTTTACCACAGCTGGCAAAGACAGTTTAAATTTAAATCGCGTGTGTGAATGAATGATGATGTTTTAGCAAACTGTATTGCTATACTGAGATGAGTAAAAATCGACTGAAATATGTTGAAATAAAATGTAGGCTATTTGTATAAGCAACGTATTAAACTGCAAATTAACAATATGTCCTAATATTTCATGAAAACAACGTTACAGTCAGGCGAAATATGAAAGACAACATCTTGTTGACTAGATTTGGGTACAGTTTTTACTGTAGAATATACAGTGCCCTCCACAATTATTGAACCCCCTGGTAAATATGATCAAAATTGGCTGTAAAAAATAAATCTGCATCGATTATCCTTGTGATCTTTCATTCAAAAAATGTGCAAAATTCTAACCTTTCATTGAAGTAAAAGAATTGAAAGTGGGGGGAAATCACATTATGAAATAAATGTTTTTCTCCAAAACATGTTGGCCACAATTATTGAAACCCCTAGAATTTTTTACGAGTAAAATATCTCTGAAGTATATTCCCATTAATATTTACCTTTTTTAGTACACCAGGGTGACTAGGAACATGAAACTGTCCAGCTATGACTTCGTGTTTCACAGAAGTTTAAATATGAGGAAACACAAAGGCCAAATCCCCTTAATCATCCATCACAATGAGTAAAACCACAGAATACAGTTCTGATGCGTAGCAAAAGATTGTTGAGCATCACAAACTAGAAAGTGGCTGTAAGACAATAGCTAAAGAATTGAAAATCCCCATTTTGACCATCAGGGCAATAATTAAGAAGTTATAACCAACTAAAGATGTTATGAATCTGCCAGGAAAAGGACGTGTGTCTATACTGTCTTAATGCACGGCGAGTATGAAAGTTTGAGTGGCCAAAGACTCTCCAAGGATCACAGATGGAGAATTGCAGAGATTAGTTGAGTCTTAGGGTCAGAAAGCCTAAAAAAAAAATTATCAAACAACCCCTACATCCCCACATGTTGTTTGGGAGGGTTTAAAAAAAAACCTCCTCGCTCATCCAAAAACAAATTCCAGCAAATTTAATTGTCAGACACGACTGGATCTTCAAACAACACAGGGTTCTGTGGTCAGATGAGACTAAAACAGAGCTTTTTGGCAGCAAACACACTAGATGGGTTTGGTGAACACAAGGATAAAAAGTACCCCATGTGTACAATTTAATATACCATTGGATCTTTAATGTTGTGGGCATATTTTTCTGCTGGAGGTCCTGGACTTCTTGTTCAGATACATGGCATTGTGGATTCTATCAAATATCAACAGATAAAAAATCAAAACCTGATGCCTTCTGCTAGAAATCTTATAATATGCCGTGGTTGGATCTTCCATCAGGACAACGATCCAAAACAAACATCAAAATCAAAACAAAAATTTGTTGTGGAGCACAAAATGAAGCTTCTGCCATGACCGTCTCAGTCCCCTGACCTGATGAGTGGAGTGAACTGAAGAGGAGAAGCACCAACATGGATCTGGGAATCTGAAGGATCTGGAGAGATTCTGTATGGAGGAATGGTCTCTGATCTCTTGTCAGTTATTCTCCAAACTCATCAGGCATTATAGAAGAAGACTCAGAGCTGTTATCTTGGCAAAAGGAGATTGCAAAAAGTATTTAATAAAAGGGTTTCAATAATTGTGGCCAACGTGTTTTGGAGAAAAACATTTATTTCATAATGTGATTTCCCCCCACTTTCAATTCTTTTACTTCAATGAAAGGTTAGAATTTTGCACATTTTTTGAATGAAAGATCACAAGGATAATCGATGCAGATTTATTTTTTACAGCCAATTTTGATCATATTTACCAGGGGGTTCAATAATTGTGGAGGGCACTGTACTGCCACGTCAAATAAGCTTTTGCTTAGCAATTTCTATATATAAAATACTATTTTTGTCAAAAATAAAGTCATCAACTAAGATGTTAGCTGTTCCAATGTTGACTATATTCAAACTAATGAATGCATAGATAAAATGTAGGCCTATATTAATTTTTTACAAAGAAAGAGTACACTTGAAATATTGTTGAAATTGTAATTATTGTTGTAATTGTAACCTTTTTAATAAAATAGCAAAACATATTTACAAGATAGATGTAAGCAAAATCTTAAATGGTCAATATAAGTCTTCGGTAACACTTTACGGTAAGGGTACATGAATTATCATGAATTCATGTATAAATTCATGCATGAAATATGCATTCATTCATGCATTAATATCTCATGAATCATCAGGAACTAACATGAGTTCAACGTTTTTCATTCATGACTTCATGGATGAACAACACCTTAATTAAAACATTAACTAAGATGAGTACATCATCATGAATTATGATTTATTACGCATGATCATGATGTTTTCTTTGTTCACACAAAAAAATTGGTCTTTACCACCCATTGTGGATAAAGCTATGGTTATGGTACATGAATCATCATGAATTCATGCATAAAAAAGTATTAATTCATGCATGCAAGACTGCTCTTCGAATTATTAAAGGAATGTACAAAAATCCACATTATCTAATGCATGCATACAGGCTAGAACAGTATATCAGTTAATGTGAGAACTGTTTTCCTGAATTATGATCTGAGTTTCCAAGCATGTTCATGTCTTCTTCATAGCCTGCAGGTAAATGGACAGACCCCAAAATTGGCCAATCACAGCACATATTATACGAATTCTGTTGGCGTTCAAATACTAGTCATCATTAACTAAGCATTATTTATCAATGACTTCATCATGTGTGTGGCCCCTCAACTAAAGTGGTGACTTGGTGCTTTGAAACACTGATGAACAATGTGGCATAACTGTGATATGACATGAATATGAACATGAAAGTTCAAGCCTTTGCAAACAATGTACTGTGGACACAAATGGACTTTGATCTTAACTTGCAACGTGATCTCATGAGAATACGTGTGTATTTTTACGTAAAGTGTAGTTCTACCATATGTACATTTATTTACGTTTTATACACACAGAAACGTATAATACTGACAGTGGACAGCACAAAAACGTAATTTAAAACACAGCATAAATTCACAAAAGAAATCAATTTTATTAGCTTAATGTGATCAAATCTTTATAATCCATACGTTGTTTGCAAGAAACAGATCCAAATGCAGCCCTTTATCCAGTGATCTTCATCTCCATTTCTCTCAGAGACCAACGTCAAATCCCGCGCTGGTGGTGAATTCAAATTCAAAAATTGCGCCCGAAGCGTTACGACATGTTTTACGGCAGTGATATCAAACGCTCATTGGCTCTCGCATGCTTCGTCACAGATTGCGACATGCCGTGTTTAAGTTGTGTACTATATTTGAAATGGAGAAGCGCGCGCGCCTTCACAGAGCGAACAGCAAACCGAACCGGATTAACATTTTCATGGATTAATAACTTAAATTCTGCTCTGTAACGTTACCTCATACAAAACTATTATATAACGTTACTACCAGAGAGGACTGCGACACATCGTCATGTGAACGACTTTTGGTACCGGTTTTGACATTTTCTCAATAAATAAATGATTGTGATTGTCTGTCTGTTGTTTTAATTTATAATTGTAGTTACGTAGTTTTAAGAAATGGTTAGGTTTAGGGGTAGGGGTAGGATTAGTGGCTCAAACTATCTTTTAATGCTATATTGTTAATAAAACTGCCATTTCCCTACACATATCTGTCTATTACGTTTTATCCTTTTGATATTGTCTATAAAATGGGTATGTTTAGGTGTGGGAGTAGGTTTAAGGGATCTTACATTTATAATCTATAAAATGGTAAAAGGGAAATTATACAGATATCTTTATAATATGAAATATTCGTAAATAGTTTAACGTACATTTTTTAGCTGTAAAATCGTAATAATGTTATGTAACTTTACTGCTTTATTCTGAACGGTATAAACCAGTTAAATCAACAGCTGGAAAGAGCTGAGAAGGAATTCAGTACATACACCATGAACTTTATTTTAAGTGCCTGTAGGCTATATCTGAAAACTCTTTACAAAACCATAAAGCTGTTTTACAATTTCATGATATGGAGGAGTCACATCAGTAGCTTAAAGGTGACTCTTTACCCAAAAAGAGATCAAGCTGTTTGTGAAACATTTTTTTTTAAACAGCTTTATGGTTTTTAACTGGTTTATACCGTTTAAGAATCAAGCAGTACAGTTAAGATCAAAGTCCATTTGTGTCCACAGTACATTGTTTGCAAAGACTTGAACTTTCATGTTCATATTCATGTCATTTCACAGTTATGCCACATTGTTCATCAGTGTTTCAAAGTACCAAGTCACCACTTTAGTTGAGGGGCCACACACATGATGAAGTCATTGATAAATAATGCTTAGTTAATGATGACTACAGTATTTGAATGCCAACAGAATTCGTATGTTATGTGCTGTGATTGGCCAATTTGGGGGTCTGTCCATTTACCTGCAGGCTATGAAGAAGACAGTTATGTTAGTTCCTGATGATTCATGAGATATTAATGCATGAATGAATGCATATTTCATGCATGAATTTATACATGAATTCATGATAATTCATGTACCCTTACCGTAAAGTGTTACCAAGTCTTCTTCTAAATATATCTTTTGTCCTTGCATTGTGGCTCAGTCAGTGTCACACCTGAATGAATGGCTAATTATGCAGAGTGGGTGGGACATTGTATTCTCAGGTGTAAACCACTCCTCGTTCACGCCCCCCTCGCATATTGGCTTTCCAAGCAAAACCTGTTTTACATCAATTTAAATCAATGTATGGTTTTATGTGAACGATAAAGCAACTATTTTCACATAATTTTGAAGAAAAAACTCTAGGCGAGGACATCCATTAGTCAAAAGATTTATTGACACATATTTACTATGTGTTTTGTGGCCTTATTTCTGAAATTTTAGTTTTTAGTTTTTTCAATAACCATGCATAAACATTATTCTCTCAAAAATGAAAACATGTACATACACGTGGCTCACATATTATGGTAGCCCTGTTTGTGCTTTATAGAGTGAATTTACACCTTTGCCATTAATATGTTTATAAGCAACTGAAAAAAGCACAAATGTCAGGGCATGTCAGAACATCTCAAGGGCCCCAAAAACAGCCCAGACCCCAGAGGGTTAATGATATGATTACAGATTATAACATAGACGTGTTGTGTCTGACAACATGGCTAAAACCAGACAATTACATTACTTTAAACGAGTCCATCCCCCAAGATTACTGTTATAAAAACAAGCCATGTCTGAAAGGAAAAGGGGGTGGTGTTTCTGTAATCTATAGTAATATCTTTCAGAATTACTGAGAGGTGTACTTTCAAATATAATTATTTTGAAGTGTTGGTGCTTAATGTAACACTATCTAGTGAAAATGATAAATTGCGCTTGACATTTGTGTTAGCTACTGTATACAGGCCACCAGGGCACCATACAAATTTTATCAAAGAATTTGCTGATTTTTAATCGGAGCTAGTACTGGCTGCAGATAAAGTCCTACACTCTAAAAAATAATTCTGTGGCTTAGTAAATATCAAAGTAATATTTAACTTTATTAACTTAATAAAATCTCAGAATATCATTTACTTGATTGTTTGAGTTAAACATACCAAAATAATTGACACAAAATTCAACAGTTCATTTTATCTAAAATTTACAGTTATGTTTAAGTTTTTTTCACTAAAATAATTTAGTATTTGACTAACCAATTATTTATTTATAATACCACTTAATATATTTGTGAAATTTCTATCAACATATTTGAGAATGGATAATTAAACTAATCTGTTTCAAGAACCACAAATATTACTTAATTCAAATCAATATTATTAATATATTTAACACACTCTTAAGAAATTGAGTAAGTTTGCTCAATTAAAACAATGCACCCCTCCCCCACCCTCTGACGTGATGACAACTCAACGGTTTTGTGAGCGTGGGCTGTTTGAATTTTCCAGAACAGTTCTTTTCTCCCGGCGGCACATAATTGGTGCATTTCCTCTGTGAAATTTTAGGTGTGTGTATTTTTTATTTGATCTTTTATTTTATAAAACCATTACTGTGCTTTAAATAATTTTTTTAATGCAAAACAACATACTGGGACGCAATGTGAGTCCCCTAAAAGAGTGTCACGTCTGTCTTTTCGCTGATTGAAATGCCTGATGCCTTACATAAAACACACTACTTTATTCCTAAAGATAATGATTATAACCAATTTGGATGATAAAATGTTCTCAGAACTGTGCGCTGTTTGTTTATTGGCAGGTTATGGAGTCGCAGCATCTGTTGGCTATGAGTGAAACGCAGGACGGCGGTCTGAAGTTCGAAGTTCACCCGCAGAGCGCGAGTCCATCTCCGGAATGAGAACCAGCACTGATCCGGTGGAAATTAGACAACAGACCGGTTGATTACACTTGATTTAGGCTACCTGAATGTTTAAATGTTTAATTTTTACTTCTAAAATGTTTGTTACATGAGTTTAAATGTAGGCAATATTGTATACATGTTAAAACCATGTAAAATATGCTGTAATGATGTAACGTTTGTCATCGACAATAAAGGCCAATGTCATGTATACCGGTGGTTGTATGGAATACTATTTTACAAAGGTTTAGAGAAAATAATAAAGTTAATATTACTCATAAATAAAAACAGTTAATATTACTCTCTATTTTTTTTATGTTTTTCCCAAATTATTTCTATTCAATTGTATTTGTTAATGTACCTGATGCAGTCACTCAGATCTACTTTTTTTTTTACTTACATTTACTGTGTTATTGTAATTGATTTCACTGCTTTAAAATTTAATCAATATTTTAAGTGTAAAAATGTTTCACCAAAAAAACTTGAATAAATCATTGTAAAACTTTTTAGAGTGTAATTGTTGGTAATTTTAATATACATGTAGATAACGAAAAAGAAGCATTGGGATTGGCATTTAGAGACATTCTGAACTCTATTGGAGTTAGACAACAGGTGTCAGGACCCACTCACTGTCATAATCATACTTTAGATCTAATATTGTCACATGGAATCAATGTTAATGCTGTTGAAAATCAGTATCTAGTCTCGTGTATACTTCATTTAGCCAAGGTTGCAAAGCCAACTCCATGTTACAAAGATGTTAGAACTATCACTTCTGCCACTAAAGATTGCTTTATTAATAATATTCCTGATCAGTTTCATCTCCTCAGCATCCCAGATAGCTTAGAAGAACTCGATATTGCGACAGAAACCTTTGACTCTCTTTTCCAGCACTTTATACGCAGTTGCTCCTTTGCGCTTAAAGAAGATTAAAGAAAATAGTCCAACGCCGTGGTACAACTTCAGGCAGTGCATTGTATTGTCCCTGAGGAAAAATTCCAATCATTCATTGCAATAGGAGAGGAAGAATTGTCTAAACTCATTAAATCATCTAAATCAACAACATGTATGTTAGACCCTATACCGACTAAGGTCATAGATCCTCTTCTTAATTAATTCATCTTTGTCACTAGGATATGTACTGGAAACTTTTAAGCTGGCTATTATTAAACCTCTTATTAAAAAAACGCAACTTAATCCTAGAGAATTAGTCAATTACAGGCCGATCTCAAATCTACCCTTTTTGTCAGAGTTTCTAAAAAAAGCAGTATGCTCACTACTATGTTCCTTTTTAGAAAGAAATGGTATCTGAGAGGATTTCCAGTCAGGATTTAGACTGTACCATAGTACTGAGACTGCTCTCAATAGAGTTACAAGAGTAACTTATCATCCGATCGTGGTTGTAGCTCTCTATTAGTGTTACTTGATCTTAGTGCTGCATTTGATACCATTGACCACAACATTATTTTAAATAGACTTGAAAATGATGTTGGCATTAGTGGAATTGCATTAAATCATACTTATCTGACCATTATCAGTTTGTACCAGTAAATGAAGAAATGTCTTATCACAAGTTCAGTATGGAGTACCACAAGGCTCAGTACTAGGACCGTTGCTGTTCACTCTGTACATGCTACCCTTGGGATATCTCATTAGGAAGCATGGGATTAGTTTTCACTGTTATGCCGATGATACTCAGCTCTATATCTCTTTGCGCTCCAACAAAACTTGCCAATTCAAGAAATTAACGGAATGCATAGTTCAGTGGTTCTCAAAGTGTGGTACAGGCTCCCTCTAGTGGTACGCAGAGGAATCACTGAATTTCGCATGTACGATCAAACCGGTGTGAACAGTCTTGGCTGGTCCCTGGAGTGTACGATCACATCGGTGTGATTAGAATGGTCAGTGCATCACGTGATCACCTGCTAAATTCAAATGTGCTTTCGCACGTTGACTGGCACTGAGCCAGAGAAGGCCGTGGTCATATAACAACCATTCAGTGTTTTCAACGACATAATGTTTGTCTTAGGTTTCAGACATTTAAATTCACATAAGTACTAAAAAAAACAATACATTTAGAATTTGTAAAATGCACACTGATGTCTATGGAAGCGGCAATAATAATAATTTCCATTATAATTAGACGACTCATTTTATTCATATCAGATACACATTATGTAAGTAACTTTAAAGTTAACTCTATTCTTCTCCCAGTTCCCCGGCCACTTACTTTCATGTATTTCGGGAGAAGTGGATGAATTCACTTGTTGTAAATCCAACAGATCCGATTCTCTGAACAGTGGCACAAACTAACATGGCTGTGCATATAGCTCAACTAACGCAATTGTTAAACAACAAAACACTTCCACTTGCACATATTTGACAATAGGAATATCAGATATTTTATGCCATAGCTAACAAATTTGTGAATATTTGGAATAAAAAAGGAAATAAAAGCAGATCATCAGTCATTCAGCGCTATTCATTGTGTCATGTGACAAGCACTGATGCATTGCCATGGAACAAGTTGTAAATAACGGTCACCTTGAAAAACTCACGGGGGTCAGCCAGAATATTTTAAATGTACGTGTAAAACGGTTAAATATGAATACACAGACTGTGTTATTTATTTATTTTAAGTACAGTACTTTTTTTTTTTTTACTTAATATTTTAAGTACAGTACAGTTTTTATTTCACTTTTAGGTGCAATACATTTGAATTTAATCATTATTTAAGTTTTTTATTTACCTATATGTAAGCAGCACAGTGCAGTGTTAATAATCAAACTGTGTTTTTACAATATTTAAAGTGGCTGACAATAATAAATATTCTTATTAGAAATAAAACTGCCTCATTTTTGAGCTGTGCATAACTGTAGCTGAATAGTTAGGCCTACTACACTGTTTGATATTTCAAGGGTTTTTTACAGCTTTTAACTAAAGTTACTGTAATTAAGATTTACAGTACCATTACCATATTTCAGTTTTACAGTATCTACATGGTACTGTAATTGTGTCATACAGTAATACAGTAAAAACCAAGCTAATCAGTACACTACTGTAATTATTTTTATTTGTACTAAATATAAATTAGATTTCACAATTGTGATATAGAATTAATTTTATTTTCATCCAACATAAGTACTACTGACATACAAATCAATTAGACAAAATGATTGCAAAATTACATTTTTAATTTTATTTAAAACATTTCATATATATCACAAAATAAACAGTCTGCCAATGCTGGAAATGATGTGTTACATTTTTACAAATTCATGGGTGAGTGTAGGGACAACGTTTTTTTGTGTGTTAATTTTAACTCATTCATTGTGTTAATGATTTTATCAAAGTAAATATGTCAGAAAGGTTAGCACAAATATGTGTAAACGTGTTAAATTAATACATTATGTGCTGTCCTTCACTGCACACATTGTTAAAAAACATACATACAATCCTAAACAAAACGTTAATATTTGACAATGAATGTAGAGTCATTGGTTGTTTAGCTTAAACAATTATTATAATGAAATATCAACCATTACATTCATAAAACTTTAAAATATAAATACATTTTTAAGCAGTCAAAAGGGAAATGTCCAACACAGGACAAATCCATATTAGTGTCAAATTATTTTTAACCTCCTTTTTTTCTTACATTTTTATTATTATTTTTACTATAACTTAAGAATATATATTTGTAAACAGCTTTTTGTCAATAGCATATTCAAAAATTTCAGCTGAAATAAATTAAATTATGCCAGATTCAATTTTAATACTTACATATCCTAAATTCTGCCCAAAAATGCTGAGATCCACAGAAAGACTGAAATCGATGATTTAGCCCATTTCAGCTTGACAAATACACAGTAAGACACATGCAATTAATCACTGTGTGATGATCGTTCTCCTTCCAACAGTAGTTAACCCACCTATGCGCTGATATTAGGACCTTCCTGGTCAGGTGGGACTGTAGAGAGTCTTCTGCCTAATAAAATATCAAAATAATGCAATAATACAAAAATATAAACTTAAAGGGTTAGTTCACCCAAAAATGAAAATTCTGTCAGTAATTACTCACCCTCATGTTGTTCCAACCCCGTAAGACCTTCGTTCATCTTCGGAACACAAATTAAGATATTTTTGATTAAATCTGAGAGCTGGATCACTCCTCCATAGGCTTCTAAGATATTATAACTTGCTGGCCCAGAAAATGTATTAAAGACATCGTTAATATAGTCCAAGTGACTACAGTGGCTCAATCTTAAGTTTATAAAGCGACGAGAATACTTTTTGTGCGCAAAAAAAATAAAAAAATAACGACTTTATTCCACTTTTCATTTCCTTCTCTCTGGGCCTCGAGTTTTTTCACGTAGTGTTTTAGCGCAGCGCGTCTGTGTTGTACGTCACACGTAGGCTCACTTTTGGCCGACGCTGGTCATGTGTGTGATGCGTGTGACGTGCAACACAGACGCACTGCGCTAAATTTGGCGTAGTTTGTGGGGGGGTTGGGGGGGAGATAACCCCCCCCAATATTTAAATCTATGCATTACAACCCCCCCCAATATTTATACCATGATCACAATATCAGGAGGCATACCCAAACTTCAACCCCCCCAATGTTCAAACCAAATCTACGCCCTAAGCACAAACCTGTCAACACACACAGAATGTTTTTTACCTTGCTTGCTGGTCTCGGTGAAGTGAATTCCATCTCTACCCCGGGCCAGACACGAACGGTGCGATCCAACAAAAGACAGTCAGAACCCAGTGATGTTACACTGGATGCTCCGGCACGACACGACAAAACCCAGGCAGTGTATAGTGATGCCCCGTTATATTTCTGACGTACGGTAGTCCAAGTGGTCGCGCTATTTCTGACAAGGGACAAACAGGTTTGCATTTTGCATTAATGGTCCGGTCGCTTCAATGTGTCCAATATAGACAGCCTCTGGCTGTTATAGCATTGTAGACACATGGTGTAAGGCAAACATTAGGAAATATAAAGCACAATGGAATGGTGCCAGAGAGGCTGTTACGTCAAATACAGCAAATACAGTAGTATGCAGCAAATTTAAAAAATACAGTAAGTCTCTGTATGTGGTGTTTGACGTCACAGAAAATTCCCATGATGCAATGGGAATCACAGTTATTTACTGTAAAGAGAAATAGCATTATAATACTTGGTGATTTAAAGTAAATAACTGTAGAAATTACAGAAAAGTCTAACAGTGTGCGCTACTGTATTTTCATTGGTCATTATGGTGGTACTTTTTTATTTTCTGAGGTGGTACTTGGTGTAAAAAGTTTGAGAACCACTGGCAAAGCGAGATAGGTCTCACTGCAGAACCGCAGAACCATACGTCATAGCAGTGTGAGGACGACAGCGCCAGCCTAACAGTCTGATGCCGGAACCACATACCATACATATCCACCTTACATATACCATACCTAAACCCAGTGCTCGAAGTGGGGCAGTACTCACCGGTACGCAGTACTGGCACTCCTACATTTCGTCCCCTTGGAATTATAAGGTTCTATCTGACATTTTTGTCAAAATTTAGTTATTCACATATTCTTATTCTGTGACCACTTCTTTACATTATGTGATGTTGTTAAGTTGTGTACATTTTGGAACTTTTTATTTAGAAAATAAAAAGGTTCTTTCTACACAGTCGAATGGAATGCAAAAACTTTAAAGCTCAATATCTCAAAACTGCTCAGAACGCAGATAGAACCTTATAATTCCAAGGGGACAATTTTACTTTTAAAGGGATAGTTCGCCCAAAAATGATATTTAAGCCATGATTTACTCACCCTCAAGCCGTTCGAGATGCATATGTCAATCTTTTTTCAGACGAACACATTTTCAGTTATTTTAGAAAATGTCTTAGATCTTTCAGTGGTTATAATGTGAAGAAATGGGGTCCAGCTGCTTCAAGTCGCAAAATGTGCATGCATCCTTCACAAAAATAATCCATCCGGCTCCAGGGGGATAAACGAAGGCCTTCTGAGGGTAATCCGTGCAGTTTTGTCGTAAAAATATACATATTTAAAACTTTATAAACGAAAATAACTGGCTTCCAGTGGCGGTCGGCGCGCGTTCATGGAGACAAGTTCAATGGACAAGTCTTCCGTTGTTGACATTTTGTTAATAACGTGTGAATAAAACGTTTCCGTGCCGCTCGATAATCTTATCTCTGCTATCAAACTACAAAAATGGCCGAACGGGGTGGAGTTGAACCGAGTGTCACCGCTACAACCTGGAGAGGGGGCGGGGTATGAAGTGTCTCAATTGTATTTAAAGAGTCCGCACCAAAACGAGTTGCTCTCAGACGCACATCAGAAAAGGGGTAGAAAAGCGGCCTGTGGAGCTATAATAATGAGGAATTCAGACCCAAGCATTGCAGTTCCGCTTTATATAGACTACAAATGTATGATTTATATGTAAAAAGGAACGATTTAAAAGCATGATATGTCTCCTTTAAAGCATTATAGTCCTTCACGTCTATCGAGATCTCAAAACACTGGCCAGTTGATAATACCTAGAATATCAAAACGACTGCTGGCACATCTCTTTAACCTGGCATAGAAAAGTATGTTATGTTATTATTTAAATCAGTTAAATGATTATTAGGCTGCATAAATTAGGTCAGCCGGAACCAGGAACACTTCCTATTAGCACCGATGTACTTGTTACATCATAAGAAGAATGGCATCTATGCTAATGTTAGTTTTTCTGCTTATTCCGAGGTTTACTGTAATCAGCTGGATCCGGGCCGTATCCAGATCAGATGATGGACCTATACCTAGATACGACCACAACGCGTGATGTAGTCAGCCGGATCCGGGCCGTATCCAGACCAGATGGAGGACCTGCACCTAGACACAACGCATCCCTGAAGTGTCAGTAGAGATTGTGTCAACTAGACTCTCCCCTGTGAAGGCCTCATCGACACGACAGCCATCGACACTGATCCTCAACAAACCCGTCTCCATACCGGCATGACTCCGATCTTCAACCAGATGGAACTGGATAATAATAATAATAATAATAATAAAATCACTGAACTAACTTAAGCTGGACTGTGATGTTATGTTCTTCTGGAAACAAACTTTTTTGCATTATTATCTCTTTAAAGCTGCTTTGAAACAATCTGTATTGTAAAAAGCGCTATATAAATAAATGTGACTTGACTTGACTTGACATGTACAAAACATAGAATACTGAACATCATAACCTTTTAAATTGTTCCAGGGTTAAACTGTTTTTGGTTTTTCATATAATACGCAAATGGGTAGGTTTAGGGGTGGGGTTGGGTTATGTGTTCAAACGTATCTAAATAGCGTAAATAAAAGTAAATAAAATTATGCTGGCTGATTAAATTGAGAATGACACTCCAACATGTCATAAAATGGTATTTTGGCAAAATTATAACCAAATATATAATTTCATCATGACAATAACATTCCCATGCCTAATGCGTCTGTGTATGACGCCAAAGGTTTCTCATTGAAAACAATGGAGTACACTGCGCGTCAAAAAATTACGCTAAAGGGTATTTGTATTAAAAAGTGACGCAGAGGGGTCCTGATCAAGCGTCAAAATGTGTCCAGTTTGGAGTGAGAACTTGTTGGTGTGTTGTGTGGAAAAGTCAATAATGTAGGCTTGGTTTGCTATTGGGGGATATTAAGGTGAAAGGTGACAAACAAACTGGCAATCAAAGTAATGAGTCACATAACCCTGATCATATTTAAAATGTTACTGTTAAGAAAATTAAATTTCATGCTAATAAGTCTCTTAAAAAATATGAAAGACAAGAATGCCACCATATTGCTTGCGGAGATTGCAGTCCTGATGGCAAAGGACGCAATAGAGCCGATTCCTCCAGACGAGATGAAGTGGGGGTTTTACAGCCTGTACTTCATCGTACCCGACAAAGGCAGTGGGTTACGGCCGATCTTGGATATCCGTGTCTTGAATCGGGCCCTTCACAAACTCCTGGTCAAGATGCTAATGCAGAAACGCATCCTCATGTGTGTTCGCCATTGGTTTGCAGCAATCGACCAGAAGGACGAGTACTTCCATGTTTCGATTTTGCCTCCACACAGACCGTTCCTACACTGTAAAAAAGCCAACTTACTGAAAGTTCTCCAAATAAACATAAAACAGTCAAATGAACTGAGATATTTTTATTGGAAGTGTTCATGCATCATACTAAGTTGATTCAACAAATTCGTTACTGAAATGATGAAAACGTACAATGTTTTGTTGTTCAAACTAAATCGTTTTAGTTTTCATTGAAGTCCGCGTTTTTTGTTAGCGCGTGCGCAGTTTGAACCCTGAACGCATGCGCAGTTTGAGTCTCGGCGGTTACGCCCGTTTCACACATACTCCGTTTGCAGTGCGTATGCGGTGCGTATTTTTTTCCGTACCCATGTTAACAGGTTAGAGCTTTCACACTGCACGCGGTTGCAGTCCGTCGATCCGTTCCAGTTGCGGTGCGTATACAGCAGTGCAGAGATCGTTTCCGCACCGAGTCTATTTTTGCTGTGCTGCAAACGCTGAATTAAAGTGACAGCGCATGTTTCATGGTCAAAATGAACACAGATTGACCTAAAAATGTAGTAATTTCACAATAAATGCGATTAATTAAATAAAATGTACACTGTAAAAAATAATTCTGTGGCTTAGTAAATATTACAGAAATTTTTAACTTTATTAACTTAATAAAATCTCCGTATATCGTTTACTTGATTGTTTGAGTTAAACATACCAAAATAATTGAGTAAAAATCCAACAGTTAATTTTATCTAAAATTTACAGATATATTTAAGTTTTTTTCAATAAAATAATTTAGTATTTGACTAACCAATTATTTCTTTATAATATACTTAATATATATGTGAAATTTCTATCAAAATATTTGAGAATGTTTAATTAAACTGATCTGTTTCAAGAAACAAAAAAAATTACTTAATTCAAATCAATATTATTAATATATTTAACACGCTCTTAAAATTGAGTAAGTTTACTCAATTAAAACAATGCCCCCCTCCCCCACCCTCTGACGTGACGAAAACTCGACGGTTGGAGTGAGCGTGGCTGTTTGAACTCTCCAGTCTCCAGAACAACAGCTCTCTTCTCAGCGTCGCAGAGTTGGTGCATTTTCACTGTGAAATTCAGGTTGGTGTATGTTTTATTCTATCAATAAAATCATTACTGTGCTTTAAATCATATTTTAATGCAAAACAACATACAGAGGCGTAATTCGACACCTAAACGAGACGAGAGCCGCGTTTGTCTTTTTGCGTGATTGAAACGCTTTGCATAAACACATGACTTTCATAATGATAATGAATATAATTATTATCATTTGGATGATATAATGTCCTCAGAACTATCACTTTTTGTTTATTGGCAGGTTATGTCAGTCGCTCGCAGTATCTTTTGGCTGTGCCTCAGACAGTGACTGTGAGTGAAATGCAGGACGGCGGTATGAAGTTCAAAGTTCACCCGCAGAGCGCGAGTCTGTCTCCGGCACGAGGACCAGCGCAGATTCGGTGGATATTGGATAACAGACTGGTTGATTACACTTGAATTAGGCTACCTGAATGTTTAAATATTTAATTTTTACTTGTTAAATCAGTTTAAATGCAGGCAATATTGTATACATGAAAAAACAGTCTAAAATGTGCTGTATTGCTGTACTCATTGAAAATAAAGGCCAATGTAATGTATACTGGTGGTTGTCTGGAGTACTATTTTACAAAGGTTTAGAGAAAATAAAAAAGTTAATATTACTCATTAATAAAAACAGTTAATATTACTCATAAATATTGTTTTTTTAATGTTTAAATGTTAAATTATTTCTACTCAATTTTATTTGTTAATGTACCAGATGCAGTTACTCAGATTTACTTATTTTTTTTACTTGCATTTACTCAATTCATACAGTATATTTCATTGATTTCACAGCTTTAAAATTTACTCAATTTTTTTGAGTGTAAAAATGTTTCACCAATAAAATTGAGTAAATAATAGTTAAACTTTTTACAGTGTAGTAATCTTAACATAAATGTATTTAATTAAATACTATTTTCACTTTAAGACCGGGGTAAAGCAAGGAAAACTACAATTTACCTCAACAAGGCGACATAATGAACGACACTCATGGAGGTGGAAAAACAAATTATTTGTGACATGCAAGATTTATTGTTTTAATTTAAATGCAAAAGAAAAGGCATGAGAGTTGGCTGTTTTTTATATAGCCCAAGTAGGCTACATGGTTAAATATTTGACCACTTGCTTGAGGAACTTAATAAGTAATGCATTAAATAATAGGCCTACGTTGTTTAAATTGTGTTTAAATGTGCATACGTTAGAGTGTATGTGTACAAAGAGAATCGCAATGCTGAGACGTTAAGACCAGGGTAAATCAAGGGAAAATACATATTTCAACAACACAACATAATGAACAACACTCGTCTCATTCGTGGAGGAGGAAAAACAAGTTCTTTGTGACATGCAAGATTTATTGTATAAAGATTTAAATTATGCAAAAGAAAGAGTAGCCTATATGAGTCTGTTGTTTTTGTCAATTTTAAGTTTTAATTTAAAATGTAGTCTAAGCGATTTTAATATAAGTACATGGTTAAATATTTTGCCACTTGCTTGAGCAACTTAATATATAATTATATAGAAGTAATGCAATGAAGTTTGTTTAAATTGTGTTTAAACGTGAATACGTCTATTAAAGAGTATATCTGTACAAAGAGAATCGCAATGCTGACAAAAAAACATTTTTTTTTAAATAAAATTTGCTGATAACTTCTGAATTTTAAATACAATTTGTTTGTGGTACAGTCGGATCAGTTATGCACTGCAAACGCAGCTTATGTGAAAGCACTTTAGCGCGTGCTGCTCCTGCACCGCATACGCACTGCAACACGCACCGCACACGCACTGCACACGGAGTATGTGTGAAACGGGCGTAAGGTCTCTGTCTGCAGCTGGTGGTGAGAAGCATAGACGGTTGAGAAGTCGGTAGCGAACTGCCTTCAGTTCAGCGTTTCTGCAGAATCACTGGTATGTATTAATCATTTTTATAATCGACTGTATGTTATTTGTCATATATGATGTTTTGTGCTCTTCCCAAACTGATGGCCTGATGTAATTCACCATCGCTGTTACAGGCCGCAGTTACATCACTAACGTTACCAACTCTGACCAACTAATACTGGAAGAGGCCAATGCTGATGTTATCCTGCCTATTCAATCCAGCGTTTCCAAAGAGTCACAGGTATGTATTAACGACACACTGATGGGAATATTGCTATTTGTGTTGTTTACTGTATCGCTTGTTTATACAAGGGGTTTGTTACCGCCGGCGCTCTCTGGAAGACTACATTACCCATCACTGCCTAGAACTACAGCAAACTACGGCAGCTCAAATAGCTCAAAATACACAGCACGTTTAGTTGTTTTTTTCTCGTGGTGACTCTCCCTGCATTCCAAATGGCATAATGTTATGTATTTTAAAAATAATATTTTTTTATTGTGAATAAATTTTTTATTTTAAACTAATTCATTAATGATTTAAGAAGTAATTGATGTGCTATGTTAAACATTTTTGAAGTAGAAATCCGTTTTGAAAGTTTAAAACACTGTTAATTACAATTACTAGGTTAGCTGAAAGAAATATTGTTAAAAAAAGGTACAAACTAAGACTTGACTTGGCCTTTAGAGACTTGAACATGTCTGGTATTTATCATTTTTATAATCAACTGTATGTTTTGTCATATCAAATGAGATGTTTGCTCATTATGTATTTACACTAGTTGAGGAGTTCAGAGAGATATGGCCTGCCACCTGCACTTTTTCTAAAGAATGAGGTAAACCATTTAATAGCAACTGTCAATATTAATTATTATTTCTAAAGATTATTATTAATTATTATTTATTTAGAACATTTTAGGAATACTTATAGTAGTAAAACTTTGTGGTGATTCCAACTGACTCGTTTTTTACAGATCTCCATGGAATTTTCGTGTATCTGTAACGTCGACCATGAGAATCTACTTTGAATGAACACATATAGAGAGGAAAATAGTAAGTAAATAACTTTATAATATCAGTTATCAATATCATAAATTTAATTACGACATCAGTCTGTTTTTCATGCAGTTGTCAATTGGGAAACTGTGCATGTTTTATTGACAAATTTTATGATTTTACATTTTACTTTTTTGATTCCACTGTATGTAAAAGAGCAATCTGTACATTCTTTAAAAAAAAAATCTTTGTTATGGACCAAGTCATATGAATTTGGAATTACATGAGGAAGAGTAAAATATGACAGAATTATCATTTTTGGGTGTGCTGTATACATTTAACTCACAAAGCAGTAGAGATCCCTATGTTAAATTATTAAGAGTTAAGGTCATAGTGCATCTGCAGATTAAAATAAAAAATATATATATATTTTTCCTTTCTTTTCAGGTGAGTGACATTACCACACGTCAGAAAACAACAGATCTTGAGGGATTGCCACTTTTCCAGCATGAAAACTCTACAAGTTTACCCAGGATGCATCTGGTAAATTACCATTTTCATTTTCATTTCTTGGTCATTTTTTAATCTATTTATGTTTTACATGTATTCAGGTTATTTACACAACAACATAAATAATAATAATAATGTTGTTGTTATTATTTTTAAATTTACACTTCAATTAATACCCCTATCTCATGAATTATTCTCCCAGGATACTGATCCTTTAGACCACAGCACCAAAGATGTAGAGATCGTAATCCTTACTGTGGCCGAAGATGCCGCTGTTACATCACTACCAACTCTGACCAACTAATAAGAAGCCATTATTCTTGAGGACATTACAGATCTACCAGCAGTATACGCTTGTTCGGACTCATGAATGCACTGAATATGGATTATCCAAAAGAACTGAAGTATACTTTCAAAGTAATTCAGAAGATTTTCGTGGATCTTGGAGGTGCCTTCTCTGCAAGACAAAGCCATTTTGCAAATGTCATGGGAAAATTTGTGTGACATTCCTCCACTGGACACTGGTTCTTTTATAGTTAATGACTAAAATAAATACTGCTCTGTCAATGTATTGATTAATGTTAAGTATTAATTGGTTTCAACCTTAGCTTTAAAGGGATAGTTCATCCAAAGATGAAAATTCTGTCATCATTTACTCACCCTCATGTTGTTCGAAACATGAATGAGTTTATTTCTTCTGCTGAACACAAAAGATGATATTGTGAAGAATGTTACTACCAAATATTTGATAGTAGCCATTGACTGCCGCAGTATTTTAAGGCTACTGTCAACTGTTTAGTTACCAGCATTCTTCAGAATATCTTCATTTTAATTTCAATTTCAATGTAAGGGTGAATCAATGATGACTGACTTTTCATTTTTGGGTGAACTGAATCTTCATGGTTGGTGTGATGTTCTTTAACATGCATTGGTAAGTACCATGCATTGAGTTAACAAATTCAAGACTTGCTACGATAATGTCATTGTTGTGCATCAGACACAAACTGTTTAAATAAAAAAAGTTATCTGACTCGTGTTATGGTCTGTCTCTTATTTAATTAAACTATTTAAATAATATATAATAAATCAATATAGGCCTATAAGATAATAGGCCCATTTGTGTTCAGCCAACTAAAAATACTTTGTTCTTTTATTCATTAGCTAAACATGACTATTTATGTTGAAGCAACTTATGATTTTAACGTAACCTTTTTAGTTGCGTGGACTTCAGTCCCTGTTTGTGGAGTTTACTCAAAAAAGAGCTTGCGATAAGTTGCCTTATTTTTTTAAGTTGACCCAACTTTTTTTTTTTTACAGTGTACGGTTTGCTTTCAAGGGTCGGGCATATGAGAACAAGGTCCTCCCTGTTGGACTACAAATTTATTAAATGTTAAATCTAGGTTCCAATAGAATATTATATAAACTGAGAAAGTTCGAAACATTGTGTTTTATATTTTGAGGTATAGATGATGATTATATCAGCTGTTAAGCAGACTTTCCAGCAAGAGATTCCTGCCAGTCCTTTTCCCTCTATTGTAAGTTAAATGAGTCAGATTACTGAGACTCTCACCCTTCGTCTTTAATGGCTCTTGGAGCCCCTGTCCCAGTTGTTGAATAGTTAGGCTGATTGGATTAGCATCTATGCATTCAAATGACACTGTTATGCTGATGAGATCAGGGCTGGGAAAATCAGGGCTCCGTTAACGGGCTGACTCCTGTACATCATTTGTATGCTTTGTTCAGAGTGTCTCCACCTCTATGTAAATCCCTCCCCATTGAAATGTATATAAACTACAATGTATACTGCGCCTTAGTTAGACTTGATGACTGCAGCTACCGACAGCTCATGTTCTCAATAAAGAATCCTGCTGAAGATACAACCAAGTCTCCTGGTCTTCGCTTCTGAGTTTTCTACTCCCCTTCGGGCTGTTCCTGTCACCCCGCATCTTCACAAAGGTCACGGAGGCTGCCCTTGTCCTGCTAAGGGATGTAGGCGTTTGCATTCTCAACTATTGTGACGACTGGGTCATTTTTAGCTCACTCTTGAGATTTGTTGGGCAAACACAGGGACCTGGTGCTCAGGCACCTCAGCCATCTGGGGCTTTGGGTCAACTGGGAAAAGAGCAAACTCTCCCTTGTGCAGAGTATCTATTTTCTGTGTATGGAGTTGGACTCGTACAACGTGACGAAGTGACAAAAAAGCTCACCCAGTCAGTGCTGAACTGTCTGAATTCATTCATAAGCAGGACAGCAGTTCCAATAAAACCATCTCAGAGGCTCCTGGGGCATATGGCATCCGTAGCCATAGTCATTCCACTCGGATTGATGCATATGAGACCGCTTTAGCACTAGTGCTGGAGTGCCCTTAGAACATGTGTCCAGGCATGTTGTTGTCACAACAGATGCCTCCAGGATGGGCTGGGGCACTGTATGCAAGGCACCCTATTTGCTCTCCAGGTGACTTCCCAACTTGGATGGAGTTTCCTCCAAGCATCCTTAGGCAGTCAGACACGGTGGAGGTGTCGGACACCAGGCCTAGTACTCGAGATGCATGCCTGGTCGGTCGGCCCCTGTACTGGGCTAGATGCCCCATATGTTGTGATTCCCTTGGTTATCCCATATATGTATTCTTCCACGATACAGTTTCCCTGTTGGTAAACCCATGCCTTTCCCTGGGCAGGTTCCACTCTGCCCCATCACTGCATCAGTAATTGTTCAATTCCCATCTAGTCAGGGCCTACTGCAGAGATCTTCCATATGTAGCACTGTTCCACGGGTCAGTCCATATGCGTCTCTACCTAGCGTCCCTTTCCATCTGGACTCGGCACGCTACCCCAGTGTTATCCAACCAGTCATGGCTAAATAGGTTGAATCAAATAGGAACAGCAGCTATCAACCTTCCCGAAAAAATTATGTCCTTCCGTCCCACCAGGTACAGAGGTCTGTTCAACACGGGATGCTGGAAAGGGTCAGTGATTGTGGCGCTTTCCATAGGGACCCCACAATGTCAATCTTTCGACGTAATGTTGAATGTGACTGACTGATAGGGAATGTCTCTGTCACTGTTTTAACCCTCGTTCCCTGAAGGGGGGAATGGAGACGTTACGTCCCACTTGCCACAACCATGTACCACCTCTGAATAGCCGGAACCTCCGTCTCGGCTTCGCAGCACAAAACTGAATGTATGAGTTGCCGACAAGCAGAGATGGGCATAAATACATGGAAATGTATTTAAATACAAATACAAAATACTGTGTGAAAAAATGTATTTAAATACAAATACAGTATTTTGTATTTTGAAAATACACAAAATACATGTGAAATTGGCCATCCAGTGCAGGTATAGGTCACAGTGAATGAAGAAACTACATAGGCCTACTGACTTTTCATTCCCAACCTCATCTCTGTCCTCTCTGTCATTCTTCTTTCTTTCTTTCTTTCTTTCTTTCTTTCTTTCTTTCTTTCTTTCTTTCTTTCTTTCTTTCTTTCTTTCTTTCTGGCAATTACAAATAAACTTATGCAAAATAGCAGCCATTTATATACTTATTTCTGGTTACAATGTAGTCTATTACTTGTGGTGAACACTGTTAAAAAAAATCATACTATATGAAAAACTGTGGGAACCTTTTCTGCTATCTAGCAAAGAATATGGATGGGTGATATGACCAAAATCTCAATTTTACTTCACAGTAACAATACCATGGTTTCATAATTCTCAATATCAGTTTTGATTCCACAGCATAAAATTAATTTCAAACTCTTTTGAGTTTTTTTGTTGTTGTTGTTGTTGTTGCTTTTTAAGTCCAATGCTTTTTAAGTAATTTTATGTTTATTTTATGTAAAGTTTATTTGTTTGTAAGTCAACTTAATGCATTTGTTTAAATGTAGCTAAAATCAATTGTGTGCAACCATTTATGATAGAATTTAAATTCAACTAATATTTTTTTTTCAGTGTACCCGTTTTTTATTATTATTATTTTTTTTATGTACAATAAAACTAAAATCTGAAGATTTGTGTGGTGTATCATTCATCAGTGCTTCTTTTTCCACTCCAACGTTCCAATAATTCCTGCCTACTAAAAGCTGCACGGATAAATTTGCTTACCCCACAAATAGGCCCATCTATGTAAACGATTTAGCAAAAGTTCCATCAATTCACACGTTATATCATCACTATGATATGTAGTGCCATATCACCCAGCCCTGACACGCAGTAATGCTTTAAACACATTTGACAAGCTAGTTGATAAAAATCAACAACCGGTCAAGACTTTTCCCACTTGTCTGTGCTCTTTTATTCTTTCATGTTAACATGTCTTAAAGTGAATAATGCACTATTTTAACTTTAATCAACAAGTATAATGACATTCTCACCTTAATGAATTAAGTAACTGGGAAACAGTCAAAACATTTTTCTCAAACCAATTACTAAAAAACAAAGACTTCTTCTTATATACAATATTTTGATTGTTCCAAATAAAGCATTGGTGAGGGGAAGAGTTGTGTTTAAAGATTAATGACCATGCAAGTAATGCTTGCTTATGGAACTTAGATAAATTGTAAGGGACTCTAGCAATATTATAATTGCAGACCGATAAGAAAGGGAAACCACCTAATTTGGAAAATAAATGATTAGGGATAAAGTTCCAAATTGAATTTGGATTACATAAAAACTGTCTAAGCCAGTTAATTTTGAAAGTGTTGTTCAGAGATGAGAAATCCAGAAAATTGTAACCGCCATTATCATATGTATTCATTATTACCGACTTCTTAACATAATGTATTTTGTTCTTCCAAATAAAATTGAAGAGGACTTTATCGACTGACCTACACATTTTGTTGTCCACATTCAGAGAGAGTGCAGGATATGTCAACCTGGAGATACCCTCAGCCTTAGCAAGCTGAGATCTGCCTCTGCCTCTCAAGATCAAGTCTCTCTGCAACCATGCATTAAATCTTCTTTGGGCTTTTACTATAACAGGGTCAAAGTTCAAGGTACTTCTGTTATCTTGATTTTTAATGATCACAATGCCTAAATAAGTAACTTCAGGTTTAACTGGAATATTATAAAAGTAGGGTGCTGTGCAATCTTTAATAGACATTAACTCACATTTACTTAAGTTTAGATTAAGTCCTGCTGAAGCTTTAGAGAACAGTTTTATACAATCAATTGCTATAGGGATTTGGGAAGCATCTCTTAAAAATAAGGTGGTGTCATCCACTAATTGGCTAATAATAACTTCTCGATCTGCTATACGGATACCCTGAATACCGCTCTCACAGATAAACGTTGAGAGTAGCTGCACACAAAGTAAAAATAAATAGGGAGAAATGGGACACCCTTGTCTGACTCCTCTAGATAAACTGAACCTTGGGGAAGTTCCATTGTTTAATTTAATCGAACAGCTTCCATTATTGTAAAGGGTTTTGATTACTTTGCAAAACATATCTCCAAAACCAAATCTATTTAATGACTTAATAATAAATTGGTGGACTAAAGAATCAAACGCCTTATAGAAATCTAAAAAAAGAATGAATCTGTCCTCCTGTATCAATTCTGAATAATCTAAAAGATCAAGAACCAATCTTATATTATTAACAATATGTCTTTTATTCATGAAACCAGATTGTGTCTCATCTATTACAGAATCCAATACAGATTTTAATCTTTTAGCAAATATAAGAGCTAACATTTTATAATCATTGAGCTAAAATTTTATAATCATTGTTGAGCAGAGATACAGGACGCCAATTGTCAATTAAAAGTAAGTCTTTATTGGGTTTTGGAATTAAAGTAATTAATCCTTGAGTGAGAGTTGGCGGGAGAGTCTCATTCTGTATACTTTCTTCAAAAACCTTAAGTAAAAAAGAACTCTGAAGAACTCTGCACTTAGCCCGTCAGTTCCGGGTGATTTATTGTTTTTAAGTTCTATAATTGAGTTATTAACTTCTAATAAAGTAATTTCACTATCACAGATGTTTCTGTCATTTCTTGAGATAATATTGCACTGTTTAACAGACTCAAGAAAAGTACAGTTGCCTCTTCAGAAAAATTTCGATGGTAAAGATTACTGTATTTTTTAGTGCAGTAGCTTGCAATTTATTGAAGGTTATTAGTCACTGTCCCATCAATATTTAGAGTTTCAATTAATGAGGTTCTTAAATGACTCTTTTCTAATCTAAAAAAAAAAAAAAAAAAATGCTGTGTTGCATTCTCCTTCCTCTATCCATTTTTGTCTAGATCTTATATAAGCGCCTTGCGCTCTATAAGTGTACAGCTCATCTAATTTACATTGCAGTACAGCATACTCAAGCTTATCAGATTCAGAAAGCTGTTCTTGGGGTTTGGAAGAAAGCATTGCAATTTTAGACACCACTTTATTTTCTTCTGCTCTTTTAAATTTAACTAAGTTACTACCAAATTTTCTGAAATATTTACAGATTTAAAACTTCAACAGCTCCCACTGGCAACAATATGAATCTAACGCTAAAGCTCTCTTCCAATACTGCTCAATCAATAATGTATTTTTTTTATTTTATTAACATCTTTAAACTGGAGAAGAAAATTGTTCAATTTACACTAAGAAGGAGTTGCGCTGAAATCAGGGGATGCTGAAAGACTAACCTTAAGAGAGATAGCACTGTGGTCTGTAAGAGGCGTAGCATGAATGCTGGTTGAGTTATAACTGCTTGCTAGACTTTGGGAAATAAGCCAATAATCTATACGAGACTGTTTAGAGTGGTCCTTGCTGCTGGTATAGAGTCTCTGCTGTGGATTTGTTTCTCTCCATACATCAACAACACTAAATCGCATCATAAATGCATTCATAATTGGACACACAGAAGCCGCTCCTTGAAGGAAACCTATCCAAATCACTATTTAATACCATATTAAAATCCCCACCCAAAATAAGACCAGCATTTGGGTATTTATTTATCCAGTACTGTATATGATCACTAATCACATCCATTAAGGTGGTATTTTCCTTAGAAAAATTATATCCATACATATTTACAAGACGTCAGGGTACTTGCTCTTGGCCTCGGGGTAAGTCTCGCCGCAGATGCGAATTACCTCGGATCTGATATCTTCCTTGTAATTTTCAGACACCCCAAAGAATCTCAAGTTCCACCTGCAAGAGTATCTCTCTAGATCAGAAATGCATGTTTCACAGGTATCCGTGAGACGTTCTTGAGCTTTAAGCCTGGTATCTACATCTTTCACATTCTTCTTTAGATCTTGTACTTCGGCACAAACAAAATCTACCGTTTTCTTCAGCCCTTCTATCTTGAGGGCATTGGCGCTAATCATTCCTTCAAGCGCGTCAGACCGAGTATTGATCAATGAGGAGAGTGTGGAAATGATGGCAGAATCAGCCTGCTCATCTGGATTTGAGGGTTTACCTTTTTTATTGACAGGTGGCTTGCTCGGAGTGACAGGGAGTGGAGTCGCGCAAAGATCTGTCTCTTTTCCATCAGGAGAAACATAATCGTGGACATCCATACTAACATCGACAACATCAGCATCTAATCGTTCTTTGCGTTTTTCAAACTTTGGCATGTTTGCAGCTCTCGTAATTTGATGTATTGACAACTGATGTAGCAAAAGTAAAAAGATACAGCTGGCCTTTCTAAAACAGTAATGTTTGGTCAGGAGCTCTGGAAACTTTGTCTTACTAAGGCGCCATCTTGAACCCGCCAGCCTACACATACCTTTTCCCCTTCAGCACGTCGAGCCGGAATGACGACACAGAATAGGGCGGGTGTTACAACCGATCGCGTCACCCAACTGCCGCAGCCCATTTAAATACGTGCTTCCTAATTTGACATAACCAATGGGTGATATCTATGTCACACACTACATGTACATAGACAGCATAAACCATGTAGTCTGTCAACCTTGATTAGATTGAGCAAGACAGCTGCCTTAAAGACAGAACGAGAATGAGTGGGTGAGATACAGAGAGAGATGCCAGTTTTCCTGTCCCCCCTATTCTACTCTCTCATAGTAATTTTAATTATACAGGCAAGCACTTTGCCAGGGCACTGAGAAAGGATGATCAATCATCTAATCTGGATTTATACTGCAACATTATATTCATAATTAAAAAGAAGATTAATAACATCTTTAAAATATGACCTACATGAGGGTACAGAATATAAAGTTGTTTGGTAAATATACATAGCAGTTAATGTATTTGGTGCATAGTAATGCAGGGATTTAATTAATGGCAAGCATTTCACCTATAGCCTATCTGACCTTCTAGTGGCACAGAAGCTTGCTGGGTAAGAAAAAAAAAAAGCTTAGGGAAAAAGCAAGTCTCACAAATTAAGATTTACAAGGTTACTTGGACTTTGTGCTAACTGCGTTGAATTTTAAACATTTTTCCTTTAGAGGCAATACATGAGTGCATAACATAAACATAAAGTCAATAAAAAAATGTTATGTTGTGAAGTTAGAAGCATAAAGTTGAGTGCACTGCTAAATAAAAATTACTGTCAAAATTGCCCCCCAAATTAATATATCTGACAGAATAAGAGACCATTCAGGCATTTATGGTGGGCTTTTGGGTGTATCTACTGTCAGAAATAAGGTGTTTCCCAGAATTTTATGGACTACTTTAGGCATAAATAAGAGACTACATGAATCAGAAAAATAGCAGAAGATATGTCTTGCAAGAGAGACTAATGCCAGTGACCCTCTCATAATAAAGCCCATATTAAGGCCAGTGTCTCTCTGTGTGTACGTATATGTTGTGCAGTTTTCTCAGCACAGAGCTGTAAATATAGTGTGGGCTCTGAGCTCATTGGAAGGGAGTCAGTGCTGAAATACTGATCTCCCCTCACTCTCAGCCATCTACATTGCTTTCAGCATAAATCTCCCCTAAACTGCTGAGCTACATGTTCAGAAGTGAAGCCTAACGCTTAATATCCAGCACTGTAAATATTTTTTGCCACATTTATGCTAGTGCCCAGTGTCGCAAGTCACCACCATAGATAGAACTGCACCATAGAGGAGATTCTGGAGACTCTTATCTAACAAATGAAGTACCTCTATTTTCTTATGTCGTTGATATGTCCCATTTGGATGGCTTGTATTGCCTATCAACATTGCAAAGGGAAACATTTATTTGTTTCATCATACTGTATCAACTAATTTAGAAGTTATGTAATGCAGGACAAATGTTGGTTTGCTTTGTTGCCTTTCTGCATATTATATGTATTTTTTTATTTGTCTGTATGTTTGTTCATTTTGCACAGGTAGGCATGTTGTATAACATTCTCTGGATCAACGCTCATAAACTCAAATGTTTATCTAGAGAAATAATCTGTTTTGGCATACTTTTTCGTTTTTTTTTTTTTTTTTTTTTTTTCAATTAATGAATGGATACATTTTTTATTAACATTTTATTTGTATGTATTGTTTTATTTATTTATCTACAGTTCCTACTGAAGGTAAACTTTGGGGGAAATATATTTGGAGGAACAGTTCCCCAAAACCATTTCAAACCTTTCAGATGACTTTCTTTCTTCTTCTAAACAAAAGGACATAATTTATTGAACATTCAGTTGGGTGAGTTCAGTAGAATGGCAGAATAGTCTGACTAATTTAAATGCTTAAAAAAGCACCAAGAGTGTCAGCAAAAAATAAATACATTTCTGGCTCACATCATTCAGTTTTGGTGAAAAACACAGTAAATAGTTGAACACACTTTATTTGGGTCATCCATTGCTTCACACCCCAGTCCAGTAGGTGGTGGAAATCCATTTTATGTTGAGAAACACCATAAGAAACAGACTGACATTTCCACTGCCTTGGGAGAATAGAGGGTACACAATTTTTGCAAACATAGAACAGAACTTTTAAAAAAATGTGCACTTAATCTTTCATGAGTTCCATATCAACAAAACTATTATGTTACCATTAAAAGAGAGAATATGAATACAAAATACAGGGCTCGGCATTAAACCTTTTCATGTGCTTGTCCTTTGGACAATCAAATCAGTTATTCACTTGTCCAAGTAAAAAAAAATAATGTCTGGAAAAAATTGGATTTTTTTTTTGTGTTGTAATATAATTTATCTTGAAGCAATATTCTCATCAGTGTTCTATCAGATTTTACATATTTAAATATGCATATTTGTGATATTTTCCCGTTTTTTTATCTTTACAATAAAGGGCACCCGGCCCGGCCCAATTTAACTCCTGCTTATAAGGGTCTCATAAAAATATTAGCGTGTAGAACTACTACTGCACTCCCACCTGCCTCAGCCTCACCCCCAGAAACAAGAAATCACACCATTTCATGTTAGACATCTAGTTTCCTGTACATTGGCTGAAAATAGCACACAATTTTGCCATCTCTTTGTTTGTTTGTGCAGAAAAAAGCAACCTCATTTGTAAAATAACACAATCATCAACCTTAAACAGCATTCAAAACTGCCTTATGTTACCGAATGAAATGTCAACCCAGGACGAGCTATAGGACTGTGCAAGCATTAGGGGTGTTGATGGACTCGATTTACTCCATCTATGTTTTGATCATCGTTCTGAATCTGATCCAGATGTAGAAAAATTCGTTTTTGTCAGGTTTTTGCTCAGAATTTTGCTTTTTTTATGAAACTTACCCATATTAAAGTGTTAATAAAAGCTAGAACAAAACTTTTTTTTTTTTTTTTTACATAGGTTCTGTTCTTTCTTTTGATATATGGCATGTTCAGAAAATCATACAACTAAATATTCTGGGGGCCATTAGCCTGGTTAAAACCAGACCATGGTCAGTTATGGTCTGGCAAAGCTTCATAGACAAATCATTTCCAAAGGGGCGTCACCAACGGACGTCACTCAAATGCCTCTGGGCGCAATTGGACAGACCTAAAACCAATCAGAGCGATGAAGGAAATGACGTATGCAGAGCGACGGAGAAAACATCTGAGACTCACACAGCAATTCTCTGTTTGTGATTTCTAGGAAGATGTAGCAATGGCTTCTGACGACTTTTGCCGTTTTTGTAAAAGAAATAGAGACAGCGATAACATCTTTCTTAGATATGAAGGCTTCGAGTGTTGTTCTTTGCTCGGGTTTTAACGAAAAGGAAAAGTTTAAATCGCTTAAAGGACAAGTTCGGTATTTTACACTTAAATCCCTGTTTACAGATTGTTTCTGATGAAATAGAATGGTTAAGATTAAAATTTGGACACATGCTGCTGTCCCGATAATTTTAGGTTTCTTTCACTTTCCCCCCCACCTCCAGAATGGCTGCATATGGGCACTGGAACAATCCTTCCTAAAACGCATTAAACTTTTGTTTACAAAGACGTGAAACTCACCGAGTGGTCAGGGGTGTTCACTGATATGCTCAAAAGATGCTTTCCAACAGGTTTTGTCCAACTCCATTGACTTGTATCGGATGTGCTGTGAGGTATGGTATTACTCCGCCGCTGGAAACTGGACTGGAGTGTCTATTATTCAAGCTCTCAACGGAAGAATGTACGGGTGTGAGGCGTTTGGAAAAATAGGTCCACAGTTTTACAACGAATGGTAAAACACCTGTTGGAAAGCATCTTTTGCATAGATTTTTGTGTGAGCATATCAGTGAACACCCCTGACCACTCGGAGTTTCACGTCTTAAACGAAAGTTTAATGCGTTTTAGGAAGGATTGTTCCAGTGCCCATATGCAGCCATTCTGGAGGTGGGGGGGAAAGTGAAAGAAACCTAAAATTCTCAGGACAGCAGCATGTGTCCAAATTTTAATCTTAACCATTCTATTTCATCAGAAACGATCTGTAAACAGGGCTTTAAGTGTAAAATACCGAACTTGTCCTTTAAAACAGACGCGATAGCTGATTCGAACGAGTGATGTTCCACGGCGGCATCCATCTTTGTAATGTACAAAATCTGCTTCACCGTCGCTGCGCTGTCGTCATCGTGTAAAGCCCGCCCCAACGTTTCTGATTGGTGCCTCGATTTCGACGGATTAGAAATGGGCTTGAATGAGCTCTTTGCCAGACTACTTGCAGAGCAAATCTAAATTTGCTGGAAGTTGTCTGGGAACTTCCCAGGCTAGGGGGCCATGAAACTTTTGTGAAAATTATCAAAAATGCTGGCGATGGCCGACAACGTTTTTTGAAAAAACGCTGGCGGGGAATGAGATAAGGAGACTAAGATCATAGTCATCAATGGGTGTTATAAATTTGTTTGTTTGTATGTATGTATGTGCATATTGCACTTAATGCTATGGTGTTATTGGCTTCTGATCTATTGAGCAAACTCTGCTGACCACAAAATCTCACATCAAATTAGGTCTTTCCATCACTGAACCTCGTCCTTGTAAATAAGCCTACGTTATCACATCAAAACAGCTGGTAACTAGGTCTTGATGCCTGAACAGAGAAGCTGTCTAAAAATCTTAAAGGGGTCATATAATGGTACATGCAATTTTACTAGTTGATTGTACTGTGTGTGTTGGCAGTGCCTGTACACAACCATCATATAATGATACAAATCCATCCAGTGTTTTTTTTTAATCTCCTTATATGTTTTCCCGTCTCAAATCGAGCCGCCCCTCCCACGACTGTTAATTGACAGCAGCGTTTCAACACAGACCCACCCTGAGCGAGCTGTCATCATAGTCCGCCAGTAGCCTAGCTATGTTATCGACAAAGTGAATATGCGATAAAAAAACATTACGAACTTTGCCGTCTCCAGACTGTTTCCATTCAATTGGCCTTTTACCGATAAGATTGTGTGCGTGATGACGTCACGAATGACGAAAGCGATTTGTCGCATATGTTTTGGTGTATCGCAAAAAAAATGTGCCCTTGAGCCGTTTCCATACATCTTTTATTTTATTTTATTTTTTATCGCAAATTCTACCTTTTGGGGTTCCAGTCAGCACACCCCCCAACACCAAACAAACAAATAAAAAAAATAATAATAATAATGGAGAGAGTATTCAGGCAGTTAATTGAAATTTGCCAGCTTACTGTCATTTCAATTTCACAAATAATTGCAAGTGTCCAAAATATCAGAAGACGACGGCAGAATTAAACAGTTGCTCATCTGATAGGGCTCGAATTAACTACCGTTACGCGACGAAGTCCAAGGGTCTGGGAGAGACCACGCAATACGGCGTTCTGGGAGGAAGTTGTGGAGAGACACTTTACAGAAAGTCTCTGGGTGCAACATTTTAGAATGACTCGGCCGACGTTTGAGATGCTGTGTGGATTCATTGGTCCTGATGTTGCGCCTACCCCAGGTTGCCACCGACCACCGGTTCCGACACGAAAGCGGATTGCCATTGCCCTGTACAAGCTGGCAACCTGCGCCGAGTATAGAGTAGTGGGCGAAACTTTCGGGGTTAGTAAAATAACCGTGTGCTGTGTGCACATCTCATGAGTACTGCTCCGAGACCGCCATGGTTTTTGTTGTGACGACTGCACCTTGCACGCAGCCGCGGCGCTACCATTGGGCCCGGGTGGGCCTGGTACATTTTCTACTATGGTTTTGTACGTTTCTTCATTCAGATCTATTTGCGATCCATTCCATAAACAAACAATGCAGTTTACATGCTCCTTGTTACATTATTCTTTAAAGTCCCACTCCGATCATATTTTGAGCTATTTTTAAACATTCTCAGTGGTCTTTAAATGATGATTATGCCGTTTTTAGCCAAAATCACAAAACCTGTGCCGTTTCACACACACACACACACACTCTCTCTCTCTGATAATAATTAATAAATGCACGCATAATTATCAGTAAACTTGATAAATGTTGCAGATATGTTTTACATCCATGCACAAACAAATGCCTTTCAACTTATGTGTGCAAAATTCAGAATAAAATGAATGTGCAGCAATTTGTACAAATAGAGAGTCTGTAGGCCTACTGTGTTGTTGCCATTAAATAAGCGCATTTAGTTTCATATTTGTTAAAATATTATAATGTTATTTTTTCATCTATGTTGATTATGAAAAGTGAACCGCATGAGTAAGATAGGATGATCAATATCGAGAGACATGGAGCGGGTCAGACATGATTTTGACCACTTAATTATGTTAAGTTTTGTTGAAAGACTTTTTTTAAGTGAATTTCGTTTTGTATAAATTGTATCTTAATTTTAATTCTTTTTTTTATCAACCAATTGCCTGCATTTAATAAATAAAAATATTTAAATATAGCAGACAACAATCATAGAGGCGCCCGCGCGGTCACTTGCATTGCTCGTGAACAGGAGCGCATCTCATCCTAACTTAACGAAACTCAGCATATGCCTCACAGACATGAAATATATCTTAAGAAAGCTTGAAATGTATTTTTAACAATTTAAAACGAAAAGAAATAGGCTACTCTCTGGTTATGTAATCCATGATGTGCATTTCTCTCTATAGGCGCGTTCACTACTACAGTACGGAGATGGCGATCGTCAACTTCATCTTTACAGCTGTTGTTGCTGTTAATAAACTAAAAATAATAGGCCTATAATTTTATTAAACAATAAATTAAATGAAATTGTAATTGTATTAAAAAAGCAACAAAGAATTCCTGTTTAATTTTTTTTAAAACCTATGCTAATTACGCATTAAATTCAGGTAGGCTACTGAGTCACTGTCCTCAGTGCCCAGAAAAGCGCTGAAAGGGAGATGAAGGGGAACCCGTTTTTTTTTTTTTTTTTTTTTTAATTTAACTGGCCCATCCAGTTTTCTTTGATTCACCTACAATCAAAATCCTGGCGCCGCTAGTGCGCACGTGATGAAAATCATGTGACACCACATTTATTTGCGTTAAAGCCCTTTTTTTCGACAAAAAGTGTTTCCAAACTAGTTTTTCGCGTCATTTAAAGTATCGACATAGAATGTATGCGCTAAAGTTAAACGGAAAAGTATTGTGTCGACATTTGCAAAAAAATATCGATAATTGCCATTTCCATCAGCTATATCGGTAAACATTTTCATGCGCTTAACCTTTTTTCGCCAAAAAACACTTGGATGGAAACCTGGCTACTGTTGATACGCTGGAGCAGAATGGCGTCTATGTTTTTCATGACCATTAGCTGTAACATCAATCTGTCAATGAACTAACGTATACATCAGTAATCGCATAGCGTTCGTATCTCACTACTCTACCCTGCCAATAGAAAGATAGATCAAAGTGACATTACATTAACCAACCATTCAGAAACGTCCTGTTCGAGCCTTAATTGTCGAAACATCATCTTGTTCCGGGTCCGACTCCAGTTCAAATTGATACGGTTGCACAGATGTGTCCTCAGAGACTCCCGCTGCCATTCTTTCTCCAAAATATACCCTCAACTGTTGTCAAGGCAACACTCCACGTGTGTTGTGTCAAAACGCCCCACAGAACAGAGGGACGGGGTGAGAAAAGCTCATTATCATTTAAAGACACATGCACTTAAATGGCGTGCTGAAAACAGATCTGTTTTTGACCAGGTATAATTAGTGTTTTCTTACAATACTAATGAGAATTTTTAATTAAAGTATATTACAAACTTTTCATTTAGACCCTAAAGAATCATTTTAACTTATACAAAAATGGCATTATATGACCCCTTTAAGACAGTAATATTGAAGGAGTGTGCCAATTTATAGTCTCAGTGCAATTATTGCGCTGCCTCATCTTACTCTGCTTCCTGTTGAGAGCTCTTGTGAAGCGGCTCTCTGCCCGTCGAGTTGTGCCACTGCATTAGTCTTATTATCTGTTTCCTCTTCCTGAATTAGCTGTAATTTTAATTACAGATAACGTTTTGACATTTTAATTCAGAGACCTGCCAGGAAAGAAAATGGCATGTTGCAAATTACTTGTAATACTGGATGAAATTTTAAATTAGTTGTCATCATTGCTTTGGTGATCTTTATCTTCTAAGTGTGTTTTAGAAATTCAGTGATTACAGTCACATAAACATAAACCAGGCCTGGACAACAAAGTTCAGGCCTGGTCCTCTCTCATCCTTCACTGTCATCACTCCTCCTTTTATCCCTCCGGAGCTCTGTTCCCACAACTCTCGGCCCGCCCTGCTTGCCACACATGAGTTTTGCTTTAGTTAATAAACAACGCTGTTATTTACTTTGTCTATATTCTTAATTTTTGGACTAAAATGTTACAGAATACCAAACCCAAGAATGAAAATGAATATAGCATCCAGAAATGTTGACCTAGTTTTATCACAGTCTGCCTCTTTGTTTGCATTTTCATGGACTTTTAGTTTGTATTTCCTTAGTTACCTGTTTTCCTTTGTTCCATTTTCCTGTTCTTCATTTTTTACTATGGTAATTGATTAATTAGCTCTAGTAACAATTAATTAATTAGAACTAGTAACGAAGGAACATTGAGTCGCTTCATTGAAGCTTATTGTATTATGTAGAATAAATAATTATGGTGAGAGAAAGATTGACTAAAAGAGTATCTTATATAGCTTTTATTCTTCTGGTCGATGTCCATAATATTATAGCCATTATAAAAAAAAAAAAAAACAGTTTGAATGTCCGCTGGGGAAAGCATATCTTTGTCTTTTTACAAGAATGACAGTGCTAAAACAACTTCCTTGTTTACAACTATCATTCATAAAGACAGTCTTTGCCGCCATCTAATGGTGTAATAATGCAATTATCACTTAAGTCGACTATTGCAATCACTAACAGACCTTTTGTCAGTACCAAATACGGCATATTATTTATATAAAATAATATTTATTGAACAATAATATTTAAATTAACAACAGTAGCCATTATGAAACAAGCAAACACTTCAGTCAAACAATTCAGTCAAATATCTCATATCTCAAACATTCAAAAGTAGTGCTCTAGTAGGCCATACAATACTTAAGTTAATTATAGCCTAAATATACAGTTATGAAACTTACTTATCCCCTTTACCAAAATCGATTTGCTCAATAACATGTAATAGATTAATAAGATCAAAGATTGCCCATTTGATATACCCCAAATTAATTATATCTCATGTTTAACCACTCTCTACATAAGAGCCAGCGGCAAATTCCCGAAGGACTAGCTGAGATAAAGCTGTTCTCTGCGGGTACATGAGCACTTAACGGCCGCTGATGGCCTGGAGCTCAATCTCCGAAAACTTCAGAACAAATTTTAAAATAGGCACTAGGCCTATATTTGATAAGTACATTTTGATAAGATGCTTATCAAATATTTTATTGCCCTGTAAACACCCATTTACAATCTTTGACTAATGTCTGGCGAGGAGAACTGGCCCATTCATGCTCTATTGATGTAAATCAACGAACCTTTCACACCTTTGCCTGTATGGTACTTAATCTTCATTATTCTTTTATCCTAATTCTTTTGTTTGAATTCAGCCATTATAGCCTTTACTCTGGCATTATGCTTGGCCATAAACACCTCTGTCATCCCACTACACATGAATAATCCACCTATTATCTCAAGTCTTGTTAGAAAAAAAAAATAAAAAAAAATAAAAAGAATTATTTAAAAAAATATATTGTATGGAATAGAATAGCTCCTGCAGCAGGTGCATTAGCACAACTAGTAGCATCAAGCTACATGACACAATTTAATTGATTAATATTACACTTTTACTTAAAGCTCACTTTAACCCCCTGAGGTCGGCTGTCGCGCCAGCGCGATAGGCTCGTTTTTTTTTTCTTATTAGTGCAACAGAGACGAAAAATACTCTGTTGATTTTGATCTTACATACTTGTGTTTTACATCACTCGATCCTGTTAAGTGTGTATTATTTTTGTGTATACTCACAATAAAAACAAAGTGTTGTGCTTTTTGCCAAATAAAGAAAAATAAACATGATGCGAGTTCTGCTTTCTCTCTGTCAGTGTAGTCCATTCTGAAACACGCCCGAAAATAAACTGTAACTCAGCGAATTCTCAGTCAAACAGGCATACAGACACATAGGCATGAAGCTTGAATTCTCTTCTTTTAAATGAAGTAATTTTTATAGAAAAAAATATTCTCAGTTTATGTAATATGTATGAAAAGAGAGAGATGTCAGTCGTTCTCATCTCAGCTCATTAAATTTTAATGTGACTCCGCCCACGGAGAGCTCGCGCTATTCAAACGCAAATAATCTGATGTGATCCAGGCAAACCCATGAAAACCCACATCAGCTGGATAACACACACAGCGAGTTCACTTTCAGACTCATGTACTTTACGACGCTGTGAGGAATAATACCAGCTTGATAATAATCCTGGAAAATTTACCTCAGAAATGCTGGAAGTTTCATTTTGAGGAGCAAAGGGATCCGGCTGAGGAATAGGTCAGTTATATATCTGCTTTGTTCTAATCGCAAGTGTCTGTACACGCTGAATGAATGAACGCACAGATACGTGCTGTTATGTAGCTACAACTGGCAAAAAGACTGTTTAAATATGAATCGCGTTTCTATGTATGAATGAATGAACGCACAGATGCGCGCTGTTATGTAGCTACAGCTGGCAAAAAGACTGTTTAAATATGAATCGCGTTTCTGTGTGTGAATGAATGAACAGCTTTTACCAAACTCTATTGCTATACTGAGATGAGTAAAAATCGGATAGATTATAAAGTTTTTACTGTAAAATACTGCCACATCAAATAAGCTTATAATGTTGGCAATTTCTGCTCATATGAATTGAATTACATATGATAAAATGTATACTTTAGTTTTTACAAAGAAAGATTACACTGGAAATATTGTTACAATTTTAATTGTTGTTGTAATTGTATAACCTTTTTAATAAAATAGCAACAACAAAAAAAATAAAATAATTATATATATATATATATATATATATATATATATATATATATATACACTGCTCAAATAAATTAAAGGAACACTTTGAAACCCTGGAAATCTAAGTGAAAAAATGATGCAGCAGGCTTGTCAATTTTGCTGAAATTTCATTGCAGCAACTCAAAATGGTTCTCAGTAGTTTGTATGGCCCCCACGTGCTTATATGCATGCCTGACAACGTCGGGACATGCTCCTACTGAGACGACGGATGGTGTCCTGGGGTATTTCCTCCCAGATCTGGACCAGCGCATCACTGAGCTCCTGGACAGTCTGAGGTGCAACCAGGTGATGTCAGATGGACTGAAACACAATGTCCCAGAGGTGTTCTATTGGATGTAGGTCAGGTGAGCGTGGTGGCCCTTCAATGGTATCATTCCTTCATCCTCCAGGAACTGCCTGCATGCTCTCGCCACATGAGGCCGGGCATTGTTGTGCACCAGGAGGAACCCAGGACCCACTGCACCAGCTTAGGGTCTGACAATGGATCCAAGGATTTCATCCCAATACCTAATGGCAGTCAGGGTGCCATTGTCTAGCCTGCAGAGGTCTGTGCGTCCCTCCATGGATATGCCTCCCCAGACCCTCACTGACCCACCACCAAACCGGTAATGCTGAACGATGTTACAGGCAGCATAACATTCTCCACGGCATTCTCCAGACCCTTTCCTGTCTGTCACGTGCTCAGGGTGAACCTGCTCTCATTTGTGAAAACCACAGGGCACCAGTGGCGGACCTGCCAATTCTGGTGTTCAATGGGAAATGCCAATCGAGCTCCCTGGTGCTGGGCAGTGAGCACAGGGCCCACTGGAAGACGTCGGGCCCTCAGGCCACCCTCATGAAGTCTGTTTCTGACTGTTTGGTCAGAGACATTCACACTAGTGGCCTGATGGAGGTCATTTTGTAGGGTTCTGGCAGTGTTCATCATGTTCCTCCTCGCACAAAGGAGCAGATACCGGTCCTGCTGATGGGTTAAGGACCTTCTACGGCCTTGTCCAGCTCTCCTAGAGTAGCTGTCTGTCTTCCTGGAATCTCCTCCATGCTCTTGAGACTGTGCTGGGAGACACAGCAAACCTTCTGGCAATGGCACGTATTGATGAGCCATCCTGAAGGAGCAGGACTGCCTGCGCAACCTCTGTAGGGTCCAGGTATCGCCTCATGCTACCAGTAGTGACACTGACCCTAGCCAAATGCAAAACTGGTGAAAAACAGTCTGAAAAGATGAGTAGGGAAAAAATGTCAGTGGTCTCCACCTGTAAAATCATTCCTGTTTTGGGGGTTGTCTCACTGTTGCCCATCTAGTGCACCTGCTGTTAATTTCATTAACACTAAAGCAGCAGAAACTGATTACCAACCCCCTCTGTTACTTAACTGACCAGATCAATATCCCAGGAGTTTAACTGAATTGATGCTATTCTCTGATTAAAAAGTGTTCCCTTTATTTTTTTGAGCAGTGTATATATATATATATATATATATATATATATATATATATATATATATATATATATACACACACACACACAAGGATAGATGTAAACAAAATCTTAAAAGGTCAATATAAGCCTTCTCTTTAAATCATTTTATTATGCCTTATTAGTGACACATTTGGGTAGAGAATATATTCCAAATCTGAAAATACAGTATGAGAATTAACTGCACAATTACTAGAAATGTTTACCTTGGATATTATATAATTTGCAAGCACAATTTGTGGAAAAAACAACAACTGTGAACCAATTATATATATATATTGTTCTTGCATTCTTTCTTGTGGCTCAGTCACACACCTGAATGAAAGGCTCATTACTTGTATGCAGCCTCATTATGCGGGGGCCCATTGTCTCCTCAGGTGTGAATCACGCCCACCCGCATATTGCTTTTCCAAACAAAAAGTGTTGTACAAAATTTAAATCAATGTATTGTTTTATGTGAATGATTAGGAAGGATGATTTTCACATCATTTTGAAGAAAAAACTCTAGGCGACAAAATGCATTATTCAGAAGTCTTATTGACACATATTTAGTGTTTTGTGGCCTTATTTCAGACATTTTCATTTTTGTTTTTTTCAATAACCATGCATAAACATTATTTTCTCAAAAATACAAACATGTACATACATGTTGCTCACATATTATGGTAGCCCTGTTTGTGCTAAATAGAGTGTAATTACACCTTTGCCATTAATATGTTTATAAGCAACTGAAAAAAGCACAAATGTAAGAGCATGTCAGAACATCTCAAGGACCCCAAAAACACCTTACACATGTAAGATCTAGACAGGTGAAACATAATATTTCGATTTGAATGATTGATTCATAAAGACTTCACTTCATTACTGGATGAATCAGCGCTCTAGCAGTTAAATAAACAGAACGTTTCGAGGAAGAACATTGTAGCCGGAGCTACTTCTCTATGTTTATTTCTATGACGCGGGTGAGTCACTCAGGCACTGTGCTACTCCGCAGCGGTGCCGGTGTAAAGTATAAACGCTTATTACAGGCTTGCTGTAGTGATTCAGGATAAGACAAAAACACGGTTTGAAAAAAGGCATTCATGATGTACTCGCTCATTATATACATTTAAATTCTGAAGCGTATTTAAAGCGACTTTCAAAAGGTGATTTACTCAGTTTTGGTTGCTACCGTAGATATCAGTGTTTATTCTCGAACTATAAACTTTTATTTCAGTACTTCTGTGATCATTTGAATATTTGTAACACCGAAATACCGATACTGTGTTGTTGAAAAGATTGTGAAAGTAAAGCTGTTTCATATTGACAACTGCTCTCTCAGCGACAGCGCAAACAGATTTGAATGTTCCAGTCTGAAGTTTTTGTCATTTAGGAATAAGATCGCGTGAGTGTTTGAATCGAGATCGTCTCTCTCTCTCTCTCTCTCTCTCTCAAAACATATATGAGTAGCGCGAGTGCTTTCATTACTATTTTAATGTTCATGAGGTGAGTGCAAGACGTCGCTGAAGGATAAGCTCCCAGCACTTCGCCCACACATCGGCCCAGAACCGTTTTTGGAACCGAAACTTAGGAATTTCACACGGTTCCGGTATTTTTCAAAAAACACTACCGGTTATGGATAAGAACCGGTTTTCGGTTCCCAACCCTATTCTTTATTTATATGAAAATACCCCGAATCGCGCAAAAATCACACACAAACCACATATACTTGAAATCGTGCATTTATTAGCTTCTTGATTCAGGTGAAGAGATGTTACTTTAGCTTTGTTATCACAGATGTCAGAATGAGGAAGTGTACACAGGACGCGTCATGCAGAAGGGCAGGATTATGGTCACGTTGGATCCATAGACTGTAAAAAATATGGACAAAGCGTCTGTGACGTCACCCATAGACTTTCTGAAGAACGGGTTTGAAGCCGTTTATGGGGGGTATGGGCGGCGCCATCTTGGAAAATCCTAACTCCGCCCACCTTCTGACGCAGCACGCGTCACTCAGCTCGCTCTGCCAGTCTGGTTATCTCTGTGTATATTTTAGGCAACGAAATACGTTATAAAACACCATACTAACTCTTTTTGTTTTCATTTAAATAAATCTTAAACATTATAGCCACACAAATGTGGTTCAGGGAACGCGTATTGATTATATTCACTGCACATAACGTTTGCCTATTTATATAAAAAAATATATATAAAACACAAACCTGCCTCTTTTTGTTTTAAATATAATATAAACATATTAAACATTTTAATATGGTCCAGGCAATATGTGCATTTGTACTAAACAACAGATGTTGCAGTAAACAACATTACAAATCATATTCGTTGTATTAAAATTTTAAATGACAAAACTCAACCCAGTCTCTTTTTGTTAAATTTCAGTTTTATAAATATTAGCTATTATAAAAGTATAAGTAAAAGGTACAAGAAGCTATACAAATAAAGCAAACAATTCAGTCAAACATACAAAGTCAGCGCTCGATCTAGTCTAACCATACAACGGTAAAGTTAAATAGCTTATAAAGTTATGAAACTTCCCCTCAGCCAAAACGATTGGCCAGGGAACAAATTATAGATTTACAAGACCAAAAAAAATCGCCCGTTAGATATACACAAGATGAATTATATCTCATGTTTAACCACTACAGAGACGCCAGAGTCAGCGGCAAACCTCAGAACGACTAGCCGAGGAAAGGATGTTCCAGGCGGGGTACATGAGCGCCGAGCGCCCCGGTCATCGCTGGATCTCACAACTGGATACAATTTTCATAAATCTTTATAAATAAACCACAGATTTGAGCTTTAAACAACTACATTATCGCCTGAAAAACTCTTAAAACTACATTTCATGATACAGAAACAGTAGTATTATATGTCAACTGTATTAAGAAAATGGCGCTTCTTATGTTGTCATTCTCCGTGGCGCTGCCTTGTCAGCTGTCAATCAAGCTGTCAATCAAAGTTAACCACGCCCTTATTGTCATACATTTTATATCTAAAAATTCACAGCCCTCATGGTTGTCAGGCACTCGGAACCTATCGAAAAATACAATAAAAGTCCATGGGACCAACCTGTAAAAACATGAATTTATGCTGTGAAAACGGACATTTTAACATGGGGGCTATGGACATTTGCTCCCTTTTGGGACCTCGCCCTAGCGGATTTTCGATGTATTGCAGTTTTTCGCACTTCCGGGTACACTTCATTTTTCAGATCAGAATGTTGCCGCTTGGTTGGATCACGTGAGATGATTGACAGCTGTACAGCGAATGATAGAGCGCTGATATCATAACTGACGCAAATCAGGAAGAGGAGACACAGATCTCGCTGTGTTCGCTG
Source organism: Vimba vimba (assembly GCA_022828995.1). Taxonomy (NCBI): domain Eukaryota; kingdom Metazoa; phylum Chordata; class Actinopteri; order Cypriniformes; family Leuciscidae; genus Vimba; species Vimba vimba. The sequence goes on from CM040819.1 coordinate 22,499,479, forward strand.
TTTGAGCTCTTCAGATTGCATAATTCAGTTGAAAATGAATATAAATGTCATTCTGTTTGACGAAATATTTTACAAACGTGATAATTAATCATTATTTCTCCAAATATGCGCACCATTGGACTAATAGCCCTGGCGGATGCTGTATATTGCATGTATTTGAACACAAATAAACCAGGGAAGATGTGAATGAATGCTTTATGAGTGATGATTTCTATTCAAAACAGCAAACATTACAGATTAATTATTTTGCACTCCTGGCATAAATGATGATTAAACTGGTTTGCAGTGACAGTAATTTCTTAAACAGTGGTCAAATATCTAAGCTGGAGTCTTAAACCTTTCTAAAGATGCTCAGCTTGTCCAGATCAAGTAAGAGTGTGATATTTAACAAGTAATTAATGTTGAACAACAATAATCTGGGGCCGTCTGTGAGCTTTCCAGCGAAAGGGGTTAAACGACAAAACACTCGCATACACATATGTGAGAATCAGAATATCAAATAGTTCATGATATAGTTAACAAGTTTGTAAATATTTTTAATAAAAAAGGAAATAAAACAATACATCCATCATATAGCACTACTGTGGCTTCCGTGTGTCACGTGACAAGCATGATGTGTCACCATGGAAATATTAAGGTGATACACTCTAAAATAACGGTCGCTTTATAAAACTCACGCTGGGGGCTCAGCTAGAATATTTTAAACTTACATGCTAAAGGGTTAAATTAGTTCAGAGTTAAACAGTACATTGGTGAATGTCTCCTTGAGTTGGTGGAATGCTTTGATGGCAGATGGTGACCAGGGTAGAGACTTGGGCTTGTTTTTCAACAGACTGGTGAGAGGGCTGGTGATGGAGCTATAATTATGGATGAAACGTCTGAAGAAGTTGGCGAAGCCGAGGAAACGTTGGAGTTCCTTGATGTTCGTTGGTGTGGGCCAGTTCTTGATGGCCTCCACCTTCCCCTCGTTCATCTGGATACCCTTGTCGATGATGTTATAACCAAGGAACTGCACTGAGGGTTGATGGAAGGAGCACTTCTCTGCTTTGGGGAATAGGTGGAACTCTCTCAGGCGTTTCATGTCCTCATGCTCCAGTAGTAAATGAGGATGTCAATATAGATGAGTACAAACCGGTCGAGGTACTCCCGGAGCACCTCACGCATGAAATCCTGGAATACTGAGGGGGCGTTTACCAGTCCATTTGGCATAACCAGGAATTCATAGTGCCCAGTAGGGGTCACAAAGGCTGTTTTCCATTCGTCCCCCTCATGTATCCAGATGAGGTTATATGCGCTGCTGTGGTCCAACTTGGTAAACACAGTGTCTCTGTGGAGATATTCAAGCACTGCTGGGACGAGGGGAAGAGGATATCTAAACTTCACCGTCATCTTACTAAGGGAACGGTAATCAATGCAAGGACGCAACCCTCCATCCTTCTTGGCCACAAAGAAGAAACACGAAGCAGCAGGGGACGTAGAAGGGCGGATGTAGCCTTTTTGTAATGCCTCTTCTATATACTCCTCCATGGCCTTCTGTTCGGGAAGTGACGGGGTAAATTTTCCCATGGGGCACTGTCTCACCCAGTATCTTTTTGGGCAGAATACATCGCTGAAGTGGGCATAGCAGGCTGGGATGTCTGCCGACTGCTTCTCGACTGGACTTTCGTGGAGGTGGCGTTCACAGAAATAGCTCTGTCGGGATGGAACAGGATGAGGAATCTGTGGAAAACAGTCTGGAAAGCATTTCCTGCCCCACTTCAGGACTTCACCGGTCTTCCAAGAGATGATTGGATCATGCTGCACAAGCCACGGGTGCCCTAGGATTACTAGGATTTCTGGAGTTCTCCAGAACCAGGAGATGGAGGGACTCCACAGGCAGTTGACCAATGCGTAGCTAGATGGGACCGGCACTATTTCGTACATGTCTTCGGCATAAGGGTTGACCAGTCGCCGATTGGACCTGTTAGGCAGTCTAGGTTGCAGACATCGGTAGGTGAAGTTGGTGGCAGAAGCTTCTGGAGATGAAATTTCCGGCTGACCCAGATTTGAGGAGTGCATGGACTGGAAGGGATACATCAGATGCAGTAAGAATTACAGTGGTGGTGAGTGGTTGTAAATTTGCGATTGGAGTACTTAGAACACTCACCATTAAGCGTGGAGGAGGAATGGGACATACCGAGATGATATGTCCACCAGCACCACAATACAGACAAAGCCCTTGGGTCAGCCGCCTCTGCCACTCAGTGTAAGACAATCGTGTGGAGTCGACTTGCATGGGGTCGTAGCCTGGTTCTGGAGTGCTGAGGGTCTCTGGCTGATGGAGAAAAATAGGAAGATGACTGACCTTGGTGCTCTTCAAGACACGACTGCATATGATTAGAGAACCGGATGGATAGTTGGATGAAACGTTCAAGAATGATGATATCATCGCATGCAGCGAGATGCAGCCAGACTCGGGAAACTAATCCCTGTCGGTATGGTGTGAGGAGTGAGCTCTCATTCTTACCACTGGCGGCGGCCGCGAGTGTTCTAAACTTGAGCATAATCATTAATTGACATCTTTCCCTGATGGAGATGATAAAGTTGCTAACCCACTGACGAAACACCAACAGGTTTGCCGAAGACTTTGCGAAAATGCACGATGAAATCATTCAGGGACTGGGTTACAGTACCAGCTTGGGTCCAGATGGTTTCAGCCCATTGGTGCGCTCGCCCCGTTAGCAGGGAGATGATGAATGTGATCTTTGCCAGGTCGGTGGTGTAGAGATGCAGCTGCATCTCCAGGGTCAAAGAACACTGAGGGAGGCAGAGAAGCCAGAGAAGGGCACTAGTTTGGCCATGGGACTGGCAATCGCAGTCGGGGAAGAAGTGGTGGTGACGGAAGTGGTGGGAGGCGTGGTGGTGACGGCTGAGGGGATGGGGTTAACCCTCTGGGGTCGGCAAACGAGCCGGCACGTTTTTCTGGATTTTCTTCACATAGTAGCACAATAAACTTAAATTACTCCGTCATTTATGGTCACACAGAAATATGAAAAAAAGAATCTGTGAGATGTCTACTTTTGTATGTGTCCACTTACAATCAAAACAAAACATTGTGCTTTTGTAAAATAAAGAAAATAAACAGGGTGTGCTTTCTGCTTTCTTGAGCACGTCTATAAACTGAAACAAAACTCCGCGAGTACTTGTCACACATTTATGAGCCATATATCTTTATACACATTTAAGTGTGTACTTTTAAATGATCGGATTCAAAATTAAAACAAATATTCTCTGTTTAAGTAATTTGTATAAAACCAACAAGATGTCCAGTTTCTCAAACCCTTGCTCATTATTTTTAATGTGACCACGCCCACGCGAGACACGGAGAGATAAGACATTGGAGAGGGATCACAGGAGAAACACAGGATGAGACGCTGGAGAAAACAGTGGAGGGAACACTGGAGAAAATCCACTGGAATAACCTGACAATCACTAGGAGAAACAAGGTAGGTTTCCACTCCGTACAGGAACGAGGCAGGACAATGAGCTGCCGCTGCTTTTCTGTTTTAATGGTGATCGGCATCCAACTATAAGGTGCATTATCACTAGTGATGTGACATTTGAACCGAGGCGTTGGAGCTTGTGTCGAGAAAAAATGGGTGTGCCAGATGAAGCCGCGATTCGAATGACAAACGAGGCCTCGGTTTGTGTGGAGACGTCAATGGTTCGGTCTGAGTGTCGCTTCCGGGAAAAAGGCGGTTCGAAACTCGCGCCACCTTGTGGGTGTTGTCAGGAATAGTAGAAGCAGTTGTAGTAGTGTCAGAGAGTCAGAGAGTTAGACAACTATCATTGTCATTGTCATTATTGTGTCATTTATGTGTTAGGGCTGTATATTATTACATTATATCAGGTTAGAATATAGTATATTGTTATTATTAATTATAGTAGGCCTAGCTATATTGTAGTCTTGTTATATTAATTAGATAAGATTATTTGGATTGCTTTGGATTTTTGGATCTGGACTGGACTGCTTTTTGATTTGGATTGGCCTTTTTGATTTGTTTGCTTTTTGTGACCTCTTCCTTTTTCCTGGTAATGGACCAGCAAGAAAGAGGAAATCCTCCCCTGTCTGGGCTCAACAGTGGCATCAGTGTCCTCATTTATACCAGCTGGCACTGGCATTTTTATGTTCCCCTACATCCTCTGTGGCTGGAGAGGTTTTGTCCAAGAAGAGGAATTGTCTAAACCCCAAAAATTCCTCAGTCCCATAAGCACAACACTGCACTAAAACTAGTAATAGTTCACTGCACAAAACCCCCCAGAAACAATTTTTAACTTTTCCCACCCCAGACTATTCTGTTGCAGTTTACTTTATTGCACTCCCTCCACCATAAGCACCGCACTCAACACAGTGTCACTTTTGCTGTTCATACCGTCACTATCCAAACAATTTATGAATAATTAATTAATTGTGTGTGTGTGTGTGTGACAGTTGTCTCTGCACAAGTAAATTCAGACAGAGATAGATATTTTATACCCAGGCAATGGACAATTGTCTGCTCAGGTCATTGGTTCAAAATTAATTAATTTGTCTGCTATTTCTTTGCACAGTAGCTAGGTGTCACTAGTGAGCAATGCTGAATGAAGCTTCGAGTAATGAACTTTTGGGTGAAGCAATGGGCTGCGAGGTCTCAGTGGTTCAGGAAGCCTCATTTTGCCATCACTAATTATCGCCACCTACTATACAGGAGTTAAGCCTGAGTTAACTTCCTCCCAAATAGTAAAAAATAAAAGTAAAAAAATTAACGGTCTATGAGTTGGGGCGAGGTGTGTGCATTTATATTGGAAGTGATGAGGGTGCAGATGATGTGCAGGTGTGTGTGATCAGTATTCAGGAGAGGAAGTGCACTGTGATTGGCTGGTGTGAGAGCCTGGCAGATCTGTAACAAATCCCCTGTTGTTAAAATTCATTTAGATAAAACCAGATTTAAAACGGGGCATTTATACCTAAAACCGCCAGCAGGTCAAATTTACCTATATAATGCCTTTATTTGTGCACTGTGTTGGAGCAATGTGTAGGCTTACTGTAAACAGTCACACAACACACATTCAAATTAAGATGTTTTAGCCTACTCATAAATGTTCAAACTTTGGATTATTATTATTCTTTTTTTTGTGTAGCATTTTTTTGTATTGTTCGCTACTGTGTTGCCATTTATTCAAGTCTGCCCGTTTCCTGACATAATGAATAAAACAATTTTTATGATTACCCCAAGTGTATTGGTGTTGTTCTCTTATTCAAATTATAAATTATATAACTAAACACATTTATATATGTAGCACTCTATAGGCTATGTTCCAATATCTAGAGTGCTCTGGGTTCGTTACTGTGGTATATATATTATATTGTAGGGAAAGTGAATAAAAGCCTTTAACACTAGAACGGCCATGGCGGTCATTTTGACCGTTTTGAATTTTATATCTGCAATAACTTTGTGGAAAAAATAAATAAAATCCTGCTGGTACCTGACTTTTCCTAAAAGTGTGTGTATTTTCATTTAAAATGTTTTTCATATAAATTACACATGAGGCAAACAAAAAAATGAACATATTTACCTATTTCGGCCATAGACGGTCAAATTGACCGCACTGAATTTCGCGGTATTCTTTTGTTAAATTTCCCACGGTTGACGTTTGTCTCCGTCACTGTCAACAGAAAAGGTCAGTAACGGTCCTACAAGTTAGCATATATGCTAATTTCTACATACAAAAAGTATATTAGGCGAATAATATCTGACTACGTTGTCTATAGGCAATATTGCTAGGCTAAAATGTCTAAAATGAATGAGCGAATGAAGAGGAACATGACTGGAACCATGGCCCTGGAGATGCTTCAGAACTTACAGAGTGATGATTCGGATGCAGGGGGAACAATCGGATGTGGAAAGTGACAGCGACGCTTCCTGGGTGCACGGAATCATTTCCTCATCATCAGAGAGTGATTCAGAGTCAGAGTCCACATCAAGGAAAAAGAGGCGGCTGCTAACATCAGACATGGCGGATCCAGATGTTCCGTTCATGTCAGATGATACTGGTGAGCTCCGCTGCTGTATGTTTTGCTCAGTGCCCGAAGTGGGGCGGTACTCACCGCACCGGTACCTTGCAGTACCGGCACTTAGGACTGTAACGATACGCAATATAAAACTGAAATCGCAATACTCAGAGCCACGAACCTGTGTCGCGGTGTGAGAAAGCAGAATCGCGACACACCCCTTCCAATTCTCAGAGTTATCCTTCCCATCCAGATCTAATGCTACCACATCTTCAAATTACTATTAGTATTATTTGAAGTTAACATTATAAAATACGTAGACCTACACCACAAAACTAGTTGAGGATAAATTATTTAAAGTTGGGCAATTCCAGCATTATGGATGTGACATTTGCAGTCAAAACTTGAAATATAAATTTAATACCAATATATTGAAACTTCTGTTTATATATCATAATCCCTTAATAAATTAGTCCAGACATTAGAAAAATATAGGCTAAGTCTAAACATGCATTTTATATTTAATATGAGGGAAATACAAATGCTATTACGGTGGCAAAAAAAAAAAAAAAAATAGGTGGCAAAATATTTTTTAGTAATTCTGTGCATTACACTGCTCAAACCAAAAGTAATACTACCCACCGGATGAAGAAGGGTTCGTTCTCCACAGAACATAATATATTTATTTTATTTTATTTTTCGTGTTCACATTTATGAGGAAAAAACAATGTTACGGACGCGAGCGCTCTGAAAGCGGCACTAAAGATTGCATTAAACCTTTCACAGAGACCTCAAACAGAAAGCACAAAGCCTTTCTTTAAAGAGAATTTCATTTTGTATTAATTGTATGTTCATTTTAACCCTCTGGGCTTCTTCGCCCGAAAACGAAATCTTGAACGTTTCGAATTGTTTAATTTTTTTGCTTCATCGGATAGGGGTGAAACTTGGTGACTTTTGTTTTATTATATATGAACACACAAAAAAATCAAGGAGATGATTCTGATATGTTAAAGGGTCGTACAAAAAAAAGTCACACTTAGCTTCCTCCCGCCCGAAAACGGGCGACATAGGAAATGAATGGGAAATACGAAAAAATAGGAAAACTATAGGTAATAGGTACAAGCTACAGATCAGCCACTGTGCTGAAAAAAAGTGTACAGCAATGAAGGGGTGACACTCTAAAACATCAAGAGTGCAAATAAGACACCCCCCCCACACACACACACACACAAACACACTCACACACAGAGAGAAATGAACTGGTAAGACTGAAACAGCAAATTTTGCCCCAAACTATATAAAAATTATATAATCATAATAACTCCAAAACTATAGCAAGGAGAGTCAAAAGGTAGGTATTGTTTGAAAGAACTCTTTTTAAATTTTTTGAAAATATAAATTACATTACATTTGGACATTGTCCTGCCAAGAAACGGCGGATAAAAGACAATATATATATATAATTTTTATTATGATTTTGCATATCTTTCTTATTTGTCATGGAATAACTCAGGAAGGAAATAAGGTAGGAGGAAAATTCTTTTTTAGTGAAGTCCCCCTACATGTTAGCTGCACCTGGATAAAAAAAAAAAATAATTTTGGATAAAGGAATCAAAAGTTACAGAGAGATAGGAAAAGGAAAAGCGATGGAAAAGAGATAGCCTTTTTGTACAGTCTTTGACACCCCCTCATGGGCAATTTGTTCTCCATGAAGAATATCTTGTCATAAAAGCAATAGATTATGTTAATTTTGGGCTCATTTTAATTGTAATAATATGCTGTAAAAAATGAAGTGCCATTTTCAATTATCTGAGAATGTTTCATGAGCTGTATGATGTTTTTGACACATTGCAGTACATTATTTTATAGATTATGAAAAAAAAGAAATTCTATTTATCAGCAAATAACTCAGCAATACTTAAGAGTTTTTCAAAGTGGATACATTCACTGTAAAGTTCAAACTCTAAGCTTTCAAATGACATCAACGTTCTGTTAATCAAGGCAAGATTTTTAAAAAATATGGTAAAGAATATTTTCGCAGCTAGGTGGCGCCTACTGGCGGTACACTCGGTTTTAGAGGGATTACTCAGCACTCGTTAGGAGTTAATAAATGTAATTAGATGCGATCCTAAGCTTTAAAATGATATATAATTTGTGTTGTTCCATTCAGTGGTTGCTTAGTAATAATTTTTTATCTTTCCGAATGGGAATAAATCAAATAAATAAATAAAAAAGCTGTAGGCCGCCTATAGGCGGTTATAGGACATGACACAAATTAATACATTTTGAAGCCACTAGATGGCGCTCTTCTCACTTGAAGTTTTTTTTTTTTTAGGCCTGCACTCTATTTTGATGTGAAATGTTGCATTTATTGAAAAATAAAATAAAAAAAAAGATATTAATTCTAATGGAAAAAAATAGCTCATAAAAATTATATAATTAATGCAAAGTATCATAAAAAATTCAAAAAATTATAAATAATAATCAGAAAACATTATAGAACAAAAATATATTTGATTGGTTATCCTGGGAAAAAGTAAAGTAAAATTTTAAGGCTTCGCCCTTTTTCGGGCGGGAGGAAGCTAAGTGTGACTATTTTACGAAGAAGCCCAGAGGGTTAATCAATGTTTCATCAACCAATTACCTGGATTTAATAAATAAGAAGTAAAAATATAGCACGGAGGCGCCCGCGCGTGAACTGGAGTTTGTCTCATAAATGAACCGAAACTCAGCATACTTGCCTCACAAACCTGAGAAATATATCTATTGTCTACAGAAAGCTTTAAATAAAGCAAAAATTGCTATATTTTACATAATCATTACTTTTGCCGCACATGTTAGGCCTACATGAACGCGACACCACCGCATCAGCACCGAAAACATTGAGATTGTTTTAGACAATCGCACAACCTATTCGATATTCTATAATCAAATATACTTAGTGTCATCCCAACCAAATATATATATATATATATATATATATATATATATATATATATATATGTCATTGACGTATAAGGATTTTCAACAGGCCAATTTTAAAATACAAAAAAAATACCTGTTGCAATTGTTCAAACATTAAGGATGTTGTGTACACCTAAATTCATTTTAAAAATTTAATTTAACATCCTTAAACATTTTTTTTACAAGTTCTTAGTAATTAAAGTGTTTAGAAACCAAGTATTTGCATTTCTTTTGAGTTTTTGTAAATAATTCTCATTTTTTGTTCTATAATTTCTGAGTTGCCTTCTTAAATCTAGTTAACAGACTTATTTTTCCTGTAAATCACATAAAACGGATAGAAATGTTTTAAAAATATAATTTACTAAAGCATACTGTATCAGTGATTCATATTTCAGCCACAGAAATAAGATATTTTATTTTAAATTTAATACAGTGATTGCTTTTATTGGTCACACCACATGATGAGTGGTCGCTCCAAATGACACGAATACCTTATATAGTTAAAAATCTATTTAAAGAGATCAATGAGCAATGCATTTTATACCAAAAAATAGATTTAAACCAGATTTTCTACAAATTTCACAGAATATTCCTGAACATAAACATTTTATAAACATTTTTTTTTTATAAAAATCACATCACAAACACAAGTGCACCATTTCATTTAACTTGACTTAGAATTTCTTTCTAACAAATAATAATGTTATAGATATAAATTATTTCATAAAATTATTGTATACATGTAACATTTGGGGTCAATAGTTTTTTTTTTTTTTAAGTAATTAATACTTTTATTAATCAAAGACAAATTCAGTGTCACATTCAGGCTCAGGCTATAATGTTACGAAAGATTATATTTCAAATAAATGCTGTTCATTTGAACTTTCTATTCAACAAATAATCCTGACATATAAAATGTATCACAGTTTCCACAAAAATATAAACATTGATAATAATCAGAAATGTTTCTTAAGCAACAATTCATTAGTGACCCTGGATCACAAAACCAGTCACAAGTCGCACAGGGTATTTGTGGCAATAGCCAACAATACATTGTATGGGTCAAAATTATCGATATTTCTTTTATTCCAAAAATCAAAAGGATATTTAATAAAGATCATGTTTTATATTTTGTAAATGTCCAACCATAAATGTATTTATTTTTGTTAGTGAATATAGCAATATCGCAAACATAAATGGATTTTCTCAATGTTTTGATTTTGTAGCACCCTCAGATTCCAGATTTTCAGTTGTATCGGCCAAATATTGTTCCATCTTAACAAATCATACATCAATAGAAAGTTTATTTATTCAGCTTTCATATGATGTATAAATCTCAATTTCAAAAAATTGACCCATGTGACATTGACCCATTGAGTGGTTTTGTGGTCTAGGGTTACATATTAGAATGATTTCTGAATGATCATGTGACACTGAAGACTGGATTAACAATGCTGAAAATTCAGCTTTGATCATAGGAATAAATTACAGTTTACTATATATTCACATAGAAAACAGATATTTTAAACTGTAATAATATTTCACTCTTCTCCTATCAAGGTACTCTGCTCTTGCTGCAGGGTCAGAATCTTTTCGCTTGGCAGTGGCATCTGGTAAAATAGATTAAAATAGTTTTAAATAAATAAATAGGCAATAATAAATACACTACTAATAAATGCATTATTACTAAACTGAAATTGCATGCTTTATTTTTATTTTTTTTTGTTACATTTTTCTCACATTGTACAAAGAGTAAACGCAAACTGTCCGAAATGTATTAAAAATATCCCAAATTGCATAAAAATCTATTCCAAATAATACTAAAGTAAAGTACTTTTTTTATATAAACCGTCAATTGAATATAAAAGCATAAAACTGCCAATCAAAGACATATATCTATCATGGAAAACAGTCTGCAGTGGTCGCACCACATGATATTTGGTCACACCACATGATATTTTCAAATTCAGTCAAAATTTACAAAACAAGCTAGCTTGCCAAAAAAGGTCAGTATGAAATTTATAATACAAATATATATTTGTAGAAATAACTTTAATATTAATTTTTTTTTTAGGTCATACCATATGACATCCAAATGTGGCCACTACATACCAACCATTACAAAGGTTTATTTTTTTTTCCAATTTGAGATAATTACAAATCTGCTTGCTGCTTCCATGGGTCCTTGGTAAATTGGTTTATGATGTAACTTCCTATGTTTGAATAGTTTTCAACATAAAAGTCCCAAAATGGTAGTTCCTTGATGGTCGCACCACATGATATTTCATAAAATGGACATCATCGGACAAAGTTTGTTTGTATATTATGATGGAAATATAAATACAAATGCTTTGAATTTTTGAATTTTGAATTACAAAACATTTTGGAAATCATGCCAAATAGTGCAGAATATAAATCTGAATAAATTCAGAGTAATTTCAAAGAGGTTTTCAAAACAGAAGTTATGGCCGGACAGTCGCACCACATGATGTTTTGACACTTTAAATAACAAAAAAAAAAAAAAAAAATAAGTAAAGGTTTTTGAAAAGTTAAAGTGAGTACATACATGGGAGAGGTACTACAAATATACAATATCTTTTTATGCATTTAAACCCATTTTTGCCTGAAAAAAATGCGATCGGACAAAATTTAGGTGTCACGTCATTGACCCATATATATATATATATATATATATATATATATAAAAATGTTTACATGTTAATTTAGTTTAGTTTGTTTTTCAACAGTCTGTTTTGTTACAAAGTAAACAGAAGTGTTATAGCTTTGGCTATTTATTTATTTATTTTAGCTATTCTATTTGGCTATTTATATATATATATATATATATATATATATATATATATATATACACACACACACACATATATACACATATATATATATATATATATATATATATATATATATATATATATATATATATATATATATATATATATATATATGTGTGTGTGTGTGTGTGTGTGTGTGTGTATATATATATATATAAATGTTTACATGTTAATTTAGTTTAGTTTGTTTTTCAACACTCTGTTTTGTTACAAAGTAAACAGAAGTGTTATAGCTTTTGCTATTTATTTATTTTAGCTATTCTATTTGGCTATTTATATTTATATATTTATATATATATATATATATATATATATATATATATATATATATATATATATATATACATACACACACACACACACACACACACATATACATATATATATATATATATATATATATATATATATATATATATATATATATATATATATATATATATAATTTATTTTTATTTTATTTTATTTTTTATTTATTTTATTCAAACCGAATTGTGGGTTTGGTGTATCGTTACAGCCCTATGGGCACTTCTACATTTTATAGGCCTATGCAAAATGTAGTTTTATATTAAAATAGCTATTTTATTATGCTATTATTATTGTTATAGGCCCTCCCAGACCAGTTGTAGTCCTACCTGCTCTTGAGCCAACTGTGCTCAGTCCGCCCTTAGAGCCATCTCAGCTAGAGACGGCTGTGGAAAAGGGGAAGGATGGGACGGTGTGGACGGTCCCTCAGTCAACTGAACGTCCAGGGAGAAGGCAGAGCCAAAATGTCCTGCCTGAAGCTGCTGGCCCAATTGCACACGCCAAGCGCAAAATCAAAGATGCGCTGCCTTCTTGTGTGCGTTTGATGATGGAATGCTGAAGCATATAAGGGACTGCACTGTGGCTGAGGCACATCGGCATCGTGGTGACAGCTCATGGAAACTCACAGTGGCTGAACTAAAAGCCTTCATAGCCCTGCTATATATCCGTGGCGCACAGGGTGCAAAAAACATGGAGTTAGACAGCCTGTCGTCAGAAAAATGGGGCTTTCCATTTTTCAAGGAAACCATGGCCAGAAATCACTTCAGGGAGATGATGAGATTCCTGCAGTTCGATGAAAAGGAGACCCGACGTGTGCGCCTGCAGGATGACAAGTTTGCCCTGGTGTCGGCCACTTGGAACAAGTTCGTTCTGAACAGCATAGCCTGCTACAAGCCCGGTGCCGACATCACAATTGATGAGCAGCTGTTCCCCACCAAGGCCCGGTGCAAATTTATTCAGTATATGGGGAATAAGCCTGATAAATTCGGCATCAAATTTTGGCTGTCTGCAGATGTACAAACCAAATATATGCTGAACAGGGCTCCGTATCTGGGAAAGGAGGAGATGCGGAGCAGAGGTCAGCTTGTGGGAGAGAGTGTGGTGCTGAGGCTGGCGGAGCCATTCCTTGGGAAGGGAAGAAATATCACCACGGATGACTTCTTCACGTCGCTCAAACTGGCCACCGCCTTACAGGCAAAGAAGACCAGCCTGGTTGGCACCGTGGGGAAAACGAAACGTGAGTTGCCCCCTTCCGCGAAAGAACAAGCGGAGCTGTTCAGCACAAAGGTGCTGAAATGTGCTGACGCAACGTTCACCATCTACCAGGGAAAGCCGCGGAAGAATGTGTGTATTTTGAGCTCCGTGCACACATGCGTGGGCATCACCGATGGGCCGAAGGCAAAGCCCGAGTCGGTGACCTCCTATAATAACACCAAGTACGGCGTGGACGTCCTAGACCAGATGGCAAGGGCATACTCAGTGAAAGGCGGTACACGTAGATGGCCAGTCGCTGTGTTTTATAACATCCTCGACCTGGCTGGGATCAATGCCCACATCCTCTTCAAGTAGTGCACCAGCAGCAAATTACCTCGGAGGAAGATCATGCAGGAACTTGCAGAGGAGCTGAAAGCACAGTTCATGGAGGAGAAAGGAGCAGTGTTGCAGTTCCAGGCACAAGGCTCCAGTCAGCAGCAGAAGCAACCACCGCAGCATACACCAAAGCGGAGGCAGTCCCAGGTTCGGAAAAGCTGTAGTAAAAACAAAACCCACGACACCTGCTGCAAATGCCGCAAACCAGTGTGTGGAAATTGTGCGAGGAGAAGAGAGGTCACTTGCCTTGACTGTGAAGCTTAAATAGCCAAGCACTATATTGATGTAAATAGTTAACATACAATTTGTAATATAGGCCAGTGGTTCCCAAACCTGTCCTGCCGGCACCCCAACACTGCACGTTTTCTTTGTCTCCCTAATCAAACACACCTGATTCAACTCATCAGCTCATTATCATATGGGTTAATGAGCTGATGAGTTGAATCAGGTGTGTTTGATTAGGGAGACAAAGAAAATGTGCAGTGTTGGGGTGCCGGCAGGACAGGTTTGGGAACCACTGATATAGGCTACTGTTTTTATGTTTCTGTAGCCTATTCTTCCTTCTTGATTCTTCCTTGTTTTTGTTTTAGATCAGCTCGTTTCCAGCTTTTTCTATTAGCCTATTTTCTCTGTTATTATATTAAAATAAAATGTTTTATAATTAAATATGATACTTTCAGTTGTTATTATCTTGTTCTGAGTTATGTTGAATGGATATGGAAATGTAGCCTATCTGTTGTGAATATGCGATAATTGCGGTAGGCTACTAATGTTATTATTATTTATAATTATATTATTTATGTATAATTAAACTTGTTTAAATGTACCGTTTGGTGTTGTTTTGTTTTTAAAAGATATCCTAATACAATAAATGAATTAATCTCTCAATTATGTATTTATCATTAAAGATATTGTTTTGAATCTAGCGGTCAAAATGACCGCTTGCAGCAGTTCTGGTAGTTATGGAATTCTGGCACTTCGTCCCCTTAGAATAATAAGGTTCTATCTGACATTTTTGTCAAAATTTAGTTATTCACAGATTCTTATTCTGTGACCACTTCTTTACATTATGTGATGCTGTTTTTTAAGTTGTGTACATTTTGGAACTTTTTATTTAGAAAATAAAAAGGTTATTTCTACACAGTCGAATGGAATGCAAAAACTTTAAAGCTTAATATCTCAAAACTGCTCAGAACGCAGGTAGAACCTTATAATTCCAAGGGGATGACTTCTAGTGTTAAAATCACAGAATGTAAATGTAACAAGAAAACATGAATAAATACTCAATTTGAAATACTCAATTGTTTCCCTTTTACTTGAAGACAGTTATCAATCACAGTAAATAACTTTACATTACTCACAATGAAATGGATGGAATAGGCTATATTCAACACTTTCACATCACTTTACATTTCTTTTCAGTCAGTTATTAATTTTCACTGGGCCCAGACTTTTTGAAAAAAAAAATATAAAACTGTCCCAATAATGTAAACAAATAAGATGAGTTGCAGGCCTGAACGACACTCGTGTGCGGTGGGGCGGAAAAAATACAAATCGCGGGTAGAGCGAGAGCGATATATTTTTCCGCGGAGGAGCAAGAGATAATCAATCATAATTACGATTAATTTAAATATGTATTTCAAGCTCGAAACAATACGGTCTCTGCTGCCAAAGCAAGAGAAGACTGTTGGAGAAAGATTGCTGATGGTTAATGTGTAAAATACGTACAAATACGTTCTATATTTATGTTCTATATTTATGTAAAATTATGCATGTATATATGTATGCCTATATGTGTAATATAGCCTATAGATTATTTTTATAATATATAAAAAATGTGCATGTATGTACTAAGAAAGATTAATAATCATTGATTTTTAGATTTTTAGATGCAACCCCAACTCCAAATGTTCTTAGCAGCAGATAAAGACAAAATATAATTCAAAGTGGTTATTTCAAGGAGTTAATTCAAAGAGTATTTACCACAACCTTTTATTACTTTTGTGAACATTTTATCACACTTGTTTGCAGCAAACAGAAATAAAGAATTAAATTCAGAAGACCAGAATACACTGGCGGAGGAGTTGGCTCTGAGTAGGCAATAAGGGACGGCCGATTATGGATGGGATTACAGGTGCTGTACAATCTGACCCTGGTGCTGGCTCCTCTAAGTAACACTGGGTACGTGTGCAATACATTACTACGTTTTTAAGTTTTAAATATGGCTGACTATATGTTCTGCAGGGAAATACAGTGTCCCTGTTGAAGCTAGCACACATTCTCACACACACACACTCACACACACACACACACACACACACAGTCTCCCACCGTGGCCACCCTTGGCCGACTCCTGGCCACCCCACTGGCCACCCCGCTGGCCAGTATAAATTTTAGTAGCATCAGTTATGCATTTCATCCCTAATGCACAGCCAGGCAGGCAAGCCGCTCTAGACCTTCGATCGCACACAGTAGCCAGTACTCCCCCGCCCATAGACTGTAAAAAAATAGCCCCCGCCCCTCCGTCCATGCCGCTGTTGCGCGCTCAGACAGCAACAGCTCAGCGCGTGCCCGTCGGTCAACAACTTCAAAAGAAGTTAAGAAAGAAGACGAAGAAGACTACCGCGTCAGTTTGGGTGACAAAGTCATCTGAAGTCATTCCATAGCTTAATGTGAGAGGGACAGAAGTCTATTTACATCATTAAAGTTTATGGAAACTCGTTTTCCCTCCTCTGTGGCTGACTGTCAATCATTCTCCATTCAGTATTCAAACAGCGCGCGCGCCTCTTCCGGTTGGATGCACGGTAAAACTCTCCAATATGATATATTCACATTATAATGCATTATCTGTAGATATAAGGTTGTGGATTTGCATAAAATGACTTTATTTTGTTGAGAGTTTGTTGCTGTTTTTAAACGACTCACTACCGTGTGCTTGTTAGATCACACACATCACAAGGACTATGAATCGGCATCAAACGCACAATAACTGGAATTTAAAACTGTGAAACAAATGATCAATAAACTGTTGGACAGATAGACACTAGGATTTGTTTGCTCGACATTTCTTTGCTTTGTGCCGTGAACTTTTAAATGCTCACTTGTTCAGCGCAGCGCTGCACACTGTGACTCCATGTTGCTTTGAGCACATCATTCTGCACCCGCGATGCGCATACGCGCTTTGTGCACTCTGGTTTGAAGCGTTTCATATTATCATGGTTTTGCGCACTGAAAGATTATTAAAAGCCTATATTTTTTTATACATAGCCTGCTCAATACATTTAAAATAAGCATAATTTAATTGTATATCATTTCTTTGTAGTGTAGGCTATATAAATATATACACTTCTGAATTATTGACATTAATATATATAATATATTTATATCTGCCAGTATCTGCTTTTCCCCAGTAACTGTTTTGTTTGCAATAAATGTACACCTTATGCCAAATATAATTGCAAAATAAAACAGAATTGTTGTGCAGCTCAAAATGTTAACTGTACTGTTATTAGTCTATGCACATTATATCATTAGTAACATTAAATATAACACAATAAACCATCATATAGTATATCAGTAGGAGTTTCCTTAAGTCTTTCTGATAGTTTTCTACAGGCCGGTTTACTACAACAGTAGAAAAAAATTCTGAAATTATGGTTTATAGTTTTGGTGTGCCACCCCAAGATTTTAAGTGGCCCCATCTGGCCACCCTTATGAAAAATTTCTGGAGGCGCCACTGCTGCTTCACCGGCTTTGCCTGGATCACTTCCTGACGCTCAGCGACCGCCGTCTGCCGCCGCGTCAGTGGAGGAAGTTGATTCTAAAGCCGCGACGGGGGATGATGACTCGTGCTCTCTGTTAGCCTCGGGCAGCGAAGACTGGGCGAGCTCTGCGGATCTCGCACTTTCTGCTCGTACACCTAACAGAAGAGCTAACATCGAGAGGGAGCTGATGCGCGTACTCTCGCTGGCCGCGGCGAGCCTCGGCCTCGAGTGGTCCGCCCCGGAGCCCCCCTCTCGGACCCGGCTGGATGGTAGCTTTCTTCCCGGTGAGCGCACTTCTCCGGAATCCAAGCCCGCCCCCTTTCTTCCTGAGCTGCATGAAGAAGTTGCGAAGGCTTGGAGCGCTCCCTTTTCAGCCCGAACACGTTCCTCGGTTTCGCCAGCATTCGCTACCCTGGACGGGGCTAAAAACAGAGGCTACCATTCTCTTCCGCCGGTAGAACAGGCAATAGCGACCCACCTTTGCCCGCCCTCTGCCGGACGGCGGACGAAACCGGTGTTGCCGTCCAAAGCCTGCCGCACGACGTCAACGCTGCTCGCGCAAATCTTTTCCGCCGCTGGGCAGGCCGCGTCTGCGCTACACACCATGGCTACCCTGCAGATCTTCCAGGGAGATCTCCTCCGCAAGCTGGACGAGATGGGACCTGATGCGATCTGCCTCTCGGACTTACGAAGCGCTTTGGATCTCACTCTCCGCGCTACTAAGTCCGCTGCTCAAGCCATGGGACGGTGTATGGCTTCCGCCACTGTAGCTGAGAGACACCTGTGGCTAACGCTTTCGGATATGGCTGAGTCTGAGCGCACCGCGTTCCTCAACGCCCCACTGTCTCCTGATGGCCTCTTCGGATCCTCTGTCAACGAGTTCATAGAGAGATTCGCCGAGGCCCAGAAAGCGTAGCAAGCTTCCGAAGCGCTCTAGCTCTTCAGCGAGTCGTGCTAAACCGACCCCACGGAGCTCTCAGCCACAGCCTCCTCCTCCTGCTGCTTCGTCACAACACCGACAACAACGCAGCTCGAGACCCCGCTCTCGCTCTGCCAACCGCCGCCCCGCTCCGCGTGGGCCGCGGCCGAGGATTGCGGTGAAACCAGAAGCCCCGAAAACATCCTAGCATGCCTAGGAAAGCGCCGGTGTGTGAGTCCCGCTGTGGCCGGACCCTCACCCAAGCGCGCCGCTGTCTCAGTTCCAGGAATTGCGACTGTCTCAGCGTCTTCTGCAACGCGCAAGCCCGTACAGCTGCCCGCTTGCCTGCACACAAAAGCCGTTTTTACGCCTACCCAGATAAATCCTGTAAAGAGTGTATTTTCTGGTATTCCGGCCACGGCCGATGGTGCAATAAATGTAGTACTGATGCCCACTGTACAGTGCCCATCTCTACACACAAGCACAGCCCTTCACACAGGGCGCGCGCCCATAAAATCGACTCAGGTCGATCAAACAACATAGTGAACGTGCCCACTCCCCAGTGCCCACAAACACTATGTCATGCATGTCACAGGGTTTCTGTAAAAACGAAACCGGTGCGCGCTCGCTCTGCCCAGGCAGACAGCGCGTCCAAAGCAGTAAATGTGCCCGCTTCCCCGCGCCCACACTTACTCACAGACACCATGAGTCCTTTGGGACCCGCTCAGCCCTCCCCCACTCGGTTAAGCACCGTAGTCGGGTTGAGGACGAGCGTTCTGCCCGCTGTGATCAGCGCGCCCCCCGCCTCGAATGTCACAGGCATTGCGCCTATGTTGCAGCACACCGAAGCACCTCTGTCGCCCAACGAACAGAGCGCGCTTCGCATCCAACCCTTAGCCACCCATGCAGATGCATGGGCAGCGCTTCCGGGGGGTTCGGAATGGGTGCTAGGCATTATAAAGAGAGGCTACTCGCTACAGTTTTGTCGACGTCTTCGCCGCTTCACAGCGCGCGTCGAGACTACGGTGAATTCGGAAGTAGCACACCTACTTCGCGACGAAATATCAAAACTGTTGAGCAAAGGGGCTATAGAGCCCGTGTCGCGAGCTCAAAGCGAAGAGGGGCTGTACAGCAGATATTTTCTGGTCCCCAAGAAAGACGGGGGTTTCAGACCCATACTGGATCTAAGACAACTGAACAAAGCATTAGTGAAACGCAGTTTCAGAATGCTCACGACCAGGAAAATCCTTGCGCAAGTTCGCAGAGGAGACTGGTTCATGTCGATAGATCTGAAGGACGCGTATTTTCAAATACAGATAGCGTCACGTCACAGGCGATTCTTGAGATTTGCCTTCGAGGGCCAGGCATACCAGTATACAGTCCTGCCGTTCGGCTTGTCCCTTATGGAATGCCAGCGCTGCCAATATTAAAAATAAATACATACATAAATAAATATACAAATAAATGTAAAAAAGAAAAAATAAATAAATAAATATATAAATAAAAATACATAGAAAAGCAAAAAAAACGAAAATAAATAATTATTTATACATTTATTTACTTATTTATGTATATATTTATTTTTTTCCATATTTATTTATTTATTCTTTTATTTATTTATACATTTATTCATTTCTACATTTATTTATTTCTACATTTATTTATTTTTACATTTATTTATTTCAACATTTATGTATTTCTACATTTATTTATTTCTTCATTTATTTCTTCCTGCGCAGGGTAATGAGGAGGGCGTGGTTTACCTCAGACATAGCAATCGAGCTCAGAGTAAGCGAAGGTGAAGGGTTGAGGCCACAGTGACACCCTGTGGCGAAATACAATAAGTATAGCTCACTGACGTTGATGCGGTCTGTGACTGCGAGGTATATGGTCAAAATCCTAAATCTGTTACTGTCTGTGTGACATGGATAGGCTACTCTTTATTCCGGACATGGCCGTAGAACATCGTTTGGTCTGGATTTGTAAAATGTCCTGGGCTAACAAACATGAAACAGGGACTCTGAAACGGAAGCGCTTGATATTTTCCATTTTTCGGTCAGAACTCACGGAAAGGAAGCAGGGCACATATAGGCTATATCTGTGTTGTCATTGGTTCATTGTTTCATTGTTCACAGGTGTCCCTTGTCTAGTCATAAGTCGTGTGTATTTAAGCCCTCATGTTTGCCAGTGTCCTTGTAAAGAATGTTGGGAATATAATTATTTTCAAGGTAATGGATTTGGATGGGTAATAAAGGCTAAAGCAGAGGAATTAAGAGTGGAGAATTTCTGTTTTAACTCCCCTACCCCTATTAGTAGGGATGGGAAAATGAAGCCTCATGAAGCACTGAGGCTTTCCCCTGAATGTTTCTGTAAAAAATTCAAAGCATCAAGAGTGTAGAAAACAGAGCAATCTTGTGGAAGGTCAAATTTATAGCAGCCATGTTTATGAGCAGCTGAGTGTGCAGCGCCATTGTTTTATCCATTAAGCACAAATAATAGCCTGACAGCGCTAAATATTCTGTTTTCTGATAATATAATTCACATATTAAAGTGTGGCAATAAATTAAATGTAACAATTATATTAATTCTAATTATAAAAATGCTAATTATTTTATGGTTTCTATGCTGTTTATGTGTCAGAATATATGATCATGTAGCTATAGGCTTATTTATATAAACAAAATGTTAGTAAATTGACTTAAACTTCCAAAAACCTGTAGAGTTGTGGTGTGGGTTCAAACACTCCAACACGCAAAGTGAAGCATTCATGTGACTGGAAAGAAAGTGAGGTTTTGTTTTTCATGGATCACGTGTTTCTCTGAAAACAATACGCACTTCGGCACGGAGCTTCATGAGAAATTGCGCTGCGTACTCGATACGTGCTTTGAAGCTTCAGTGTCAAATGTAACATCACAACCTATTAGTAGTATCCCTATAGAGGGTTTTCACTACACGTCATCAATCTGGAAGTATGCCATTTTGGAGGCACTGAACGTAAACAATGCCACTGAACTGAACGGACTTGCAAATTTGGCTGATTATTGCTGCTGAAAATGGTCAAGTTTTGGACTGTACTAATCGGTCGCACCGGGAAAAAAACATTTTGAGTTCTTTAGACTGTCAGAAGTTAATTATATCTCTAGGTGATGAAGATATAGCCTATTAACAAAAACAAATCTTATATATAATATACAGTATTATATAAAAAAAACGTATAGGCCTATATAAAATATATTTTTAAAAAAGGGCCTCATTGATTAATTTTGCCTAGGGCCCCCATTCAGTGTTCGCCTCTGATTGGGGGCTGCTACTATTTGCTTAAGCTTTTTGAACGTAGAAGTGTAATAAAGGCGTGATAGGCTATCAATTTGATGTGGATAAAGGCATATTTTGTACATGACTACACATGTCCTTATAAGGCCAAGAAAATATGTCATTTTAACGACATAACATCTCGTTATTACGAGAAAAAGATGTCGTTTTAACAACATAAGATCTCGTTATTACGAGAAAAAATGTAGTTAAAACGACATAAGATCTCGTTATTGCGATAAAATATGTAATTTTAATGACATAAGATCTCGTTATTACGATAAAATATGTTGTTTTAACGACATAACATCTCGTTATTACGAGAAAAATATGTCGTTTTAACGACAAGATCTCGTTATTATGAGAAAAGATGTCGTTAAAACGACATAAGATCTCGTTATTACGAGAAAATATGTCGTTTTAACAACATAAGATCTCGTTATTACGAGAAAATCTGTCGCTTTAACGACATAAGATCTCGTTATTACGACATAATTGAGGGGAAAAAATAATATGTATGTGGCAGCAATGTGTCACCGTATGTTCCACCTATCCTGCCATTTCTTCATCATTTATTTTTTGATTATTACCATATTCTCCTTTACCATATGGAACGTTTATAACATTGCTCATTCTTGTTGATTTTATTTGCTATTTTTTCAGCTCTCTCTTTCCCTTTAATGTTTACATGAGCAGGTACCCAGCAAAATCTCACATCTATCTGAAGCTTTCGCAGTCTAAATAAACTTTGATGAATTTCAAACATTAAATCTTCTCTGTTAGATTTCATATTTTGAATACTGTATAGGGCTGTTATAGAGTCGACACAACAAACCACTATATCTGGTTTTACTTCCTCCACCCACTGTAACCCTACAATAATCGCCATCATATCTGCCGTGTAAACTGACAAATAATCGGATAATCTTTTCCCAATACTTACATTTAGTGTTGGTATGTATATGCCTATGCCTACCCCATCTTCTTCGTCTTTGGATCCATCTGTATAAATATCTAAATAATTAAAATATTCACTTATGTACTGACTTGCCATGTGTCCAATGTCACACTCTTCCCATTCTTTCTTTAATTTCATTATGTTTAAATCTACCTCAGTTTTTGGAAACATCCATATAGAGGGTTTTCACCGACGTCACATTCTGGGCGGTAACCCGGATGCGCGGCCATTATGGAGGCACTCGGATGTAAACAACAGCATAGATTGCACAATTTATGTACTACTGAGCACACTGTTACACTAATAAACCATGGAAAAAAACACATGGAAGCTGCGAAATCATATAGAGAAGAACTTAGTAAGCAGGAAAGAGCGTGAAATTTTGCCAAACTAAAGTTAATATGTGGTAAAGATCCGAACGAGCTAGCTTCTCTAGCTCTTACTGCAATTCTTCCTTCTATTTCTTATCCCGACATAGGCTACGTTCAGATTGTCAGTCCAAAAAAGCACATGAAATCCGTTTCAAGCTACATCCATATGTGGTTTGAAATCCTATTCAAATCACATATCAGGAAATCCGCTTCAGTCTGAACGCTCTGATCGGATTTCGCGTGGTATGTTACTTTCTCACGCCACGTAAAATGTAAACGTCAGACGTTGTTATAGGGAACATGCTGAAAGTCGCTGCCGAAACAAGGCTGTTTTGTTGCAAAGTGCCGGATGAGCAGAAAATGATTCTTTTTGAAACCGGCGCAGATAAGAGCGTGGAAAAAAGGCTGTGCATACCAGCCTCCTACAGTTCTGCAGCAGGCTCAAGACCAATGCTCAAGACGCAGTAGTCCAGTGCGGCGGCTACACATTTCCATGTTGTAAAATTTAAATAAGACAACATCTCTATTGCAAATGCAAACCCCTCCAACAATGCAACATCATTGTCATATTGCCAAAGAGCTGCATGGACACACAAATCGGATCTGAACAGTTGCGATACACAGTGTGGACATCATTTTAGATCACATTCCAATTGGATACAAAGATAATCGGATTTGGACTGACAGTGTGAATGTAGCCATAGTTAACTACGTCAACATTTTAGCCATAATCAATGCTTCATTTACACATGTGGCTAATGCTGTGCCTCTCTCAACCACAAATGCCTTCTTTCATCAGTTTTTTGCACTCTTCTCTTTAAACCTTTATTGTATTTATTATTATTTTTTTATTTTTCATTTTAATCATTAGATACATTCGATTATTCGATTAAATTGAAACACAATACTTACATTTAAAAGTGTAATCTGGCAATTTCATCTCCAGCGCGCAATGAATTATGGGGTAGGCAAGGCTGCAAAGGATCGTTCTGATGTCTCCTGCATTCACGGGAAAAGAAGGACGCATTTGCAGGCCGCATATTGAAGGAGCCTTCGAAGGACCTTCAAATTGGGACAGCCTTCGTCACGCCGCGGTGACGCAATCGGCTATACTTTCGCCTTTAAACGAGTCTCGGTGCGTCCTCCAAAGGCTGTGTCACTAACACCTCCTCCAGCAGCAACCTAGTTTTCCCAAGAGGTCTCCAATCCAGGTACTGACCAGGCTCAACCCTGCTTAGCTTCAGTAGGCAACAAGTCTTGGGCTACATGGTGATATGTCTGCTCATATAGTTGATATGAGAAATCCTGAAATATAACTACGCATATGACTTTTATCTCATTTATCTAGAGGACAACTTAAGTAAAAATTGGCACAGCTTACCCCATATACCCCTACACTACAAACTGCTTAGTATTCTATTATTCTAGTAATGTTAATCTCCATCAAAATTCTTAACACCTATTAATATTCTCTGTGGTAGATTTTGCTGTCATATTGGCTGGTCTGTTTGTGCAGGCAAGGACTTTTTTTTGTGCCTGATTCCTTGTTTCCTGTAGCCTGGGTGAGGACTTTTAGACAGATCGCATTATGAGGACATTTCATTTGACATTTGCTGTACCAGACATGTTTATCAGTACACTATCCTGTCTCTCACATTGTAGTGCAAGGCACATGCATTATTGATGTTTTGAGGGATCGTTCTCATCAGAAGGCTCTTTAGCTTGATACAGGATGACGGCCTCTCAATTTGCCTTTCAAAGGGTCAGGGTTCAAGGTTTTATGCGTCGATATGCCAAGAGGACAATCTTAAATATCTTAAAAGCATGCAGAGTATGTTTGGTTTGCACGAATTGTGAATAATAAAATTCCTTCAGACAACTTGAAAGCCTGCGTTGAAAACGCATATCTATTAAGTATTCAACATATATAATTCAATAGTTTCAGCTTATACTTTCTTAGTTCTACCAGAAAGACTCGGGAGAATAAATACTGTGACAATTATACATTTATTAACAGCCCAGCAAGCAATAAAGTTCTTTGGCTTAGGCCCTGTCCGTAGCTCGTAATCTGAGGGTCCGGACTCTGCATATCCTGCCTGAAGACAAAGGCAGGGGCACAGCCGACCCCCTGTGAGGTATGGAAGGGACCATCCTGGTGGTGGGGAGGATGGAGGGAAGGATCTGTCTTGTAGGTGGTGGGGAGGATGGAGGTGAATGGAAGCGTCAGCATCTGCGAACTCGAACGTGTGTAAGTACCAATCTTTTATACCACGAGTATTAGAATGTGATTGGATAGATGAGAAGGTAAAGTGACGTAACAATTGAGTCTTCCCGGCAGAACTTGTGCTAAAGCTTTCATTTTGTGTATTTTATATTCTCCTATAATCACCTTGGATGTGAAAGGCTCCTCTGGGCACATAATTACACATGATTTCATTGGGGATGTATTCATGCGATGTAACAAGATAAATGCATCACATTTTCAACTCATTTATTTGCCAATATTCCAAGGATACTCTTCAGAGCTCCCAGGTCTAATGTTCTATTATTTTAATGGAAGCTCTCAGCACTGTAGTTTTGATGTACTATTTTGTTTACAGTGGTACTGGATCTCTCGATATTTGAATAGAGGAAGGTGAGGCAAGGAAAAAAAACAAGACAGTCTCACAAAATCCAAACCTCTGAAATTAAAGGGGTGGTATATAATGCCCTTTTCATAAGATGTAAAATAAGTATTTTATGTCCCCAGAGTGTGTATGTGAATTTTTAGCTCAAAACACCCCACAGATATTTTTATATAGCATGTTAAAATTGTCAATTTTTGAGGGTGAGCAAAAAACGCACCGCTTTTGTGTCTGTCCCTTTAAATGGAAATGAGTTGCTGCTCCTGGCACAGAGGGCAGAGCTACAACGGCTTGCACTCACACAGACATGCACTGAAAATTTCTAAAAACTTTTAGCCTTTTATGTTCAAACCGGATTCAGACAATGATGGAGAGACTCAAGAAGAAGTGACAACATGTAGAATGCAACAGGACGTTTCTGAATGGTTAGTTGATGAATTTATGTAGCTTATTTGTAGTTATCTCTAGTCATTTAGCATATTCTGTCTTGATAATCTATAAATTGTGTTCCCGGGGGTGGGGTTTATGTAAATTTTAGGGTTGTTGATGTCACTAACCCAGGAGGAATGTCGTGTAGTCCCTACCAGCCTTTGTTGTAGTCCTTAAAAAACGATTTCTTTAAAAGCAAATATTTCAGCGTGCAAATTAATTTTGACATCATCTTTACAAAGTGTACTACTGTATATGTATCTCAGACTACTGGGCAGCACAAAAGTCTTAGAATTTTGCGTATACATTCTAATGGCACCTAGACTTATAACACCAACAATAACACCAAGCACCAAATAGTGGCTTTTCCTTTTCTTTTCTTTTTTTTTTTCTTCTTTTATTCAATGCTCAAAGGATTTTTTTATTTATTTTTTTATTTTTTTTGTCTGCACACAGCTTGAGTCTATAATCTGCTTCCTGGCACTCAAAAATGACCCTCATCAATTATAAGGAGCTTGACGCTTGTCTTCAGTGCGATGGACATTTTCCTCTCCTCTGTGAAGAGGCTGTAATGAATGTATTTTAAAAATTCTACTTACCAATAGAGGAACACCAACGTGCAGGGAACGCTGTCACCGGCAGTGTGAACTGAGGGAGGCAGGCAGCCGTATGACAGCAAGATGATAATGGTTGATGATCGAATCCTCATCTCTGTCACTGAGTTGTACCTGTCTAACATGGCTGCCAGTCACTGTGTCAAAAAATTTGCCACTCAGTTATTGAGTGTTCTATCAAGATGTCTGCATCCTTGTGTCATTTGTATTATTATTCCGAAGGGTATTGAATTTGTATTAGAAAAATACATTGTACAAAGTTCTGCAAATACAATAAATGACAACAAACTGACGCTAACATTGTAGTTAATTACACTACACTAAGTGATTAATACTTTTCTACTCTGAACTGTGGATTAACAACACTCAAAAATTTGATTAAAGTTAAAGTACTTAAAGTTTAACTTAGAAACTTAAGGCGGGCATACACTGTGCGATGTTTGTGCGATTTCAGCAAGGTACCTACTCACACTGAACGAGTAGGGGAGCGCGGGGCACAACGTAACGCGGGGCTAGTTGTAACACACTTGTTTTAAATACTTTCACACATGCTAGCATTACAAAACTTGGTGTATTTACTAGTTTCCATATCAACACTATATAGAGAAAAAATTGGGCCAAAATTTTTTTTTTTTTTTTGGAAGATATCCATAGACATTTATTAAACCATAGCAAAAGTAAATTCCTTACTTAAGTTAATTTTTCATCTCTATTTTTTTGTGTTTATTTAAAATTAGACAAATCTGATATTATTTTAATCTCCAATATGTTGTTTAACGGTTGAGAACGGTCCTTTAATGCTTCGCTAACTAGCAGAAGACACTAGCAGGGTTTAAATCCCAGTTGTGCAGGCCGGGGCATGTTGTCACACTGTGTTACAATGTGCCCCTATTAGAAATATGCTATTATATTCTATACTTTTATTAATTCTATTGAGAAAACGTGAGAAAAGGGTGAATAAAGACTTTGAGTCAATAATCAGAAATTACTAATTAATTATTTGTTTTGAACTATGTTGTATAGCTGTGTTTTCCTGTGTTCGTAGTCAAAACTCAAAAATTTGTTTATATTTAATTATTAAAAAATGCCATTATTTTATATGAAAAAGTTAATAATTGTATTTTATTTAGAAAATATTTTAGTTTGTCTTGTGTATATATATATATATATATATATATATATATATATATATATATATATATATATATTAGATCAGATAACATTTTAAGCTGTCATATGGTCATGTTACAATGTGCCCCTCACATGTTACAATGTATCCGACCTATGGGGCATGTTGTCACATTTCACTTCCATTAATTCGGGTATATCAAGAAAAAAGTATATACTGTATTAATAAAACAAAACCACATAATTGTACTAGACATGTGGGAAATTAATGCGGGAAAAATAAATACTCTGAACCATAAGTAGATTTACACAAACTGAGAAAGTCAAAAAGCGTTACTTTGTGCCCCGCTCTCCCCTAGATCGCATGTGATATAAAGCCAAAGCTCAGGATGTATGTGCTCACACTATACGGTCTGAACGTCGAGCTGCGACTTCACTGCTCACACTATAATACCTTATGCACCAGAGAAAGATCCATCTTTAGAATATTGACTTTGAACTTCCGTTTTTGCGGTCGCTCTGTATATTTCTATGGCATTGCTGTCCAGGAGCAATTAGCTTTTGAAGTGGATTTACTTAATGTAAAGTTAACGAAAGTTATCATGAGGATTGTAATGTTTAAAGCAGATGTCTTAACAAATGTCAGTAGACCAGGACAATTTTAAAACGAGCCGTTCATTCATAAATACGCAAGATCGCTGTGAAAATACAGACCGGAAGTCAAAAGACAACGAGCGCAGCGCTGAAAAGGGGCGGGGCTACACAAGGTCTATAGGCTTACATGTGAAATGCGCGAATCAGGGCGATAAACCTTCGTGCCGGGTTGTGCCTATAGACAATATGTATCCAGAGATATTGTCAAAACAAGCATCAGCTATCAATATCAAGATGATTTAGCATTTCCAATTTATGTATTAAATTATTATTTGTATTATTGTATTATTATTATTATTATTAGGGCAGGCCTAGGCTACATTTATTCTAAAATTGATAGGCTATTATAATTAAATTGCCACGTAATAATTTCATAGCGCATCACCGCATAACCAACGTGCTGTTGTCACCAGGTGACCACATGTTGTGGGGCGGAACTAAAATTACCGAGGTTTGTTTCCCATAAGGAGGAGGCATTAAAAGACGGACCAAAACAAAGCCGGCATTTTACACGTGATGTCCTTATCGCTGACGATGGACAGGTGTGCAAGAGGGAAGTGTGGGGTTTAGTGATTGGCTAACAAGACTCATCAATGTGTTTTTAAGCTTGTGACTTACAGCCGTTAAAGGTGAGAGTGTGGGGTGAGACGGATTTGCGGCGAGTTCTGGATTTCCGACCGGGTGCTGGCTGGGGACGCAACGGTGGAGTTTGTAATAAAGAGAGGATAACGAGCACGAGTGACGTAGAAGCAGGACTGCCTGGGGCTGTGGATTACCGAATCTGACGAGGCAAGAGAGAGATCGGCTGAGCTACGATAAGCTAAGTGAACATTCCTATACAAGCATACTGCTGTCTTGCTAGTGCTGTAGCCAACGATTTACCTGCCTCATTGCACTGTTCTATCGACTTTCATACTGGATGTGCATATTGCTGTCTTGCTAGTGCTGTAGCCAACGATTCACCTGCCCCATTTCACTGCTCTATTGACTTCCATACTGGATGTGCATACTGCTGTCTTGCTAGTGCTGTAGCCAACGATTCACCTGTCTCATCGCACTGTTCTATCGACTTCCATACTGGATGTGCATACTGCTGTCTTGCTAGTGCTGTAGCCAACGACTTACCTGCCCCATTGCACTGTTCTATTGACTTCCATACTGGATGTGCATACTGCTGTCTTGCTAGTGCTGTAGCCAACGATTTACCTGCCCCATTGCACTGTTCTATCGACTTCCATACTGGATGTGCATACTGCTGTCTTGCTAGTGCTGTAGCCAACGATTTACCTGCCTCATTGCACTGTTCTATCGACTTTCATACTGGATGTGCATATTGCTGTCTTGCTAGTGCTGTAGCCAACGATTCACCTGTCTCATCGCACTGTTCTATCGACTTCCATACTGGATGTGCATACTGCTGTCTTGCTAGTGCTGTAGCCAACGATTTATCTGCCCCATTGCACTGTTCTATTGACTTCCATACTGGATGTGCATACTGCTGTCTTGCTAGTGCTGTAGCCAACGATTTACCTGCCTCATTGCACTGTTATATCGACTTCCATACTGGATGTGCATACTGCTGTCTTGCTAGTGCTGTAGCCAACGATTCACCTGCCTCATCGCACTGTTCTATCGACTTCCATACTGGATGTGTATATGGCTGTCTTGCTAGTGCTGTAGCCAACGATTCACCTGCCCCATTGCACTGTTATATCGACTTCCATACTGAATGTGTATACTGCTGCCTTGCTAGTGTTGTAGCCAACGATTCACCTGCCTCATCGCACTGTTCTATCGACTTCCATACTGGATGTGCATACTGCTGTCTTGCTAGTGCTGTAGCCAACGATTCACCTGCCCCATTGCACTGTTCTATCGACTTCCATACTGGATGTGCATCCTGCTGTCTTGCTGGTGCCGTCGCCAACGACTTAACAGCCTCACTGTACTACTCTATCGACCCCCATACTGGATGTGCATACTATCGTCGTGCTAGTGTTGTAGTCAACGACTTAATTGCCTCACTGTGCTATTCTACTGACTTCCAGATTGGGCGGCATTGCTGTTGTGACCCACCAGCCTTACTGTAATATTCTATCCTGTGTCTCGCTATCATCAGTCTGCATTGCCGCTTAAGGATCCCAGCTCTTTGCTCCAGCCAGGCAACTATAAATCTATCATCCAGTTTGTCTCCTCCCTGACATGTAAATAATGGAATAGTCCATCTCAGTGTCGCCGGCGCCGCCTGCCTGTCATTGTTCCGAGTCGACCGCCTGCTGATTATTGGTGTGAAGATTGTGGTGAGACCTCACTTGAACCTTGGGGTGTTGTGGTATTTTCTTCTGTTTCAAAGAGTATTCTACGTTTGCTGTGGATTCCCCCCAGGCTTCGTTGACGGGGCCGTGGCAGACTAAGCGGTCAGTTGAGGGTCAGGGAGCAAGCCGGTGACACCACACTGCTGGTTACCTGCTGTGGGAGGAACCAATTCAGCTGAGTCGCAGCACCCTCTAAGTGGGGGAGCGTGGAGGAACTTCGGACTTAAGCCGGGCTTGGAGACACAACGTGGAGAAAAGCAGTTGTTCTGCTTCCAGAGATATATCGTAGTAGAAGACAGTTGCCTTGCTTCCAGAGACATTTTAACTATTGAGACTTCAATAAATTCTTTGTTTTAAACTCACTTGACAAGCCTCTGAACTTTATTGGTGGGTGTGGTTTGCTCCTCGGGGTGGTAGGTTAAAAGAAGGGAATAACGCCCTCATCTCTTGGTCACACTGTGAGGATAAAATATTACATAGAAGCTTCCTCCTCCTCATTGAAAATTGTCTAAAAACATTCGATAAAGGTCGATTACAATGAATTATAGATATATAATTAATTATTAACAGTCTATAATATGTCCGAACACTGCAATAATTCATCAATGAAAATTAAAAACAGCTTTATTTCAAAAACATTGTTTAACAAATTAATAAAAGAGGCAAAGTGTACATCGCAGGTGGCTTGGAAGACGTGGGTGATGGTTAATCCATTTTGCAACAGAACTGGAGGTAAGCAACAGTAATTTGTAGCTAGTTTGAATCACAGAACTTAAAGATCTCCCTCTTTTCGTTTTTTTTTTTTTTTTTTTTTTTTTTTGCTGCAGATAAACTTCTGTTTTCGCGCAGGCGCAGTGAGGGAAAAAACACTGAGTTTAGGGCAATTGGTTCGTAGCTCTGCTTCAATTGTGCGATATAGCTGATACAATATACCCGAAAAAGAGTCGCAGGAGTCAGAATTTGCCTCAAAATCGGACGAAAATCGCACAGTGTATGCCCACCTTAAGTAGGAAGTTGGAAAAAAAGCTCCCCTCTATTGAATAAGTATCCTCATTGGTGGCTTATATTGTGTTATATTGTTTTATTAAAATGCATGCACACATATTTATTAGAGCTGGATTTGTTTTTTCAAATCTGGTCATTAGCTGTCTGCACTGTCATTTTGTAAGTGCTTAAAGTAATGTATATGACAATATTTGGGCGAGATACAACTATTTGAAAATCTGAAATCTGAGGGTGCAAAAAAAATCGAAACATTGAGAAAATGTTTCTGCGATTTTGCTGCATCCGCTCACAAAACTAAATGTTTTATATATTTACGGTAGGAAATTTACAAAATACCTTCATGGAACATGATCTTTACTTCATATTCGAATGATTTTTGGCATAAAAGAAAAATCGATAATTTTGACCAATGAATTGTTGGCTATTGCCACAAATATACCTGTGCTACTTGTGACTGGTTTTGTGATCCAGGGTCACATATATATATATATTTTCCGCATCAAATAACAAGCATCAGAGACATTACTGTATTTACACAATTATGCACATAATGTCTGAAACCAGAATGCCACCTGTAAATGAATGAATAGACACAGCTGTGTTACATTTGTGTTGCAAAAAATAAATATAATATAATATAATATAATATAATATAATGGGAGCAATGCAAATTCCTGTGCTCAGATATTTAAAGTGGAGAAAGGTTGCGCAATCCTAAGTCCACTAATTGGCCACCGTGGCATTGCTCATACACTGTAAAAAAATATATTTTGTTGACTTAACTCATTATTTTTTGTTATCTTTTTGCATGGAGTTTTACTAACTTATTTATAAAAGTGTACCTGACAAATTTGGAAAAGTTTACCTGACAAGTTATAAAATACAATTAACTGATTTAATTTAGTTAAGTAAACTTCGAATTTAAGTTCAGCCAACTAAAGTTAAGTTTTCTAAACTACATCCAATAAGTTCAGCAAACTAAAGATTAGTTTTCTAAACTACACCCAATAAGTTCAGTCAACTAAAGTTAAGTTTTCTAAACTACATCAAATAAGTTCAGCAAACTAAAGATTAGTTTTCTAAACTACACCCAATAAGTTCAGCCAACTAAAGTGGTGTTTTGAAAACTGCAGCAGTACCAAATAATGAATTACTACTAGAACATTAAATTGTAAAATACATTTGATTTAAAAAAATATGTAAAATTAACAATCACTGATACAATTTACAATAAGTTAATTAGTTAAGTCCCCTTTATTTATATAGCACTTTTTACAATACAGATTGTATCAAAGCAGCACAGTGATAACATGAAAATAATACAACAAAGTTTGTTTCTAGGAGAAAATTGCGTCATCTTTCACCTTAAGTAAGGCAGATCAACAGAGGTGGGAGTAAGTCACTAAATGCAAGTCTCAAGTCAAGTCCAAGTCTTAACATTGCAAGTCAAAGTCAAGTCAAGTCATTCTGTTGTAAGGGTCAAGTCAAGTCAAGTCATACTCTTTGTCAAGTCAAGTCAAGTCGCAACTTAGTCATCAAGTCATACCAAGTCACACACAGGCTCGTTTTACACATTTTTTTTTAACTCTGGGACTTTTATTACTTATTTAGACACAGAGGGCTGATGGGTTACAAAAATAAATAAACTAGCCTAACTTGTGTGTAATAAATAAAATATCATTAAGAAGCACTTTAAATGCTCTAAAATAAAAATAAATTAAATGAACACAAGTAAACAAGAATTAATAAAACTTTTCCCATCTTGTGCTAGCCATACATAGTTATTTTGCTGTGATGTCAAATTTCCAGATACTTACATAATTGTGATGAATTTAATCCTTTTTAAGTTATTTTGCAGTGTAAGATTAGTTAACACCTTTAAATATTACATAAATGTATTATGCATTTTCATTAAACTTAATGTGTATAAATCAGCAGCAAAAAGTAATTCTTGAAAAAATCTGCACAGTAATTTTATAAAATCTAAACATGTTAATAAAAACAAATTACTATTAGTACTCTTATAAAATTCAATCAGGGAGTCATACATTTCACAATTTTATATTTATATATTAATGTCAAGAATTCAGAAGTGTATTTATATAGCCTACACTACACAGATAATATACAATTAAATTATGCTTATTTTAAATGTATTGAGCAGGCTAGGTATAAAAAAATATACGCTTTTTATATATATATACGCTTCAAAACAGAACGCACAAAGCACGTATGCAGAATGATGTGCTCAAAGCAACATGGAGTCACAGTGTTCAGCGCTGCGCTGCACAAGTGCGCATTTAAAAGTTCACGGCACAAAGCGAAGAAATGTCGAGCGCACAAATCCTAGTGTATATCTGTCCAACAGTTTATTTATCATTTGTTTCACAGTTTTAAATTCCAGTTATTGTGCGTTTGATGCCGATTCATAGTCCTTGTGATGTGCGTGATCTAACAAGCACACGGTAGTGAGTCATTTAAAAACAGCAACAAACTCAACAGTCATTTTATGCAAATCCACAGCCTTTTATCTACAGATCATGCATTATAATGTGAATATATCATATTGGAGAATGGAGAGAGTTTTACCGTGCATCCAACCGGAAGAGGCGCGCGCGCTGTTTGAATACTGAATGGAGAATGATTGACAGCCACAGAGCAGGGAAAACGAGTTTCCGTAAAAAAAATAAAATAATTCACAATAATTGAAATAAATTATTTTCCACAAGTAAATAGGCACAAGTCCGAGTCAAGTCTAAAGTCAAAAGGAGCAAGTCTAAAGTCAAGTCGAGTCTTTTCAGAGATCTAGTCAAGTAAGTCTCAAGTCCAGAAAATTGCGACTCGAGTCTGACTCGAGTCAAGTCATGTGACTCGAGTCTCCCACCTCTGCAGATCAATAATATTGTTGAATATTAAATGTCCCCAACTAACAAGCCAAAAGCCAAGGCAACAGTGGCAAGGAACCAAAACTCCATCAGGTGACAGAATGGAGAAAAAAACCTTGGGAGAACCCAGGCTCAGTCGCTCAGTTCTCCTCTGGCCAAAGAACGAACAGTGTATGATTATGATTCAGGCAGCATTACAGGTCAGAAGTCAGATTGGATCAGAACATTCAAAATATTATCCAGTTTCATCTGACTGGAAGTCGGGAGTCACGCCGGTATGTAGACAAGTTTGTTGAGGATCAGTGCCGTTGGCTGTCGTGTTGATGAGGCCTTCACAGGGCTGATGAGGCTGGCACTTCAGGGATGTGTCGTGGATGAGTCCAGGCGCAGGTCCACCACCTGATCTGGATACGGCCCGGATCCGGCTGACTTTAGTAAACCTTGGAATAAACAAAAAGACTAACATTAGCGTAGATGCCATTCTTCTTATGATGTAACAAGTACATCAGGTGTTATATACAATACAATTTTTTTTTTTGCAATAAACTGCAATGAAATTGCAGAAAACAACCTCATGGAAAGGTGTTTTACACCTGTCTCAATGCATGTCTTGTGGATTAATCTGTTATGTTAAACAAGATCAACCAACAGCATTCAATATAGAAACATCCTTTGTTCCAAAAGATACCGTTTAAACATTGTTTAACACATTAAAGACCTATGAATTGGCTTAAATGCCATTTTAATATCAACTAAGTTACCAATTATTTATGCTCTCAAGCTTCAACAAATTCATCAATTAAACTAAACACTCTAAAATGCCACTCCCACAACATACAAACAAATGAAACATCTTGTTCACAACATTCCTTTCAAAAAGAAACTATGAAAAGCATTAAAGGTGTTGTTCCAACCCTGTAAGACTTTCGTTCATCTTCGGAACACAATTAAGATATTTTTGATGAAATCTGAGAGCTGGCTCACTCCTTCATAGACTGCTGGGTAATCGATATCTGCCAGCCCAGAAAAATTAGTAAAAACATTGTTACAATAGTCCAAGTGACTACAGTGGCTCAACCTTAAGTTTATCAAGCAACGAGAATACCTTTTCGTAAAAAAAACATTCTTTTTCAACTATTCTTTTTCTTCTGTGTGGGCCTCAAAATGAGTTCACGAGAGCGCCACGACGCATGTGCAAGAACTGAGAAGATGACGCTCGCGATCATTTTATGGGAATGTGTGAAAGGTAAGCCATTCATTTTGCGGCACTGGTAAGGCACTTTTACGTTTTCTTCTTGGTTTCTCACGATTCGGACATCCAGGAAATGCACACTTTAGAACCATTTTAAACACTACATTGACACCCTCTTCAGTTCTCGCGCATGCGTCATTGCGCTCTCGTAAACTCACGTCAGAGGCCCACATGGAAGAAAATGAAGAGTTGAATAAAGTTGTTATTTTTGTTTGTTTTTTTGCACACAAAAAGTATTCTCATCACTTGTTAAACTTAAAGGAGAACTCTGGGCAATTTTTAAGTTAATCTTGATCGTTATACCTTTGTGAGTACTGTCTATATATATATATATATATATATATATATAATAAAAAAAAAAAAAACGGAGCTGGTGCTTTCAACACGGAGCTGCTATAGCTAATGCCCAGAGCTCCCACTCAGCTAAAATGGCAGTTATGGGGGCATAACTAGCTAGCTGTAGTCTCGCGCTGAAGTTCGGAACGGCACAAACACAAACCATTTCTTCTTCACTTGTGAGCAACTCCGATCATCACTCTTCACACACTACACTCCTCCCACCTGCACACTGCTATTTACCTTTTTCCGGCTACAACCGAGTTCCCACGGGACTTCAGCGCGAGACTACAGCTAGCTGTCTAAAACACTATTTAGGTGAATTTAAACAATGGCTAAGTTGCCAAACGCATCTTGTTGTCATGTAAGGGCCCTGTTCATGTTGGACAGACATTTTAATTGCATTTTGTGTCTGTTAAGAGGCACAAAGACACTCTTTATGTATATGCCCCCATAACTGCCGTTTTAGCTGAGTGGGAGCTCTGGGCATTAGCTGTAGCAGCTCCGTGTTGAAAGCACCAATCCGGTTCGTTTTTTTTTTTCTATAGACAGTACTCACAAACAGTGTTGTGCAAGTTACTTCCAAACTGTAATACATTATACATTACTTGTTACTGTTATTTAAAAGTAATTCTTTACCTTACAATATTACTGTCTCAGAATTGTAATGCGTTACATTACTCCTGTATTACTTTTGAGTTACTTTCACCAAAATAACTAAGTAGAACTTAACATTCTAAAATGACTAGGCTGTAAAGATATGTGATATGAAACCGCGACACTCAGATCCACAAACCTGTGTCACGGTGCGCGGTGTGAGAAGGCAGAACTTCCCCTTCCAATTCCCAGAGTTATCCTTCCCGTCCAGATCCAAAGCTACCACATCTTTAAATTACTATTAGTATTATTTGAAATTAACATTATAAAATACGGACCTAGACCACAAAACTAGTTGAGAATAAATTCTTTAAAATTGAGCAATTCCAGCGTTATGGACCTGACATTTGCTGTAGCCTAAAAACGTGAAATATAAATTCTCAGAAAATGCATTTAATACCAATATATTGAAACGACTGTTTATATATCCATAGGCTACTCCCTTAATAAAGGAGACCAGATATTAGAAAAATATCAATCTACACACATGCATTTTATATTTAATATGAGGGAAATAGACATGCATGTATGCGTGACAAAAAATCTTTAACTTTTAGGTAGCAAAATATTTTTTAGTAATTCTGTGAATTACGCTAAGCAAACCAAAATTAATACACCGGATGAAGAAGGGTTGGCTCTCCACAGAACATAATATATTCATTTTATTTTTCGTGTTCGCATTTATGAGGAAAAAACAATGGTCGTGTCAGTTCTCAGTTACAGACGTGAGCGCTCTGAAAGCGGCACTAAAAGACTGCTTTAAAACTTTCACAGAGACCTCAAACAGAAAGTACAAAGCCTTTCTTTAAAGTGAATTTCGTTTTGTATTAATTGTAATCTTAATTTTAATCAATGTTTCATCAACCATTTGCTTGGATTTAATAAATAAGAAGTAAATATAGTAGACGAGATAATCAGGGGCGCGTGCACGTGACCTGAAGCGCGTCTCATAAATGAACCGAAACTCAGCGTACTTGCCTAACAGTCAGACATGTCTACTTTTAAACATAACAATTCAAAACGAAAGAAAACATACTGCTCTCTGGTTAGAAAGAAAACACAGAACAAACAGAGTAATGTGCATACGTCCATCCCGCGAATGTACAGTCTTTTCTCATTAGCCGCTTTTCCACTGGCCAGCGTGAGCACAGAGACCGAGATCATGCCTCGCTGCACTCCTGCTAAACCTGTCCTAAACACGCTTTTACTGGACTATGTCACACAATACAAAGGTTCACCAGCAAGAGGGAGATGAATGAAATAAATCACCATACAAATATATCAGAAGCTGTCATTTAGTCGTTATTTACAAACTTTGACATCACACGCGGCTATTGACTGGCCACAAACATGTAATAACTTGTAAGAATTTTTCATTCGTTAATGTCTCGCTAATACGAGCAAATCCCATTAATTCGTTAATGTCTTGTTTATTTGAACAATTAAATTTTGGGCTAAAAGTGTGTTGTAACGCAAGCGTTACTGAAAAAAAATATTAGTAAATATTAGTAAAATATTACTGAAAATTGATTAGTAATGCCTTACACTACTGCGTTACAACAAAAAGTAATAAGTTACTGTAATACATTACTTTTGTAACGCGTTACTCCCAACACTGCTCACAAAGGTATAACGATCAAGATTAACTTAAAAATTGCCTGGAGTTCTCCTTTAAGGTTGAGCCACTGTAGTCACTTGGACTATTTTAACAATGTTTGTACCAACTTTTCTGGACCAGCAGAATGAAATTGCCTAGAAGCCTATGGAGAAGTGAGACAGCTCACAGATTTAATCAAATATACCTTAATTTGTGTTCCGAAGATGAACGAAAGTCTTACTGTGCGTTCACACCGCCGCCGACTTGAGCTTCCAAAGTTACCGGAAGTCATTCATTTTCAATGGAAGCTGGCTTCTCTCAGCTGCAAGGAGCGTCAAATTCCTCGGCGTCGCGTTTTGGGCGTTTTGAGCGTCAATCTGAAAGTTGAGAGAAGCTCAACTTTATGGTAATGAGCTATGACGCGGTTCAGCGGCAAGCAGCGGCAAACGCCAGCAACCAATCGGAATATAGACGTCCTTCGCGCTGGCTGATTCCGGAGAAACATACGATGTAAACTTTCGTTCCTACCAAAACATTAGTTCCGAGAAAAAAATATTAATTGCAGAGTTTAACCATCATAGAGTGAAAGTGTATCATTTGCATGTGTTTTAAAGTCCTGTCAGCTTGACAGGGCATAAGAACGAGCAGAGAGAGAGAGAACCCCGGCCGCGCGCCCGCGCACTCACCCAAACTCTGTCTTGAATGCAAGACTCTTGCTCTCTCTCTCCCTCGCGCATATTAATCAAAATCAATTGATACGGTGGTGTCGAAAAAAAACTCTCCAGGGATGAAATATTTTCTGTGTTGACAAATCTTGCGCGATATCCTGTTTTTTCTGTTTACATTTCATGGTGTGACACTTCTCTTCTCCCATGATCGAACACAGAATGCTGCTACGTCAGAGCGGCCAAAGCGTCAACAAGCTTCCCCGTACTTTTTGACAAGCGTCTTTGACTGGGCGGCCAGAGCTTCTTTGCAGCTCAAGTCGGCGGCGGTGTGAACGTACAGTTACCCCGGATTTTCACCAACTGCGGAACGGCTGCGGATCGGCTCCGCTGCGTGTAGGCTCTGTGCTCCGTCATACTTCAATACCCACCAGGTCCGATTTGTTGCAGAACGGCTGCGGCCATGACTTGCAAATTCACGCATGATCGGCGATCGTGTGATATAAGTGCTGAATTGCTGCGGAGCTCTCCGGCATCCGACAAAAATAGAAGCTCTGCGTATCTGCTCCGGAGGGCTGCAGATCGCCGGAGTCGGAACGCAGCCGTTCCGCAGTAAGTGAAAATACACACATTGACTTTAATGGAAACCTATTGACTCCACCGCCGTTCCGGAGCGGATCCGCAGCCGTTCCGCAGTTGGTGGAAATGAGGGGTTACGGGGTTGGAACAACATGAGGGTGATTAATTACAGAATTATTTTACAAGAAATGATTAATGCATGACAGAATTTTCATTTTTGGGTGAACTAACCCTTTAATATTTTTGCTTCCAAATGCCTAAAACTTCAGACAACAGGTTTATAAACGATTCACATGATGAATTTAGGAAGATGGTTGAAATGTGTTCTCAAATTATAAGTGACTCAAACACGCATCACTGAAACATGCAGTGCCAATCACAACCATTTCCAATATCAATAAAAACAGTAACATTTAAAAGTACAGATATAATAAGTTACTTATTTTACACATATCAATTCAAATTGATAGTTAATTTTAATGATTCCCAAAGATTGCAGTGAAAACTCACCTGTATCTGGTGCTCTGCAACTGAGATGTAGTGACTGAGGTAATAAATCCGGTTGGTGAACAAGCTTTTACCCAGCAAGCAATAGCCGTCATTTCAACGTCTCGGTTAAATATAGACCCGATATAGTCCGGCTATGTCTAACCCACTTTTAGCCCAAATAACATTTAATCTGGATAAATGTATTTTTTTCAAAAATAACTTGTGAGATGTATGATATTCCATCATGTAAGCAAAGTCTACTGTGATTACAAGTTGTTTGGTTTGCTATATTTTACATGTTATATAGGTAGGCTGTGCGTAACCATGATTTAGCTCGTATTCAGACCCGGCTATTGTAGTCCACTTTTAGTCAAAACTGATTAATTGTAGTTTTTTGACAGGCAGTGCATGAAATGGTTGATATTGCATCATGTTCGCATTGGTAATGATATCTACAAGGTTCAATGTGTCATTTCAAGACATGGTCGATCTGTAGTCACGATTTAGCTCCGAATTGGACGGGCTATATGCGGTCTGCTTTAGCCCACCTGGCGAAATCAAAGCAATCTGGTCTACGTACGGCTTGGCTATAGCCCTGATTCAGACCAGCGATATGAATATTAGTCTTAAAAATGTTTTCGCTCACACAGCTTAATGTTTGCTGTCACACATAAACATAACATTCATACACAATCTACGATATGACTGTCTATCATTTCAAATTAAATCAAATGCAATTGCATTTCTCAACCGCTAGATGGCACAATCGAAACACTACTGAGACATGAGCTGGGACTACTGGCATTGCGCGACTAGATCACTTTAGCCAGATCTCGCAATAAACATTTCCGCCGCACAAAGATTGCAAGCTGCCAATAAAATTCACTGAAGAAGAAGAAGAAGAATTTTTTATTTTATTTGACACGAGGCTGCTGTCGGAGAGCAACGGGCGAGCGACACTCTGAAAACCTTCAAATTTCTACTTCGATCTTGTAAGTATGCGTGTTATTTTTGTTATGTTCATTGTTTAAATTAGTTAGTTGTTATAATGTGTAGAAACCGTTACATTTTAACATTACCATTGCAGAGTAGGCCTACTATTTTTCTCCAACAAGTTAACGTTACCTGCACGTGTTATTGCAACTGTGTGCCCTTAATCTAAAATGTATCTAAATTCAAGGTGGTAAGCATGAAATTATGAAACTTATCATTTTATTATTAAAGATACCAATATATTTTTGTTTTTATATTAGATTAGAGTAAGAAATAATAGTTTTTGATTTAATTTAAGTACTTTACATAAAACTTAACAGCAACATAGTGCAACATGAAAAGAAATTATAAAAAAATAATTGTTCCTTTCCAATTAATAAAAGGTAGTGGCAAACAGTAAAGTATTTAAACTTGATTTAAAATAATTAAAATATGCAGCATACATTCAGTTTTCAGTGAATTTGTTTCAGATATATGGTGCATATAAACTGAATGCTGCTTCTCCATGTTTTGTTTTGACTTTGGGGATATAAAAGTTGCTGGCTACTGTCCCAGATGACCTGAGAGGTCTGCTCTGGATGGTTCATAATGCATCAGAAGATTAGAAATTTACTTTGGCCTTAAAATGTTAATTTAATAACTAACTGTAGTATTTTGATATGAATTCGACAGATAGCCAGTGTAAAAACCTCAGAACTGGAGTGATGTAATCCACTTTATTTGATTTAAAGACACTGTTTATTGCAAATTATCCAGCAATCAGTCAACAAAGTACAGCAATTGAATATACATAACACTTGTCAATGACTACCATTAAATGTCTTGTTACCAACATTCTTCATAATATATATTTTTTGTGTGTGTTCAACAGAAGAAAGCCGTACAGGTTTGGAACCAAGTGAAAGTGAGTAAATGATTACATGATTTTCTTTTTTTTTAAGTGAACTACCCCTTTAAGTATCTTTTTATGTTCATTAGAGTTATATGAGTAAGGGATAAAGAATGATTTATAGGGATAGTTCACTTTGAAATTAATTTTGGCATGTTTTAGCTTACCTCAAGGGCATCCAAGATGTAGGTGTCTTTGTTTCCGCAGTAGTTTCAATTTTGATATTTTTAGGTCAAACTGTTCTTGTCTGTCAGTCAGTCATATAATGCAGGTCTATGTGGTCACTACCTGAAAGAGCACGATTGTTGTCACGAT
Organism: Vimba vimba; assembly: GCA_022828995.1. NCBI lineage: Eukaryota > Metazoa > Chordata > Actinopteri > Cypriniformes > Leuciscidae > Vimba > Vimba vimba. The sequence goes on from CM040819.1 coordinate 22,541,972, forward strand.
TTGTTTGACATTATGAGCGTGCTTTTTGACGTGCCTACATTTGTAATTAAAAAATTTTGGTCAGCAGGAAACATTTTCTAATGAACAGTTCTGTTTAAAAATCTGTACTGAAATCGAACCAAAAGCCTCGTACAGAATGGTTCAATACGTGTATCGTTACACCCCTAAAATATATGTGTGTGTGTATATATATATATATATATATATATATATATATATATATATATATATATATATATATATATAAAATTAGTGCATCACCATTATGCAGGCAAAAATGTTCAATTATTGATATTAATTTATTAATAATATTGCTATAAATTATATAGTCTCAATCTATATTCCGTTAACTATATTGGCCAGCTCTAGTGTGCAACCTAGCAAAAGTGAATGACTGTAATTAGTTAAAAATGATTGTCAGCAATGCTTTTCTTGAGCAATATTTTTTTTTTTTTTTCTCATTTGGCAGACGCAGTGATGACCAACTTTCCTTTGGCGACTGAATGGGAAATAAAAGATGCAATTTCTGGTCATTTTAAACAAGCACCAGGGAGAGCAGGGGGTGGTGGTTATGGATATAAAGCTAACAATTAATTCTTAAAAATGTTAGTATCTTAAGTTGTTTTACATATTTTCCAATATTTTATGTGTTCATTTTTATGTTTGAATGTTGTCTAAGTTGTTAATATAATTGTTCTAAATAAATCCTTTATATTCAATTAGTTTGGATGGATTTTCATTTATGAGAACCGGTTATATTTGAGTGAAAAGAATCCTTATGCCTCATTTTGTTGTCTATTACATGTATATGTTGTTTAATTGATGAATAGTCTATTCTTGGGCTATGGTTAGTCGTCTATTAGATTTTCACTGACAGCCCAAAATCAGCCTTGTTTTAGCCTAGACCCATATTGCCTGTCTATTAGACGTATATATGTAGTCGTTTAATAGCTGTCTAATTGATGACTAGTCTATTCTTGGGCTATGGTTAGACGTCTATTAGACGTATAAATATAGTCATTCAATAGCTGTCTAATTGTCTATTCTTGGGCTATGGTTAGACGTCTATTAGACGTATATATGTAGTCATTCAATAGCTGTCTATTCTTGGGCTATGTTTAGACGTCTATTAGATTTTCACTGACAGCCCAAAATTAGCCACGTTTTAGCCTAGACGTCTGGGCTGTGTTTTGACGGCTATTAGACGTCTATTAGACGCAAAATTGCTTGCTGGGTAGTCAACTTGACGGAACCTGTGAGTCAACACGAGGAAATACAATGAGCGAATCTTCTATGTGCAAAGCACTCTGATTCGAAATACACTCAATAATCTTAAATTTGTGACAACATCGTGACTAATTCACCCTATTATCAAGATTTCTTAAAACATGAACATAAGCGTGACGACATGGCGCAAGATCCAAACAACGAATAGAAATAATGAAAACATTCAAACCACAGACGTATTAATTGTATATCACCCATATCGATTCAATATGACATTTACTTTTGTAATTCAAAGATTGTGGTCAAAACTTACGTATATCTGGTGCTCTGCAACTGAGTTGAATTGAAGTGACTGAGGTAAAAAAGAAAGAAAAAAAGACTCATATTAGCTTGTGCAAAAATGGCATTATATGACCCCTTTAAATTTGTGACAACATGTAATTCACCCTATTATCAAGATTTCTTAAAACATGAACAAAAGCGCATCGAAATGGCGTGAGGCAAAATCCAAACACTGAATAGTAATAATGAAAACCGTGACATTTCAAACCACAGACTATTACTTGCTATTTATATCACCCATATCGATTCAATTTGACAGTAACATTTTTTTTTTAATTCAAAGATTGTGTTGAAGACTCATAATTGTAAATAACAGGTTAGAGTGATATAATAATAAAAATGTAACAATACAAAGCAATTTTGTTAGTTGGACAGCAACAAGAATGGAAATAAAGCAAGTCAAAGTGCTTTCTTGCCGTTTCATTAACTAAATAAAATACAAGATAACTTGGGAAACTAAATGGTATTCAAACAAAAACTCTTTCTGTGTGTGTTACCTGATGGATGACTCTGTTCTTTGAAGAGCAGCAGTATTTGAGAAGAATGGCAGCATTTACCAACTGGCCTGAAAACAATCATATAACTTGCACAGTACATTACATCATAATAAAACTAAGTACATGGTAGATTTCTACACTTAGGCTACTAGAACATTAAAACAAACAAAAGGAGTGAAATTTACACTGCACTTTAACAAATATGATTATGTTTAAGTACATAGCTAAAATAAACGATATTATCAAACTCAGTAAACACAATGCTTATAATGCATACTACAGAAAAACAGATGAGCACAGAATATGAACACAACGCGTTTAATTGAGACAGTGGTATTAAAAGACCAAACTCAGGAAACACCATACAAATAAAGCAAAGCAATTGATCTCTGAATATGGATGCAACGAGTTTAATTGTACGTTTTCCTCCCATAGAAAACCAAGAAAACCCTTAATAAGACTTAATGGACCAACAGTTATTAAATAAATAAAAAACAAACAAAAAAACACACATAATTCGTTAAATTATTAATAAAACACAGGCAGCAAGTTTATTTGCACTGAACACACATTTGCTTTCTTTCGTCATACTCTGTGCTCATCTGCTTTTCTGTAGTATGCATTATAAGCATTGTGTTTACTGAGTTTGATAATATCGTTTATTTCTTTTAATATCAGTCTAATGCATTTCAGTGCACACGGGTTTCGTGACATCATCGAAGTCCCATTTCACGGCTCCTTTGACCCCCCCTCCTCCCGCCCCCCTTTCTCTCTCACCGCCTCTGAGTTTCAAGTGCACAAGTTAGTTTTGCACCTGATATATCGCGAAAAGAGTAGCAAAAGTCAAGGCGCGAAATTTGAAATTGCAGTGACAGATTTGAGAAGTTGCAAGTGCCTATTTGAGGTAGTACTGCGAATGTGAACGTAAGATTAAACGCAAAATATATATTACAAGTTTGTGTCTGTCGTTGTATTTCTGTGAATGGCATTTTACACATTTGTGTCTACTTGTCTGCAGCTTCAGATTCAGAATACAGGTTTGTGACTATTGTATGCGAGTGCAAATTTCAACATTCAACTTCAGATTTTTATTTTACAGGTTTTCACATTGGAGCTGTGAGTGTAAATGTTCATGTACAAGTACGAATATTTATTTTACAAGTTCTCAAATTCACATTTACGTGCTCTCGAGTTTTGCTACTGATTTACCTTCATAGAAATGTCCGTAGGCTACGTGATGGACGGGCCGGCTCCGTTTTAACCCCGAAATTACTGTTTTTATGCAGTGTCAGTGCCTCTGGCCTGCTGCCTGCATCAGCAAATTCACGATTAACAAAAAAACTACTGCCTTGTGCATCAACCAATCAGCGTGTTGTCAAGGCAGAATTTCAGGCACAATCATATTAAACAGGCACATAGGGAATCATTTAAATTACTTGACATTTTGAGTGCATAACACTTAAAATCTTAATCTGAAAGATTTTTGCTGCCAAATGAGTACATTAAAATCAAATGTTTAATTTTTTATGCTAAAACTTGCTATTGTAAGTAATGTTAAGTTATGATAACTTGATTTCTTTATTAATGACAACATTGGGGTTTACAGTGTAATGTTTTTAATGTACACATTAATAAAATTGAAGTTTAGGTTTTTATGCAGTCTACCAGACAGCAAGATATATAGATAAATTAAGTTTAGTTTACTAAGTAAATTTACTAATAATAAAGCATTAGAGTATAATTGAAGTAAAACCAGCAGAAAATGTAGTGCAGTTGTTTCAACTTACATTTATAAGTTAAAATAACAATTATACTTGTTAATTCAACAGAAAATCTAGTGCAGTTGTTTAAACATACATTTTTGAGTTAAAATAACAATTTAAGTTGTTCATTCAACTTTCAGTCTAGTTGAGGACAAGAAAACTTACAATTTTTTGTTGTCTGGACAAGCTAGTTATCTCTACTCACAAAAATAAGTTGAAATAACTAAATTGCAAAAATATTTTTTACAGTGTAGGGATACCTCCTGCGTTGGCCTCCATTTTCAGGGTTCTCATTGAGCCTGCCCACCTTGTGTAACGCACACGGTGATACTTCGGTTGAAGCCTTTGTCACTGTGATATAACCTCAATGAGCAGTCCCCTACCTGATGTTCACCCCCTCATCGCACTGAGGTGCAGGTTGGGGTTTGAGATATAATAATAATTATTATTGTTTTATAATATAATATAATATAATATAATATAATATAATATAATATAATATCGCTGATCTGATTTTAGAGTGAAACTCATTTCCAAAAATCTGACTTTAATGCATTTTTAAACAAATAATAAATGTATTTGTTTATTTATTCTCTTACTCCATCAGTTCACATACATTCACTAACCTTACCTGAGTGTCAAGTGATAATTCCATACCAGACCTAGCCTATCTGCATGTAACAATAACAACAAAAAAGCATAATTCAACAGCTATCATGACACTTAGAGCATATAGGTGTATAGCATTGTAAGATTGCATTGCATTACAGATCACATTCTGGTGATTATAATTAAGACAGATGATTTTCCATTTGAATGGGGTTATTTCATTCCAGTGTAAAAATCTGAAAACACTCAAATAAACCAGCCACATAAATGCTAGAAAACCAGAGGATCATAACTATTTGCTTCTTTTGTTGACAGCTATGTTGGCTTAACAGTGAAGGCCAATGGTAGATGTGGCTATTGAAAACAGGTTTTGAGGTTATGTGACTGGACGTTCATCAAGAGACCATCACCATCGTTATCTACACCACAGCAGGCAATCTATTGCGCACTGTATAGAGCTCATCTCACAGAGTCATTCCACAGAGTGGAGGGCAGCACTTAAACTATTCTTCAACCAAATAGCCAAACCATTGTGTGAGATAAAATGGCAAAGGTCTTTACCGTTGCTGAAACAGAAACATAAACAGCGCTAGAGGCGTTTCAAAGCCACAACCACTATCAATCTGTTGACAGTTTCTTTAAAATATTTGCTCCGAAATTTTACCTGCAGAGTTTTGAAAGGGCACTTCAACTTGGATTCATATAAATAAATATAAAGTATAGACTTTGAGAGCACATGCATATCTAAAATCATTTTGGCCTGTAATGATTATTAAATATGCATTTCTTTATTACTAATTAAAGACACAAATTAACTTCTTATCGTTGGTCCTCTAAATATGGTGAATTTTAAATGTCAGTTATATTTAAATTTTATCACCCTAGTTTTTATTTCTGTTTAATGGTAGTAAAGTGGAGGAATAGGCAGTTAACAATTGATTTAGTAACATATAAATTCTCTGTAACACTTTATAATAAGTATACAGCAATAAAGTACTTACAAATCATTTACAAACTATTAGATTATAGTTAATTCATAGTTTATATATTGTAGTCTCTACATTGTTACTGTATATTAACACTAGAACCACCATTGTACCTAAAACTGCCAGCAGGTAAAATTTACCCTTGCACATGACTACTGTTTTGATATGGCTAAACATATTATGTCATTGTATTATGCCACTGTCTTCACAAAGTAATGTCTAGAGTCATAAAATTATTATTTTTTAGTCATTAACTATGTTTTTGTCCTGTTGTTTTATGTCCAAGGCTATTTAAAGCAGACTACACTAATCACTTATCTTATTTTCTGTAATATAGTCCACTGAAGGCAAGTTGCAGAACCCAAGTGCAGTTTTATTCAAAACATGATCAAACATAAAACAAAAGCATGGCATGCCACACTGTAAAAATAAAAGGTGCCTGGAGGAACCTTTTGGGGTTCTTCACTTTGCCACACTGGCGGAACCGTCTGTAGATCCTCTAGGCACCCTTTAAAAAGGGGTGGTTCTCTGAAGAACCACACAAGTTTCCTGAGGAACTCTTATATTAGGCACTGTGTGGAACCACTTTGGGTGCCTCCAGGAACCAAATTTCATTGTTTTTAAATATTTAATTTCATGTTGTTACTATGGTTACCTTTGACTTCTATTATAATAAACAAATTGAACCAAATACAAAATAAGAATTGTTTATTACATATTTGATATTCATTTTTATACATACATTTCCATGCACATGGGAAAAAAAAGCTAACTATAGATTAATATCAATGAATACACAAAAAAATAGTATAATACATAAGCAACATGAATAATCAACCATGTAGATACAATAGATAAACAAGAAAAGACATCGCAACAAAATGCATGGAAACGCATATGTTCCACAAAATAAATCAATGTAAAAAAAATTACATTTTGACTAATTAAAAATGTCCATCTTTACTTAACGTTAAAACATTTGTGTTTCAGTCGGATGGTAAGTTTGACATCACTGTTTCCAAGTCCAAAAGCTCTATCAGATGCCAAAAACAAACAAACAGTGCTAATATGCAATCATTGTTCTGTAATATTCCTGAAAATTATGATCCTAACCTTTATCTCTATACCGAAATCTCCGATGGTTAGTTATTCAGCTATTTTGAGTCATAAAGTGTTGAAGTCTGGGATGCCGTTAGACTGGAGACTGTAATGTACACTATGGCTTTTGAAAAGCTTAAATGTGTGACTTGAATCAACAGGGTTCATAAATGGTTGTTGAGTATTCTCATGAAACAAGATAGAGGAAGTAGAAGTAGAGGCTTCGACCCAGAAACAGTATTAAGGTGCAGTAAAATTATCTGTTGTTCTGTGAATGTTCACTGGTGAATTCCAGTCATTTCAATAAGAATTTACATGGTCAGCAATTTCGTTTGTGGTCAAAAATGTCACTATGGAACCAAGTTGGTGTGAGGTACTTAGAGTTAGAAAAGTGAAAAGGTACAGCAGATTTTTTTTTCCGTTTGTTTTTCCTCTTTTCTGGTGGATGGTCCAGGCACTTCAATGATTTTCAGGTCTACAGGAGGATTTTTATTCTTGTTCAAACTTGTATTTCAGCTTACCGAGATCCCTGCAAAGTACAAAATTTACTGTTAGTAAGGTCATTAAAGTGATAATTGTGAAATTTAAATAATTTCCTCAGCCTTGTGACATTCCAAACCTGTTTGACTTTCTGTCTGTGGAACCCAAAAGCAGATCTCAGGCATAAAGCAACCCCAGTCATCATTCAATTTCACTGCATGAAACACAAGCAGAAACAAATTGTGTAAATCATTCATTAAACCATACTGTACTCTTGTCTAATAATAATAATAATAATAAATTTTATTTGTATTGCACTTTACACGTGAAGAACACATCTCAAAGTGCTACAGGTGCACAGGTAAAAACACTAAACATAAGAACAGTCAAAACAGCAAGAAATAAAAGTATATTAAGAAAATGCAATACAAAATAAGTGAGTCTTTAAATTATTTTTAAAAACCTCTATAGATTGTGGCGCCCTTAAGTGGTTGGGGAGGGTATTCCACAGTCGAGGCGCAGCCACCTGGAAGGCCCTATCTCCCATAGTGCGGAGTTTGGACTTGGGAACCTGGAGTTGGTGGCTGTCAGAGGAACGGAGATGTCGGGTTGGGTTTTGCCTAATATTGATGAGGTCTTGTAGGTACACTGGTGCGCTGCCGTAGACACACTGATAGGTCAGGAGACAGATCTTATACTCAATCCTGAACCTAACAAAAAGCCAGTGAAGTTTATGGAGGATTGGAGTGATGTGCTCAGATTTACGCACCCTCATCAGAACCCTGGCAGCGCAGTTCTGAATGTACTGCAGTCTCTGCAGGCTCCTGCCAGGGATCCCGATGAGGAGTGCATTGCAGTAGTCGAGCCTGGAGGAGACAAAGGCATGAACCAGCTTCTCTGAATCGGAAAAGGAGAGGGAGGGGCGGAGTTTGGAGATGTTCCGGAGATGAAAGAATGCAGTCTTACAGATAAATTGGATGTGGGTGTTAAATGATAGGTGGGGGTCAAATCGAACCTCCAGGTTTGTTATAGAGGATGTGAGAGAAATGTCATGGCCAGCAAATGAGTAAACGGTCAGAGGGAAGGATCGGAGTTGGTGTGGGGTCCCAATGAGGAGACCTTCAATTTTGGAGCTGTTTAGCTGAAGGAAGTTGTCAGTCATCCATGCCTTTGTCTCCTCCAGGCAGGCAGTTAGAGTGGGGAGTGATGATGTGGGGGATGTGGGGTCCAACCTGACATAGAGCTGAGTATCATCGGCATAGCAGTGGAAAGCAACTCCATGCCTGCTGATGATGCGGCCCAGGGGGAGCATATAAATGGAGAAAAGGCTGGGGCCAAGGACCGAACCCTGAGGCACTCCACATGTGACTGTGTGGGGCCTCGACCTGGCTCCCCCCAGGGCCACATACTCAACTCTATCAGTCAGGTAGGACTGAAACCACTGAAATACTGTGTGTGAAATGCCGATGAAGTGTTGCAAACGGTGGAGGAGGATGGCGTGGTCAACAGTGTCGAAGGCGGCTGAGAGGTCCAAGAGCAGGAGGAGGGATGGAGAGCCCTGGTCAGCAGCCACAAGCAGATCGTTTGTGACCCTGACCAGGGCTGTCTCTGTACTATGGGCGGAGCGGAATCCAGACTGGAATTTTTCATAGAGACTGTGTGAGTGAAGGTGGTTGTGGATTTGGGTGACAATGACTTTTTCAATGACTTTGGAGAGAAATGGTAAGTTAGAAATTGGCCGGTAATTTGATAAAACATCAGGATCGAGGGAGGGTTTCTTAAGCCGAGGGTTGATAAGTGCAGTTTTCAGAGAGATTGGAAGATGGCCAGATTGCAGGGAAGAATTTATAATGGTGGTGATGAGGGGGCTAAAGAAAGTCATATTTGATTTGATCAGGGCAGTGGGTCCAGTGAACACGTTGAGGGTCTCATGCTGTGTATGAGAGTTTCAACCTGTCTATGTGTGGGGAGAATAAAATGAGAGAATGTTGGTGCTGAGGTTGAGGGGATGGATGGAATGACATTGCTGGGTGTTAGATTAGAACGGATGGTAGTTATTTTTGTGGTGAAAGAATCAAGAAATTTATTGCACTGGTCGTCTGTACTGTTATTTTGCCTCAGGGTTAGCGGACTGAGAAGATGATTTATTGTTTTAAAGAGCTGTTTTGAATTTCCTGGATTATTGTTAATGATGTTGGAATAGTATTGTGACCGTGACTGACTGAGTAATTTGGAATATGATCTTTGGTGCTCTCTATAAGCAGTTTTATGGACCATCAGCCCAGAAGCAACGTAGCGCCTCTCAAGGACCCTCCCAGCCGCCTTCTGTCTACGCAGCGCACCAGTGTACCACGGGGCAGAGCGTGTAAATGTTACAGTCCGTGTCTTGAGGGGCGCATGGGCATCAAGTATCTCTTGCAGTCCGGTATTGTAATGGTCGACAAGTGCGTCAGGAGAAGAGTGATGAGCGGATATGGCCAGGTTTTGTAGGTCGTAAGACAGGTGTTCAGGGTTAATGTCTTTTGTTTTGCGAAAGCAGATTTTGTGTTTAGGCTTACTGAGTGAGGTCAGGAATGAAAAGTCTAATGATATGGCATTATGATCAGATATGCCTAAATCATGTACATGAACACTGTTAACAGGAAAATTTGTTATAATGAGGTCCAGTGTGTGCCCTTTTGTATGGGTAGGGACTGTCACGAGTTGTCTGAGATTGAGTGTATCAAGAAGTTGTAATAATTCTGTAGTATATTGGCTAGTGAGATAATTAACATGGATATTAAAGTCTCCAAGAATTGCCACATTGTTTGATGTGGTGCACACTGACAAGAGTAACTCAGTTAATTCTGAAATGAAATGTGGGTGTGGTTTAGGTGGCCGGTATATGAGGATGGTTGTTAGTGGGATGGGCTTTTCACACGTAAAAGACAAGCATTCAAATGATGACAGCTTTGGCAATGTCACAGAAGACAGGTACAGATCAGAGCGATAAATAACCGCCAAACCCCCTCCACGTCCATTTCCCCTGGCTTTTTCCAGATATGAATAGCCAGGGGGGCAAGCTTCATTAAGTGCAGAATACACTTCTGATTTGTGCCAGGTCTCAGTGAGGCACATAAAATTAAGCTTCTGATCAAATATATAGTTGTGGATAAAGGATGCCTTGTTTGTAAGTGATTGACAGTTTAACAGTTCTATTTTAATCATTGAAGATGGAGTCCACTTTACCAGAGAGCGCAGCACAGTATGGTCCACTCCGCGTTTCCCCAGGCACGCAGTGCGTGGTTCCTCCAGCAGGGGGCCTGGGTTTTTTAGACCTGAACCATGAGCGCTCTGATGACGCATTCGATGACGTTGTTGGTGTGCGCCGCTGGCAGCTGTCCGCAGGCTTGGAATAGAGCTCTCGGTCCTGCTCTCGGAGTAAACAAAACGTCGCCGTGACCCCCTATGAACGTAGCGGGGTCGGCGAAGAATGCCCAATTGCTTGAAAGCAAAGATGTTTGATGGGGCGAGGCGAGTGTTAAGTTCCAAGAGTTGGTTCGGCAGGTACCGGAGCATGGTGGATGGAAGAGTCGCTGTGATGCTACAGTTAGCAGCTGTCCATGAATCCGGCAAACGTGGATGAATGATGACCATGCACACCAGGACAAGTGGCAATGCCCGTAGTAACCCAGGGGACAAGTATGGCATACGTTGGAGGTGAGGGGAGCCCATGCGGACTGTAGAAGATTTGGTTTCAGGACAGTATCTGGTGGTATCAGCCGGTTAGCCTAGCCACGGAACAATGTAGCTCGATGGACGAGAAAGCTTCAGCCAGCTACTATATATATGTTCAATTCACTGAAACCAGTCCGACTGACAAGATCCCCAGCTATATCCCAAGGCGATCAACATCTCCAGATCGCTCACCACTCCAGCAGTAAGGGCAGCTCCAGGTAAGAAGTGTCCGAGCCTAGATGTTTTAATATCCAAACAAAGCTGGACAGAGGGCTCAATATCTGTTATCAGTAGAACAGATACACAGAATAATCATAGCAGTTTTAGCAGGCTGAGAAGCGGCGAACATACGACGCCAGCGTCCTCTCACCACTGCTCTTCCTGTTCACATGTGTGTCTAGTTCAATTCAATGCAACAATTTATGTAAAAATGGTTAAGCTCTAAAAATGTCCCAGAAAAGATCCTAAAAATAATCAATGAGTTCACAACTCATGTGTTATGGGTTGTGTTGTAAGTCTTCTGAAGCCATATAATAGCTTTTTCCTTTTTTTGTCGAAAAAGACTAAACTTGAAGTTATAATTCAGAGTTAAAATGTCTTATTCAAATGCAAATGATAAAGATATAAGAAAAAATGCATAGCATTTGTCAGGTTTGACATAGACGAAGCAGACAGAATGGTAAGTTAAATGCTTTAATTTGCAGAATGGATCGGTACAGCGAAACAGAGGAGTAAACAGTAAGTTGAATTTCAGATGATAGCTTAACTGAAGTGTAACCAAGTCTCTTTCTCTCTTTCTCTCTTTCTCTTGCAGATAATGATGAAGGAGTTCCTTAGAAGACAGAATGATGACTGGCTGAGAAGATCGGGATCAAAGATAGGAATACAGGTAAGTATGGCAGAGAGTCTGTGTCAAGAGTAGACATATTGACAAGACCAGACGGTTGAGTGCTGAATATAAAGGGGTGAGATGACGAGGTACAGGTGATGATGATGATTACTTAGAGGAGAGTGAGGAGAGTGAGTGCAGGTGTGCGCCAAGGAGGATTCTGGGGAGTGTAGTGCAAAGACAGATGAGGAAGACAGATGGTGGATGTGACAGCATTATTTGTGAACCAAACCTGTGATATTATTTTTCTGAGTAAAATGAATGAGATTTTTTGAGCATGAGGGAAGATTTTCAGAGAATAACTGATTAAAAAAAACACAAGTACACAGTCAAACAATACAATTTCACACAGAGAAAGTTCATAGTAATAAAGTGCTTGTATGTGGTGCAGGTAACTTACTGTAATTCAATGTTGCCACTGAAATGTTCAGATTATTTTAGAAATGTAATGGTTGTTCTGGGGAAACAAAAGAACAAAGCTGATTATTCACAACATAATATTGACCAGTAAATGGCTTTAAAATGGTATTTAAAATAGTATTTGAGAGAATGAGCCAATGAGGGCACCTGTAGTAAGTAAAGTTAGGCTAAACAAAAACAGACCAAACTATATTAACCTGCTTTTGTTATTCATAACAAACGCCAATGATGACAACAGGAATCAGCTATATTAGTTAGGCTATATCAGCAATTTGAAGACACAGTTGTACAGAATATGTTGAATTGAATGACTAAAATCTAAGACAATAAGTCAATAATTTCCATTTGTTCATTAGATCAACGTAAGTTAGTTAGCAGCGTGGCTAACGTTAAAACCTTCATACCAGATACTGTGCAATAAACGAGTGGTAAACACTGTAAAAACGTAAAAAATGTAGGTTATATATGTGTGTGTTTGAATATATAGTGAGTAGATTTATATTTATTTGGCGAGTTTACAAACCTTGTAACGGAGAGCCGAACAAACGGCGGAAGCTTTGATGAGAGGAGCCGTTACTTTCAAACCCGATGACGTCGATCAGCTGAGCTTTGTTGCACGCGAGCAGCGCGAGGATCACTGAAGTGATGACAGCAGAGGAATAGCAGCAGTTTCGTGACAGAATAAAATGTTTCTCCTCCTGGTTCTTCTTCTTCATATTTTTAGGGGTTCAAGCATGAAATGCTGAAACCCTATTGTAATTGTAAGGATTTGTAAAACGGATCGTGCAGGCCAAACCGTAAGGCCTAGAGACTTGAAACCTGGCCAGATGGTAGGCCTCAATTTGGGGACAACCTATCAGAGTATGACCCCGAATGGCCCATAGGAGGCGCTACAGCAACCAAAAGTTTGAAATTGCTCATAACTCTTAGAGCGCTTGTCCCAGGATCAAGTGTCTTATATCGTTGGAATCCGTGGCTCGAGCCGGACAAAATGGCTATCTCCGATTTGCTCGCCCTTCAGGCGCCAATTTCGAGTAAATTGCATTTTTTTGAAAAACCTATTTTTGCGAACTTCTCCTAGGTTTTTGCTCCGATCGGAACCAAACCACTGCAAGAATATTCTCTGGAGTCTGACAATCAATAATCATCCAAAAAATTCAAAATTTCAATTAACGGTCGATAAGGGGAACCAAAATATTTAATGGCACCAGGGCCACTTTTACTAAAACGGTTATAAATTGTGAACGGAAAGAGATTTTTTTGCTAAACTTGGGATACATCTTCCTGAGCTCAATCTGAGATCACTTGAAAAAAATCGCAACAATTGGCCACTAGGTGGCACTATAAAACGGTTATAACTTGTGAACAGAAAGAGATATTTTCGCAAAACTTGGGACACGTTCATGAGCTCATTCTGAGGTCACGTGAAAAAAAATCATAACAATTGGTCACTTGGTGGCGCTATAAAATGGTTATAACTTGTGAGCAGAAAGAGATATTTTCGCTAAACTTGGGACACATGTTCATAAGCTCAATCTGAGTTGACATGAAAAAAATCGTGACAGTTGGCCACTTGGTGGTGCTATAACAGTGAAAAAAATCATGAAAATAGCTATAAGCGCACCCAACCGTTAGTCTACTGAAAATATGCCTATACTAAATAAATGTAAGCTACCCAAGTGAAAAAGACGTAGGCTACTGTTAAATGTATTAAAAATGCATTAAAGTATATTTGTATTGTAGGTATACTAAAAACACACTCAAGTACATTTTTACTCCTCCTTTTACTGCTCCTTTAGTTTTTACAGTGCATGAAACTCAAAACAACATTGACATGGTATGCGCTGTAAAAACTAAAGGAGCCTCAAATATCCTGTCGGATACTCAAGGAACTTCAAAATGTAATTTAGGTGCCTCAAAGCTCTTTCTCCTATAGTAGGGTTACTGGAGGAGCATTAGCCGCTTTCCGACCGGAGTACTGTTAGATAGGGATGGCTGACGCGAAACAGTTGTTCCGAAGCTTTGCGAGATCCCGAAGCGCAGATGTTTCGAAACACTGATCCGAAGCGTGATTCAAAACACCCATGTCACGTGACTATGACCAAACGAAGCCTCGAAGTGTTTCACTAAGTGTTTCATCAGGTGTGGTCCGCCGAATCAGCGTTTGATTGACATGGTCGGGAACAGACCACACAATCGCACATCTGTATAAAAGTGAAATCAACGCATATTGACCTCGTGGGTTTTTGTGAGAGGAGTTTGATTTTGAGAAAGCGGATTTTTGGTGATATAGTGACATAGTAGGCTAAGTCCTTCCACAGCAGAGAAATTAATATTTTTTAATAAAAATCTCTAAAGAAGTGAGACATTGTGGCTTTATTTCTTTTATTAATATTCATTTTGCAGGACCAAAATAACATTATGCACAGTGAGGAGCCTATAGGTTACAATCTTCACATATTAGAAAAATACAACAATAAAAAAACAACACATTTTTTTAAGGTTGTTTCAGATCAACACCTGCAAGTGACCACTAGGTGTCACCGTTGAGACGGGTGTCGGATTGATTCGAAGCCTCGAAACAATATGGCCCATTTGGTTCAACTGTTTCATTGCTTCACAAAGCATCGATCTGCCCACCACTACTGTTAGACAGATCGCTAACTAATAAACACAGAGAATACAGCATTGTTTGCTCTGGCGGTCTCAGCGCCGACAAAATAAAGGTCCGTTGCGCCATCAAAATAAAAGTCACCGTGCTTGCGTCACTCCCTTACCCCTCCTACCAGTTCCTATAGCCACTTGGCCAGTGCGAACGCAAACAGCAAAACCGAGTTTGGGGGAGAGTAGTTCTTAGAACTGTTTAGAAGTGGACAGTTCCTAGAACTAAGTTCCTGTAACTACTTGGTCGGAAAGCGGCTATTGACAATCTTTGCGGTTCTTGCTGGAACTTATGGGATCCTTTAAGCAATTTGTATTTAGTTCAGAGGTTCTGGAGTCACCTTTTCAATACCATGAGACCTCGATGTGCTTTGGGGGAAAATAGAGGAACTTGAATGCGATAAAAGGGTTATTGGAAGATCTTTTAACATTTAAGTGGTTCCTGGAAGATCTCTTATGTTAAAGTCAGCATCTGGAGGAACCCAATGGTTCAGTGAGGCCAGAATAAGATTATTATCATCCTATTATTATTATTATTATTATTATAGGCTACTTAAGTTTGATTCAGTATACATACCCAGGTGAAAAAGACGTACTATTAAATGTATTAAAAATGTACTTGAGTGTGTTTTTAGTAGACCTAAAATACAAATATACTTTAATGCATTTTTAATACATTTAACAGTAGCCTACGTCTTTTTCACTTGGGTAGCTTACATTTATTTAGTATAGGCCTATTTTATTAAGTAATTTAAACCTTAAACAACAACACTAAATAATAATAATATTAATAATATGAAGAAGAAGAACCAGGAGGAGAGAAGTTGTATTCTGTCACGAAACTCCTGCTATTCCTCTGCTGTCGTCACTTCAGTGATCCTCGCGCTGCTCGCGCGCATCAAAGCTCAGCTGATCCGACGTCATCGGGTTTGAAAGTAACGGCTCCTCTCATCAAAGCTTCCGCCGTTTGTTCGGCTCTCCGTTACAAGGTTTGTAAACTCGCTGTGCAGGACTGAATTTATTTAGATTTTTCAGTGGATTTATCATTTTGTAAATGTGTATTCTAGTGAGGACTTTAATTTTGAAAAGCACAGACAACCTCTTAGTTCAGGAAGCAGGAAGTACTAGTAGTACTGCAATAGTTCAGAAAAATGTGGTAGCTGTGTGACATCTCTAAACATCACCTTTCTTTTCATCTGTTAGATGCAATGTCTGTAAGTATACAGTGTTAAATTTATTGTGTGATACATTTGAGAAGGTTATTTGATATTAAGATGTATATTTTCTTAGTTTAATTATCCTTGTGTTATTGTCAATCTTTAATTTTCCAATTTCATATTTAATGATTGTATATTTTGTATATTTTTACAGTTTCACAGTTGAATCATAAACTTCAGAAACGACTTGAGGTGTCCAGCGAGGTTTTTGAGTCACTGTTTAACTTACTGGATAGTTAGATGTATAGCAACAATGACATCTGCTTTTCGCATTAAGTGATCATATGGCAAGACACATCGTCTTGTGTCCGTACTGGTTAATAATTGCCCCACGAGGACCAATTTGCCAGCGCCAGTTTGGCGGGCCTCGTGACATTCCACACACACACACGCACACAAAAGCCCTTTCAGTGCAACTCCATATAGAAAGATGGCATTTGAATGTATACCTTCCGATATGTATGTGTGATTAACTTTACCTTATAATAGAAGTGTGGTTTGCTAGAGTATAGGTTTGAATCATAAATGTTCATTGAAAGGAATTTCTCAAATAGAATCATGGTTTTGTAACCCTACCTCAGACCATAAAACTTTACGACCCAGGGAAACAGACATTCCAGCGAGTCACGTCCCAAACGCACCACACACACACACAGATTTCCCATTGATTTACCCACATAGGACATTACCAAAATGTTGATATATTTCTGAGGTGCCTTTTGTGATGACCATGTCATATTGGGGTGTCTACGATTTTGTCATGTGGTAATCAAAACTTTAAATGTGTTTAATTCTGCATATCTCCTGTAACTTCGCATTTCTACAACCTTCATGTGATGTGTTTGATGTCTATGGAATTCTCTCAATATAACAGAGCCAAATTCCAATAGCAGAATGCAGTAATATACATTGTTCACACATTTCATATTTCTGGAACTGAAAGACTTAAGTCAATCATCACTGTAACTCGAGCCAGGAGACTGTTCCAGACGAACAAAGGGATCTTCCCGCTAGGAAAATCTCGACCGCTGATTCGTCTTACACGAAGAAGGGGGCGGTACATGGGACACAGATAAAAGTCCAAACCTTCAGTTTCCTCTCTCTCTTCTCTCATCGATCCCGTTGATCCCACTTCCACGCTTCTCCGGTCCCTGACCTCCTCCTCCTTCTCCACGTGCAGCGCTGCTCCAGCTGGACAGGCCTTGCCTTGGCCTCTGGGACACATGGCCCGCGTCATGTAAAAGCCTGCCGTCTTTGCAACCAAGATTTGCAACCTCTCCCATCCCGGGAGATGAACTTTCTCGGTAACATTACAGTCAGTAAGCCTTTTAAACTTCCGCGGCACTGGAAGACGCAGCGAAAACAGGACACCACCCTCGCTTCCTGCCTCAGCCTCAAACGAACAGAGAACGAACGTGCAAGTAACTTTAAACTCTCTCTCAAAGCTGTTTCCAGGTGTCTCGTGAACCTAGGTTTCTGTATGTAATAATTACTAGCTTTTCTTTCTTTCTTTCTTTCTTTCTTTCTTTCTTTCATGTTATTCTGATCACGTATTTTCTTGTTTGGTTAAATGTGTGTTTGTTTTATTGTTTGTATTTTTACGTACGTTTGTATTTGTAGCTCATATAATCTTTAGTTTTACATGTATTAAAATCCATATATCCTTTTAACTGTCTCTGTATTTGAAAGCCCACTTTTATAAAGTCAATGAAACGAAAGATCTTGCTACAAGCTCGATATATATAGACTACATTGAGTAGTTTTAATTAATAAACTCAGAAAGTTTGATGTTCGTGGCCAGAAGATAAAACTTTCTTGGAGTTTGTAAATACCCCTTCTTAACCCTCTGGGGACCAAGCTGTTTTTGTGGTCCTTGAGATGTTCTGACATGCCTTGACATTTGTGCTTTTTTCAGTTAATTATAAACATGTTAATGGCAAAGGTGTAAATTCACTCTATATAGCACAAACAGGGCTACCATAATATGCGAGCAACGTGTATGTAGATGTTTGTATTTTTAAGAGAATAATGTTTATGCGTGGTTATTGGAAAAAATTAAAATGAAAGTTGCTGAATTAAGAACACAAAACACATATTAAATATGTGTCCACAAGACTTTTGACTAATGGATGTTGTCCCTTTTAGTTCTAGCTTTAAAATGATGTAAAAATAGTCTTGCTTTATCGTTCACAAAAAAAAAATACATTGATTTAAATGGTGTAAAACAGGTTTTGCTTGGAAAGGCAATATGCGAGGGGGAGGAGTAGTTTACACCTTAGATTAAGGTGTCCCACCCACTCTGCATAATGACTCTGCATAATTAGCCATTCATTCAGGTGTGAAACTGACTGAGCCACAATGCAAGGACAAAAGATGTATTTAGAAGACTTATATTGACCATTTAAGATTTCGCTTACATCTCCTTGTAAATATGTTTTACTATTTTATTAAAAATGTTACAATTACAACAATAATTACAATTTCAACAATATTTCAACTGTACTCTTTCTTTATATATATATAGCCTATATATATATATAAAAAGATTATAGGCCTACATTTTATCATATGTATTCATTAGTTTGAATATAGCCAACATTGGAACATCTAACATCTTAGTCTATGAATTTATTTTTGACAAAAATAGTATTTTTTTTGCAGTTTAATACGTTGATTATACAAATACATTTTATTTCAACATAACAATATTATTCCATTCGATTTTTACTCATCTCAGTAGGCTATAGCAAAGCAGTTTATTCTTTCACACACAGACGCGCGATTCATATTTAGGCTAAACAGTCTTTACAAATATGTCCCCTACATTCATCTCACAGAAAGGCGAGTCATATTATAGAAATGCGATTCATCTTTTTGCGGTTTGCATAGGCCTACACTAACGTTATTCCATAACGTTATTCCACACGTGAGAAAAGAAAACAGCCTACCTCACTCCTCAGCGGGATCTGCTCCTCATATCAGGAGATATTTCTCCTCATCAGCACTGTTCTGATGAATCTTTTCTCCATAAGGTAGGCTATATTATGCCTCACTCGATCGCGACGCGCTTTGTTTACAGCTGATGTGGGCGTTTCACACCCCTCAGATTTTGCGTTTGAATAGCACGCGCTCTCCGGGGAGTGGTCACATTACTGTGAATTAGCTCGTAATGAGCTCGACTGGAGTCGCTCTCTTTTTATACAGATTACAGAAGCTGAGAATATTTGTTTTTTATATAAATGACTTCATTTAACAGATGTGATCTCAAGCTTTATGCCCGTGGGTCTGTTTGCCTGTTTGACTGAATTTTCGCGGAGTTATAGATCATTTTCGAACGCGTTTCAAATGGGAGTTTACTGACAGAAGGGAGAAATCGCATCATGTTAATTTTTCTTAATTTGTCAAAAATCAAAACACTATATTTTTATTGTGAGTATACAGAAAAAAAATAGAAACTGAACAGGATCGATTGATGTATTACACGAAAATGAAAGATCAAAATTAACAGAGCATTTAGTGTTTATTTTCATTGCTAAAAAAAAAAAACGAGCAAAACGCGCCGGCGCGTTCTTGGTCCCCAGAGGGTTAACTGTAATGATCTTACATCTATTCGCGGGACGAATAACTGATGATCAGATCAGTTACAGAACAAGGTAATCTCGATAATTGATAAAATAAATGTACATGCGACTTATGAATTATGACCATGAGTCATAATTATTAATATTTCCAAAATTCCCTATATTCTTGAGCTAATTCAAATTTACCCCGAGTCGTATTTCGTTACATAGATGTCAGAGAAATCTAATAAGGCCAGTACAGTGAAAATACAACAGACTGAGAAAGACGCTCAAGAACTGTATGGAATCAAGATTTAAACATTCCAAAGTTTCTATCACATCAATCTGATTTTTCTGCATATGATTAAGTCTCATATAAGCATGGCAGAAGGTCAGACAGACACAGCAGATCTTAAAGGCACAGTTGAAGATGTGCACTTTGTCAGCGCACATTCCTCAAAAGCATCCAGTCGTTCTTCAAGGGCATCCAGTTGCCACTCATGCGCCAGCATAGCGGTTTTCAAAGCAAGAGCGAAGGCGGAAGCCGCGCAAGCCAGAGCAGCATATGCTAAAAGAGAAATAGAATTGAAAGTTGAACAGGCACGACTTCAAGCAACTCTGGAGGCTTTGCAAGAGGAAAAAGAAAAGGATGCTGCTTTGGTAGAAGCTCAGGTACTGGAGGAAGCATTGTTAGAAACAGAATGTAGCGCAGCCAGCAGAGTATCATTTCCTGTTCCCATCGAGGACAGTCGAATCAGAACAGCGGATTATGTGAAAACACAATCTAAAGTCAGTAGTGGTATACTGCCATCTAGTGGAGGACAAGAAACTCAACCAGCACTTCAAGCTTCTCACTTAATAAGCCCAATTAAAACCGAGTCAGATTTCAAAAATTTACCAATTAGTTCACAAACCTTGGACTTTGGAGCAGACATGAGTCAAAATGCCACTAAAATGCATTACCATCCTTATCACTACCAAATGCAGAGTAGACCTCCTGATAAAGAGACATTACATATGACCTCGCAAAGTATCTAGCTCGTACGCAACTTGTGACAGCAGGGCTAACTTACTTTGATGACAAGCCCATTAATTACTGGGCATGGAAATCATCTTTCCAAGGTGCTATTTCTGGTCTGGGTCTTTCCCCAGCAGAAGAGCTTGATCTCTTAATCAAATACCTGGGTAGAGAATCTTCTGAACATGCATGGAGACTGAAAGCGGTTCACATCAGGAATCCATCAGGTGCGCTGATAATGACATGGCAGAGGCTTGAAGAAATTATATGGTTCTCCAGAAGCAATTGAACATGCTCTTTTTGCCAAACTAGAAGACTTCCCCAGAGTGACAAACAAATATCCACAAAAGCTTTGAGATTTAGGAGACATCCTTTCAGAACTAGAAGCTGCTAAGCTTGAAGGATACTTACCAGGTCTGGCATACTTGGACACTTCTAAGGGGGTGAATCCTATTGTGGAAAAACTTCCATATAACATTCAAGAAAAGTGGATGTCATTTGGATCCAAATATAAGCAAGAACATCATGTTGCTTTTCCACCTTTCTCAGTGTTTGCAAATTTTGTTCGTTCAGAAGCAAAAGCACGTACAGATCCTAGTTTCAGTACGTTTCCTCGTGAAATATGAGAAAGGAGAAAGGTTTGAGAGACAAAGACAAATGCCAATATCTGTTCACAAGACTCAAATTAATCCTTCAACTAAAATACAATTTGAACAGGAAAAGAGATCAGTTAGCCCGAACAAAAGCTGTCCAATACATGGGAAACCTCATCCTTTGAGAAGATGCAGAGGGTTCAGAGAGAAATCTCTACAAGATAGAATGCAGTTCCTGAAAGAGCGGTCTGTGTGTTATCGTTGCTGTTCTTCTACAGACCATCTTGCCAAAAACTGCACTGTAGAAGTTCAGTGCAAAGAGTGCGGTAGTGATCGCCATCCTTCAGCCCTTCATCCAGGTCCTGCCCCCTGGAAATCTCAGTCATCTACCCCTACCTCAGAGCATGGCGGGGAGAAATACAAATCAGATAGTCATGAGGTTACATCTGAGTGCACGGAAGTCTGCGGAGAAGGTCTGAGTGCACGGTCTTGTTCGAAAATGTGTCTAGTTTCCATCTATCCAGCTGGACACAAAGAGAAAGCAAAGAGGATGTATGCTATCTTAGATGAGCAAAGCAACCGCTCTTTGGTGAGAAAAGATTTCTTTGACATCTTTAACATCAAAACCACTCCATTGCCCTACACACTGAAAACATGTGCAGGCCTTTTAGAGACAGCGGGGAGAAGAATTTCTGATTTCATTGTGGAGTCCATTGATGGAAAGATAAGTCTACCTCTCCCTACTCTTCTAGAATGTAATCAGATTCCAAACAATCGTACAGAAATTCCAACTCCTGGTGCAGCGTTCCATCACAGCCACTTGAGACACATAGCACAAGAAATACCACCTCTCGACTCTGATGCTGAAATTCTTCTTTTACTGGGCAGAGACATCCTGCAAGTACACAAAGTACGCAAACAAATTAATGGTCCAAATAATGCCCCTTTCGCTCAAAAACTGGATTTGGGCTGGGTTGTCGTTGGGGATGTGTGTCTCAGAGGAGCTCATAGGCCATCTTCTGTTCATACTTTCAAGACTTTCATCTTGGATAATGGCCGTCACAGCTTTCTGAGTCCATGCTATAGTCAAATCAAGGTAAAAGAGAAATTGGATGTTAATCCACAATGGCAACAACCTCTAGAAACCACATCTGAGGACTCCATTCTGTTAGTGCCGGATGGTGAAAGTGTTGGTTATTCAGTTTTCTCCTACACTGCAAATGATCATAAGATTGCTCCATCTGTGGAAGACACTAGGTTTCTTCAGATCATGGACAAAGAGTTTTTTCAAGACAGCTGCAACAGTTGGGTTGCTCTGCTTCCCTTTCGTGAGCCCAGACAAAGTCTACCCAACAACAGAGACTATGCATTCAAACGTCTTCTAGCGCTGCGACACACTCTGAACCAACGATCACAGATGAAAGCACACTTCCTGGATTTTATGGATAACTTGCTAAAAAATGAGCATGCAGAAATTGCACCACCTCTTCAGCAAGGTCAGGAAGTGTGGTACTTGCCGCTGTTTGGGGTGTACCACCCTAAGAAACCTGACAAAATTCGAGTTGTCTTTGATTCAAGTGCGCCATATGAGGGAGTTTCACTGAACAATGTACTTCTCACAGGCCCTGATTTGAATAACAGCCTGCTAGGGGTCCTGATGAGAATCCGTAAAGAGCCTGTGGCTATTACTGCTGACATACAGCACATGTTCCATTGTTTTCTGGTTAGGGAGGATCATTGGGATTATCTTAGGTTCCTGTGGTACAGAAACAATGACCTTGACAACGAAATTGTGGATCATAGAATGCGTGTGCATGTTTTTGGGAATAGCCCATCACCAGCAGTGGCTATTTATGGCCTACGGAGAGCAGCCAAAGAACATGAAGAGAGGTTCGGCCAGTGACACCAGAAAGCTGGTGGAGAAGGAGTTCTATGTTGATGACATGCTCAAATCATGTGCTACACAGGCAGAGGCGATCGACCTTCTCAAACGTACACAAGAAATGCTTGCAGTGTCTAACCTTAGACTGCACAATATTATCTCTAACTGTCCAAATGTGATTGAAGCCTTTCCTTTGTAAGATCGTGCTGAGGGCATTAAAGATCTGCAACTTTTCTCAAATGGCCTTCTTACGTAGTCTTGGTGTGTCCTGGAATGTTGCAACAGACTGTTTCATGTTTCATGTTTCAGACGATGACAAGCCTTTCACTCGGAGAGGCGTCCTATCTACCGTGAATGGCTTGTATGACCCTCTTGGATTCCTTGCTCCTGTCACTATACAAGGAAGGTTACTGTTAAGGGAACTTACCAAACAAGGTGAAGGCTGGGATTCCCCTTTGCCTGAGGACATGGAGGCAGAGTGGAAAAAATGGAAAAAATCTCTTTAAGATTTGAAAGAGCTGCAAATACCACGTGTTTGTATACCCATTCCTCTGTACGATGTTCAGAGTAAAGAACTTTGTGTTTTCGCTGATGCCTCAGCCAAAGCCATTGCTGCTGTTGGATACCTGAAGGTGACAGATCATCATGGTCACACTAATGTTAACTTCTTATTTGGGAAATCCAAATTAGCACCACAGCCAGACATTACTGTCCCAAGACTGGAGTTGTGTGCTGCTGTATTAGCAGTGGAGATTGCAGAGTTGATTGTGGAAGAGATGGACATGACTTTTGATCATATCTGGTACTATACTGACAGCAAGGTAGTACTAGGCTACATTTATAATCAAACACGGAGGTTCTATGGCTACGTGAACAACAGGATTCAACATATACATAAATCCAGTTCGCCTGCACAATGGCGATATGTTCCCACAGAGCTTAACCCAGCAGACCACATATCCAGATCTGTACCTGCAGCATCGTTAGTTTCCAGTTCATGGCTCACAGGCTCACACTTGTTGCATAATTCTCAGCTTCGGTCTGAATCACAAAAGTCATTTGTGCTTGTGGATCCAACCTCAGATTCTGAAATACGCCCACATGTGGTTTCAAACCTTACTGAAGTTCCCAAGGTCACATGGAATTCTGAGAGATTTAGCAGATTCTCTAACTTTAACACTCTCATCAGAGCAATTGCACGTCTGATTTACATTGCCAGATCTTTCTCCAAATGCTCGCAAGATGATAGTTGCAGAGGATGGCATATCTGCTGCAAAGGTCCTTCTGAAGAAGAGCTGGACAAAGCAAAAATCCTTGTGTTGAAGAATGCTCAATACGAGAGATATCCAACAGAGATTAAAAGCATCACTGCAACTCACAACCTTCCTCATAAGAGTGTGTTGAGGAAACTATCTCCTGTCCTTAACAGCGATGGCTTACTTCGAGAAGGGGGTCGTATTGTGAGGTCAGGTCTGGAAACTTGTGAAGTTAACCCTATTATCATCCCGGGTACACATCAAGTGGCAAAACTGATTGTGCGACATTATCATGAGTCTGTGGAACATCAAGGCAGACACTTTACAGAAGGTGCTGTCAGAGCTGCTGGATTTTGGATTGTAGGAGGTAAGAAGTGCATACGCAGTTTGCTTTTCAAGTGTGTAATCTGCAAGAAGCTGCGAGGGAAGACAGAGCATCAGCAGATGTCTGATTTGCCAGTGGAACGGTTGACAGTAGCTCCACCCTTTACCTATGTGGGTGTTGATGTTTTCGGACCATGGGAAGTGACTGCCCGTAAGACCAGAGGAGGTCAAGCTAATTCCAAGAGGTGGGCAGTTATGTTTTCATGTAGGTGCTCAAGAGCTGTCCACATTGAAGTAATCGAGGCAATGAGCTCTAGTAGTTTCATCAATGCCTTAAGGAGATTTTTTGCAATCAGAGGGCCAGTTAAACAACTGCATTCAGATCGAGGTACAAATTTCGTTGGAGCTTCCTGTGAACTCAAAATGGATGAATCTTGTGTCAGCTCAGAGAATGTGCAGAAATATCTGAAAGAACACAATTGCACCTGGATATTCAATCCACCTCATGCCTCTCATATGGGTGGTCACTGGGAGAGAATGATCGGGATTGCACGTCGCATTCTTGACTGCATGCTACTTAAAGAGAAGTCTTCCCGTCTCACACATGAGGTCTTGACGACGTTCATGGCGGAAGTTACTGCAGTGATGAATTCACGGCCTTTAATCCTCTGACCCAGAATTTCCCTTTATTCTCACCCCTGCAACTCTTTTGACACAAAAGACGGGTGCAACACTTCCCCCACCTGGAGACTTCGGGAATAATGAGTTGCTTAAGGAAGAATGGAAACAAGTGCAAAGGTTGGCAGATGTCTTCTGGACAAGATGGAAAAAAGAATACCTTAGTACTTTGCAACACCGACGAAAGTGGCAAGACAAAAAAAAACGAATTTGAAAGAAGGGGATATTGTCTTGGTAAAGAACATTCAAGTGAACAGAAATGAGTCGCCAATGGCAATCATTGTGAAAACATCACCAAGCAAAGATGGATTGGTGAGGAAAGCTGATGTCAAAGTGACTAAGGATGGCATTCAGAAGATCCTGTCACGTCCTGTCTCTGAACTTGTCCTTCTTCTGTCACCTAATGATAAGCTATAAGTTGATTTGGGATTCTAAAAACCCCAGGCGGGGAGTGTGCAGGACTGAATTTATTTTGATTTTTCAGTGGATTTATCATTTTGTAAATGTGTATTCTAGTGAGGACTTTAATTTTGAAAAGCACAGACAACCTCTTAGTTCAGGAAGCAGGAAGTACTAGTAGCACCACTAGCAGAAAAATGTGGTAGCTGTGTGACATCTCTAAACATCACCTTTCTTTTCATCTGTTAGACGCAATGTCTGTAAGTATAGTGTTAAATTTATTGTGTGATACATTTGAGAAGGTTATTTGATATTAAGATGTATATTTTCTTAGTTTAATTATCCTTGTGTTATTGTCAATCTGTAATTTTCCAATTATATATTTAGTGATTGTATATTTTGTATATTTTTACAGTTTCACAGTTGAATCATAAACTTCAGAAACGACTTGAGGTGTCCAGCGAGGTTTTTGAGTCACTGTTTAACTTACTGGATAGTTAGATGTCAGAGAAATCTGATAAGGCCACTACACTCGCCAAATTAATATAAATACAGAGTCTACTCACTATATAGTCAAACACACACACACACACACACACACACACACACACACATATATATATATATATATATATATATATATATATATATATATATATATATATATATAATTTATTATACATTACTACGTTTTTACAGTGTTTACCACTCGTTTATTGCACAGTATCTGGTATGAAGGTTTTAGCCGCGATGTTAGCACATTGATCTAATGATTGATTTAGTCATTCAATTCAACATATTCTGTACAACTGTATAGCCTAACTAATTTAGCTGATTCTTGTTGTCGTCATTGGCGTTTGTTATGAATAACAAAAGCAGGTTAATATAGTTTGGTCTGTTTTTGTTTAGCCTAACTTTATTTACTACAGGTGCCCTCAGTCTCTCAAATACCATTTTAAAGCCATTTACTGGTCAATAAATATTATGTTGCGAATAATCAGCTTTGTTCTTTTGTTTCCCCAGAACAACCATTACATTTCTAAAATAATCTGAACATTTCAGTGGCAACATTGAATTACAGTAAGTTACCTGCACCACATGCAAGTACTTTATTACTATGAACATTCTCTGTGTGAAATTGTATTGTTTGACTGTGTACTTGTTTTTTTAATCAGTTATTCTCTGAAAATCTTCCCTCATGCTCTCAAATCTCATTCATGGTACAATAATAAAAATAATATCACTGGTTTGGTTCACAAATAATGCTATGCATTTTTTATTATATCTTTATCATTTTATCATATCTTTTAGACATTTTAACTCTGAAATTTAACTTCAAGTTTAGTCTTTTTCGACAAAAAAAAAAAAAAAGGAAAAAAACTATTATATGGCTTCAGAAGACTTACAACACAACCCATAACACATGAGTTGTGAACTCATTGATTATTTTTAGGATCTTTTCTGGGACATTTTTGGAGCTTAACCATTTTTACATAAATTTTTGCATTGAATTGAACAAGACAAGAGTATGAATGGTTTAATGAATGATTTACACATTTTTTTTTCTGCTTGTGTTGCATTATGCCTGAGATCTGCTTTTGGCTTCCACAGACAGAGAGTCAAACAGGTTTGGAACGTCACAAGGCTGAAGAAATTATTTAAATTTCACAACTATCACTTTAATAACCTTACTAACAGTAATTTTTGTACTTTGCAGGGATCTTGGTAAGCTGAAATACAAGTTTGAACAAGAATAAAAATTCTCCTGTAGACCTGAAAATCATTGAAGTGCCTGGACCATCCACCAGAAAAGAGGAAAAACAAACGGAAAACGAATCTGCTGTACCTTTTCACTTTTCTAACTTGTTAAGTACCTCACACCAACTTGGTCCCATAGTGACATTTTTTACCACAAACGAAATTGCTGACCATGTAAATTCTTATTGAAATGACTGGAATTCACCAGTGAACATTCACAGAACAACAGATCATTTTACTGCACCTTAATACTGTTTCCGGGTCGAAGCCTCTACTTCTACTTCCTCTATCTTGTTTCATGAGAATACTCAACAACCATTTATGAACACTATTGATTCAAGTCACACATTTAAGCTTTTCAAAAGCCATAGTGTACATTACAGTCTCCAGTCTAACGGCATCCCAGACTTCAACACTTTATGACTCAAAATAGCTGAATAACTAACCATCGGAGATTTCGGTATAGAGATAAAGGTTAGGATCATAATTTTCAGGAATATTACAGCACAATGAGTGTATATTAGCACTGTTTATTTGTTTTTGGCATCTGATAGAGCTTTTGGACTTGGAAACAGTGATGTCAGACTTACAGTACCATCAGACTGAAACACAAATGTTTTAAAGTTAAGTAAAGATGGACATTTTTAATTAGTCAAAATGTATTTTTTTTTACATTGATTTATTTCGTGGAACATATGTGTTTCCATGCATTTTGTTGAGATGTCTTTTCTTGTTTATCTTGGTTGATTATTCATGTTGCTTATGTATTATACTATTTGTTTGTGTATTCATTGATATTAATCTATAGTTAGCTTTTTCCCATGTGCATGGAAGTGTATGTATAAAAATGAATATCAAATATGTAATAAACAATTCTTATTTTGTATTTGGTTCAATTTGTTTATTATAATAGAAACCATAGGTAACCATAGTAACAACATGAAATTAAATATTTTTAAAAAAATTAAATTTGGTTCCTGAGGCACCCAAAGTGGTTCCACACTGCCTAATATAAGAGTTCCTCAGGAAACTTGTATGGTTCTTCAGAGAACCACCCCTTTTTAAAGGGTGCCTAGACTCTAGAGGATCTACAGACGGTTCCGCCGGTGTGGCAAAGTGAAGAACCCCAAAAGGTTCCTCCAGGCACCTTTTATTTTTACAGTGTGGAGCTTACCAACAGTGGTTACACAAAACAATACTTGGCAAAGACACTCTTCTTCCTCTTCCTCTTTTAGTTTTATGGCGGATTGCATCCACGACTTATCAGGTGCATACCGCCACCTACTGTACCAGAGTATATGGGTAACGATTCAATTATCTATTTTACTTAAAAAAATAAAAAAAACTTTCCCATATAACTATTTTAATATTACATATATATTTATATCCCTAGATCTTATACTATACCCCTATACTCTTCAGATATTCCACAACATCATTCTGTGTATCCTCTACCCCTTCTCCTGTTGTTCCCAATACACCCTCAAGGTCCCATTTTTTTTTGCACTCCAAACATTCATCTGATTGACTTTTACCTAACATAGCCAATGTTTTATTTAACCCTATATGTGGTCAAACCTCAGTCTGGTTAAAACTGTCTCATCCCTTCTGTTCCTTCTGATCACACCCTGTGTATTGATAGATTTCTGTATACTATAATATTTCCTTCCACTATTATACATGTTCCTACGGTGACGCATTGCTGCCACATTTTATTTTTTCCACTCAATTATGTCGTAATAACGAGATCTTATGTTGTTAAAACAACATATTTTCTCTTAACAACAAGATCTTATGTCGTTAAAACAACATATTTTTCTCATAATAACGAGATCTTATGTCGTAATAACAAGATGTTATGTTGTTAAAACGACATAATATGTCGTAATAACGAGATGTTGTGTAGTTAAAACTACATATTTTCTCGTAATAACGAGATCTTATGTCGTTTTAACAACATCTTTTCTCGTAATAACGACAGCTTATGCCGTTAAAACAACATCTTTTTCTCGTAATAACAAGATGCTATGTCGTTAAAACGACATATTTTCTTGGCCTTATAAGCACATGTGTAGTCATGTACAAAATATACCTTTATCCACATAAAATTAATAGCCAATCATGTCTTTATCATACTTCTACGTTCAAAAAGCTGAAGCAATAGCAGCCCCCAATGGACATTCATGTTAAAAGATCAAATTATGTACACACCTTATTAATAAAGCATGTGTAGCCTACAGATTAGCAGAAGAGCCCAGAATACGAACATTGTGTTTAATTGCACATTAGGCTAAGCATTTTTCTCCCATAGGAAACCCTTATAATAAAGAAAAAGCTTAATGTGGCTTAATAGGCTACTTCAGTGATAAAGATCAAATGCTGTACACATTAATAAACCATACTATCCTACAGAAAAGCAGATGAGCCCAAAATATGAACGCAACGCATTTAATTACACGTTAAGCATTGTCTTTCTATGGGAGAATGGCATTGCGGTGCACAGCAAATCCAATGCAAAACAAAAATGAAAAATATAAGTAGCCAATAAAATAAACAAATTATTGTGGCATTAATTAGCCCACAAACAATATTTATTTTAAAGCCTACACAAATTTATTTAAAGAAAAACACCAGTGTTGGGCGTTTATCTGTATAGGCTAAGTGTTTCAGCCGCCCTTTTCAAACCGGCGCAAGAAAATGCAACAGAATTTGATTTGTTAAACATGAAGAGGACTTATCCGTCAGGCATGGCCGCTCGCTCTAACGTTAACCTAGATAAATGTTTGCTATTGTTAAACGCATATCCAAGTGTTTGTGCGGAGTGTGGAGGAGCACGCACTGCATTACGTGGAGGCGCCGGTGCCATCACTCGCATTTTCCTATCAACAGTGCGGAAACAACTTAAAATAGTCCATCATTTCTGGTCATACAGAAAAGAATAATACATCAGTCACAACTACTTTTATTTGTGTAAACTCACAACAACAAGAAAACGTTGTGCTTTTGTAAAATAAAAGAAAACAAACAGGGCGCGCTTTGATGATCTCTGTGAATTGGAGCGCGTCTCAAAAATGAACTGAAAAACAGTGTATAGACAAGCCTCACAGACATGAGAAATATAGCTATCTATATATAGCTTATAAAAAATGTCCACCAATGAAAATAATCCAATCGAAAGCAAATACATACGGTACCATCTGATTATGCAATCCTGTCCGTATGAAAGGCGCATCCAGGCTACATTACAGCGGAGATGTATGGAGGTATGTTTCCAGGCAGCCTACACTGATTTAGAAAAGACTAGTTTATTATTAATCAATTAAAATTCTTAGTTATTTTTTTCAGACACATTTCTTATCATTAGGCTACTTTTGTCGGTGCTTTGCGGCAAGTTTTATGCATGCGCTTGAGCGCAGAATATGCTATATATGCACCCAGGATAGAATATAAACGTGCAATAAGTCCTAATTGCTTAAATGAATGACTACTAGTCTAGAAAAATCTTTAGTCTATGGAAACTCTAATCAATAGCCTACATTTGATATTTGGCATTATTTAATTAGTAATTAGTATCCAGCTCTTTACATTAAATTAGTTGAGTTAGCATAATTAGTTAATGAATAAAATTAAGATTTAAATTAAGATACTAACCATATATTTCTATATAGCATTGCTTATTCCACCACACAAAGGACTGTTTATAAGGTGACAATCTGTTATACATGTGAAGATTGTAGGCTGTATCTTGAAGATTTTTGTATTGTATTGTATCTTCTGTTATAAAGATGAAGATTGATATTTCATTAATTAAACAAAATAAGAACACAATGTTGTAAAAAATAAACAACTTAGGCTATGTTCTGTTAGATGTGTTTTGACTACTTTTTCAGACATTCATTCTATATATATTCAGACTTTCATTCTATATATTAAGACTTTCATTCTATATATTCAGATTTTTATTCTATATATATTTAGACTTTCATTATATATATATATTCAGACTTTCATTCTATATATATTTAGACTTTCATTCTATATATATTCAGACTTTCATTCCATATATATTCAGACATTCGTTTTATATATAAAGACATTCATTATATATATATATATATATATATATATATATATATATATATATATATATATATATATGTAAGGAATAATTGACGACAGGCCGTTGAATTATTAGAAAAATAATGCACACCCGAGGTGGTAATGCGGTCACGACGCGAAGCGGAGTGGCCGTTCACCTCGGGTGTGCATTATTTTTCTAATAATTCAACGGCCTGAAGTCAATTATTCCGCTTATACTACAGTTACCACACCTTGAAACATTGTTCAGATTATGTATTTCAAGACGTTTGTAAAGTTTTTGTCATTAAAACGCTCTTGTATGTAGGACTAATTTCTTACGCATCTAGTCCAATGCCTCCGTTGCTAATTCCAAAACGTCATTTTAGAGTTAGTAACGGAGGTTTGAGCCACTGATAGCAGACTAAAGCTGGGGACACACGACTAGCTGACACATTCTCTGACTGTTTTCATCGACTGCAGCAGATTTTAAACACCGACTTTGAACACAGACTGAACGCGCTGAACGCGCGTTTGGGCATTATCAGTCATAAGTATCAAATTGCATTCATAACCGGCCTTAAAGTGTGTCCCCAGCTTTATGCAGTTATTAATGCAGTTATTAGAGAGAGATGTTGCAATAATGAGACAGAAAAGCATGTGCGTCAGTATTATTAGCCTATTTATTTATTAATTTAATTCGTTTTAATTAATTCGTTCATTCTTTTTTTTTTTTTTTTTTTTTTTCATTGACAGATGACAGTAGACTATAGCCAAATAAATGAAACACAAAGCCCTTTTAACAAGTGGGCCTATAAATAATTATTTATTTATTATTATCTGCAATAAAAATCCGTACTGCAGGACTATCCATTTATTTAGCCTATATTCAGTTTAATTTTCTATTGATTATAATATAGACAGGACTATATACTTTATTTATTAAAATTAAACTGCATGTTTCCATTGATTGTGAAGCTAGACATTGAAAATTGCAGATCAAGCGCATGGGGCTAAATGCTTTTTCTTGTTATGAATTGTATCCTATTTTCCGTTATTACCGTTAACTACGCGAAGTGATTTGGAACTGTAATGCGGTCAAGACCTGCCTGGAACTACTTTAGCCGTGCGTTTCCCTGAAAATAATGCACACCTTAGAACGTTCGTCAACCAATCAGATTCAAGCATTCAACGGCCCTGTAGTATAAATATATATATATATGTATATATATATATATATATATATATATATATATATATATATATATATATATATATATATATATATATTCAGACTTTCATTCTATATATTCAGACTTCATATTATAAATGTAATTATTTCCTGAACGGCTTGCCATAATATATATATATATATATATATATATATATATATATATATATATATATATATATATATGTGTGTGTGTGTGTGTGTGTGTGCGTGCGTGTGTGTGTGTGTGTGTATATATATATATATATATATACTTATATAAAGTTTTATTTATAAAGTCCAGTACATATGGTACTGCCACTCGTCACAACGGCTGCCACATTTGCTAGGCGAAAAAAAAACTGACAAATTGAACAACTCCAGGGACACAGCTTGCAAGAATTTGTTAATGTGACAATACATTTTGTTAGTTTCATTTTCCAAATAACCAGTGGTGGAATATACTTTAGATTGTTATTCAACTCCACTTCATCTCAGAAGCAAATATTATACTTTTTATGAGAAACTGACTTTTTAAACATGTTTAAACATATTAGATTTTGATATTAGATATTGTTTTAAAAATATGAACAGTATATAATAGAAACACTAAAAATACACTCACCTAAAGGATTATTAGGAACACCATACTAATACTGTGTTTGACCCCCTTTCGCCTTCAGAACTGCCTTAATTCTACGTGGCATTGATTCAACAAGGTGCTGAAAGCATTCTTTAGAAATGTTGGCCCATATTGATAGGATAGCAACTTGCAGTTGATGGAGATTTGTGGGATGCACATCCAGGGCACGAAGCTCCCGTTCCACCACATCCCAAAGATGCTCTATTGGGTTGAGATCTGGTGACTGTGGGGGCCATTTTAGTACAGTGAACTCATTGTCATGTTCAAGAAACCAATTTGAAATGATTCGAGCTTTGTGACATGATGCATTATCCTGCTGGAAGTAGCCATCAGAGGATGGGTACATGGTGGTCATAAAGGGATGGACATGGTCAGAAACAATGCTCAGGTAGGCCGTGGCATTTAAACGATGCCCAATTGGCACTAAGGGGCCTAAAGTGTGCCAAGAAAACATCCCCCACACCATTACACCACCACCACCAGCCTGCACAGTGGTAACAAGGCATGATGGATCCATGTTCTCATTCTGTTTACGCCAAATTCTGACTCTACCATCTGAATGTCTCAACAGAAATCGAGACTCCTCAGACCAGGCAACATTTTTCCAGTCTTCAACTGTCCAATTTTGGTGAGCTCGTGCAAATTGTAGCCTCTTTTTCCTATTTGTAGTGGAGATGAGTGGTACCCGGTGGGGTCTTCTGCTGTTGTACCCCATCCGCCTCAAGGTTGTGCGTGTTGTGGCTTCACAAATGCTTTGCTGCATACCTTGGTTGTAACGAGTGGTTATTTCAGTTAAAGTTGCTCTTCTATCAGCTTGAATCAGTCGGCCCATTCTCCTCTGACCTCTAGCATCAACAAGGCATTTTCGCCCACAGGACTGCCGCATACTGGATGTTTTTCCCTTTTCACACCATTCTTTGTAAACCCTAGAAATGGTTGTGCATGAAAATCCCAGTAACTGAGCAGATTGTGAAATACTCAGACCTGCCCATCTGGCACCAACAACCATGCCACGCTCAAAATTGCTTAAATCACCTTTCTTTCCCATTCTGACATTCAGTTTGGAGTTCAGGAGATTGTCTTGACCAGGACCACACCCCTAAATGCATTGAAGCACCTGCCATGTGATTGGTTGATTAGATAATTGCATTAATGAGAAATTGAACAGGTGTTCCTAATAATCCTTTAGGTGAGTGTATGTCTTATAGATTAGTGATAGGCAATGTCAGTCCTGGAGGGCCGCTGTCCTGAGTTTAGCTCAAATAATGTTTTTTTCATGTTAAAATATTTTATGGTTTGATTTTTGAGTATGTGAGTTAATTTAACTTATTCTTCCCTCTTTCTGAGAACATCTCAGTGACATGGCAGCCCACACCTGAGTCAGCCCTACAAACCTGTTAGTGGACAGTGGAAATATGCACTCATCCCAGATGACAAATATAACTTACATAAAAGTAATGTATACAATTGTATCATTTACAAATTTTAATTCACATAACCAAAAGTTTATTTCTCTACCAATCTGTCAAGAAGAGAAAACAATCTGTTCATTCTCTCCCTGCTGTCCTGTGATCTCCTCTCTGTATCTCTCTCTGAAACTTCATGTCCTCCTCCCTAAATATCTTGATCAGCTCATCCTCTCGGTCTCGTTTTCTCTTGGCTGCTGCTGTGGTTCCTCGTTCTATCCTTCGCGGTCCGGGGAAAGAAGGACGGTAGGCAGGGTTGCCAGGTCTGTGCAACAAAATAAGGCTAAAAAGCCAAATTCCCTACTGGATTTGTGAGTCTGAGGGATGTTTTGGGGGTGTTGGAGTGTCGAAATCATACTTCCGGGGGTGGAAATCAACCCGTGGAAAAAAAATTTACCCGCGGCAACAAATTAAAAGTAGCCCAATTCCGCGGGAAAACCCTGGACATGGCAACATTGATGCTAGGTCGCATTAGAAGGATCCTTCGACTTGGCACAGCCTTCGTCGCGCTGCTGTGATGCAATCGGCCTTCAAATGAGGCCTTCGGAGGATGCAGCCCCTGAATTGAGACACAGCTCTTGTGATGGGGACATTATACTGTCAAAGAGCACAGTACTTTGGTTGAGATGTTAAACCAAGGTCCTGACTCTCTGTGGTCTTTAAAAATCCCAGGATGTCCTTTGGAAAAAGAGTAGGTGTTTAACCCCGGCATCCTGGCCAAATTTGCCCATTGGCCTCTGTCCATCATGGCCTCCTAATCATCCCCACATACACTGTTTGGCTTCATCACTCTGTCTCCTCTCCACCAATAAGCTAGTGTGTGGTGGGCTTTTTGGTGCAATATGGCTGCCGTTGCATCATCCAGGTCAGGGGTGTCAAACTCAAATACACAGTGGGCCAAAATGTAAAAATATGTACAAGTCGAGGCGGAGCCAGACTGGTTCAATGTTCATTGCAAAACTTGCATTCATTTCTTATATCTCTATCTGCAGCTTTTCCGGAGTCATTTTTTATGATTACATTTTCCACAGGCCAACAACAGAAAAAAAACAATTTCCTTCAATGAAAAACCAAACATGCCATGTAGTAGCAAGAAAAAAAGTGCAAAAGAGAAACATACATTTAAGCTCAGTTTGCTGTTCTGTGATGCACACTAGTCTAAGCCAAATACTTGGCGTCTCATCTTGGATGCAAGTTCATCAATGTTTGGGGTCAGGCTCTGAGCTGAGGAAATCCTCAGGATTGAGTGACGGTGTTCATCAGTAAGACAACTCCTGTGTGATTTTTTTTGTTCATCTTCATCAAAGAGAATAGTTGTTCACACAGGTATGTGCTGCCAAACATAGAGAGCATTTGAGCAGCGTGGCTACGCAGCTGGGGTATTGTGTCGGGGGTGAAAAGTGGAAACTGTGCAGCACCCACAGAGTCATACTTTGCCTTGAGTGTGTCACTACTTGGAGTTTGATCAGCTCCATTTGGAGGTTGGTAGGTGCACTTTCCATGTCAGCTGCAAATGGATTACTGAGCAGTGCAAACCTGCATTTTTGGACTTCAAAGTCGGCAAATCGCTGAGTGAAGTCGGCACCAAGTATGTTGAGTTTTTCAGCAAACTGTTCAGTTGGGAACACGGCGGTAGAGACCTGCTCTCTTGTAGTTTGGCAGCACAGAAAATGGCTCAAGTTTTCTTGGAGCATATGCGTCTCCCACAGGCGCAGCTTGATTTTAAAAGCACTCACTGCAGCGTACAGTACATGTCTGTGACCACACGGCCCCGCCCCTGAAGCTGGAGGTTGAGAACATTGAGATGGCTCGTGATGTCACACAGAAACACCACTTCACACAGCAACTTTTTATCCCGGAGCTCTGTTGTGTCTTTCCCTTTGCTTTCCATGAACTGACAGATCTCCTCACGCAACTCAAAACATATTTTCAGCACTTTTCCTAGGCTTAGCCATCACACCGCTTTGTGATAGGGCAAGTCACCATATTCTGAACCCAACTCCTCCAGAAAAGACTTGAACTGGCGGTGATTTAAACCTTTGGCTCTTATGAAGTTAACTGCTCGTGTTATGGTGCTCATTACATGTTCCATTTTCAAGGCTTAACCACACAATGATTCCTGGTGTATAATGCAGTGATAAGCTGTCAGTTCACCTGCGCCGTTTTCCTCCCGAATCTTCTCCCGGATCCTACCAACTAATCTACTCTTTTGACCACACATAGCAGGTGCTCCATCTGTCGTCAGTCCCACAAGTTTATCCCAAGGCAGCCCCATTTCATTAACGCATCTGGATACCTCTTCAAAGAGATCTTTTCCCGTAGTTGTGCCATGCATTGATCTTAATCCCAAAAGTTCCTCTGTTACGCACAGACTTGAGTCCACTCCACGGATGAAAATTGACAGCTGGGCAGAATCAGAAGTGTCGCTGCTCTCATCCACAGCAAGTGAGTATGCAATGAAATCTTTTCACTTTTCCACCAGCTGTTGTTGTAGATTGGTGGCAAGCTCACATACACGATCAGCAACGGTGTTTCTGCGCAGACTCACATTTAAAAATGCTTGCCTTTTATCTGGGCACATGACGTCGCAAACTTTCATCATGCAGTTTTTGATGAATTCTCCCTCAGTAAAGGGCCAGCTTGATTTAGCAACCTCTGCTGCCACAATAAAACTAGCCTTTACAGCCTCACTTTGTGATTTGGCTTTTTTGAACATAGCCTGCTGTAATCGCAGACTCCTTTTTAACTCTTCTACCTTCTGGAGCCTCTGTTTCATGTCCAGATGCATGTACCTGTCGTGGTGTTTCGTTTCATAGTGTCGTCTTATGTTATATTCTTTCATTACAGCCACACCGTCTCCACACACAAGACAAACAGGTTTACCTTTTATATCCGCAAATGTATTCTCTGCTTCCCACCTGTCTTGAAACTGTTTGTTTTCAAAGTCCACCTTTCGTTTAACCATTTTTTGGGGGGGAGAGGGATAGCTTTTTTTTTTTTTTTTTACCATAGGTGACTAGCTCACGTAAGTTTAAAATATTCTAGCGGACCCCCCAGAGTGAGTTGTTTAAGGCGACCATTATTTTAGAAGGGGTCACTCAGGCCATTTCCATGGCAACGCGTTATGCGAATCACATGACAGCGCAGCCAAAACAGCACTGTATGATAAATGGATCGCGAGGCAAAGGCCAGATAGTCCCAAGTCCGGTGGTCTCTGAGACCCTTCTAACAAGTGCGCTTTCTGTGACAGGCCGAGAGTTTAGTAATGGCCCCCGTGGCCATAACACAGCAGGCAGGGAGTGTTGTGTGTTTAGGTGAAATCAGTGAACAATTCATGTATTTCAATTCATGCAAAAATTATTCTGAACAGGTAAAAAAGAAACTTAGAAAGAAAGCAAGACAGGTGAGGATAAATGCCAGGTGAGGAGGGCAGTGATGGTGTCAAGTGGAAGAAGATCGACAGCACTTCTGATAATTTAAAACTTAAAAGAAATAAATATTTAACATTGATTGTGATAATTATCAATACTGACTGATATGAAACATTTTATCAAGATAATTTTGGCTATATCACCCAACCCTATAGAACACAAATAAGTGTAAACTCCATGAATGTTGAACTCCATGAACTCCATGAAACTCCAAATCAAATAACCACATTGCCGTTTATGTGTCTTTCAGAAATCAGATCTTTTTTTACCATTTAATGTTTTAGTTAAAACTTATTTAAAGAGATGTTACAATTATTATACAATTATGAATTCTTTGACTTATACAATGCATATTTTTAGGTTTAAGTCATTTCCACCCTTTTTGGATTTTTCTAAATACAGATTCAGACACAAATCATTTCTACAGATATGGGCTCTGCTGCACATCCCTAATATTACTCTTACCTTAATGATTTTGCCAATCATATTCTGCAAAGTCCCTGATGAAAGATGCAACGTATGTATTCAAGGCCATGGTCTTCCTCCGAACAACCTTCCCACTCTTTCTGCTCACCTGGAACTGTGATGTGCATTTCAAATTTTCAGGATTTATCCTGACAAGAAACCTGTAAATACAAAAAAATAAAAAAATATTTTCCAACTAAATCAAGAGTGATCACAATATGTAGCATCATCTGTAATAAGTCACATCACAATAGGGGATAAGCTCTAAACCATCGCTTATGCAAAAATAAATCAATTTGTAACAAAAGTGTATGAATGAACATAGACTGAGGTAAATAAGTGGTGCAACTGCACAAGGTCCTGGCAGATCACCAGGTCAGGTCCTCACAGACGTGTAAAAGAAAGTTCTGATTTAGACAAAAATAAGCGCAAATAAATCAATAAGAGGAGTCAAAATTTTAATTTTATAACAAGAATCCGAATCCTAACCTTGGTTATCCATTTTCAGGATACATTGATCGATTTTCAATTCCCAACCCTATGATATAAAACAATGAACGTGCAGGCACTTCCACCGACTTAAAATGGTAAATAACAAAATTATTAGATAATTCGGACCTTATAATAGGCTACATATGCAATCTATGTTTATAAAATCACATTTATTAATCAAGTAGGCTAGCTATCAACATGAAGGAAATCTGCTTCTGACTTACAGACATTAGAACATAAGCCACGGGTAGTTCTTCTAAACTTTAACCTGTTACTATTTTTGCATGAAAAAATATAAAGAATCATCACTAACCAGATATTTATGGCGAAAACTTTGCCGACAGAGACAGCTACGTGATGCAAAGGCCTGCGCTCTTGCTCAGGGAACTGAAGAGTTCTTCTTCATAAAATGGCAGCTTGTGGTTATTTTTCACGGTCATTTCGTACTACTGTATTTAAATTTACAGTAGCCTAGCATGTCCCAAACTACATTGAAACCTAGAGTAGCCTATCATATTGTACACAGCTGAATGTTGAGAATAAATTAAATTGAATATCGAAATCGTGGCTAGCTATTCTAAATAACTTTAAAGTTATTAGCTAGAATCCATGCATACAAATATTAAGATTTATTACTTACCAGATGATGAAGTTCCAGGTCCGCAGAAAAGACATGTCTACTCGATGCACTGACACGACAGAAAAACTCTCATGCGCTCTCATGCACCCCCCACTGACAGAGATTAAGACTGTTAATGGTCACCCAGTCCTGAAAATGTTTTATGTAAGAATAACATTAGTAGGCTAGCAATTTTACCTGCGGAATTGTGTGTGGTGTGTTTCGCGGTCAATTTGCACTGCTGTATTTAGATTTACAGTAACTGATAATTTCCCAGAAGGCATTGAAAATCTACAGTAACATATTGTCAACTGTGTGCACAGCACATAACTGTTGAAAATACAAAATAATACTGTAAAAAGCAACAAAATCTAAAGTAACATACTGTACATAGGTTATACAGCAAGAAACTGTTGAGAAAAACAGTATAATGCTGTGAAAACAACAGAAATCATTTGCAGTGTATGAGAATTAGAGAGCAATCAGCTTGATGAAATTAAAGGTGTATCTTCGTGTCTGTGACCACTGTTTACTGAGCTTGATGACTAATGATCTGAAAATAAGTTGACAATTCAAAATAACAGCTGAATATCTGTTCACAAATACAATGTATTGTTTAAAGTGTTACTGCCCTTAGTTATTATTTTGGAATAAATGTAAAAATGCTTAAAAGCACTTAATTGATAAGATTTATACTTGGTTTTAATAAATAGAACATTAATTACATTGTTAACGTTAAATTACAAAATAGTAATATATCTATTTTATATATTTTAGAACACCACTGCACACCACTGATAGACACAATTGGGCCATTTCTAAATTTATGGTTACATGAGAAATGTAGGGGGATCTATTGCAATACTTCTTTTTAATAAACACAAAACAATGAATATAATACACACAGTAGAACTCTTAAGAACATGTAACAGGGGTATAATGCAAGACAAAGAACTGATGGCTAAAAATGCTCAGGGATTATAAGGAACTGAACAAGAGGTGGGTCTAATCAATGAACACATTGGTACCCATAGAAACAAACTCTACACCTGTGTATCTGTTGCTAATGACTCCTCGGGAAGCTTCCTCGCTCCTCGTTCATCGCCTCCTCGCGGTGCAATTAGATAATTGAGATGTCCTTCAAGATGGCTGAATTCAGGTCATGGGCTGGGGGACGGGGGAGCGAGGAAATATTAATTTTGATACAATGGGTGCATCTCAATCAGCTCCCTAGTTCAGAAGTCAGGGAGTTGGCCATTTTAAGGGCTGTCTCAATCGCAAAACCCTACCAGTGCAGTGAAACATTCGCTTCCTAACACACCAGTGGTGTAGTCTTTTGTAGTGACTATTGTGATCCCCCCCGCCTCATACTCACCCGTCCCAGAGCGTCACCCCATAAGCACCACCACACTCTCTAATGCATACAGTATGCATCGACATGTAATTGAGAGCATTATGAAAGACTAAGTGTTATCAACATGTCAATTTATTATAAGCAACACAAGACTTTAACAGCCAATGACATTTACAGCTGGGGAGACTGGACTGATTGTCTACTGTTTAGTGTCAATCACCATCTAACTCAGCCAGTTTAGAGCTACATTTAGCCTTAGATGTTATATGAATATGGTCCCTGAAGCAAGTTTTATCAGCAAACAATAAAAAAGAAATGTAAAAAAAATTAAACATTATAGGCACAAATACAAATTTACTTTTAGAAATGGTGTTTTTGAAAAAAAACAAAAAACAAATGGTGTTATTGTTTTGGCAAGTTTACTGTTTAAATTAAAACGTATGAAAGTGAAAACTTGTGTGATATTCCTTTTAAAATAACGTTTTAATAGATTGCATTATTATTATTATTATTATTATTATACATTTTACTGTGCAATTTTTTTCATAATTTCTTAGAGTTAGACAGATCTTTTATTTTGTTGGGTTGTAGACATTTGAGTTTCTGTGTGTTTTAATAAACTTAAGTAATATATTTATGTTATAATTTCTTCAAGTTATACCGAACTTTTATTTTGACAGGTTGTCGTAAGACATTACATTTTATCAAATGAAATAGTGAAATTCTCGTGAAGTGACTCTCATCGCAGCTGAACTGCGATGAAGTTCACATGTGTAGCCTACTGTACATCATGTCTCAATACAGTGAAATGCTGAAAACACCACGAGCGTCACGCGTGCTTCAGTGTTTGTGTAGTGGAGCACACATTGAGCGCTCATTCCCAGAGACGCGTAGAACAATTGCCGTCTCTTTGAACTTTAATATTCACAGACACTAGTCCATGTCGAGATTTGATTCATTGTACAGCCCTACTTTTGATTTATTAATTCAAAAATGGCCAAATTCCGTGACGTTCTGCTTTATACAGCAAGTTCCATTTGTGACTGGATTCCGCGATTCGATCCATGTCGCTTCGCAAAAACAGACAGGGTGAATTTATGAATGAAAGTGTGAAAGTTCTGACACAAAACAAAGTTGTTACGTATCCTCACGCTTTTTTAAGTGGGTATACGGAAATCCTTGGCCTTTCCTAGTGGGTATACGCCGTATACCTGCGTATCACGTAGACTACACCACGGTAACACACACAATGCACAGTGAAACCAGGGAGCATCGATGTTTATACTATGTTCAATTAACCAAAGTTCTGAAGCACAAAACAGAAATCGTGTGAGTCAAGTCACTAGACATAATGGCACACAATAGCTAAAAAAAATAAATAAAAAAAAATAAATACAAATATAAACATAATCCTGACACAAATATTGCTGCCTAGTTTTCTAGATTAGCATGTCTTACCCCACTCTCTATTATACTGCTCACTACTTTTTTTTTAAACAATATAAAGTATACAGTATGTGATATTGTACAGTATTTGACTAGAAATGTTGTTGCCACATAATATCACTAAATCCTATGTGACATCGATAAATGAAAATGTGTTGAATAGATCCCTTAAAATCCATTTAAATTTCCCCTCAATAATAATAATAAAACACTCTGTACAGTAGGTGTATTTGCTTCTACCTTTCATTTCCTTTCAGGATTCTATAGGAAGGCTCTCTCTTTGGACGACCTTCATATGTGTGTCCTCTTGTTACCTTTCAGAGGAACCAGACTTGGTCAGGCACAATGTCTCAGACTTCTTTCAGTGTCTTAGAAAGTCTGTTCATGAACCCCCACAGGAGAATCCAGTGCAAAAACAGCATACAACAGTGTACCAAAGTCCACACACCAGCATCTTCATTTGTACCTTCTTCAATATATTATTTGCTGAGGTAGGGCCCAAGGGGGGCATGACCTGAAAGAGCTTGCTGACATATTGAACTATATAGAAAATCACACAAAATATTCAATATTGATACTCAGAGGAGTATAGTAGGAAGATACAGAAAAAGAAGGAAAAGAGCAAGAGCAGTGGGAAGCTTTATCTCAGAGAAAGAAAAAAAATAAAAGAGATTTGCTGCGTGGTGTAACATGTCTCCAAACAGACATTTTGGGACTGCTGATGCAGGCAATAAAACTGTTGAACTGAAATGGTTTGTCTGAAAACTGAGCGGAGCTCTTAACCCACCACAGTCTCCATTGGACAGTTGTGTATGTATTTTAATGAAAGAAGTGAATCTCCCATTACATTGCAAGGGAGTTTAGTCTCACTGCCTTTTTACTGAGACATTCACTGAACATAAACCTGTACAAATATTTATTACACCCACTTCACGCATTATCCATTTGCAGTATGCATGCAGTGAAGAAGCAGCATGCATGCGTTCATTGTGCTTTGACATAAGATGCATTTGCATTGTGCAACTGATCATTGGCTTCTGTATACCAGATACAAAAATTAGTTCTTGTTTTTTTTTAGTCACTGAAAGGTGTTTTCCATCATTGTGATTCTCTTTGCACACATACAGTAATATAATCTTTCATAGATGTATTGACGTTTAAACACAATAATGCAATATTTGGTTGTAGCAAAGTAAGATGTTATGGGAAGAAGTAGGCGGGAACCTAAAGGAGGCGGGAAGTAAAGATGGCAGCCCCTCACGGTCGACTGCCGCCACACATAATAAAACAACACGGCAAAAAAAATAGTCCAGGCCTGGTCCTCTCTCGTCCTTCATGATCGTCGCTCCTCCTTTTATGCTTCCGCTCCTCCGTGAGAGATACGAGACCGGTGTGTTGCGCAGGTGTCACTCATTAGCATTCACGCCACTGGCCTCGCGCAGTTCTCTCATGGCCCCCGGCCTCGTCCTGCTCACTACATCGGTCTACACAGATTTATATATAAGCAAGTGGCCACCAGATTGTCCAGCAGATGCGTATGTGGATGCGGAGCTTGGCCCTCCAGTGCTCCACAGCCCAGGTCCGCCACTGCTCCAAAACCCAGGCCCGCCACTGCTCCACAACCCAGGCCCGCCACTGCTCAATGGTCCAGGTCAGCCAGTGCTCCTCAGTCCAGGTCCACCACTGCAGCACGGCCCTCTGTTCCATGGTTCACGGCCTAGGCCCAT
This sequence comes from Vimba vimba, assembly GCA_022828995.1. NCBI lineage: Eukaryota > Metazoa > Chordata > Actinopteri > Cypriniformes > Leuciscidae > Vimba > Vimba vimba. The sequence continues at coordinate 22,586,276 of CM040819.1, forward strand.
GCTCCACGGCCTAGATCCGCCCATGCTCCATGACCCAGATCCGCCACAGCTTTACAATCAATGTTTTGCCTTGGTCCTGGTCCTGTCCCCCTTCACGGACCTAAAACAGATCTTTGTGGAATACCACATGATAGGGATAGAGATATGAAGCCTCTTAAATCTTTTAAAGAGCATCTTGCAGGTAAAAAAAAAATCTGAATGAATATATAACCGTGTATGAAAATACCATATGAAGAGATAATGCAGGATTTAAAATGTTTTAAAACGACATAAGGACACCAATTTAGTAGATAAAGTTGACTGCTCGTACAAACCGCTTTTTTTCAACATCGCGTCATTTTACGTCACACGAGGGAGACGTGTGCTGTGCTCTGCCGCAGCTCAGTGCAGAATAGGTTGGTATTCAGTAAGAGCGGTCGTGAGTGTGTGTGTTTTCACTAGTTTTGTATTTCAATTTATCATCGTCATGGTAAATTTATGTGTTTGTGGAGCTTGCAAAAACTCCAGTCTGTCAGGACTGGTGGAGGACCACCGGTTTCCTAACAAGAAAAAGGACGGTGCTATCTTTCGTGCCTGGGTTTGTGCAGGTGAAGAGACGGGATTTCTCTTCCGCGTCGGCTTCGGAAAACGCGGTCGTGTGTAGCGTTCACTTCAGATCGGAGGATTAGGCTATCGTCCCGGCGATATGATGGAGTTCAACATGGGATACCGAAGTAAGAACCGGGTGAGACTCAGAGCTGATGCGGTTCCTTCAGTGCACGCATCTTCGGGTTCTCCCGCCGGATGTAGGCGCGAGCACAACATCAACTGGCAAACGCAATGTAAGCGGAACGAAACTGAGCTACTCGTTATTGTGTTTGTGTGGACCGTTTATCAGTTTGGACCAGTGCAGCGCGAGCCTGATCAAGCAACACTGTAACTGCAAGATCCAGTATATAAAGCATTTGAATTCGCCACATTAGTAATAACATCGCTGCAAGATCTAGTGAGAAATATTCACATTTCTCCGTTATTAACGGATCAAACAGCGCTGACGTAGAAACCAGGAATAAACATGAACATGCAATGAATGAACGAACTATCCAGTGTCCACAGATCAGCAACATTCACCATGTCTGTAGTAACACTAACTGCAACCATGGAAGTTTGGCATTTTCCACTAAGGCCCAGTATGCATCCACCTCCCTGCAACACTGACTTTCCTCAGCTGTAAACATTGCCTCGCATTTCCCACACAAGCACCTATGGAACAAAAAATGTATCAGGAATAAATATCTCTCTGTCTCTCGATGAGAAACCGCTAAGTTATATCAAGTAAGGTTAGTCTGGGCGGATATTAATGAGCATGACAAACGCCTGATCAAAGCTTAGTTTCTGTTTATTGTAAGTTCCAATATGTTCTGTCTAACATTAATCCTGGCCTGTCCCTGCTCTCTTGGCATCCTAGCAGGCTCATAATTGTATGGCTGTGGTCTGTCAACAATTTCCTCAGCGTCCGAAATGTCATTGCGATCCACTTTTCCCTGTTGTTTGAATCGACCGCTCTCCCTCGTGCTACGTCACGCCCGTCACGCCCATTTTCAGATGCGGAAGTAAAATTTTCTCACAAAAACGACTCCAGAAGCCACTGTAGCGCATTTATAATTTTTTTTTAAAGAAAATCTAGTTCCTACATTATTTTTCTATACATTGACTTGTTGGGTCTTCTAACCTGCAAGATGCTCTTTAAGCTTTTCTCTGATTGTTTCGGGAAAAGACTTGAAGCATCGAGAGTGTCGAAAACAGCGCCATCGTGTGGCAGGTCAAATTTACAGCAGCCATAAATCCACAAAAGCACAAAAAAAAAGCCTGACAATGCTAAATGTGTTTAGTTTTCTGATAATATAATTCACATAATGTATTAAAGTGTGGCAATAAATTCAATGTAAAAATTATTATAATAATACTAATTATAATACCAACAGAGTTGTTTTATGCCAGTAAATGGTGCCTCTTATTATTTTATGTTTTTTATACTGTTTATATGGCAGAATATATGACAATGTAATACAGGCTACATTTTTTTTTTTTAGTAAATGGACTTCAACTTCCAAAAACCCGTAGACAAGTGGTCTGGATTCAAACATTCCAACATGCGAAGTGAAGCATTCATGTGACTGAAAAGAAAGTTTTCGTTGATCACGTGTTTCTCTGAAAACACTACGCGCTCCGGCATGAAGCTTCAAGAGAAATTGCGCTGCGAACTCGATACATGCTTTGAAGCCTCTGTGTCATCACTACCACATGATTGCTGTTGCTGCGGCCGACGTGCACTCTCCCATACAAACAGTAGTGGTGGGCAGATCGAGGCTTCGTGAAACAATGAAACAGTTGAAGCAAATGTGCCATATTGTGTCGAGGCTTCGAAACAATCCGACACCCGTCTCAAGGTGACACAAGTGGTCACTTGCAGGTGTTGATCTGAAACAACCTTGACAACGAGCCATTAAAAAATGTGTTGTTTTTTTTATTGTATTTTTCTAATATGTGAAACTTGTAATCTGTAGGCTCCTCACTGTGCATAATGTTATTTTAATCATGAAAAATGAATATTAATAAAATAAATCAAGCCACAATGTCTCACTTTTTTATAGATTTTTATTCAAAAATATAAATTTCTCTGCTGTGGAAGGACTTAGCCTACTTCTTTTTTTTTTACAGATAATATATCCAGCCTTTGAAAAAATCCTCTCACAAGGGACACTTGTTGCTGGCTGTAACGCAATTCAGATGTTATGGCAAGAAGGAAGCGGGAACCGGCGAACATTCAAACATATTTAATGATAAAAATAAAACAAATACAAAACGAAAGTAAAAGACAGCAGCCCCTCACAGACGACTGCTGTCACAATAAAACAATAAAACACCGGCCTCGTGCCGCTCTCTCACGGCCCTCGGCCTCGTCCTGCTCGCCACATAACTCCATCACCTCTCGCAGGCCGGGGGGTACCCACGAGACTGCGCTCTACCCCCCCTCCCCCTCCTCCGGGGAGACCGGACACAGTGGCTGCGGTACCTGGGGGTATGGACAGACAAGGCGAGAGTAAAGGAGACGGAAGCACGAGGAGCGAGAGAGACGAGAGAGGGGTGAGAGAAAAAAAATCTTGGTCCAGCTCCAACAGTGCACTGCCATCTGGTCCTCCACCAGCTGGGCGATCTTCTCCGCGGTGCCTGGCGGTGGCGCTGGATAGCCCTCGGTGGACGGCTCGACACTCCTCCACCGCCTGGTGGACGGCGACGGCTCCTCTGTGTCCGGGCAGTCGGCAGGAGTCCCCCGTTCCCTGCTCCTCCCCGTCATGGCAGATGGCAGCAGGCTCCGGCCCACGGCGAACGGCAGCGACTCCTTCACTCCCTCACGGACGGCAGCCGCCCCTCCAGCACCCAGACGGCCAGCAGCCAGCTCGACCGCCCCCTCCCGCGGGTCACTCCAGTGCACCGCCTCGAGCGTCCATGGCGACGGAAACTGCCCGCCATGCTCGATGGCACCGCGGATTCCCCACAGCGGCGAGGGCTCTTTGACAGCGTGTTCCTCCTTCTTCCCGGGTTTCAGCACCAGTGTAACAAGGTTCGTTGTTATGGGAACAAGGAGGCGGGAACCTCGATACCTTAAAATACCTGAATATTTTAATAAATAAATAAACCATTACAAAAACGAAAGTATAAGCCAGCAGCTCCTCGCGGACGACTGCTGGCCACACAAAACAGGAACAAAACATCACATAAAACTCAGGCCTGTCCTCTCTCCCTCTTCACTGTCGTCGCTCCTCCTTTATGCTTCCGTATTGCCATTTCTTTTACACAACGGTCTACATTTTCACACACTTTCACGTGTTTCTTCCATCTGCCGATGGTGTCGCCATTTCTCATTTCACCCGTTTTTGTGCGTACGCCTGGGTCAGAGTTTGCGTGAAGGGCCGCACATTTTCAAGTTTGCTTTTTATTAATACCAATTATTGCGTAGAGAGCGGCGTACGCCTTCTTTTGTGCGTACGCAACGTTTATAAATGAGGCCCCAGAACCGGGAGTAAATGCAACTCATTTAAGCTTGCATTCCGTTATCCACTGGGCGGTGCTGCGTAGTTCAAAGTAAACTAAACTAAGAAACAGCTTCAGATGATTCAGTGACAGAGCGGTCCGAACGAATCTGAATCATTTCAGACCATAATGCAAGCGCATTTAGCCAATTCATGGAAATGAAATAATTGAACCAAAGATCGAACAAAAGATTCGCACCATTCACAAATGATTGGTATCGCTGGTTCAGTCGACAGAAATATGGGACACACATAATAACTGCTGAAATATTCGGACTGAAAACGTTTCTCAGGTTAGTCGGAGCATTCATGGTATGCACAGTGCGTATAGACGTACAGCTGCACGCGCCACTACGGCCACTCGCATATCTAACCAAATGTAGCCACACCGCCAGGAAAAGAGGCAGAGGGAGGCTGGAGTGCCTTTGGGACAGATAGAGATGATTGGCGGGCCGTATGTGGCCCACAGGCTGCCAATTGAATAGCCCTGCCCTAGGTGGACTGGGGTCAGGGTGCAACATAGGGTACATTCACAAAGGGTACAAATGTGAGATTTATTAAAGTCCACAAAGTCCTCACAACACAAGGAATAAAGATGACCCTAGTGTGCTGTCTGTTATCAAAAAGCCAACCTTCAATAGAGTAAACGTTAGTAACCTTCTGTACATGTAAACATTGTTTACAGCCAAATGGTGAAACGTCTCGGTTACATATGGTAACCCTCGTTCCCTGAGGGAGGGAACGGAGAAGTATGTCGTGACCGACTAATAGGAATCTCGCTAGAGAGGCCAATCTACTTTGAGTAAAACTAAAATGAGCCAATACACATTGGCATGCAGTCATTTGCATCAACTGTTAAGCCTCGCAGCGCAGGTATATAATGAGCAGCAGTTGCGAGGTAAGCTCATTTTTTGGTGAGGAGCCAAGCCTGGTAAGCTGGCCGCCCCCGTGGGCAGCAGGAGATGTGATGATGGGATGTACGTCTCCATTCCCTCCCTCAGGGAACGAGGGTTACCATATGTAACCAAGACGTTCCCTTATCGGCCGGTCACTCTCGACGCATGTCTTGACCGACTGATAGGAATCCCTACCAAAGCGCCACAGCTGCTGCACCCCATCCATCGCCCGGTGTAAGCCTGTACCCCTTCTTGCCTGGACGGATGATAGGAAAGGGCTTACACAGAGCGTATCCATCACTGTTGTTCCATGTTAACCCATACAGTGAGATTATTGGATAACACTGGGAAAGCGTGCCCATTCTATGGAAGGGGAACGCTGCGGAAGTCACTTTCTTCAAGGGAGTTATGTGGAAAAATACATATGGACTAGTCCGAAGGTTGTACTGCATATGAATATTGGGTAACTTAGCCCAAGGGAAAGACACGGGGCTTCGATTAGAAGCAGCCATGGAAGTATACACATATGGAACCTAGCCTAACACCTGATCTCTGAAGGGAGTGGTAGGAACCTTGGGCACATAGCCAGGCCGGGGTCTCAGTACAACATGGTTGTCACCCGGCCCGAACTCTAGGCACGATTTGTCGACCGACGAAATGCTTGCAGGCCCCCTACCCTCTTGATAGAGGCCAGTGCAATCAGCAGCAAAATCTTCAAAGAGAGAAGCTTTAAGTCTGCTGACTTCAAAGGCTCAAAGGGAGCATCCTGAAGAGCTTGAAGCACCAGGGAAAGGTCCCAAGAGGGTATGGAGGGGGGACGAGGAGGGTTTAACCTTCTCGCCCCCCTAAGGAACCTGACGACCAGTTCGTGCTTTCCATAGATGGCACATAGATGGCAACTGATTTGCCATCTATGTGGTCATGATAAGCTGAAATGGCAGCAGCATTTACTTTGAGGGTGGATAGAGCCTTTGCTCCAACCCTTGCTGCAAAAAGGAAAGCACGGACCCTATTGAACATCTTCGGGGGTCCTCTCGGCGAGAAGAAAACCACTTGATGAACAGGTTCCACTTCAAGGCACACGTCTCATGGACGGCGTCCGTGCAGAAATGATGGTGTTAAGTACTTCTGGGGGTAAGTCACCTAGAACCAGAGATTGAGTTTCCAGAGGTCCGGACGCGGGTGCCATAGGGTGCCCTGTCTCTGAGTCAGAAGATCCTTCCTCAGAGGAATGGGAGGGACTGTCACGAGGAGCATGATTTCTGGGAACCAGGTCCGGGTGGGCCAATAGGGGGCCACCAGAATGACCTGCTCCTCGTCCTCCCTGACTTTGCACAGGGTCCTACCTTTGAATGTGTTCAAGCAGTTCAGCACCGACTGAGCGCGTTTGCTCTGTGAGGCGTGCTGTCTGTGCAACCGAATCCAACTCCATACCGAGAAAAGAGATCCTCTGCATGGGGGCGAGTTTGCTCTTCTCCCAGTTGGCCGGAAGACGCAACTGGCTGAGGTGCCTGAGCACGAGGTCCCTGTGTTCGCATAACTGATCTCGAGGGTGTGCTCATATGAGTCAGTCGTCGAAATAGTTCAGGATGTGCACGCCCTGTTCTCTCATGGAAACAAGGGTCACCTCCGTGACTTTTGTGAAGACACAGGGAGACAGGGACAGCCCGAAGGGCAGGACCTTGTACTGATAAGCTCGACCCTCGAACGCAAAGTGCAGAAATGGCCTGTGTCGAGAAGAATCAAGACATGAAAGTACGCGTCCTTCAGGTCGATCGCTGCAAACCAATCTTGGGGACGGATGCATTCGAAAATGTGTTTCTGCATGAGCATTTTGAACCCACCACATTTCTTGGGTGCAATAAAGTAGGGACTGTAGTGCCCTGACCTCATATTGGCTGGAGGGACTGGCTCTATCGCGTCCTAGTAGGACTGCGATCTCTGCTCGCAAGACATGGGCATCAGCTGCTCTCACTGTAGTGGAGTGAATGGCCCGATCCATCTCCGGGTCGCCCGTCCTAGGGCTGCTTGCTCTTGGCTTTACCGCCCTGCTTGGCAGGGGCCTGGACGGGTGGGGGGGCCTGCCTGCGACTGGCTCATTGGCTCCGCTTAGGTGGAGGCTGCTGCTGCGGCGCGGGCGCGAGGGCAGACACAGAAGGCCGCCCCGGCGACGAGCAGACTGAGGGGCTGCGGGCAATGGGGTGGAGGCAGCAGCTGACCGCCGCGGCAGGATGTGCTTGATGGTCTCAGTCTGCTTTTCAGCCAGTTTCTGCTGGGCAAAGTTCTTGACCACGTTGCCTTTGAGTGCTCTCAAGCGCACCTTACCAGCTGTGAGAACAGCTTTTGTTTGCTCAAGTCAAAACAAAAGCAAAAAGAAAAGAAAGAGAGAGAAAAAAGATCGCTCGCGCTGCTGTGCTGTCATCCGCACCAGTGTGGAGAGGTCCGAAGAAGAAGAAGCTCGCTCAGTTTCACAATCTCCTTGAAGGTATGTAGAACACATCAAAGTGCTTGGCTCCAAAAACTGATGAAATCCATACAAATATAGATGAAGATGAGGAAAATGATGATTAAGAGTTTATATTCTACACTAATACAACACACTAACATGACCAGTCGTCAAAGTACAGCATGGATAAGCAGCAAAAAGATCTAAGAACCAAATAAATGTTTTCTATTTTATGTTTGAGCTGTATTTTAGTTTCGCCATTTGGCTGTAAAGAATGTTTACCTGTACAGAAGGTTACTAACGTTTACTCTTTTGAAGGTTGTTTTTTTGATAACAGACTACACACTAGAGTCATCTTTATTCCTTGTGTTGCGATGACTTTGTGGACTTATGGAACCCATAAGGAATGGTAATGCTTGAAAGTACTGTTTTCTCCGATTTGAGGTACAGTGGAGAACTTTGGTTATACCAGCTATAATCCTCTAGATAGAAAGGTCATCTTGGACTTAAATTGAAGCTTATAAACTTGGGAAGTTTTTCTTGTACATTTGAGGCAGTGATATATATAATAAAATGCTTAAAATGATCACTTTTGATGACAATTTGTCAGGCGGACAGCCATTTTTTAGTCTTTTGGGGTATGTTGAGGGTGATATTTGACAGAAAAAAGGCAGCAATGCCCATAATCTTTTTCTGCTAGTTTCCCCTATGTGTCAGGATACACCATGTAAAATTTTAGGGTTATATGGCCATTTATGTAGCTGCAGTACCTTTATATGTGACCCTGCCTGTGAAAACCCAGCTAAAGTCATTTTTTTGTGATTCAGTGTTCTCTTACGAGAGTTCTCTCGTACTGCGTTTTTTCAAAACGCTGCGGGAAAAGTCTCTTTTCACGAAACACTGAAGCAAAAATTATCCTTTAATTTTTCATATATGTAAAACGCGTTGCGGCAGCAGCAGACAGCTGAAGCAAGACGGCTTGTCTGCTCATTGGCTGCTCTGCGGCAACTGCATAAGCCTATCGAGCGCAGGCTGATGCAACATCAGACCAATGAGGGCGCTTCGCGCCCTCCTCGCCACTTCCCGCCGAGACGGGCGTGGCTTACCTCTATAAAAGGAGCTCGAGAAGGCTGACTCACTTGATTTTAATCTCTTCAGCGAAGCGCACGCATCGCTGGATCACGGAAGCAGCGTCGTCTGAAGCAAGCACCTCAGCGGGACGAGCCCTCGAAGCCGCTGGCCTACGCCGCCTTCTACAGCCGTACCTGCTGCGCTTTCCGACGCCCATATCCTTTATTGTGCTCTGTTTTGTGTGTGTGTGTGAGTGTTCTCGTAGCACTCACCCCCTAAAAGAGCGGCGTCTTTCTAAAGATGCCTAAATCCTGCGGCTCGTGCAGAGCCCCACTCGCCGGGGGAGACGACCACGTTATCTGTGTTTCCTGCCTCGGTGAGGACCATGCAGCGCTCGCGCTCGCTGACGGCGGCTGCCCTCACTGCGAGCTTTTGCCTATGGTGGCTCTGAGGACCCGCCTGGCATCCTTCTCGAAGCCTGCATATTCCGCCGCGATGCCGCGCCGTAAGAAGCGCCGCTCGCAGCGGGTCCCGGAACCCTCTCCACCCCGTCCAAGCTCGCCGGTTCGCCCGCCAGCTTCACCGGCCTCCCCCGAATCACTTCCTGATGCTCAGCGCCCGCAGCCCGCCGCCGCGTCATCAGAGGAAGTCGTTTCGGAGGCCGCGTCGGGGGAAAAGGATTCCTGTTCTCTCCTCGCTTCAGGCAGCGAGGATTGGGCGAGCTCTGAGGACCTCGCGCCTCCTGCCCGAAAGCCCTCAGTGAGAGCCAGCATTGAGACGGAGCTCATGCGAGTGCTCGCGTTGGCCGCGGCGAGCCTCGGCCTCGAGTGGTCTGCACCGGAGCCCCCCTCTCGCACCCGGCTCGATGGTAGCTTCCTCCCAGGTGAGCGCAATTCTCCGGAATCTAAGCCCGCTCCTTTTCTTCCTGAGTTACACGAAGAAGTTGCGAAGGCCTGGAACGCGCCCTACTCTGCGCGTACACGCTCATCTGTGTCGCCTGCATTCTCCTCGTTGGACAAGGCGAATGAACGAGGCTACCTCTCCCTGCCGCCGGTGGAACAGGCTATAGCGACCCATCTGTGCCCGCCCTCCGCTGGACGGCGAACTAAACCGGTGTTGCCTTCAAAAGCCTGCCGCATGACGTCGACGCTGCTCGCGCGAATATTCTCCGCCGCTGGGCAAGCCGCGTCAGCGCTACACACCATGGCTACATTGCAGATTTTCCAGGGTGATCTCCTCCGTAAATGGGACGAGACTGGACCTGATGCTGTCTGTATTGCGGATTTGAGGAGTGCTTCGGACCTCACGCTCCGAGCCACCAAAGCTGCCGCACAAGCCATGGGACGCTGTATGGCTTCCGCCACTGTCGCTGAGAGGCACTTATGGCTGACGCTCACGGAGATGGCTGATTCCGAGCGCATCGCGTTTCTCGACGCCCCGCTGTCTTCCGCTGGCCTATTTGGTTCTTCTCTCTCCGAGTTCGTAGAGAGATTTACCGAAGCCCAGAAAGCGTCTCAAGCCTTCAAGCACTTCCTCCCGAAGCGCTCTGGTTCCGCGGCGGGTCGAGACAAACGGACCCCGCGAACCACACAGCCTCAGCCGCCGCCTTCGGCCCCCTCTTCGCAGCAGCCTCAACAGCGCAGCTCGAGACCCCGCTCTCGATCGAGCGCCCGGCGCCCCGCGCGCGCGCCGCGACCGAGGATTGTAGTGAAGCCAGAGGTCCCGAAGAAGTCCTAGCCCGCCTAGGAAAGCGCAGGTGTGTGAGTCCCGTTGCGGCCGGCCTCCCACCCAAGCGCCTCGCTGTCTCAGCCCCAAGCTTCGCGGCTGTCCCAGCGTTCTCTGCAAAGCGCAAGCCTGTACAAGTGCCCGCTTGCCTGCACTCAAAAGCCGTTTTTACGGCTACCCAGATATGTCTCGAAAAGAGTGTGTTTTCTGGTGTCCCGGCCACGGCCGATGGTGCTATAAGTGTAGTGTCGATGCCCACTCCTCCGTGCCCATCCATACACATAAGCACAGCCCTGCACCCAGGGCTCGCGCAAATAAAATCGACTCAGGTCGGTTGCGCCCCCCACATAGTAAAAGTGCCCACTGTTCAGTGCCCACGAACACTATGTCTATCAGATCACAGGCTCTCTGTAAAAGCGAGACCTGTGAGCGCGCGCGCCGCTTACACAAGCAGCGCGCCCCAAGCAGTAAATGTGCCCGCTCACAGCCCACATCTACTCGCACACATGAGTCCCACGGGGCTCGCGCAGCCCTCCCTCACTCAGTCAAACACTGTTGTAAGGTCGAGGGCGAGCGCTCCGCCCGCTGTATTAAGCGCGCCCCCCGTCTCAAATGCCGCAGGCATAACGCCTATGTTTGTGAGCCCCGTAGCACCTCTGTCGCACGGCGAACAGAGCGCGCTCTGTATCCGGCCCTTAGCCAACCATGCAGATGCATGGGCAGCGCTTCCAGGGGTTTCGGACTGGGTCTTAGGCATTATAAAGAGAGGCTTCTCGCTACAGTTTTATCGACGCCCTCCGCGCTTCACAGCGCGCGTCGAAACTTCGGTTCCGCTGAATGTAGCACACCTACTTCGCGCCGAAATATCAAAACTGATAAGCAAAGAGGCGATAGAGCTTGTTCCCCGAGTTCAAAGCGAACAGGGGATATACAGCAGATACTTTCTAGTCCCCAAAAAGGACGGCGGTATCAGACCCATTCTGGATCTAAGACGACTGAACAGAGTATTAGTGAAACGCCGTTTCAAAATGCTCACAACCAGCAATATTCTCGCGCATGTTCGCCGAGAAGACTGGTTCATGTCGATAGATCTGAAGGACGCGTATTTTCAAATACAGATAGCGTCACATCACAGGCGATTCTTGAGATTCGCCTTCGAGGGTCAGACATACCAGTATACAGTCCTGCCTTTCGGCTTGTCCCTGGCACCTCGTACTTTTACGAAATGCATGGACGCAGCGCTCGCTCCTCTCAGACTCAGAGGCATGCGAGTGCTGAACTATTTGGACGACTGGTTGATCCTAGCCCAATCACGATCTCAGCTCATAGAGCACAGAGCCATTTTACTCGATCACCTCGAGAATCTTGGTATCACGGTCAATTGGGCGAAGAGTTCACTGAACCCCAGCCAAACGATTCCGTTTCTGGGTATAGTTCTGGACTCTCAGTCTATGACAGCGCGGCTGTCGCCACAGCGCGTGCTGAACATTCAGCGCGCGGCGATGTCTTTCCGCCGCGGCGCTTTCACCCCGCTCAAAAAATTTCAAAGGATGCTGGGTCTCATGGCCTCAGCATCGTCAGTTCTCCGGTTGGGCTTGCTCCGCATGCGCCCGCTGCAGTTCTGGTTGAAAGCGCGGGTTCCGCGCAGAGCGTGGGTGTCCGGTCATTTACGCCTCAAGGTCGATCAGGACTGCGTCACAGCCCTGGTACCTTGGATGGCGAACGACTGGTACCAATCAGGTGTAAGCCTGGGGACTTCCTCGAGGGTGAAGATGGTGTCTACGGACGCATCCACCTCGGGATGGGGAGCGCTGCTCGACGGCAGACCGTCCTTCGGCCTATGGTCGGAACGGGAAAAGCTCCAGCACATAAACTGCCTAGAAATGCTGGCAGTGCACAACGCGCTGACGCGCTTTTGTCCCCACATCAAGGACCAACACGTCTTAGTCCGTTCGGACAACATGGCAGTGGTGTCCTACATAAATCGCCAGGGCGGTCTGAATTCCAAACCCCTGTACAGGCTGGCGAAACGCCTCCTGCTATGGGCTCAGCACAACATACGCTCGCTGAGAGCAGTACATGTGCCCGGGCTGCTGAATGTGGGCCCGGACAGACTGTCCAGGAACAACGTTCCTACGGGCGAATGGTCTCTACACCCACAAACAGTCCTGCTGTTGTGGGAGAGATTCGGCAAAGCGGAGGTGGACCTATTCGCGTCCCACGAAAACGCTCACTGCCCCGCATTCTTTTCAAAGACCGACAGCGCGCTGTCCCAAAGGTGGCCGCGCTGCCCGCTATACGCTTTTCCCCCCGTCTCCCTCCTGCCTCAGGTGTTGGAACGGGTCAGGAAAACGAAATGCCCAGTGCTGCTTGTAGCACCGTTCTGGAAGAACCAGGCATGGTTCCCAGTTCTGATGCAGATAGCAGACATTGCTCCATGGCCAGTGCCGTTGAGGAGAGATCTCCTCTCGCAGGCCAGGGGCTCGATTTGGCACCCGCACCCGGAGCTATGGTCCCTTCATGTGTGGGCGCTCAACGGATACCCGTTGGTCTCGCAGAGGGAGTCATGAATACCATCACGGAGGCTAGAGCGCCGTCGACCAGGCGACTCTACGCTTCAAAGTGGTCGGTTTTCTCCGGCTGGTGTACAGCTCGGAGCCTTTCACCCCTCGAATGTGAGGTAACGGAGGTTCTCTCCTTCCTACAAGAGCTGTTGGATAAGGGCAGATCCCCTTCCACGCTCAAAGTGTATGTGGCGGCTATTTCAGCGTTCTCAGGTTCAACGCTGGGTCAGTCACTAGGAAGGAATAATTTAGTCATCCGCTTCCTCAGGGGAGCTAGGAGACTGAATCCACCCAGGCCTCCGTCAGTCCCTATGTGGGACCTTTCTACGGTCCTGGCGGCCATGAAAGGTGCCCCTTTCGAGCCTATCCAGTCAATCAGCCTCAAACATTTGTCTTTCAAAACAGTGTTTTTGATGGCTCTCGCTTCAGTGAAGCGCATAGGCGATCTGCACGCGCTCTCCGTGAGCCCGGCGTGCTTGGAGTTTGGTCCTAATGACTCTAAAGTCATACTCAAACCTAAGCACGGCTATGTGCCGAAATCCCTCAACACGCCTTTTCGGGCTCAGGTCATTTCCCTGGCTGCCCTGCCGGTGTCGAGTGAGGAAGGGGACTCGAGTTTTCTTTGCCCTGTTAGGGCTTTAAGAACTTATATGTCCCGCTCTGCTGCCTTTAGACAGACAGAGCAGCTCTTTGTCTCGTTCAGCGGACGTTCCAAAGGAACGGCTGTTTCGAAACAAAGCCTATCCAGATGGATAGTTGACGCAATAGCGCTGGCTTATACTGCCAAGGGCATTCAATGCCCGTTGGGAGTCAGAGCGCACTCCACGAGAGGCGTTGCCTCCTCGTGGGCTTGGTCCAGCGGGATTTCCCTACAGGATATATGTACGGCGGCAGGCTGGGCCTCTCCGTCTACATTTATCAGGTTTTATAACCTAGAGGTTCCCGCCTTACAGGCTAAGCTTTTGTCGGTGTAATACTATGCCGACTATGCTGGGCTGAACTGTGTAAGACCCACGTTTTCCCACATTAGTGCAGGCTCGCTACCCTGGCTATGTGATGTCATATTCGCGTCTGTGGACATGTCTATATAAGGACGGAGGAATCCCCTCCTGTCTTTAGACTCTCCCTGTGAGGTCATGTTAAGCCTGCAGATGCTACAGTATAGGGAATTAAGGCTTCCCCCCTTATTCCCCGACTCTGTGTGAGTCTATCTGGTGATTATGCACTGTATGCCTGAAATAGCTTCCGGTGATCAGTGTTTTTATCCCAGCACGCACGGCGTTTTGCAAGGGGTTCCCGCAGCGTTTTGAAAAAACGCAGTACGAGAGAACTCTCGTAAGAGAACGTACTCGGTTACTAACGTAACCTCGGTTCTCTCTAGAAGAGGGAACGAGTACTGCGTTCCCTTGCCGTGCGTTTGGTTCACTCTGGTTCGCTTCGGCGATCAAAATCAAGTGAGTCAGCCTTCTCGAGCTCCTTTTATAGAGGTAAGCCACGCCCGTCTCGGCGGGAAGTGGCGAGGAGGGCGCGAAGCGCCCTCATTGGTCTGATGTTGCATCAGCCTGCGCTCGATAGGCTTATGCAGTTGCCGCAGAGCAGCCAATGAGCAGACAAGCCGTCTTGCTTCAGCTGTCTGCTGCTGCCGCAACGCGTTTTACATATATGAAAAATTAAAGGATAATTTTTGCTTCAGTGTTTCGTGAAAAGAGACTTTTCCCGCAGCGTTTTGAAAAAACGCAGTACTCGTTCCCTCTTCTAGAGAGAACCGAGGTTACGTTAGTAACCGAGTACGTTTTTTACATAAAATCATCCTACACATTGTAAAGAACATTCTGTGAAAATTTAACCTTGATATCTTTAAAATTGACTGAATAAGGCCATGTCAAAGATTTGCTCAAATTCGGCCTCAGAAAATCATATTTTTGAGAAATTCCAATTTAAAGATAAGTTATTTTTTAAAACTGCAACACATTTGATCCATAGTTATCCTGCATATGTGACTTATAACACATTAAAGCTGAGATTCTCCCCTTTTTAGTGATATATGACACATCAGTGGAAAAATTCTTAAAGTTTTGTAAAACAGATCTATTTATTATGATGTGCATGTCCAAAAAGCTAAAAGCATAAAAACATTGAAAACGAATGGGGGTACCACAAGAGCTTGATCATAGCAACAATTACAATGTCAATTCAGTGGAATGATTTGTATAACTTTATTAGTAAAATGTAATATCAGTGAAATGTCAATAATATATCAATTAAATAACATAACATTTCTCATTCTCTGAAATTATCATTCTCTTACTGGCCCACGGTTTAACATTGAGTAAATCTGGAGTAAAAAATAAAAAAATAAAAAAAAAATCAAGGGATAGTTTACCCAAAAACTACAATTCTGTCATCATTTACTCACCCTGATGTTGTTCCAAACCTGTAAGAGTTTCTTTCTTCTGCTGAACACAAAATAAGATATTTTAAAGAATGTTTGTTACCAGACAGTTGACAGCCCCCATTGACTTCCATAGGTGCCGCCAACTGTCTGGTTACAAACATTCTTTAAAATATCTTATTTTTTGTTAAACAGAAGCAATAAACTTATACAGGTTTGGAACAACATCAGGGTGAGTATGAGTATGAGTAAATCATTTTTGGGTGAACTATCCCTTTAACAGGTCAGTCTCAAACTTTGTACACATTCTAAAATTGTCTAGATGCAAAATAAAATCCTGAGTGACAGCAACTCTCCCTCCTTGAAAAATAAAGAACACTTTTCCCCATTGAAATACTTGCAGTTGCAAGAGAAACTGATTTTCAGTTTCACATCTGGACTTCCAGCATTCGAAGCAAATTCTTCTTGCTGGTGTTACCTCTTCATGTTCGCCAGACAAATAGCTTGGGGTTCAATCACCAAAACTGGCTTGTCCTCCTCATCATGTTGGTCACTGCCTGAAAAAGCAAAGATCATTTTTTTTTAATTCAAAGCAAGATATCTAAAAACATGATTGTGTAACATGCAAGAATGGGAAGTGGGTTTAATTCCACATTTAAAATGGATAATGAAGCATTTTATATGAAAATATCAGAAAATATTTTTTCAGTTTAGTCAGACTGGATCTGATTAATTGAGGGGAGGGCATAGGAACAAGAAACAGCCTATAGGTGGTAAGCAGACTTCAATTCAGAGTGTAATGAAACAAAAACATCATGCCATAAACGTAATTGATTTAAACTGACTAAATCCCAATCAACAAATGTAATAAACATTTAAATCCACTATTTTTGCATCACAGATATGTGTTAGCATTACATTGGCTGGACACTGACAGTATACATTTACATATTTAGCATAAAAAAAATAACAAAGACTTACCGTCAAATTCCTCGTCAGTTTCGTCAAAGAAGTGTCCTGTTCATCATCACAATCATCCTCCAGAAAATAATCCGCAATAAAACCGGTTAAATCATAATTTGGGTTCAATTCCACCGAGATTAATATCAAGCTAGCTGTTTAAGCAAGCAGCTATTTTCCGTTCCTGCTCATACTTCGGTGTCGCCGGCGAAGCCATGGCCATGTCAGATGTCAAAACAACGCATTACGTTACCATCATCCAGCAAATAACACGTAGCAGGCCAAAAATGTCCTTAAAATAAGTTTAATATTATTGGCAGAATACTAAGCTACAAAACAAATAAGCAGTTCTTAAAATATTGGCTACGACAAGAAAAAATCACCACAGACATCTAAACGCGGCTGACATCTCTCTCTTTTTTGCATTGTTGACCTGATTACCGGCGCTCGCGGATTGATATTAAAGTCTGTTTTTAATTTTCCAATAGAAAATACACAGAAAAGAAGTTCCTGAACCGATTGATATACGAATCAGCAGTGTTGTTGCGCGAAATAAACCCAGAGACGACTGAAATCAATGTTTAGGAAGCCCACGTCCGTTTTTTTTTTTTGCGCAAAAGTATAACGTAGTGTCAATAAAATCATTAATTTCAGTATTTATCATGTTATAAATGAAAATGTAAGTATTGCATCTCAAAACCAATGGTATAATCTATCATTTACAGCAATAAACACACATGGACTATTTTTGTCATTTTTATGGCTATGACTACTTTGACGCTCGTTAACTCATAATTCGATTCTGCGACTTTAGGCGGGGTTTCACAGGCGGGGTCACATATTCACAATTACATCATTCCGCCAAAAGCTTTTCCCAAAAAGGGTGTTTTTTGGCCCCTGAGACCAAACAGGGCCGAGTTGGGGGTGGTCATTATCAACTTGTGATGGCCCAAGGTATAAGATAATAGGAAATAATAGTGAAAAAAAGGTAGCAAAAACATCCTGAGGAGTGGACCTGGCTCCCGGCCTATAGTAATTGGTGATTCGATCACGCGGAACGTGAAAATAGAGACACCAGCCACCATAGTCACATGTTTGCCGGGAGCCAGAGCGCCTGACATCAAAGCAAATTTAAAAGTGCTGGCTAATGCTAATCGTAAATTCTCTAAGATCATTATTCATGTCGGCACTAATGATGTTCGACTCCGCCAGTCGGAGATCACCAAAATTAATATTAAAGAGGTGTGTGAACTCGCAAGTACGATGTCAAGCACTATAATTTGTTCTGGCCCCCTTCCTATTCGCAGGAGTGATGAGATAGTAGATTGTGTTCACTCAATGGCTGGCTGTCGAGGTGGTGTCCGCAAAATAATATAGAATTCATAGACAATTGGAAAAGTTTTTGGGGCAAACCTGACCTGTTGAAAAGAGATGGTATTCATCCGGCCTGGGATGGTGCTGCTCTTCTCTCTAGTAATTTGGCTCATAGTTTTAGAGATAAAAAATGACAAATTGGGCACCAGGTCAGGAAGCAGACAGACTGGCTTAACCAACTGTCTGCTAGCGGCCTCGCGTCACCAAGGTCAGATAAATCCCATCACATGGAGACTCTTTCACCTAGATATCATCATATAGAGACTGTGTCTGTTCCCTGAATTTGGAAATCCAAAAAACGACCAAACCCATCTAAGGTTAAAAATTTAATTGATGTTCAACAATAAAAAAAACGATATAATACAGATGAGCAAATGCTAAAGCTTGGGTTGCTGAATATTCTATCCCTTACTCCAAAAGCACTCATTGTTATTGATATGATTTCAGATAATAACCTACACTGTAAAACTTTACTGTAAATTTACAGCGAATTTCCTACAGAATTGTACTGTATTTCCATAATACAGTATTAGGCTGTATATTTTACAGAACAGCTGTAAATATACAGCACATTTCTGTTTTCAACCCGATAAATTCGTAATACAGTATCATACTGTAAAAGCACTGCATTGTGGGATTGATTTCTTTCGCGCTCAATTCAGTTCAAATGAGACGCGCGCCGACAGTAGCTACTACAGGCAAACTTGATTTGTCAGCGGGATTCAACTGAACAGAATAATCATTCCTGTTAACAAGATAAACAGTGTCTGCAAATCTGTGAGCAATTTTTAAGATTTTGTGAGCTTCGGTTCGTGTTTCAAACATTAGTTGCCTGTGACGCAGCAAAAAATGGGCGACATTAACGTGCTACATGAAGACGGATGGAAGAATTTGTCATCTGAATAATCTAACCTGCGCCTGTGACGATTAGTGGGATTTAGAGTTTGAGAAGATGGAAAATTGTTCAACTGAGTGATACGGTAAGCCAATATATTTTGTTTTTTTTTGCGTTCGCATTTCTACATTGTTTTCAGGAATGCTTATTTGGTTTGATTTTGCGAACGCGGTTTACTACCGCGGCCGCGCAAACAATTCACTCTGTTCCACCTGTTTACCAAGTAACGTTAACGTTAACTTCGATATTTCACATAATAGGCAACATATACCATGTTATTTGCATGACCTGATTTTGATATATATATATATTTTTTTTTTTTTTTTCGTTTCAGGCTTTGTAGTTAATCTGATGATGGTCCAGTGCTAATGTAAGTGCTTTTAAGTAGTGTTACAGTTATAGTCTATGTGGTAAAAAAAAAAAAAAAAATTGCTATCAAATGCTGTGTCAGTTCTGTGATCGTGCTTTTGAATCGTTGTCAGAATTTTTCTAGCACAAGAAAATCCATGTTCCCATTAATCTGTAATATGTTTTATGTTTTGGTTCTGTTGATCATGGTTGTGCTGTCCTTTTTAAAAATTGTTTCAGGAATTTGCAACTCTGATGTCCAGCAATCTACATTTGCCAGAGAGTCCACGCCTTATTTGGTATGTAAACATTAAAGGGATAGTTCACTTTGAAATTAAATTTTGGTATGTTTTAGCTTACCTCAAGGGCATCCAAGATGTAGGTGTCTTTTTTTCCGCAGTAGTTTCAATTTGGATATTTTTAGGTCAAACCGTTCTTGTCTGTCAGTCATATAATGCAGGTCTACGGTCACTGTCTCAAAGAGCATGCACAGAGTCCAAATTAAACAATTCCCCATCATCCAAATTAAACAATTCCCCATCGTCCAAATTAAACAATTCCCCATCGTAAGTACACATTGATGGCCTAAGACACGAAACGAGCGGTTTATGTGAGAAAACGAACAGTATTTATATAGTTTTTACCTCTAATAACGCCCGCGCCTTCAGATCACTTGGACGTGGCTGTGTTATTAGAGGTAAAAACGTACTCGGTTACTAACGTAACCTCGGTTCTCTCTAGAAGAGGGAACGAGTACTGCGTTCGTAGAACGCTGCGGGAAAAGTCTCTTTTCACGAAATACTGAAGCAAAATTATCCTTAATTTTCATATTTGTAAAACGCATTGCGGCAGTGCACAGCCATGGCGAGACGGCTCGCTCACTCATTGGCTGTTCTGCGGCAACTGCATGAGCCTATCGAGCGAGGGCTGATGCAACATCAGACCAATGAGAGTGCTTCGCGCGCTCCTCGTCACATCCCGCCGAAACGGGTGTGGCCATCCCCTATAAAAGGAGCTCGAGTAGGCTGATTCAACTGGTTTTCATCGCCGAAGCGAACCAGAGCGAACCGCGCGCACGGCAGGGAACGCAGTACTCGTTCCCTCTTCTAGAGAGAACCGAGGTTACGTTAGTAACCGAGTACGTTCTCTTACGAGAGTTCTCTCGTACTGCGTTCGTAGAACGCTGCGGGAACCACTTGTAAGACGCCGTGCGTGCTGGGATGAGAAA
This sequence comes from Vimba vimba, assembly GCA_022828995.1. Classification (NCBI taxonomy): domain Eukaryota; kingdom Metazoa; phylum Chordata; class Actinopteri; order Cypriniformes; family Leuciscidae; genus Vimba; species Vimba vimba. The sequence continues at coordinate 22,606,248 of CM040819.1, forward strand.
ACACCGACCACTGGAAGCTAGTCCAGGTATACAGTGCATAATCACCCGGTAGACTTCGGAGAGTCTGGAGGGGGGGGGGGGACAACCACCCTCAGATAGCTGCGTCCTAAGACGCGATATAACATCACATAGGCAGGGGGAGGCCTGGCTAATGTGGGAAATGTGGGTCTTACGCAAGTTTGCCCAGATATATGCGCCCTTAGGCGCGAAACAGCACCACATAGGCAGGGGAAACCTGGCTGATGTGGGAAATGTGGGACTTACACACTTTCGCCCAAATAGGTGCGTTCTAGACGCGATATAACATCACATAGGCAGGAGGGAGCCTGGCTAATGTGGGAAAAACATGGGTCTTACACAATTCTGCCCAGAAAACTTCGGCGGCGCTGTGCGCCTGCGATATCAGTGCCGTGTTTAGACAGCTGACTCGAATACACCGAAATACTTGGCTTGCAAGTGCGGTGAAGTCTTCGGTGGCGTTGTGCGCCTGCGAAATCAGTGTCCTGGTTAGACAGCTGATTCGGCTAAACCGAAAACAACCTGGCCTGCAAGGCGGGAACTTCTAGGTTGTAGAACCTAATGAATGTAGACGGCGAGGCCCAGCCCGCCGCCGTACATATTTCCTGTAAGGAAATCCCGCTAGACCAGGCCCACGATGAGGCAACGCCTCTCGTGGAATGCGCTCTAATGCCCAACGGGCACTGAAGGCCCTTGGTAGTATAAGCCATTGTTATGGCGTCAACCACCCACCTGGACAGGCTCTGTTTCGAAACAGCCGTTCCCTTGGAACGTCCACTGAACGAGACAAAGAGCTGCTCCGTCTGTCTGAAGGCAGCGGAGCGGGACACATAAGCTCTTAAAGCCCTAACGGGGCAAAGACAGCTCGAGTCCCCTTCCTCGTTTGATCCCGGCAGGGCAGACAGGGAAATAACCTGAGCCCTAAACGGAGTGTTGAGGGATTTCGGCACGTAGCCGTGCCTAGGTTTGAGTATGACTTTGGAGTCATTGGGCCCAAACTCCAAGCACGTTGGACTCACAGAGAGCGCGTGCAGATCGCCTATGCGCTTCACCGAAGCGAGGGCCATCAAAAACACCGTTTTGAAAGACAGATGTTTGAGGCTGACAGATTGGATAGGCTCAAAGGGGGGACCTTTCATGGCTGCCAAGACCGTAGAAAGGTCCCACACCGGGACTGAGGGAGGTCTGGGGGGATTCAGCCTCCTAGCTCCCCTGAGGAAGCGGATGACTAAATCGTTCCTTCCCAGTGACTGGCCTGGCGTTGCTGTCGAGCACGCTGCGATAGCCGCCACATAGACTTTGAGCGTGGAAGGGGATCTGCCCTTGTCCAACAGCTCTTGTAGGAAGGAGAGAACCTCCGTCACCTCACAATCGAGGGGTGACAGGCCCCGAGTTGTACACCAGCTGGAGAAAACCGACCACTTCGAGGCATAAAGCCGCCTGGTGGAAGGCGCTCTAGCCTGAGTGATGGTGTTCAGCACTCCATCCGTGAGACTAACGGGTAACCGTTGAGCGTCCACGCATGAAGGGACCACAGCTCTGGGTGTGGGTGCCAAATCGAGCCCCTGGCCTGCGAGAGGAGATCTCTCCTCAATGGCACTGGCCATGGAGCGGAGTCTGCTAACTGCATCAGGACTGGAAACCAGGCTTGGTTGTCCCAGAACGGTGCTATAAGCAGTACTGGGCATATCACTTCCCTGACTCGCTCCAGCACCTGAGGTAGGAGGGAGACTGGGGGAAACGCGTATAGCGGGCAGTGCGGCCACTTGTGGGACAGTGCGCTGTCGTTCTTCGAAAAGAACACGGGGCAATGAGCGTTTTCTGGGGACGCGAATAGGTCCACCTCCGCCCTGCCGAATCTCTGCCACAACAGCCGGACTGTTTGTGGGTGTAGAGACCATTCGCCCGTGGGAACGTTGTTCCTGGACAGCCTGTCTGGACCCAGGTTGAGTGTCCCGGGCACATGCACCGCTCTGAGCGAGCGCAGGTTGCGCTGAGCCCATATAAGGAGGCGCTCGGCCAGCCTGAAAAGGGAACTGGATCCGAGACCGCCCTGGCGATTTATGTAGGACACCACGGCCGTGTTGTCCGAGCGGACTACGACGTGTTGGTCCATGATGTGGGGACAAAAGCGCGTCAGCGCGTTGTGAACTGCTAGCATTTCCAGGCAGTTGATATGATGGAGCTTTTCTCGTTCTGACCAAAGGCCAAAGAACGGCCTGCCCTCGAGCAGCGCTCCCCATCCCGAGGTGGATGCGTCCGTAGACACCACTTTCACTCTCGAGGAAGTCCCCAGGCTTACACCTGAACGGTACCAATCGCCCGCCGCCCATGGTCTCAGGGCTGCTGCGCAGTCTTGATCGACTTTGAGGCGCAATCGGCTGAGTGCCCACGCTCCGCGTGGCACTCGCGCTTTCAACCAGAACTGCAGAGGGCGCATGCGAAGCAGGCCCAGCTGGAGAACTGATGATGCTGAGGCCATGAGGCCCAGCATCCTCTGAAACCGTTTGAGCGGGATAATCGCACCGCAGCGGAAGGACCTCGCTGCGTGCTGTATGCGCAGCGCGCGCTGTTGTGACAGCTGCGCCGTCATAGAACGAGAGTCCAGAACGATGCCCAGAAACGATATAGTTTGGCTGGGGTTCAGGGAGCTCTTCGTCCAATTGATCGTGATACCAAGATTCTCGAGGTGATCGAGTAACATGGTTCTGTGCTCCACGAGCTGAGATCGTGATTGAGCTATGATCAGCCAGTCGTCCAAATAGTTCAGCACTCGCATGCCCCTGAGTCTGAGGGGAGCGAGCGCTGCGTCCATGCACTTCGTAAATGTACGGGGTGCCAGGGACAAGCCGAATGGCAGGACTGTATACTGGTATGCCCGACCCTCGAAGGCGAATCTCAAGAATCGCCTGTGGCGTGACGCTATTTGTATTTGGAAATACGCGTCCTTTAGATCTATCGACATAAACCAGTCTTCTCGGCGAATGTGCGCGAGGATTTTGCTGGTCGTGAGCATTTTGAAACTGCGTTTCACTAAAGCTCTGTTTAGTCGTCTTAGATCTAGTATGGGTCTGATACCACCGTCCTTTTTGGGGACTAGGAAGTATCTGCTGTATAGCCCCCCTTCGCTTTGAGCTTGGGATACATGTTGTATCGCCCCTTTGCTCAACAGTTTTGATATTTCGGCGCGAAGTAGGTGTGCTACTTCTGAATTCACCGTAGTTTCGACGCGCGCTGTGAAGCGTGGAGGGCGTCGACAAAACTGTAGCGAGAAGCCTCTCTTTATAATGTCTAGCACCCAGTCCGAAACCCCTGGAAGCGCGGCCCATGCGTCTGCATGGCCGGCTAGGGGTTGGATGCGAAGCGCGCTCTGTTCGCTGTGCGACGGCGGCGCTTCGGGGGGCGCTAGCATAGGCGTTACGCCTGAGACATTTGAGGCGGGGAGCGCGCGTAATACAGCGGGCAAAACGCTCATCCTCGACCGCGCTACAGTGCTTATCTGAGCGAGGGAGGTCTGAGGAGGTCTCATGGGACTCATGCAGCCTACAAGTGAACGTGGGCGGGGACCGGGCACGTTTACTGCTTTGGCCGCGCTGTCTGCTTGAACAGAGCGGGCGCGCACAGGTCCCGTTTTACAGGGAGCCTGTGGCTTGCCAGACATAGCGTTTGTGGGCACTGGGAAGTGGGCACTTTGACTATGTTTGGGGCGCGATCGAACTGCGTCGATCTTATGAGTACGGGCCCTGTGTGCAGGGCTGTGCTTGTGTGTAGGGATGGGCACAGAGAAGTGGGCATCAACACTACATTTATAGCACCATCGGCCATGGCCGGGACACCAGAAAATACACTCTTTTCGGGATTTATCTGGGTAGCCGTAAAAACGGCTTTTGTGTGCAGGCAAGCGGGCAGCTGTGTGGGCTTGTGCTCTGCTGAGAACGCTGAAGCAGTCGCAATTCCTGGGACTGAAAACAGCGGTGCGCTTTGGTGAGGGCCCGGTCGCAACGGGGCTTACACACCTGCGCTTTCCTAGGCGTGCTAGGATTTCTTTGGGGCTTCCGGCTTCAACACAACCCTTGGTCGCGGCCCGCGGTGAGTGGGGCGGCGGCTAGTAGAGCGAGAGCGAGGGCGTGAGCTGCGCTGCTGTCGCTGTGAGGGGGCGGCCGAAGGCGGGGGCTGAGGCTGTGAGCTCCGAGGGGCCTGTTTCTCACGGCCCGCTGCAGAACTGGGGCGCTTCGGCAGGAAGTGCTTGAACGCCTGTGACGCTTTCTGGGCTTCGGAAAATCTCTCCACGAGCTCGGAGAGAGAAGATCCAAAGAGGCCAGCGGAGGATAGCGGGGCGTCGAGGAACGCGTTGCGCTCTGCATCAGCCATCTCCGTGAGCGTCAGCCACAAATGCCTCTCGGCTACGGTAGCGGAAGCCATACAGCGTCCCATGGCTTGTGCTGCAGCCTTGGTAGCGCGGAGAGAAAGATCCGACGCGCTTCTCAGGTCCGCGATGCAGATAGCTTCAGGTCCTATCTCGTCCAGTTTGCGGAGGAGATCGCCTTGAAAAACCTGAAGCGTGGCCATGGTGTGCAGAGCCGATGCCGCCTGCCCAGCGGCGGAGAAGATCCGCGCGAGCATCGACGACGTCATGCGGCAGGCTTTTGACGGCAGCGCTGGCTTAGTCCGCCGTCCAGCAGAGGGCGGGCAAAGGTGGGCTGCTATCGCCTGTTCCACCGGCGGCAGAGTGAGGTAGCCTCGGTCCTGAGCATTATCCAGGGAGGAAAATGCTGGGGATACAGACGAACGAGTTCGTGCAGAAAAGGGAGCGTTCCAGGCCTTCGCCACTTCTTCATGAAGCTCAGGAAGAAACGGAGCGGGCTTAGACACAGGAGAAGTGCGCTCACCAGGGAGGAAGCTACCATCAAGCCGGGTGCGCGAGGGGAGTTCCGGTGCAGACCACTCGAGGCCGAGGCTCGCCGCGGCCAACGCGAGTACTCGCATGAGCTCCCTCTCGATGCTAGCTCTAGCCGACGGCTTTCGGGCAGGAGGCGTGAGATCCGCAGAGCTCGCCCAGTCCTCACTGCCTGAAGCTAGCAGAGAGCAGGAATCCTTTTCGACCGACTCGACTTCAGAAACAACTTCCTCAGATGAAGCGGCGGCAGACTGCGGGCGCTGAGCATCAGGAAGTGCATCGGGGGAAGCCGGCGAAGCTGGCGGGCGAGCCGGCGAGCTTAGTCGGGAAGAGGTGGGTTCCGGGGCCCGCTGCGAGCGGCGCTTCTTACGGCGCGGCACCGCGGCGGGGGGCGCAGGCTCGGAGAACTGCGCCAGGCGAGTCCGCAGAGTCGCCATGGGCAAAAGCTCGCAGTGAGGGCAGCCGCCGTCAGCGAGCGCGAGCGCTGCGTGATCTTCGCCCAGACAGGAGACGCAAATAACGTGGCGGTCTCCCTCGGTGAGCGGGGCTCGGCACGAGCCACAGGATGGCATCTTGAAAAAGACGCTGCTCTTTTAGGGGTGAGTGTTCGGGGAACACTGCACACACACACACAGAACAGAGCAGATAAAGGATATGAAGCGCCGGAAAGCGCAGCAGGTACGGCAGTAGAAGGCGGCGAAGGCCAGCGGCTTCAAGGGCTCGTCCCGCTGAAAAGCTTGCCTCGACGACGCTTGCTTCTCCGTGATCCAGCGATGCGTGAGCTTCGCTGAAGAGATGAAAATCAGTTGAATCAGCCTACTCGAGCTCCTTTTATAGGGGATGGCCACACCCGTTTCGGCGGGATGTGACGAGGAGCGCGCGAAGCACTCTCATTGGTCTGATGTTGCATCAGCCCTCGCTCGATAGGCTCATGCAGTTGCCGCAGAACAGCCAATGAGTGAGCGAGCCGTCTCGCCATGGCTGTGCACTGCCGCAATGCGTTTTACAAATATGAAAATTAAGGATAATTTTGCTTCAGTATTTCGTGAAAAGAGACTTTTCCCGCAGCGTTCTACGAACGCAGTACGAGAGAACTCTCGTAAGAGAACTATATAAATACTGTTCGTTTTTTCACATAAACCGCTCGTTTCGTGTCTTAGGCCATCAATGTGTACTTACGATGGGGAATTGTTTAATTTGGACGATGGGGAATTGTTTTAATTTGGACTCTGTGCATGCTCTTTGAGACAGTGACCGTAGACCTGCATTATATGACAGACAGGCAAGAACGGTATGACCTAAAAATATCAAAATTGAAACTACTGCGGAAAAAAAGACACCTACATCTTGGATGCCCTTGAGGTAAGCTAAAACATACCAACATTTAATTTCAAAGTGAACTATCCCTTTAAAGGTTTAAGTTTAAACCTAAAATGAAAAGCTATCATTTACTCACTCCACTGCAAAATATGTTTTTCTTAATTAGTGTTTTTTTTACTTGTTTCCAGTCCAGATATCTAAAATTCTTACATGAAGAAGCATTTAATTGACAAGTAAAAATTGTCTTGTTTTCTGAAAGAATAAGTCAAAATTTAGTGAGTTTATGCTTAAAACAAGCAAAATAATATGGCAGTGCGTTTTAGTGTTCTAACCCTAATCAATTTGAATTTTTTGGTGAAAATTTTAATTTATAGAACTATGAACAGATAGACAACTACATCGAACCACAGTGGAACCCACAATAGTTATTTTAATTATTAATATTATTTATTAATTCTTTTTTTTTTTCAATTACAGGTCAATCTCTAAGCAACCAGTGCTGGACATTACGTTTGTAAGGTCAAGGTGTGTGTGGAAAGGATCACAGCCTAACTTCATCACTGGCCTGGCAGCGCTGTTTACCTCCTCATATAACTTCAGCTTGCAGTACCAGGAAGAGGCAGCACCTTGAGTTTGTTCAGAGGTTAGTCATTAGCATATTTGCCATTCATATAAATATTAGACTGAATTGTGACTTGTCTTGACAGTATTTATTAAGCTGACTACTGGTATGAACAATATGGCCCTGGTTTCCATACTGGGCTTAGCTTAAGCCAGGTCTAGGCCTTAATAAAATTAGGGTATTAAAGCAGCTTTTATAAAAATGTCTAATAATAAAAAAAAAACATTACTGGTGTGCATCTTGAGATAAAACAGTGGCAGTCATATATTTTAAGATATGTCAGTGCAAGTTGTTTTCAGTTGAAGGATTAGTGAAAATTCTGTCATTAATTACTCACCCTCATGTCGTTCCAAACCTGTAAGACCTTCGTTCATCTTCAGAACACAAATGAAGATATTTTTGATGAAATCTGAGAGGTTTCTGAACCAGCCATAGACAGAAACGTCTTTGCAACTTTCAAGGCCCAGAAAGGTAGTAAAAACATTGTTCAAATAATCCATGTAACTACAGTGGTGAAACCTTAATATTATGAAGCGATGAGAATCCTTTTGTGCACAAAAAAACCCAAAATAACGACATTATTCAACAATCTCTACTCTTTCACGTCATTCTCCTACGCTGTTGATGTAGTGTAAACAGTGTCAAGTCACCTTCATTTATATAGCGCTTTTAACAATATAGATTTTCAAAGCAGCTTTACAGTGATAATAGGAAATTACAGTAACATAGATTGTTTTGGCTTTACAGCAGCTCTAGAATAAAGTTATTAGATCGACTATTTTTGACTGTCAAAATGCAGGCGGACACAGCTTCAGCGGGGGGGGGGTTTGAGAGGGTCTGATTATAATTTAACCAACAGTAATTCTGGATTGCGTCCACCAACAAGTAAATAGGAAATAAGCGAATCAGAACACTGTGCGCCAAACCAGCAGTGTGCGCAAGTGTGAACCACTAGTGTTTCTGTCTCACTCTCACTCTGGAAGTCTGGATCTGCCACTGCATCACATTTCTCTCTGCGTGGCGTGGAGTGTCCGTTTTTATGTCGGCTCTCATGTTAACTGGTTAGAGCTTGTGTTAGAGCACAATGCCTGCGTGACACACACACTTCTCGAGCCGCACCGAAACCGCGTGCTAGAAATAGAACCGCAACCGACGCCTATTTTTCACGCGACACTCAAGAGTGTTGGAAGTTTTCAGACAAAATAGAAGGCGCAAATACATATTAATAAATTACATTTTGATGCTTGAAAGTCTCTCGGTTTTTGACAAATGCATATATAATTGTAATTTTAAAAATAGGCCTAATTATCGATTTTCAAATATTGCCCCTGTCAATAGGCCTACAGAACGAAATATTCTGTAGCCTATTTTGCCGTCAATACTGCCGACGTTGTCTTTGCTGTATCAGGCTATACATATTATGTTTAACATCCAAATGTAGATGGTCTGTCGGCGCACAGAGCCACGCAGTCGCAGACAGCACGTGAAGTTCGTGAACACAGAATTCCCTTTTCTTTCTTATCTATTTGTGTTTGAACAGACATGTGCACGAAAAAATAAGCCAGTGTCCGTCTCAACGAGTTTCCCCGTAAACGCAGTCAAAATAAAACGGATGCGTGTCATTACCGGTATTAGATACGTGCATTCGTCTTAAAGGGACAGCACCCAATATACCTGCAGCTGTTTGTGTCACCAAAGTTAATCAAACAACAAAAGAGAAAGAGAAAAATCACGTTTTGTCAAAAGATAAACTGTATTAATACTTAATACAGTTAATTTACCTGAAAAACATAAAGCACTGCTTTATTTCACGTGTATTTGTGTTTTATTGTATTTATATTTGTATTTTGTTTATTAGTTTCTATGCAAATGCACTAGGCCTAACCTACACAATTACCCCAATCATCTAGAATTATTCATTCTTTACAAAAAGAGCTATTCAAATCATCAGGTGAAATTGTTTTCAGGAAGTAGCAGTAAAGCAAGAAGAAGAAGTGCAAGATAGTTTTTCTAAATTTCATTTGACTCTATGTGCCTATAGGGGTGGGTTGGGGATGGTGGCAATGTAGTATCTGGATATTTGCCGCGAGACGAGGGCTTCGATTACCTCTCTCTTTTTTGACCATACATGTGTTTGCACCCCTGGATAAATCACGTATGAGATTTGTGCTGGCTACTGTACACAGGCCACCAGGGCACCATAAAGATTTTATCAAAGAATTTGCGGACTTTCTATCAGAATTAATATTAACTGCAGATAAAGTACTAATTATTGGGGATTTTAATATACACATAGATAATGAAAAAGATGCATTGGAATTGGCATTTAAAGACATTGTAAACTCTATTGGAGTCAGACAACACGTGTCAGGACCTACTCATTGTCGTAATCATACTCTAGATCTAATATTATCTCAAGGAATAGATGTTGATGCCGTTGAAATTCTGCAGCAGAGCGATGACATCTCAGATCATTATATAGTAGCATGTAAATTAAATTTAGCCAAGGCTGCAAAGCCGACTCCGTGTTATAAATATGTTAGACCTATCACTTCTGCCACTAAAGATTGCTTTATTAATAATCTTCCTAATCAGTTTCATCATCTCAGCATCCCGGATAGCTTAGAAGAACTTGATATTGCAACAGAAACTTTTAACTCTCTCTTTTCCAGCACTTTAGACACAGTTGCTCCATTGCGCTTAAAGAAGATTAAAGAAAATAGTCCAACGCCGTGGTACAACGAGCACACTCAGGCCCTTAAGAGAGCAGCCAGAAAAATGGAGCGCAACTGGAAGAAAACAAAACTAGAGGTATTTCGGATTTCATGGAAGGAGAGCTCGATTACTTACAGAGAGGCTTTAAAAGCTGCTAGATCTGCTTATTTTTCAACCCTATTAGAAGAAAATAAACATAATTTATTATATTTATTAAACAGGTATTTATTTGAAACAGTGGCTAAACTAACGAAAAATAAAGCTTCAAGTCCAGAAGTTTCCAAGCAACACAGCAGTAATGACTTTATGAACTTCTTCACTTATAAGATTGATAATATCAGGGACAAAATTATAACTATGCAACTGTCTACTACAGTATCGCATCAGGGAGTGCATTTTAGTCTCCCTGAGGAAAAATTTGATTAATTTATTGCTATAGGAGAGGAAGAATTTTGCAAACTCATTAATTCATCTAAATCGACAACATGTATGTTAGACCCTATACCGACTAAGCTACTGAAAGAGATGCTCCCAGAGGTCATAGATCCTCTTCTTAATATAATTAATTTGTCTTTGTCTCTAGGATACTACCAAAAACCTTTAAGCTGGCTATGATTAAACCACTTGTTAAAAACTTGCAACTTGATCCTACAGAATTAGTCAATTACAGGCCGATCTCAAATCTGCTTTTTCTGTCAAAGATATTAGAAAAAGCAGTATCCTCACAACTGTGTTCCTTTCTTGAAAGAAATGATATCTGCAAGGATTTTCAGTCTGGATTTAGACCATACCATAGTACCGAGACAGCTCTCGTTAGAGTCACAAATGATTTGCTCTTATCATCCGATCGTGGTTGTATCTCTCTATTAGTGTTACTTGATCTTAGTGCTGCATTTGACACCATTGACCACAACATTCTTTTAAATAGACTAGAAAACTATGTTGGCATTAGTGGAATTGCACTAGCATGGTTTAAATCATACTTATCTGACCTTTATCAGTTTGTAGCAGTAAATGAAGAGATGTTTATCAATCACAAGTTCAGTATGGTGTACCACAAGGCTCAGTACTAGGACCGCTGCTGTTCACTCTGTACATGCTACCATTAGGAGATATCATTAGGAAACATGGAATTAGCTTTCACTGTTATGCTGACGATACTCAGCTGTATATTTCTTCAAAACCTAACGAAACTTACCAATTCACAAAATTAACGGAATGCATAGCTGATATAAAAAATTGGATGACTAGTAATTTCCTACTTCTAAATTCTGAAAAAAAAACAGAGATTCTAATTATTGGACAAAAAACTCCCTCACGTAATAATCTAGAATACTGTCTAACACTTGATGGCTGCTCTGTTAAGTCTCCGTCGTCGGTTAGGAACCTGGGTGTGCTCTTTGATACCAATCTTTCATTTGAAAGTCACGTGTCTAGTATCTGTAAAACCTCATTTTTCCATCTTAAAAATATATCTAAATTACGCCATATGCTCTCATTGACAAATGTGGAACAATTAGTTAATGCGTTCATGACCTCAAGGCTAGATTATTGTAATGTTTTACTGGGTGGTTGCCCTGCACGCTTAATAAACAAACTACAGCTTGTTCAAAACGCAGCAGCTCGAGATCTTACCAGAACCAGGAAGTATGACTGTCAACACTGCATTGGCTGCCTATTAAACATTGCATAAATTTTAAAATATTGCTGATTACTTACAAAGCACTAAATGGTTTAGCTCTGCAGTACTTAAGTGAGCTGTTAACGCATTATAGTCCTTCACGTCTATTGCAATCTCAAAATTCCGGCCAGTTAATAATACCTAGAATATCAAAATCGACTGCTGGCGGTAGATCCTTTTCCTATTTAGCACCAAAACTTTGGAACAGTCTTCCTAACATTGTCCGGGAAGCAGACACACTCTGTCAGTTCAAAGCTAGATTAAAAGCACATCTCTTTGACCTAGCATTCACATAATACATTATAGACTTCTATAATTCAATGTTAGGCTGCATAGATTAGGTCAGCTGGAACCGGGAACACTTCCCATAAATCCTGATGTACTTGTTACATCATAAGAAGAATGGCATCTACGCAAATTTTAGTGTCTTTGTTTATCCCGAGGTTTTCCCGCAGCCTGCCGGATCCAGGCCATATCCAGATCTGACGAAGGACCTTCGCCTGGACCCAATGACAACGCAGTGCTGAAGTGCCAACTTGTCTCTCCTTATGGAGGATCCCTTTACCACTCTACAGATAAAGCGTTGTCTGGAAAATTCGTTTCGCGTACCTACCCCAAAGTGATAAAATAAAATAAAATTCTGTATCAAATTTATAAGAAAAGACCAGTACTTTGTTTAGGCTTGGTTTGTAGGGAATTACAAACCTGCGCACATATATTCAAACGCACATAACTATAGAACCAATTCTTAATGTGCATGTGAACGCCATCAGCGTTTATCACAGGTTTGCGTTTAAAGTCTGTGTAGAGAGAATGGTGTCGTCTTAGCGGCCCCTAATTTAATAACAAATGAACGTTGCAATGGAAGTGAATCAATCAAAACTAACTTTAGCTGGAAAATAACTTTATTAAAGAACCGCTATAAAGCCAAAACAATCTCTGTTACCTTAAATTATACGTTTATCTCTGTAAAGCTGCTTTGAAACAATCTACATTGTTAAAAGCGCTATATAAATGAAGATGACTTGACTTGTACAGTGGTATAAGCTTTGAAGCAGACACTCTCTGTTCCTCTGACATCTCTGTTGTTGCTAGTTTGAATGGTTGCAGTAGTGACAATGATTGTTGAATAATGTCATACTCAAGACTTCAGTTTCAGTATCACTGTTTAAATTGGAAAGTGCAGCACCCACTGGCTCACGTTGCTCATACAAGCGTTGTAGCATGTTGAATGTGCTGTTCCATCTCTTGTCAACCTCCTGTATCAGTTTCAGAGTTGGTCTGCCCATCAAGCCCTGCATCTCCACAAGCTTGTCCTTTGCTTTTCAGCTGGATCTGAACAACCCCACTATCTTTCTGGCGTATTTCATTGATGACTGGGGTTTGATCTAGGGCCTTTTTCACAATCAAATTTAAATTATGAGCAAAACATGGGACATGGCGAAGGTGGAGTAGCTGGGCGCTTAGGATCATGTTGGATGCATTGTCAGTCATCATGCACTGAACTTTGGAGGTTATTCCCCACTCAGCAATTAGCAAGGCTTTAGCCTCCATGATATGCTGGGCTGTGTGGATTTGGTAAAACCTCCTTACACCCAGTACAACAGTTGCCATTTTTGCCTCTGGTGTTATGTAATGGCAAGTTACACCAAGATATCCATCCATATTAATGGAGGACCACATGTCAGCCGTAAGGCTAACAAATTCGGCCTTCCGAGATGGGAGGACAAAGCTTGGATCAAGATTGTTCACAAAGGCCCTGAAGCCCTCTGTCATGGGATGGCAGGAATGAACCCAAAAGCAGACGAGGTGCAGACACTCAAGGTTTATTAATACACAAAAACAGAAAACAAAACCCACGAGGGGGCAAAACAGGACTGAAGACAGGTAACTTTGACTAAGACTAGATAACAAATAAAGACTAAACTCTGACTTGACGATGACGGGAAACAAACTCACAATACTGATATAACAGGTCTCTGACAAAGTACTCACAGTGTAGAACAAGCAATGTACCACAGGGGATAACAGGCAATGTAAGACAATGTACCGACACAGGACAGAAAACATGAGGGGATTAAATAGGGAGCAAACTAATCAGGAACACAGGTGATAATGGGTAAAGCAATCATGACAAAACGAGGACAACAAAGGGGCGGGGCAAGAGAACGAGACAACACAAGCACATGGCCCAAACAAATGGCCATGTGCTTGTACACAAAACATGGGTCTGTCATGATCCTGCCTCAAAACAAGAAAGATCTAGGACATGAAGGCAGAATCATGACAGAACCCTCCCCCCAAGGAGCGGCTTCCAGACGCTCCCTAGAGGGAACATGAAACACGGGACAAGACCGACTGAGACAGACACAAACCAACAATACATGACAAAAACTAATAAAGGCAAACATGAATAAACAATAACAGGGTTGGGGTGAAAAATCAAAAACAACAAACAAGGCAGGGGAGGTGGAGACAACACAGAGTTCACGGGGGATAGTCCAGGGTGAATAGGAGGACTGGTGGACTTGGGTGGACAGGACGAGGGCTGACGGCGAGGGGTCCGGGCAGACATGGATGGGGACACATGAGGAACAGTCTTGGGAGAAACAGTCCGGGGTGATGTGGTGACAGGGGTGACCGGGGAAACAGCAGGGGAAACATGACACATGACAGGGGGTGTAGCAGGCGGCTGAGGCGCGGAGAGAGGAATGGAGCTCACAGAATCTGACTCAGATCCCACGCTCCACATCTCCGCCTTGGAAACAGCGTTGTCTGTGGCCGTCTCTGTAACGGCGCTCACGGCAGCTGACTGGGGTACGGCGCTCACGGCAGCTGACTGGGGTACGGCGCTCACGGACTCAGTGGACTTAGGACTAGACATGACCGACTTGACGGGGGCTTCTAGAATCTGGACAAGACGTTTTAGATATTCTGCCAATGTTTCAGCAGCGACGAAGACAGGCATCTCTTGATGAGCAGAAACAGAGCGCAAGACAGCTTCGGCAGCAGAATCAGCCGCTGCTTTCTCCTCAGCACTCACGGCAGTGGGCTGAGGAACAGCGCTTGCAGTGGCGGGCTGAGGAACAGCGCTTGCAGTGGCGGGCTCTGGAACAGCGCTTGCAGCGGCAGGCTCTGGAACAGCGCTTGCAGCGGCGGGCTCTGGAACAGTCTGAGATGAAGAACGAGAGGCTCCCCTTCTCCTCTTCTTTCTCCTAGGTCGCGTTGCGGAATCCGTAGCCGGACTAGCGACCAGTTGGAGATGTTCAGCAGGGATCGTAACTGGAGCTGGGAGGGCGTTCTCGGGCAACGCTGACTCTGTAGAAGATGACTCCGAAGGAGAATCCCATGAAGTTCGTCTCCCTCATTTGCCACGGAGATCAGCAGGTGTGGGTAAAACCTCGGGAGACGAAACAGTACCGGCCTGAACACCCTGGGCAACAACAGCCAGGACGCGATCCTCTGGGACCACTGGCAGCGAGGCGGAAGGTGGAGACTTCGAGGATGAAGCTGGCTGCTCCTCCCGGGAGAAACGATCCCAGAGACGGGCATAATTCTTAAGGATCCACTCACCCTCAGACGAGAATGGGAGGTTGACCCTCTTTCTGTCGGTGGGAGCCGACAACCAGCATTGTTCACTGAACTTCATTTGTTGATGGAACTGGGAGGACACACTGTCTGCTGGGTTCTTCTTTGGTCGGTACATTCTGTCATGGGATGGCAGGAATGAACCCAGAAGCAGACGAGGTGCAGACACTCAAGGTTTATTAATACACAAAAACAGAAAACAAAACCCACGAGGGGGCAAAACAGGACTGAAGACAGGTAACTTTGACTAAGACTAGATAACAAATAAAGACTAAACTCTGACTTGACGATGACGGGAAACAAACTCACAATACTGATATAACAGGTCTCTGACAAAGTACTCACAGTGTAGAACAAGCAATGTACCACAGGGGATAACAGGCAATGTAAGACAATGTACCGACACAGGACAGAAAACATGAGGGGATTAAATAGGGAGCAAACTAATCAGGAACACAGGTGATAATGGGTAAAGCAATCATGACAAAACGAGGATAACAAGGGGGCGGGGCAAGAGAACGAGACAACACAAGCACATGGCCCAAACAAATGGCCATGTGCTTGTACACAAAACATGGGTCTGTCATGATCCTGCCTCAAAACAAGAAAGATCTAGGACATGAAGGCAGAATCATGACACCCTCATCCTCAACGATGGTGAAGGGCTGCAGATCCTTCACCAGCATGTTTAGAAGAGCCTCATCCAATTCCCTCTGTCTGCCTTTTAAAATAGAAGATAAAACATACTTTCAGACAAATACATTGAAAAAATACAGCTTCAAATAGTGCACATCTATTAAAAGTAGCCTACTGGTTCATTATTTGGAAACCTTCCTAAACAAAGCTATGTTATGAACGTTTATGCTCAGTGTGCAGAGAAAGATAAAATGGAATGCAGAACTACAACAATTAGGAAAACCAAAATGTCTTCACTGGCTGTAGATTGGGTACTCATATGTAGACCTATAAAATGTATAATCACAAAATATTATATTATATTGAACAACATATTATATTATATTCACATTGAAGCTGTTTTTAACATGACTGGCAGTTGTGATTGGGACGTTAGGTTGTAGGGCTTAGGTTGACACAGGCCTATGGACTTTCTAAACAGTGTCCCAACAGTTTGTTATTGTATTTCAATTATAATTATATTTCAAACAATGCATACCTTGCTTAGATGGCCCAGCAGTGTCAGTAGTAGGCCTAGGTACAGGGGGAATGCTACCATCCTCTGCACCCTGCAAAATGGCAGGATGAGTGCTCCTCAAATGGCGCATCATGGATGATGTATTGTTGCATCTATATATCTATATTAATCTATCTATGTATCTATCTATGTATCTATATATTAATCTATCTATTAATCTATCTGTCTATATATATGTCTATCTATGCATCTATTAATGTGTCACTATATGTATACTCTGTCTGTCTCTAACCTATCAGTCAATGTGTAAATTTAAATGTAAGCCTAAATATAACTAAACAAATCACACTATAAATGTCACTATATCACCAAAAATCCGCTATCTCAAAATCAAACTCCTCTCACAAAAACCCACGAGGTCAAGATGCGTTGACTTCACTTTTATACAGATGTGCGATTGTGTGGTCTGTTCCCGACCCTGTCAATCAACCGCTGATTTGACGGACCATGCCACCTGTCGAAACACTTGTGAAACACTCCGAAGCTTCATTTAGCCGTAGTCACGTGACATGGGTGTTTTGAATCAGGCTTCGGATCAGTGTTTCGAAACATCTGCGCTTCGGGATCTCGACAAAGCTTCGGAACGTCAGTTTTGCGTCATCCATAACTACATATTTTATGTTGCATGTGTAGGTTGTTCTGGTTTTGTTCTGAGTTTATTTTGTTAAATTAATATCAATATTAAATATTACTGCTGCACTTAGATCCTGCTTCTGCCTCTGCTTCAACTGAAATTGTAACACATATGCTCTCATTGACAAATGCGGAACAATTAGTTCATGCGTTCATGATATCAAGGCTAGATAATTGTAATGCTATTATGGGTGGTTGCCCTGCATGCTTAATAAACAAACTACAGTCCAAAACGCAGCAGCTAGAGTTCCTACCAGAACCAGGAAGTATGACCTTATTAGCCCAGTTCTGTCAACACTGCATTGGCTCCCTATTAAACATTGTATACATTTTAAAATATTGCTGATTACTTACAAAGCACTAAATGGTTTAGCTCTGCAGTACTTGAATGAGCTCTTAACACATTATAATCCTTCACGTCTATTGCAATCTCAAAATTCTGGCCAGTTGATAATACCTAGAATATCAAAATCGACTGCTGGTGGTAGATCCTTTTCCTATTTAGCACCAAAACTTTGGAATAGTCTTCCTAACATTGTCCGGGAAGCAGACACACTCCGTCAGTTCAAATCTAGTCTAAAAACACATCTCTTTGACCTAGCATACACATAACACATTATAGACTATATAATTCAATGTTAGCCTCCTGGGACCCAGGAATAGACTTTTGTCCACTGTAGTGGACATTATATTTTAGTGAATTTCTCTGACATCATACATGTCACATGTCACATCCTGGGTGTCCTGTAAAGAGCATATTCAGGACTTTTCAGAAATACCAAATGTTTGGAGGTTTCACCATGAAAACAACTTCTTCTTGGCCTTTAAAAATGTCTGACATTAATTTAGTGATCAAATGTAAGAAATATGATAATATATTGTAATTATAATTTAAATCGGACTACTTTTCAAATTGTATTTCATAAACCAACATCTCAGGAAAATGTTATGGGGTTTAAAAAAAAAAAAAAAAAACTTTCTGTTACAGAACAGGGCATTGATTTCATACGTGTCCACTGAGGACATCAGGACTTAAATCTTGTTTATCAGGCATTTTGGGAGACACAACAAGAGAATTTGGAAATAATTTATACATCAATATTCCTATGAAATATTAGATATTATTATTAAAATGTTGCCAATTATTACTCAAATTATTACACTTCTTTTTCCATTAAATGTTGCTCAAAGAACACATTAATGTGCAATTTAGATACAGTGTATAGATACATTGCATTGAATGGGAATATTAATTCATGGGCATTTTACCAACATATTGCATAAAGTAAAATGGTGTATCAATTCATTCCGTTATATCTTTCATAACATAGTTGAGAATCATCTTTATACAAATTTTGGTTAAAAAAATCCTGAAACCCCAAAATGTATTGGTGATTGAAAAAAAATCCCATTGTTTTTGCCTATACATATAATTTCATGTCATTTTATTTTTTAAACAACTTAGTCCTGGTGTCCACTACAGAGGACATAGCATAACGTATGAATAAAATATTATTTTTCAAAAATGTTTTTTTTTTTTACCATTTGTTTCTTATGCTCTAAACAATGTGATGACATGAAAAAAAAACTAAATTCAAAAAACTTTTTTTTCTGGGTCTCAGGAGGTTAGGCTGCATAGATTAGGTCAGCCGGAACCGGGAACACTTCCCGGTGTACTTGTTACATCATAAGAATGGCGTCTACTCTAATATTAGTCTCTCTGTTTATCCCGAGGTTTACCGCAGTCCACCGGATCCAGGCCGTATCCAGATCTGATGAAGGACCTATGTCTGGACGCGACGACAACACAGTCCTGAAGTGTCAACTAGTCTCTCCCCTGTGAAGGCATCCTTCCCTTTACCCCTGTACAGATAAAACGTTGTCGGGATAATTCCGGTTCACGTGGCAATGCGGAAGCGAAAAAAAATCTGTATTATAAATTTTAAGGCCAGATAAGTAGTTTGTTGAGGGTTGGTTTGTAAAGAAAGGCTACACGCCTGCACACATATGTATTAAAATGTGCATACGTAATATGCATGTGCACGCCATCAGCGTTCTCACAGGTTCCTATTTTTAAAGTTTGTGCAGAGAGAACTTAAGGGTTTTCTGTTAGAACGGTGTCATGTTAGCGGCCCCTAAGTTAATAACTAATGATCGTTGCGATGGAAGTGAATCAATCAAAACTACATGTAACTTTAGCTGGACAATAACTTTATTCTAGAGCTGCTGTAAAGCCAAAACAATCTATGTTACTTGAATTTCCTATTATCACTGTAAAGCTATGAGGTTCCATTTGTGCCAAAATTCTGTCGACATGCTGTCTGTCTATGCTATGTGTCGTCTTCCATGTCTATGTGTCTGTTCACTGTCTGTCTGTCTATGCTATGTGTCGTCTTCCATGTCTATGTGTCTGTTCACTGTCTATGTCCATGTCTGTCTGTCTATGCTATGTGTCGTCTTCCATGTCTATGTGTCTGTTCACTGTCTATGTCTATGTCTGTCTGTCTATGCTATGTGTCGTCTTCCATGTCTATGTGTCTGTTCACTGTCGTGATTGCCCACATGACTCAACTTTTGTCTTTGTCCACTCAACTTACTCCTGTCATCTGTCCTTGTCGTTTGACTGTGTCATCTTGCGTGTAAATGCTGCATGTGTCATGTGTTTCCATTCTGTCGTTGCTATGCGTCGTTTCCCTCTGTCGTTACAATGTGTCGTCTTCCATGTCTATGCTATGCGTCGTTACTATGCGTCGTTTCCCTCTGTCGTTACTATGTGTCTTCTTCCATGTCTATGCTATGCGTCATTACTATGCGTCGTTTCCCTCTGTCTTCTTCCATGTCTATGTGTCTATTAACTGTCTATGTCTATGTGATTGATTGCCCACATGACTCAACTTTTGTCTTTGTCTTTGTCAACTTACTCCTGTCATCTGTACGTTTTGATAGTTTGTTTTCTTATTTGAAATGAAATAAGCAGAAACGAGAAAACGGCCCCTTTATTTGTTTTTTCGAAAAAACGAAAAAACGAGATTTCGGCTTGATTTTTCGTTTTTTAGTTCACAGGCAAAAAACGATTTTTTTTTTTAATTTTTTTTTTTATGGGTATTATAAAATAGGCCTACCCATATTATAACAAATAGCCTAAATAAAATATATTTGGAAATTGCCCTTTAAAACGAAGGCTCAGGGTCCGTGTACTTTTTCGGAATGAAGATGAAATTTAAAAAAGGGTGCAGCTTGGTTTTTTGTTTATTAAAAGAAAAAAATCAGAAATGGCTGTATTTTGTTTTCCAGATGTATTGTTATCATCAAATAGTAGAAAATTGGACGACATTTCCGATCGTTTTTTAATTTGTAATATTTATTTGTACGTTTATTGTATTTAATTTGACTGATCCTATCTTTACCTGGAAGTAAATTACACCGTTGTGCGAAGTCATAGATATATACACTAGATGTCGCCTTGGCTACGGCAGTTCATTGGAATGAATGCGTCAATAGAGCCGCCATCTTGGAACAGGGGAGCCCCTCCTCTTTAATGCATCAGCGTCAATGTAGGCTAAGGTCTAACGGAAATAATATCACCTAGTTTTTTTGGTTCGTTCCAACGGTCAGACATGTATTTATCATTGAGTCCAGAGAAAATTTAAGGTTTTGATATTAAGTTAATCTAATTATTTTTCAAAATATAATGCATAGTGCTAGTAGGCCTAAGTTTATTAGTCACATTCTTCCACTTGAGTAAACTTAGAATGAACTATCGCAACTAGTATATATATATATATATGTATATATATATAGAAATGAGCAAAACTTGGCCATTAAATATTTAATATTTAATAAATTAAATAATTTTAATGATCACAATTAAAGTTTTAATTTGATTAAATTGAACAAGCGCAACATTCAGCATTCAATCAAATAATCTAAAAGATGTATTATTATTAATAATGTTATTTCAACATAATATCTCGTTATTTCGACATAATAGCCTATGTGTGCATGCAACAAGCAAGATGTGCATTTGTAAATCCGGTGACGCGTGTATTGATTTTTATTAATAAACAAGTGTTTTCTCTTACAGTGTCGACTCGGCTGCAAAGATGAAGTTGATGATCGCCATATTCGTAGTGAACGCGCCTATAGCCTAGAGAGAAATGCACATAATGGATTAGCCTACATAATCAGAGAGTAGCCTTTTTCTTTTCATTTTGAATTATTTTGTTTACGTTTAAAGACATTTCAAGCTTTGTGTAGGCTATTTGATGTATTTCTCATGTCTGTGTGAGGCACACTGAGTTTCGCTCAGGATGTATGATGAGATGCGCTCCGGTTCACTTGCAATGCAATTGACCGCGCGGGCGCCTCCATGATTATTATTGTCTGTTATATTTTATATGCTTCTTATTTATTAAATCCAGGAAATTGGTTGATGAAAAATGTATTAAAATTAAGATACGAAATTCACTTTAAAGAAAGGCTTTCTAAACAAAACGTAATGAAGTGGTCAAAATCATGTCTAACTCGCTCCATGTCTCTCGATATATATTGCCATCCTATCTTACTCGTGCTGTTCACTTTTCATAAATCAACATAAATGGAAAAAAAAAATAACATTAATATTTAAACAAATATGAAACTAAATGCGCTTACCTATTTAATGGCTACAACAGTATAGTAGGCCTACAGACTCTCTATTTGTACAAATTGCTGCACATTCATTTAATTCAGAATTTTGCACACACAAGTTGAAAGGCATTTGTTCAAATCAAGTTCACGGATAATTGTGCGTGCATTTATTAATCATTATGATACTAAAATCATAACAAAGTAGGCTATGCTATGTACAAAAAATCAGATGAGCACAGAATATGAATGCAACGTTTAATTACACGTTAAGACTTCGCACGACGGTGTAATTTACATCCGGGTAAAGATAGGATCAGTCAAATGAAATACAATAAACGTACAAATAAATATTACAAATTAAAAAACGATGGCTAGGCTACTATTATTTGATGACAACAACATTTGGAAAACAAAATACAGCCATTTCTGCTTTTTTTCTTTTAAACAAAAAACCAAGCTGCACCCTTTTTTAAATTTCATCTTTCATTCCGAAATAGAATAATGAATGAACGAAAAAGTACACGGACCGCTCAGTTTGTGGTTCACAATTATTTGATTAAAAACAATAAAACAAAGACAAAGTCACTTATATTAAACACTTTTTTTATTTATGTTTTTGTTAACAGAAGTTATCTTGCGCCTTTAATTTCCTCCGCTATCATCCTGTCAATCATCTGTCTCATTCTCGCCGGTCGCGGCTATGATTACAGTTTCAGTAAAAATGTATTTCACCATCATCGGTACCCACCCTCAGCCGATTGGCATTACAGTATTTGCAATCACCATCCCGTGGCAAAACGGAGCGTCTAAAAGCAGGGACGGACTGGGGCTAAAAAACAGCCCTGGACTTTCTCCCAAATAGGCCCATCATCCGGCCATTCGCCTCTAGCCGCGTGGGACAGACACTAGCCAGGATGTCCTGATACTATGCCACAATACTGTAGCCTATCAGACAAGGTATTCACAGCAAGTAACATCTCAAAACCAATGATGATAATTGAGGTTGTGTTTATTAATGAAGCCTCAGCCTTCAAATAAAAACAAAAAATGTACAATGCAATAAAATACAAATAATGAAATGTCACTGGCTACAAAAACCCCAAATTACACAAACTTGTAATTATAAAAAATAGTTACTATATACCAGGGGTCTCCAACCTTTTTGTGTGCGAGGCTCAAGGGATAAAATAATCTAGAAGGGATTTTTATTTGTTATACTCCAATATTTATTACACTGTACACATATAACATGGTGAAGCTGTTTTACTTTTCACCATCATATGGGAAATAATAAAATATCTTGATATTCTGGTTCAGACGTACAAGCGTTTAAAAAAAAAACAATTCCTGAAAAATTAAGAAAATATTTATTGATTTTTTTTGTTGATTTTCTATAAACCTATTGTATGTGTTATCAAAAACAGTAGCCCAAACATTTAGTATAAATATAAATGAATAAATAAATAAATAAATAAACTGCCATAACTTCTAAACAAAACATTACTGCATTACATTTAATACATTTATACATGACTATATTAATATAACAGCATTTTTAATATGAATACAGGCACATTTCTGCCAAAAAAGTTTGTTTTACTAAAGTTAATTCATAAGTTGTGGTGTGAAATGTCTTCTAACTGGTTTGTTCTCGAAACAATGTTTCGCCTGTTTTTTGCGTCAATATGTTGAGAATATCAGCGCTGTTTCATCTGGCTTTTTACAAGCTTAAATCACATAGTCATTTGTGGGTTTATAATAGAGATAGAGAATTCTGCACTGAATTTAAATGATTCTCAGTGGATCGCGCAGCTCTGTGTAATAATGTTCGCGTGATCGAGATCAGCTTTGGCCGCGATCGCTGTTTTTTGGGCCGAGCTGATAATGCGCTGCTCAGATCAAACAAGTTTTGTTCCGCTTTTTGAGCGTTTGCCATTTGATGTTTCTCATACGCAACGCAAATGACAGCGTATAAATCAAAGAGAGTTGGGTAATTTTGTAGAGGCAAAAGTTCAAATTGGAACGTTTAGTTGAAAAGGTCGCAAAATGATACCATTTATTCTAAGTCTGGAACCCCGACGGCAAGTTGGGGCTATAGAATGTGTTTAGCGGGCAACTCATATGCACCACGTTGGAGACCACTGTTATACTATAACTTAACTATTCAAATATAATGTAAGCATATTTAAATGTGCAGCCTTATAAAACTAACTTTCTGTCAGTGGCTATAGGCCGACTCTTCTTCCTCATTTTTTTTTTTTTAATTTTTTTTTTTTTTACACGTATCATAAGTGATTGTATAGTGCCCCTGCTGTTGGCTGTTCATATTGCTTTATTAGACTTGGACGACCATTCTGGACTTTTCCAGAACGCACAGATTGTCAGTCCGTCCCTGTCTAAAAGAAAAGTTCTGACTGCTGATCTGAACATTGGTCAGTGAGCCTCTCCCGCTCGGACCACTTCAGCTTCACCACACAGATTTAACTCCGCACAGCTAAATAAAACAGGCTGGTGGCAGACTAATAGGACCTAATTAATATTTCTGATGTAAAGATTTCTGTGAAACGTGTAAAGTTGCACAGAAGAAAGCCCAATAGGACCTGCCCTGTACAGTTTAAGAATCTGTAGCCATAGTAGAGGACTATTATTTTGTTGAACAGACCTGACCTAAGCAACAACTGATGACGTCACATGCTCAGATTTGCTTGACCAATCGGCGGAAGGGGGCGTGTCAGGCCGCCCACGTGTGGAAAACAAATTTTGAAGTCATTAGTTTTTTTGAAAAAAAAAAAAAAAAAAAAAAGCCTGTGAACTAAAAAACGAAAAATCAAGCCGATCTCGTTTAAAAACGAATAAAAAACGAATAAAGGGGCCGTTTTCTCGTTTCTGCTTATTTCATTTCAAATAGGAAAACAAACTATCAAAACGTACAGATGACAGGAGTAAGTTGAGTTGACAAAGACAAAAGTTGAGTCATGTGGGCAATCAATCACATAGACATAGACAGTTAATAGACACATAGACATGGAAGAAGACAGAGGGAAACGACGCATAGTAACGACGCATAGCATAGACATGGAAGACGACACATAGTAACGACAGAGGGAAACGACGCATAGCAACGACACATAGCAACGACAGAATGGAAACACATGACACATGCAGCATTTACACGCAAGACGACACAGTCAAACGACAAGGACAGATGACAGGAGTAAGTTGAGTGGACAAAGACAAAAGTTGAGTCATGTGGGCAATCACGACAGTGAACAGACACATAGACATGGAAGACGACACATAGCATAGACAGACAGACATAGACATAGACAGTGAACAGACATAGACATGGAAGACGACACATAGCATAGACAGACAGACATAGACATAGACAGTGAACAGACACATAGACATGGAAGACGACACATAGCATAGACAGACAGCATGTCGACAGAATTTTGGCACAAATGGAACCTCATATAAAGCTGCTTTGAAACAATTTATATTGATGTATTATGTGTGTGACAGGATTAGTTAAGTGATTGACAGTTGTGGTGTCCTATCAGGGGGGAGTATGGTCTATTTAATGCGGGTTGGCTGTATCCTGAGATGCGTCACGTCTTTGCTCCGCCCCCTCGTGCGTCATTCACTGGAAGCTCAGGTATGTGATTGTAGCGGCTGGTTTAAATCCTGTGTTTAGAACACTACTGATGTTGTCATCTCTTCAAATTGTAGCTTTCCCTTAGCACTTTTCCGACGGTGCACTTATCAGCTCAGTGAGTGTCTGCTCACCCTTCAGGTATGTGCTGTGTTCAGTGATTGAGGGCGGTCTAGTGGGTTACTACGTTACTTTTTAATTGCTTCCTGTACCCTTCAGCTAATCTGCGGTTTCGATGAATGCTGTAAACAGTAACTTTAGCCTGTGAGAATTATATGTGAGGGATATCTTCTTGTGGTAAGTGTTATGTAAGATGGCTGGAAAATTGTAGTAAAATGAGCATTAGTAACATCTCGCTTCCTTTAAGGCTTTCGTGAGGCGTGGGTCTTCTCTCTCGTCCTTCGGACCGTTCTTTTTGCTCGTCCTCCGGACCATTCTTCCCGCTCGTTCTCCGGACCTCTGAATGACCTCTGAATGACCTCCCTCTCGTTTCTGCAGTGATTGCGCTTTGTATAACCTGAGTCCATTTCGAGAACCACAGTGTTTGCGCTGTGATCGCACCGTGGGCCAGCAAACACGTCAACAGGATTTGTATTGTCTACTTCCTTCCTTTTAGAGTGACATCAAGAGTTACAATTACTTTATAGAGTGGCAGAGAAAGTTATAACGTTAATATGACTGTTAGTGTACGAGAATCTGTGTGTGCTGCACCAGCTCTATTCTTTTGTTATTTGTTTCTTTAGTTCAACCTTGTGTATTTTGTTTTAGATTTATTTGTTATCTAAGTGTGTGTGTGTCATTGTTTATCTTGATTATTGTATGTGTAATTTGACTGTGATATTTTCTTTGTTTATTATTTTGGGGTTTTACTAAACTCTATTTATTATTTTGCTTATTTTGTTTCTTCCAGGAACTGAGGTGGCCAGGCGGAAGGACCTTCTCTTGCAGTGTTGTAGTGGTGGTGTTGCAGTGGGTGACACTTTTGAAGTGCCTGCATGTGTGATCCAAGTGCACGGTGACGTGTGTGTGTGAGTAGGATTGCGCTTTGGGAAAAGCCATTAAGTGGTCCTTCCGCCGGTCGACTCAGCCTGGTTGTCTGTTATATGTATCTTTTTGTTTAAACCTTCTTTTCTTGAGACTCCTCCTACCCTTGTGGGTAGAGGACTGTGTTGGTGCTGCCATTTTATACTGCCCTCGGTGATTTCTCTTGTGAAGTGTCATTAAATGTAGCGCTGGGCGCTTTTTAAAGCAGAACATATTTTAACTTTTTGTACATTAATAAAGTGTTTATTTAATTATTTTGTACTTGTGTCTCTGACCTCCCTGGCACACACGAACCTGTGACCTAGTGTCCATTACTGGGTTATTTAGATATTCCCTGATTGATTCAGGGTGGCGTAGTCGACAATTATCACCATAAGATAGATTATTTATTGAGAGCCCTTACCGCTTCTTGCCACGTGTGTTATAATTGAGTGTGTTGGTAATTTTTGTTATGTAGCATTCAATTCAGCAAGTTTGTTACCATTTATCCTCAAGTTTGAAATGTATTCATCTATGCTGCTGATATACAACTGTATTGTTGTTTGTTTTTGCCTTGTGTTTGAGAATGCTCATTTATCTGAAGGTTTATCTATTTTGTGAAATGTATGCTTTTTTTCAACTTTTTTGTAGTTTCACACTTTTTATGATTACATTTTATAAACTGCATCTTTGTGGAGTTTACTGTGGAAGTGTTTAGGGGCTGGATGGCTGGATTAATTAAAACAGTGAGGCCAGTGACAAGAAATATGTGTAGATTCTGTGAAGATCTGTCCTTCGTTTTTGGCTCCACCCATGTTCAATCGTGCCTGCCGCATGACCAGGCCAATCAGAAGAACGGATTTGGGTGAGCCTGAGTGAGTCAATGGTCATTCACACCTCTAGGTCTCAGGAATGAAGGACTGTGGTGTACAAAGATAACATGGTGATGTGATCATTCTGTGATCAATAGGATGATGATGTCATCATTCTTCCCCTCCACAAATGAGACCTGTCAGTTATCTTTCCAGGCTTATCTCCTATCTCAACCTATCTAAACTTATTTAAGACCAGTCTTTAGAGTTGACCTAAAGTCGGTTGCACCAACCAAACTTAAGCCTAGGCTTAACTACGCCTGGTCTTAGCGTTGCATGTTCATCTGCGGTTGACCAGCAGCGTGTGTTGCTAGGTTACGCTGTAAACTATCTTCCGCTGTTTTGTCAACTTGTAACGTTAGCTGTATCAATGGAGGAGCAAAGAAAAAGGAAAGGAAATTTCACCGACATTGAGATACGAAAGTTAATAGAGCTGTACAGTCAGCACAGACACACACTGACTGCCAAGCAATCAAATACAATAACAAACAAGAAAAAACAAACAACATGGAAACAGATAACAGAGGCGATTAACGATTGTTCTGACTCCGGCTGCCATCGGACAGAGAGCGATGTAAGGAAAAAGTGGAAAGACCTCCTGAGCAAAGCAAAAAAAGTTTTGTCTGCAAAAAAACACCACCCGACTGGTGGGGGTCCTCCCCCAAAAACTTCCGTGTACAGTACCATAATTGTGGATATCTTTGGAGAGGATTCCCCGGCTTTTATTGGTTTGGTCGGTGCGGAAAGTGGCGGTACCGACATGGAAGAAACTGCTGTCTCTCCAGAGATGGATGTCGATCACTCAAGCGAGAGTGTGAATTGTGAAGGTGTGTAGCCTATATAATAGAGTAGCCTAGAATAACAGTTTTAGTAGTTGTCAGATAACAATAGGCCTATGACAGATTCTCTGTATTTTTAGACTCGATGGAGGACCCAGTCACTCCACAAAGTTCTCATGAACACAGCAGCGGTGCACCGCCGGTGAAACGGATGAGGAGGCTGGATAATCAGCAGCAGACACTTCTTGAGAAGGAAATTGTTAG
Source organism: Vimba vimba (assembly GCA_022828995.1). NCBI lineage: Eukaryota > Metazoa > Chordata > Actinopteri > Cypriniformes > Leuciscidae > Vimba > Vimba vimba. The sequence goes on from CM040819.1 coordinate 22,634,157, forward strand.
AGTGGAGACTGAAAAAAAAAATTACAGACCGAGCAGGAAAAGCTGGAACTTGAAAAACAAAAAATATTGTTAGAAATACAGTTGCTCCAACAACGGATAAACAGGTCATCTTCGCCTATTTCTGAAGAGGATGGGCAGTCTTTTGTAATTCTGTAAATAAGCCTAATGGCAAACTGTGTACAATGAATCAATGACAATTATATGTAAATTAAAAAAAAAGTTTATTATAGACCTACTGGACTTTCTTTGTGGCTTATTTTTTATGGTTTACAACCTGCAGATAATTGGCAGAATTATTTTAAGTGAAGCAATAGTTCACATTTATAAAGCATTAATAATGCGTGTACGGACTAGTCGTCCACCGACATCTTCATGCCCTGCATGGTCCACAGGGTCGACACCTTCCTCCGGCACCGGCTGATGGTGTTGCCTAGGGCGAGGGATCATCTTGGTCACACAGATGTTGTTGAGGACAGTGCACGCTGCTATTATGGTGCAGACTCGCTCAGGGTGCATCCGCATCTCTCCATGAAGACAATGAAACCTAGAAAAAATAGTCAATGATTACTGTAAAACCTAAATGTGTCACTTTTGGCGAGTTTTGTTGTATAGCCTAGTCCTATCTATATAGTCAGGGGCGGTGCCAGAGAATTTATATATATATATATATATATATATATATATATAGAGAGAGAGAGAGAGAGAGAGAGAGAGAGAGAGAGAGAGGGGGGGGGGGGGGGGGTGGTATACTATTAATAAATGAGCAAAACTTGGCCACTAAATATTTAATATTCAATTATTTTAATTATTTTGACGATCGCCATATTCGTAGTGAACGCGCCTATAGAGAGAAATGCACATAATGGATTACATAATCAGAGAGTAGCCTATGTCTTTTCATTTTGAATTATTTCATTTAAAGACATTTCAAGCTTTGTGTATTTGATGTATTTCTCATGTCTGTGAGGCATATGAGTTTCGGTTAAGTTAGGATGAGATGCGCTCCAGTTAACGTGCAATGCAAGTGACCGCGCGGGCACCTCCATGCTTATATTGTCTGCTATATATCTGCTATATTTATTCAGTCCAGGCAATTGGTTGATGAAAAATTTATTAAAATTAAGATACAATTTATCCAAAACAAAATTCACTTTAAAGAAAGGTTTTCTACAAAACAAAACTTAATGAAGTGGTCAAAATCATGTTTGACCCACTCCATGTCTCTCGATATATTGCGCATCCTATCTTACTCGTGCTGTTCACTTTTCATAATCAACATAGATGGAAAAAAATAACATTATAATATTTTAACAAATATGAAGCACCTGCTAGCCCCCTCCCTAACGCTGCCCATGTATATAGTTTTCAGTGATCTAGTGACCGCACTACATCAGCACCATGGATAGGGGCACAGACACTGAGGAAAGGATTTTACCTGTGCTTGAGGACTCTGATGCACCGCTCAACGAGTGACCTAGTGGTGGTGTGGATGGTGTTATACCGTCGTTCTTGCTCAGTCCTCGGAGCAATTATAGGCGTCATCAGCCAGTGTTTCAGTGGGTATCCACTGTCGCCGAGAAGCAGCCCGTTTACTCTTCCAGCCTCGAAATCCTGGTATAACGCACTCTCCCGGAAGATGCGTGCGTCATGGGTAGATCCAGGCCATCTCGCCACCAAATTAAAGATTTTATAATTGGCGTCACAAGCAATCTGCACATTGATTGAATGGTATCCCTTGCGGTTGACATACAGATACTCATGCTCAGATGGTGCCTGGATCCGGACGTGAGTCCCATCGATGCAGCCCACAATACCAGGAATGCCAGAGGTCCGGCGGAATCGGTGTTTCATCACCACCAACTTGGCCTCAGTGGGGAGGTGAGCAGATCGCGGAAGGCGACGGTGCGGTGGATTTGTGGACATTAATCATGTCTCCAACAGTGTTTTGAAACACACCATTTGCATAAAAACGTAGCGCTATTAACAGCTGTAATGCTGGTGTCAATGATGCGTTGTGGTTCGACACATACTGTAAGTCGGGTGACAGCGATCGGACGATAAGAGCAAATAATTTGTGACTCTAATGAGAGCTGTCTCGGTACTATGGTATGGTCTAAATCCGGACTGAAAATCCTCGCAGATATCATTTCTTTCAAGAAAGGAACACAGTTGTGAGGATACTGCCTTTTTTAATATCTTTGACAGAAAAGGTAGATTCGAGATCAGCCTGTAATTGACTAATTCTGTAGGATCAAGTTGCGTTTTTTTAACCAGCGGTTTAATCATAACCAGCTTAAAAGTTTTTGGTACGTATCCTAGAGACAAAGACAAATTAATTATATTAAGAAGAGGATCTATGACCTCTGGAAGCATCTCTTTCAGTAGCTTAGTCGGTATAGGGTCTAACATACATGTTGTCGATTTAGATGAATTAATGAGTTTGCAAAATTCTTCCTCTCCTATAGCAATAAATGAATCAAATTTTGCCTCAGGGAGACTAAAATGCACTCCCTGATGCGATACTGTAATAGACGATACTGCACAGTTAGAATTTTGTCCCTGATATTATCAATATTATAAGTGAAGAAGTTCATAAAGTCATTACTGCTGTGTTGCTTGGAAACCTCTGGGCTTGAAGCTATCTTTTTCGTTAGTTTAGCCACTGTTTCAAATAAATACCTAGGATTATGTTTATTTTCTTCTAATAGGGTTGAAAAATAAGCAGATCAAGCAGCTTTTAAAGTCTCTCTGTAAGTAATCAAGCTCTCCTTCCATGAAATCCGAAATACCTCTAGTTTTGTTTTCTTCCAGTTGCACTCCATTTTTCTGGATACTCTCTTAAGGGCCCGAGTGTGCTCGTTGTACCACGGCGTTGGACTATTTTTTTAATCTTCTTTAAGCGCAACGGAGAAACTGTGTCTAAAGTGCTGGAAAAGAGAGAGTTAAAAGTTTCTGTTGCAATATCAAGTTCTTCTAAGCTATCTGGGATGCTGAGATGATGAAACTAATTAGGAAGATTATTGATAAAATAATCTTTTGTGGCAGAAGTGATCGGTCTAACATATTTATAACACGGAGTCGGCTTTGCAGCCTTGGCTAAATGTAATTTACATTAGACTAGATAATGATCTGAGATGTCATCGCTCTGCTGCAGAATTTCAATGGTATCAACATCTCTTCCATGTGATAATATTAGATCTAGAGTATGATTACGACAATGAGTAGGTCCTGACACATGATGTCTAACTCCAATAGAGTTTACAATGTCTTTAAATGCCAATCCCAATGCATCTTTTTCATTATCTATGTGTATATTAAAATCACCAACAATTAGTACTTTATCTGCAGTCAATATTAATTCTGATAGAAAGTCCACAAATTCTTTGATAAAGTCTGTATGGTGCCCTGGTGGCCTGTATACAGTAGCCAGCACAAATCTCAAACGTGATTTATCGTATATTTTTACATTAAGCACCAACACTTCAAAAGAAGTATATTTAAAACTTGATTTCTTAGTGGTTTTGAAAATATTACTATAAATTACAGCAACACCTCCCCCTTTGCGTTTCAGACGAGGTTCATGTTTATAACTGTAATCTTGTGGGGTTGACTCATTTTTTTATGTAATTTAATCATTTGGTTTTAGCCAGGTTTCTGTCAAACACAGCATATATAGGTTATTATCTGAAATCATATCATTAACAATGAGTGCTTTTGGAGTAAGGGATAGAATATTCATCAACCCAAGCTTTAGCATTTGCTCATCTGTATTATATCTGTTTTTTATTTGTTGAGCATCAATTAAATTTTTAACCTTAGATGGGACGTTTTTTGGATTTCCAAATTCAGGGAACAGACACAATCTCTATAATCTGATGATATCTAGGTGAAAGAGGCTCTATGTGATGGGATTTATCTGACCTTGGTGACGCGAGGCCGCTAGCAGACAGTCGGTTTAGCCTATGTCCTTTTCATCACAACAGATGAAAGGGGCTCCCATTGTGACATGGGGAGCCTGCCATCACAGTTCACTACACAATCTATGTTCATATTGATCACTTTGATTCAGAGTGTGTAGCACAGCAAAAATAGAATTGTGGAAATGGTTACTGTACTTCTGCACCATTCCTGCAATGCATTGATGTTTTGTGAGCAGTGTGAAAGCTCTAACCTGTAATAGTTCTGCTCACGTTTACACATTTTAACAAACAAAATAAGAGTGATCATACAAATTCCATGTTATTTTTTATTTAGTACTACCCTTTCCAATAAAATATGCTTGTGTGTATAATATATAGTCCACCATACAAAATAATAATACAAAAATACATACAGCAAACATATGAGTGAAATGGTCGTTACTCCCAAATTAAAACTCTTAAAGGTGAAGTTTGTTAAATACTTTTAAATACTTCTTTTTCATCTTAATATCCAGAGACAAGTAAGCCATGCATAGGTTGTTCCCTTTCGAATGGGAACTCGCACTGTGTTTTGAGACGCTTTTGGGGAACGCCTCAGCGTGACTGATGACTAAAGCACTGTATAATCACAACAATTGTATTGGCCGGCAACAGCCATGATGTCACCCCTAGTGCAACCAGGAAGTATAAAGGGGGTTCCTAGAGAAAATGTCATCCTCTTCTTTGTCTTCAGGGACTGTTTTGCTGAAGTACACGAAAGCGACAATGTGGCAAGTGACAAACACTTCAAGAAGTGTGCAGATCCATGTCCAAGATTTCTTACACCCGATGACACACATGACTTGTGCGTTTCCTGTTTGGGTAAGGAGCACGCACGTTCGGTCCTTGAGGAGTCCATTTGCATGCACTGCTAACGTTTCCAATTGAGGATGCTCTGCTTTCGTCTGGCCCTCTTCTCGAGGGAAGAGGGACAGTCATCTGCGCCCTGCAGCACGGGTCCTGCTCATGCTGAGGCGGAGAGGAGACTGAGATCATGGGGATCTCAGATGGAGCTTGCTGAGGAGTTTGATAGAGTTGTAAATCTCTCTCACCCCTCAGCGGCTGACTAGAGTGAGCTGCTGGAAGATGATGTATTATCTCTCACTTCTTCTGATCCAGCAGCCAGTGCTCTGATGGCGTCAAGCCGTCATCACGTTGAAAAGGTCACGAAAAAATAAAACAAATAATAATATATTAAAACAAAGATGGTTGGAGGAGAAAATGAGATGGAATTTTTTGCCCTTCCCTTCTTTTTTGAACCGGAGTACACAGACAAATAAATTAGATAGATGACGTGAAGCATGACCTTTCCAACATGATTACGTAATGTGTGGCGCGTTGCAGACCAGCACAAGACGAACAATTGTGGTTAAAAAGTATATACATTTTTTTTTGTTGTTGTTGAAAATGATCGATCGTTTCGCTAGATAAGACCATATTCCTCACCTGGGAATGTGCAGAGCCCTTTCAAGCACTTCAAAGCCCTTTGAAACTGCATTGATTTGGACTTCAACATCTTGTTTGCCATTGAAGTCCATTGTGTGGAGAAAAATCCTGAAATGTTTTCCTCAAAAAACTTAATTTCTTTTCCACTGAAGAAAGAAAGACATGAACATCTTGGATGGCATTGGGGTGAGTAAATTGTTTTTTTTTTTTGTTTTTTTTTTTAAAGCAAATGCTTTGTTCTTTTTATATATATATATTGTATGCTCAGATATTCAACAAAATATTCTGGGGGCCATGAAACTTTTGTGAAAACAATCAAAAATGCTGCCGGTGGCTATAGCATTATTAACACTATAAATTTAAAGGCAATAAATTATTTTCACAAGAAAAACCATTTAAATATGTAATTTTGGTGATCAATAAAATAGTTTACTACAGGGGGACTTTAACAACCTTGAATTGGAGGGAAAAAATATGGGAGGATCATGTTGGCTGTTGTAAGGGCTATACAAAGTCTTCATTGCCTTTCCTGACCACCCAGCCCTGTTTAAGTGCCAAAGCAGAGGACCATTGAGACAGACAGATTGCTGACTCTAGGGCTATTTAAATCACCATATGCAAAAGTCCTGGCTTGACTAGTTTGTTTTATTTTTTAGATTTGTCAGTGCTGCTGGGGGACTGCTGAAGTGTAGCAAGGCTGAAGGATGTTGATTCATGATGATTACTGAGAGTATAATATCTGTACATTTGTGTCCTTCAGCTTATTACCCTTCTGAATGCAAAGTTAATATTTAACCCTTTCACATGTAAGTTTAAAATATTCTAGCTGACCCCACCACATGATATTTTTTTAAGGCGATTGTTATTTTAGAACATATCACCTTATTATTTCCATTACGACGTGTCATGCTTGTCATATGACACACCGCTGCCACAATAGCGCTGTATGACAGATGTATCTCTTTTATTTTGTTTTTTCCTTTTTTATTCAAGTATTCACAAACTTCTTAACTATCTGATATTCCGATTCTCAAATGTGTGTAAGTGAATGTGTTTTGTTGTAAAAACCTGTATAATGATCTTGTTAGTTGATCTATAATGCACAATGGGCGCCACCATGTTAGTTTGCACCACAATTCAGAGAATCGTATCTATTGGATTTTTTTACAACACGTAAATTCACCCATTTCTCATGAAATACATGAAAGTAAGTGGCCAGTGAACTGGGAGAATAGAGTGAGCTTTATAGTTACCTACACAATGTGTATCTGATATGAATAAAACACGTTGTCAAATTATAATTAGTGTGTATTTTGCAAACTATAAATGTATTGTTTTGCTAGTTCTTTTTTTATTTAAATGTCTGAAACCTAAAATAATTATGTAGTTGTGTAAACATTATGTAGTCTTTGTCTTTGGCTCAGCGCCAGACTAAGAGTGAAAGCACATTTGAATATGGCAGTGTCTGACGTTACTGTACATAAAATCCCATATGTGGGTTGGTACTCCCAGGAGCACAGAATTACTAATCCCACATGTGGGACCGTACCTCTCAAGCAGTTAAATAAATAAATGAATAATTTAAAAAAAGAATTTCATTAGCAACATTCTCAACATTAGCAAAGACTGTTTGTAAAGCTGTTTTATACCTTTGACAACTGCTCTCTCTGGGTCAAAGGCAGTGCCAATGCAGATCTGAATGTTTTCTGTGATTGTATTTGTCAAAGGTTAAATAGACACCTGCAAATCAATGTCATTTAGGAATTAGACTGCATGGGTGTTTGAATCAAGAATGCTATCTTTTAATGATTAATCGTATACATAGATGCAGAAGGTCGCAAACAAGCGGAGCATGACAGGCAAAAGATGAATTAAGAAATTATTTCTTTACAGTTAAATAATGGTGCAAATACTAGTAAACTGACTACAACAAATCTTAGTAAATCATGTTGTATGATTTATTTAAATACATTTTGTGTCTGAAAGGGAAACTCTTTCAAATGCATAAGGTCAATTGCAAAAATAAAAAAACCTTTTCATCACTAATTATTCACTGCGTGACCAGTAAGTCCTGACAGTAGTTTTTAACGCCAAAATAGGGTTTGCCCTGCTGCAGTCTGTTAGTAAATCTGGCCATCAATATTATAATTGTAATTATACAATAAAAATTTGCTTACTGTTTTAAAATGTAAGACATGTAACCACATCTAGGCTACTTAAGGTTTTTTTTTTCCTTCTTTTTCTATTGGCTATTCATATGCTTTTGCTACAAGGCCTATTCTTGCTCCTCAAATTTGATGCCCAAGGACACATGGGGCCTCATTCAGATTTGAAGACTGCTGCACTATTCAGAGAACCAATTGAGACTCTTGTTAGAGTTTTCTACACTTTTTTTTTTCTCAACCAAAAACATAAATCTTGATCTCTGTTGCTTCTCTTGAAATTGGCCTCTGCAGAGTTCTGAGCTGTTTAGGGAGATCTGTGTTTCAAGTTTTGTGTTCCCCAAACTAGGCCAAACATCTCTCACAATTGAACTGAATCTGTAAAGAGTTTACAAGTGCTGGTGGACCAAAGCCTGGAAATACTTGCCTAGTGTACTGTAAAATCATGCAGACATAACATAATAATAATAATAATAATAATAATAATAATAAATTAAGAGTTTGTCACTGTTTATTTGTGCTGTTCCAAATCTGTAGGACTTTTTCCATTTCTGGAAAAGAAAAGGAGAAGTTTAGCAGAATGATGATATTATTGTTTCCCTAACCCTAATGAAAGTGAAAAATAATAAGTGATTAATAATAAACTCATGTACTGTAAGTTTTATAAAGTCATATGCTTGTGGACAAGAGGACAATTTAATGAAGTTCCAAAAAGTTCCAAGTTTGGGAGGAGTATCTCATCATGCATGCCAATCCTATATTAAGGATACAGTAAGTGGCTGCTTACCTATTTATTTATATTTGAAATCTAACTTTAGTCCAAGAGGGAATATAGCTTAAAGCTGTAGTCTACGATGTTGAAAATCGGTCGAGAAAGCCTGAGAAGTTTTAAAAAACTCATCCCGCCCCTCCACACACACCCCCCTCCCCTCTGTGCTACCTGATCCCTCCCACCGGGAAACGACCTGGACAGTCACTCAGTCAAGCTGTGATCACCGGTAGTAAACATCAGCGCATCTTGTTCAAATTCCGATCGGCTCGAACAGAAACCCGCTAGGCCTACTGAAAAATATTCAAGCACTTCAAGAAATATAATTACTTTGACCCGTGATAGGCGATGCTAAACGGCTAACATTCCAATACCGACCGGCAGCATAAGCATGTTATCAGACTGATAAAAAGCTATTTATGTAACACCTTAAAAGTATAAATAAATGCTTACCTGCTCAACAAAAAGTCAGCCGTGTCAGCGTCGTTTTTTTCGGTTTGTTATTTCTCCATTGCTGAGCTGATGCTACTTTGCTAGCTACCATAGACTGTCAGCTGCTTGCCCGCGAAATTTCATGTCGCAGGAGGGGGGCGGGGTGGGGTGGAGACGCGAGCGTCAAGTGGAGCGGGATTGGTCAACTTCTCTGCAGCTGTACACCCAATAGAGTGAATGGATTTTTTTCATTCTTTTTTCTCTTCATATTGTTAGGATTGTACTGTAGAACCATAACCAGCATCTAAACGAGGTTATTAATAATGAACAATCTTTGAAATCGTAGACCATAGCTTTAAGCTTCCCATAATGGACATCACACCAAATTTGTTAACCTTATCATGCTGTATGAATTTTTTTTTTATTATTCAGTGATATTTTTCTCCTCTGCCACAGCTCTCAAATATCATACATATGTTCAATTATGGCACATAAAGATGTGTTATGCCAATTTCACATATTGGATCTTGTGTCTCTTAACTATTCATTATGCATCAAATTTGAATATGCATATATTAAATCCGATCCAAGTATCACGCTGGTTTCATACTTTCTTGGGAGAAACATGTATCATATAAGGAAGCCTTTTGAACATCTATTAAAAAAATAAATAAAACAAATGTGGCAGATCACAGAATCTGCAGAAGACTCAAGAAGGACTGTTATTGATTATTAAAAATCTGCGAGGAGTTGACTTTGAAATATAATAGTTACAAACCTCAGAGATGGGCAATTTGAACAAGTCAGAACTCAAAGAATGATGGCACATTTTCTCTAAGGCTAAATCCCTTGCTCATTCCAATACTCTTTTTGCGCAGATAATTCCCACAGCCAGCCTTATCCAAAATAATGAAGCGCAAAGATGATACATTAATGTCCCCTCTCATTGGAAGCCTGAATTATCTGAATTATGGATCTTTCTTTCAAAAAAAGGTTACAAGTCACCAATTGCCCCCCTTCTCCATGAAAGTTCTATAATTATTTATCAAGGACTGCACACAGAGCTCACACAACTATGATTAGGTTGTGCCGGGGTCATTAACAAGATGTGTTCAGACTTTTATGTATTCCAGCTATCAGGGTAGACGACAACATTTCAGAATACTCATCGGCAGAGGGAATCAATATCTAATTACCAGACCCACATTACTGAGGCTCAGCAGTGAATTCGGAAAGAGAGAACCTTTCTTATTACTTACTCTCTCTATCAGCCTGGAGCTCAATAACACTGCATGGATTATTTCTTCACCATTCATTTGCATGCTGTCACTGTAAAGGCTCTCCACTTTGAGAATCCATTACCATTTATTCCCCTCTATCCTTTCTTTTGCTCCCCAGCTTTTTTCCCAACACTTTGCCAGAAAGTCAGCACTTTTTTAGAGGTGGAGAGATTTGTCTTGCTGTGGTCCATCACTCAGCTTAAGCCACATTCAATTTACACTGTAAAACGGCAATAACAAGATCACTGTTTAGGGCAAGACAGTTTTGCAGCATTTTAAATATTCCATTATGGATTTCCAGCTGTTTTGAGCTGAAAACTTGCCAGATTTGTGTCTAGTCTCCTAATCTGTCTCCTAATCTGTCCCTAATCTGTTACAATGGCTGTTTCAAGACAGCACCTTATGAGCGGATAACATTGCAGTGCTAATATATCAGGAGCATGTAAAACAAACGATCCAGCAAATTAAATTCAGCTCAGCTCAACTGACCTTATCACACAAACTAAAGTCACCTTTCTCAAGGCCTGACGGATACTTATCTTACTCATCTTACTTTCATAAATGAGAAGCCATACTGACTGGAGCTTCAACAGGCCAAAAGGTGGTTGCAGGTGTGGATTTATCCCACCAGTCCTTTATCTGGTGCCGATCCACCACATGCAGCCACATATGGGGTGATAATTACAGAGGGGTATGCAGACTGCCCTGGATCTTTCAGTGTTTGCTAAACGATCTTTAGCAATGTACCAAGCCCAGCTGTGCCGAAGAGAAGACCAGCTTTCAAAAAGGCCAGAGGGACCACTGAATCACTGTTGTTAATGGTCAGAGTACATCTGCTCTCTTTTCAAGAATTGACTCGTCTCTTTTTCTTCTCCCCGTCATACCAGAAAATCAGACATAACTAGATAAAGTATGTAATCTGATCATTTCTCTGAATGTTTTTTTTTTTTTTTTTTGGACAAACACTTACCTTAATACCACTGTGAAATAGTTTAAAATGTGCTTTATACTGCAAATAATGGCTGTGAGTTATTTAACTAATATACTTAAGAGATAATGATAATCAGTGATAGGAATGTTACTTTTAAAAGTAATGCCAAATATATATATACACTGAACAAAATTATAAACGCAACACTTTTGTTTTTGCCCTCTTTTTTCATAAGCTGATCTATCGGGGTCCGAAAACCAGTCAGTATCTGGTTTGACAACCATTTGCCTCACGCAGTCCAACACATCTCCTTCGCATAGAGTTGATCAGGTTGTTGATTGTGGCCTGTGGAATGTTGGTCCACTCCTCTTCAATGGCTGTGCGAAGTTGCTGGATATTGGCAGGACCTGGCACACACTGTCATATACGCCGATCCAGAGCATCCCAAACATGCTCAATGGGTGACATGTCCGGTGAGTATGCTGGCCATGCAAGAACTGGGATGTTTTCAGCTGGTCGTGGAAGAATGGCACAACAATGGGCCTCAGGATCTCGTCACAGTATCTCTGTGCATTCAAAATGCAATCAATAAAATGCACCTGTGTTCGCTGTCCATAACATACACCTGCCCATACCATAACCCTACCACCACCATGGGCCACTCGATCCACAACATTGACATCAGCAAACCACTCACCCACAAGACGCCATACATGCTGTCTGCCATCTGCCCTGTACAGTGAAAACCGGGATTCATCCGTGAAGAGAACACCTCTCCAAAGTGCCAGACGCCATTGAATGTGAGCATTTGCCCACTCAAGTCAGTTATGGCGATGAACTGCAGTCAGGTTGAGACCCTGATGAGAACGACGAGCATGCAGATGAACTTCCCTGAGACTGTTTCTGACAGTTTGTGCAGAAATTCTTTGGTTATGCAAACCGATTGTTGTAGCAGCTTTCCGGGTGGCTGGTCTCAGACGATCTTGGAGGTAAAGATGCTGGATGTGGAGGTCCTGGGCTGGTGTGGTTTTGCAGGTGGTCTGCGGTTGTGAGGCCGGTTGGATGTACTGCCAAATTCTCTGAAACGCCTTTGGAGATGGCTTATAGTAAATGAACATTCAATTCACGGCCAACAGCTCTGGTGGAGATTCCTGCAGTCAGCATGCCAATTACATGCTTCCTCAAAACTTGCGACATCTGTGGCATTGTGCTGTGTGATACAACGGCACATTTTAGAGTGGCCTTTTATTGTGGTCAGCCTAAGGTACACCTGTGCAATAATCATGCTATCTAATCAGCATCTTGATATGCCACACCTGTGAGGTGGATGTATTATCTCGGCAAAGGAGAAGTGCTCACTAACACAGATTTAGACAGATTTGTGAACAATATTTGAGAGAAATAGGCCTTTTGTGTACATAGAGAAAGTCTTATCTGATCTTTGAGTTCAGCTCATGAAAAATTGGGGCAAAAACAAAAGTGTTGCGTTTATAATTTTGTTCATATAGGCCACATACAAGAACAAAACAAAAAAATTGTTGGCTCAACAACCATTACTTATAAAGAGAAATGTATTAAACAAAAAAAAACATACATTTCATCAAGCTCTACTTAACATATCTTAATGCATGCAACACAAAAATATAAACCGAAGGGTTTACATAAGTGAATGTGTAAACTGAATGAAAAATCATAAGTCACATCAACTAACATTACAACTAGATTAAAAATAAGTAAACCTGACATAAAATTTTACGTATTTGTGAGTTTGTGTTTGTTGTGTGATATGCAAATATTTTAGAAGCGCAGCCATTTTGAAGTGCGATGTGGTGAAGATTGTGAAAACTGTGTCAGGTAAACTATCTTTAATAAACAAAGTAAAATATTATGGTTTTACTTTTTAACATTCATTAACCCTCTGGGGACCAAGCTGTTTTTGGGGTCCTTGAGATGTTCTGACATGCCTTGACATTTGTGCTTTTTTCAGTTATTTATAAACATGTTAATGGCAAAGGTGTAAATTCACTCTATATAGCACAAACAGGGCTACCATAATATGCGAGCAACGTGTATGTAGATGTTTGTTTTTTTAAGAGAATAATGTTTATGCGTGGTTATTGGAAAAAATTAAAATGAAAGTTGCTGAATTAAGACCACAAAACACATATTAAATATGTGTCCACAAGACTTTTGACTAATGGATGTTGTCCCTTCGAGTTCTAGCTTCAAAATGATGTAAAAATAGTCTTGCTTTATCGTTCACAAAAAAAAAATACATTGATTTAAATGGTGTAAAACAGGTTTTGCTTGGAAAGCCAATATGCGAGGGGGAGGAGTAGTTTACACCTTAGATTACAACCCACCCACTCTGCATAATGACTCTGCCTAATGAGCCATTCATTCAGGTGTGACACTGACTGAGCCAAAATGCAAGGACAAAAGATGTATTTAGAAGAAGACTTATATTGACCATTTAAGATTTCGCTTACATCTCTCTTGTAAATATGTTTTGCTATTGTATTAAAAATGATTATAGGCCTACATTTTATCATATGTATTCATTAGTTTGAATATAGCCAACATTGGAACATCTAACATCTTAGTCTATGAATTTATTTTTGACAAAAATAGTATTTTTTTTGCAGTTTAATACGTTGCTTATACAAATACATTTTATTTCAACATATTCCAGTCGATTTTTACTCATCTCAGTAGGCTATAGCAAAGCAGTTTATTCTTTCACACACAGACGCGCGATTCATATTTAGGCTAAACAGTCTTTACAAATATGTCCCCTTCATTCATCTCACAGAAAGGCGAGTCATATTATAGAAATACGATTCATCTTTTTGCGGTTTACATAGGCCTACACTAACGTTATTCCATAACGTTATTCCACACGTGAGAAAAGAAAACAGCCTACCTCACTCCTCAGCGGGATCTGCTCCTCATATCAGGAGATATTGCTCCTCATATCAGCACTGTTCTGAGGAATCTTTTCTCCATAAGGTAGGCTATAATGTCTCACTCGCGAGGAGTCGCGACGCGCTTTGTTTACAGCTGATGTGGGCGTTTCACAGCTCTGAAATAGTTCTCAGAATTTGCGTTTGAATAGCACGCGCTCTCCGGGGAGTGGTCACATTACTGTGAATTAGCTCGTAATGAGCTCGACTGGAGTCGCTCTCTTTTTATACAGATTACAGAAGCTGAGAATATTTGTTTTTTATATAAATTACTGTATATACCCGAATATAAGACGAGGTTTTTGTTCTAAAAATGGGCTGAAAAATGGGGGGTAGTCTTATATTCGCGATATAGACAAAATCACGGGGGGAAAGAGAGAAAGAACAACGGAATTAATATGAAATAGTGACTGAAACGCGACCCATTAAGACAAATGATTTCGGCTATACTTGCATGTAAAATTAGAGAAGCAACACAATATCTGTGTTTAACTGAATTAAAACGCTGCTCCTCTCTGCCATGCGAGACGCAGAGCGAGAGAGAGAGACAGACAGAGAGAGGTGCGCGCGCGAGACGCAGAGCGAGCGAGAGAGAGAGAGGTGCGTGCGCGAGACGCAGAGCGAGCGAGAGAGAGAGAGAGAGGTGCGCGCGCGAGATGCAGAGCAAGAGAGAGAGAGAGAAAGGTGCGCGCACGAATGAATTATCACTGCAATTTTCAAATAAAATTGTTTTTTGTTAAAACCAGATTTTTTCCACAAAAATCTCTTTTTGTCCCAAAAATAAGTCTGGAAAATGGGGGGTCGTCTTATATTCAGGGTCGTCTTATAGTCGGGTATATACGGTACTTCATTTAAAAGATGCGATCTCAAGCTTTATGCCCGTGGGTCTGTTTGCCTCTTTGACTGAATTTTCGCGGAGTTATAGATCATTTTCGAACGCGTTTCAAATGGGAGTTTACTGACAGAGAGAAGGCAGAAATCGCATCATGTTAATTTTTCTTTATTTGTCAAAAAGCAAAACACTTTATTTTTATTGTGAGTATACAGAAAAAAAAATAGAAACTGAACAGGATCGATTGATGTATTACACGAAAATGAAAGATCAAAATTAACAGAGCATTTAGTGTTTATTTTCATTGCTAAAAAAAAAAAAACGAGCAAAATGCGCGGGCGCGTTTGTGGTCCCCAGAGGGTTAAAATTGTAGGCAGGCTACTTAGTAGGTCAAACCTCTGTGACCTCTTAACCTGTGACCCTTACTGTCATCAGGTCAGCTGCTAGCTGCTGCTATCATCCTCGTTTTTCGCCATGGCATCACTATTTTATGAACGAAACATGTCGGAGAAATGTAAAAGTGCTGATGACTCCTCTGTATCAAAAAGGAAAGTAAGGCTATATCTCAAGAGTTACCTCAACTTCGGTTTTATTGAAGGACAGGACAAGTTTCGGCCAGAATGTGTCATTTGTGGCGAGAAGCTAGCTAATGACAGCATGAAGCCAGAGATACTCACAAGTCTCTAAGCTAGAGTCCAATTCAAGTCTCAAGCCTTCGAGCTAGAGTCCAAGTCAAGTCTCAAGTCTCTGAGCAAGAAAACATTGCAAAATTTCTAAGCAATAACTAACTTTTTTTTCACTTACAGAGCACATCCATGTAATGTGCACTGCCTATGCAACTAATCATAGCTTATAAACTACTGTAAGTCAACACATCCCAGACTCTCAAACCAGTATAACGTTATAACTAAATTAAACTGTAACGTTACATGATCAACAATTATCCTGTAACCTGTTTGCAGACAATGTTAATAATTAACGTTTATTTGAAGTTTTTAAACCCAAAGCTTACGATGAATGGCACAGCAGCGGCCGGGGCAGTCGACATGTTTGTTGTCCTCTGGCCATTTGTTGTCCTCTGGCCACGACACCAAGAAACAAAACACCAGGAGACTGCTGGTGAAGGCCAGGACTTTTTTTTGAGAGGAAAAAGCAACATGCACTATCAAAAAGATCCACGGATATCAGAAAAGCATTTTAAAGAGCCGGCATTGATTTACACAGAGCCAAGGAGGCGTCATTTGAGTGTTCGCTATTAATTGCCAAGGCTAAAAAGCCACACACTATTGGAGAGCAGCTAATCAAACCCGCCTGCCAGAAAATTGTAGAGAGACTGTGTGGCCCACATGTGGTGGATAGAGTGAAAATGTACTCGGTTACTAACGTAACCTCGGTTCTCTCTAGAAGAGGGAACGAGTACTGCGTTTGAAAAACGCTACGGGAAAAGTCTCTTTTCACGAAACACTGAAGCAAAAATTATCCTTTAATTTTCATATATGTAAAACGCGTTGCGGCAGCAGCAGACAGCTGAAGCAAGACGGCTTGTCCGCTCATTGGCTGCTCTGCGGCAACTGCATAAGCCTATCGAGCGCAGGCTGATGCAACATCAGACCAATGAGGGCGCTTTGCGCCCTCCTCGCCACTTCCCGCCGAGACGGGCGTGGCTTACCTCTATAAAAGGAGCTCGAGAAGGCTGATTCACTTGATTTTGATCGCAGAAGCGAACCAGAGTGAACCAAACGCACGGCAAGGGAACGCAGTACTCGTTCCCTCTTCTAGAGAGAACCGAGGTTACGTTAGTAACCGAGTACGTTCTCTTACGAGAGTTCTCTCGTACTGCGTTTGAAAAACGCTACGGGAACCCCTTGCAAAACGCCGTGCGTGCTGGGATAAAAACACTGATCACCGGAAGCTATTTCAGGCATACAGTGCATAATCACCAGATAGACTCACACAGAGTCAGGGAATAAGGGGGGGAGCCTTAATTCCCTATACTGTAGCGTCCGCGGGCTTAACATGACCTCACAGGGAGAGTCTAAAGACAGGAGGGGTTTCCTCCGCCTTATATAGACATGTCCACAGACGCGAGTATGACATCACATAGCCAGGGTAGGGAGCCTGCACTAATGTGGGAAAACGTGGGTCTTACACAGTTCTGCCCAGTATAGTCGGTAGCGCATTGCGCCTGTAAATAGATTACACCGACAAAAGCTTAGCCTGTAAGGCGGGAACCTCTAGGTTATAAAACCTGATAAATGTAGACGGAGAGGCCCAGCCTGCCGCCGTACATATATCCTGTAAGGAAATCCCGCTGGACCAAGCCCACGAGGAGGCAACGCCTCTCGTAGAGTGCGCTCTGACTCCCAACGGGCATTGAATGCCCTTGGCAGTATAGGCCAGCGCTATGGCGTCAACTATCCATCTGGGTAGACTCTGTTTCGAAACAGCCGTTCCTTTGGAACGTCCGCTGAACGAGACAAAGAGCTGCTCTGTCTGTCTGAAGGCAGCAGAGCGGGACATATAAGTTCTTAAAGCCCTAACAGGGCAAAGAAAACTCGAGTCCCCTTCCTCACTCGACGCCGGCAGGGCAGCCAGGGAAATAACCTGAGCCCGAAAAGGCGTGTTGAGGGATTTCGGCACATAGCCGTGCTTAGGTTTGAGTATGACTTTAGAGTCATCAGGACCAAACTCCAAGCACGTCGGGCTCACGGAGAGCGCGTGCAGATCGCCTATGCGCTTCACTGAAGCGAGAGCCATCAAAAACACTGTTTTGAAAGACAAATGTTTGAGGCTGATTGACTGGATAGGCTCGAAAGGGGCACCTTTCATGGCCGCCAGGACCGTAGAAAGGTCCCACATAGGGACTGAAGGAGGTCTGGGTGGATTCAGTCTCCTAGCTCCCCTGAGGAAGCGGATGACTAAATCATTCCTTCCCAGTGACTGACCCAGCGTTGAACCGGAGAACGCTGAATAGCCGCCACGTACACATTGAGCGTGGAAGGGGATCTGCCCTTATCCAACAGCTCTTGTAGGAAGGAGAGAACCTCCGCTACCTCACATTCGAGGGGTGAAAGGCTCCGAGCTGTACACCAGCCGGAGAAAACCGACCACTTTGAAGCGTAGAGCCGCCTGGTCGACGGCGCTCTAGCCTCCGTGATGGTATTCATGACTCCCTCTGCGAGACCAACGGGTATCCGTTGAGCGCCCACACATGAAGGGACCACAGTTCCGGGTGTGGGTGCCAGATTGAGCCCCTGGCCTGCGAGAGGAGATCTCTCCTCAACGGCACTGGCCATGGAGCGATGTCTGTTGACTGCATCAGAACTGGGAACCATGCCTGGTTCTTCCAGAACGGTGCTACAAGCAGCACTGGGCATTTTGTTTTCCTGACCCGTTCCAACACCTGAGGCAGGAGGGAGACGGGGGGAAAAGCGTATAGCGGGCAGCGCGGCCACCTTTGGGACAGCGCGCTGTCGGTCTTTGAAAAGAATGCGGGGCAGTGAGCGTTTTCGTGGGACGCGAATAGGTCCACCTCCGCTTTGCCGAATCTCTCCCACAACAGCCGGACTGTTTGTGGGTGTAGAGACCATTCGCCTGTAGGAACGTTGTTCCTGGACAGTCTGTCAGGGCCCACATTCAGAAGCCCGGGCACATGTACTGCTCTCAGCGAGCGTAAGTTGTGCTGAGCCCATAGTAGGAGGCGTCTCGCCAGCCTGTACAGGGATATGGAATTCAGACCGCCCTGGCGATTTATGTAGGACACCACTGCCATGTTGTCCGAACGGACTATGACGTGTTGGTCCTTGATGTGGGGACAAAAACGCGTCAGCGCGTTGTGCACTGCCAGCATTTCTAGGCAGTTTATGTGTTGGAGCTTTTCTCGTTCCGACCATAGGCCGAAGAACAGTCTGCCCTCGAGCAGCGCTCCCCATCCCGAGGTGGATGCGTCCGTAGACACCATCCTCACCCTCGAGGAAGTCCCCAGGCTTACACCTGATTGGTACCAGTCGTTCGCCATCCAAGGCACCAGGGCTGTGACACAGTCCTGATCGACCTTGAGGCGTAAATGACCGGACACCCACGCTCTGCGCGGAACCCGCGCTTTCAACCAGAACTGCAGCGGGCGCATGCGGAGCAAGCCCAGCCGGAGAACTGACGATGCTGAGGCCATGAGACCCAGCATCCTTTGAAATTTCCTGAGCGGGGTGAAAGCGCCGCGGCGGAAAGACTTCGCCGCGCGCTGAATGTTCAGCACGCGCTGTGGCGACAGCCGCGCTGTCATGGACTGTGAGTCCAGAACTATACCCAGAAACGGAATCGTTTGACTGGGGTTCAGTGAACTCTTCGCCCAATTGACCGTGATACCAAGATTCTCGAGGTGATCGAGTAAAATGGCTCTGTGCTCTATGAGCTGAGATCGTGATTGGGCTAGGATCAACCAGTCGTCCAAATAGTTCAGCACTCGCATGCCTCTGAGTCTGAGAGGAGCGAGCGCTGCGTCCATGCATTTTGTAAATGTACGAGGCGCCAGGGACAAGCCGAAAGGCAGGACTGTATACTGGTATGTCTGACCCTCGAAGGCGAATCTCAAGAATCGCCTGTGATGTGACGCTATCTGTATTTGAAAATACGCGTCCTTCAGATCTATTGACATGAACCAGTCTTCCCGGCGAACATGCGCGAGAATTTTGCTGGTTGTGAGCATTTTGAAACGGCGTTTCACTAACACTCTGTTCAGTCGTCTTAGATCCAGAATGGGTCTGATACCGCCGTCCTTTTTGGGGACTAGAAAGTATCTGCTGTATATCCCCTGTTCGCTATGAGCTCGGGGAACAAGCTCTATCGCCCCTTTGCTTATCAGTTTTGATATTTCGGCGCGAAGTAGGTGTGCTACTTTCAGCGGTACCGAAGTTTCGACGCGCGCTGTGAAGCGCGGAGGGCGTCGAAAAAAACTGTAGCGAGAAGCCTCTCTTTATAATGCCTAAGACCCAGTCCGAAACCCCTGGAAGCGCTGCCCATGCATCTGCATGGTTGGCTAAGGGCCGGATACAGAGCGCGCTCTGTTCGCCGTGCGACAGAGGTGCTACGGGGCTCACAAACGTAGGCGTTATGCCTGCGGCATTTGAGGCGGGGGGCGCGCTTAATACAGCGGGCGGAGCGCTCGTCCTCGACCTTACAACAGTGCTTGGCTGAGTGAGGGAGGGCTGCGCGAGTCCCGTGGGACTCATGTGTGCGAGTAGATGTGGGCTGGGAGCGGACACATTTACTGCTTTGGGCGCGCTGCCTGTGTAAGCAGCGCGCGCGCTCATAGGTCTCGTTTTTACAGAGAGCCTGTGATCTGATAGTAAAAGTGCCCACTACTCAGTGCCCACGAACACTATGTCTATGTGGGGAGCGCAATCGACCTGAGTCGATTTTATTTGCGCGAGCCCTAAGTGCAGGGCTGTGCTTGTGTGTAGGGATGGGCACTGAGAAGTGGGCATCGACACTACATTTATAGCACCATCGGCCGTGGCCGGGACACCAGAAAATACCGTGAGTAAGTGTGGGCGCGGGAGAGCGGGCACAGTTACTGCAATGAGTGCACTGTCTGTCTGAGCAGAGTGAATGCACACAGGTTTCGTCTTTACAGAAACCACAAGGCATGCAGAACATAGTGTTTGTGGGCACTAGGCAGTGGGCATGTTCACTATGTTGCGTGCGTGATCGACCCGAGTCGAATATATGAGCGCGGGCCCTGTGTGAAGGGCTGTGCTAGTGTGTAGGGATGGGCACTAGCAGTGGGCATCTTCTCTACACATATAGCATCATCGGCCGTGCTCGTGGGCAGCAAAAAACACGTCTGCAGTTGCCTCTCGGGGAACAAACAGAGTGATTTGCATTCGGCGGCATAAATATTTTCTGCTGGCCGGCCTGGGGTTCAAACCTCCGATCCCCCGCGCGCAAGTCTAAGAATCTACGACTGGACCACAGTGAAGATACATAGACAAAGTCAGCGCGAGTATTATCCGCACTGGCGTTTGCCTGCAGGCATGTACCACGTGCTCGTGGGCAGCAAAAAACACGTCTGCAGTTGCCTCTCGGGGAACAAACAGAGTGATTTGCATTCGGCGGCATAAATATTTTCTGCTGGCCGGCCTGGGGTTCGAACCTCCGATCCCCCGCGCGCAAGTCTAAGAATCTACCACTGGACCAGAGTGAAGATACATAGACAAAGTCAGCGCGAGTATTATCCGCACTGGCGTTTGCTTGCAGGCATGTACCACGTGCTCGTGGCCAGCAAAAAACACGTCTGCAGTTGCCTCTCGGGGAACAGACAGAGTGATTTGCATTTTCAGACGCCTGCAAAATGCCAGAATGTGAGAAGAGTGGAAATCGCCCAGTTTCGGCGGGGCTGAAAACACTCCATTCTCCTTTCGCCAGTGACGCGCGGGAACCGTAGAAACGGTGTTCAGTTGCAGGCAAGCGGGTACTACGCGCTCGCTGGCTGCAAAATGCATCTCTGCAGTCGCCTTCAGGGGACTTACAGAGCAAAGCATTGGCGGCATAAAAATATATGCCGCTAGACCGGGATCCGAACCCCGGTCTCCCGCGTGGATAACCTATAATTCCACCACTGAGCCACAGGGGGATACAGGCTTTCAAAGCGGCGTCAACATGTATTCTTCGGCGTTTGCTGGCAGGCAAGCGTGTAACCGACTCACTTGCTGCAATAATATTTCCAGTCGCCGAACAGGGAACTGAGAAATGTGAGAGAAAAGAGGTCAGACCGACCAACGGTGGGACTAAGAACACTCTTTTCTCCTTCGCCGGTGAATGACGCGTGCAGAGGCAGGGTAGCTTTTCTTGTAACGTAAAGAAAAACTAATCCCGCCATCCGCTTCCAGGAAGGGCAGCCTCGGAAGGATGCCCGGTGAGTCCTCAGAGTCACCGTAGGCAAATGGCTCGGAGTGAAGGCGTTCGCCGTCAGCGAGCGCGAGCGCTGCATGAGAAGGCATCTTGAAAAAGACGCAGCTCTTTTAGGGGTGTGTGTTGCAAAGCGAACACACACACACACACAAACACAAGAACAAGAATGTAAAGGATATGGCGTCGGAAAGCGCAGCAGGTACGGCGGTAGAAGGCGGCGTTGGCCAGCGGCTTCAAGGGCTCGTCCCGCTGAAGTGCTTGCATCAGACGACGCGTGCTTCCTCGTGATCCAGCGATGCGTGCGCTTCGCTGAAGAGATTAAAATCAAGTGAATCAGCCTTCTCGAGCTCCTTTTACAGAGGTAAGCCACGCCCGTCTCGGCGGGAAGTGGCGAGGAGGGCGCGAAGCGCCCTCATTGGTCTGATGTTGCATCAGCCTGCGCTCGATAGGCTTATGCAGTTGCCGCAGAGCAGCCAATGAGCGGACAAGCCGTCTTGCTTCAGCTGTCTGCTGCTGCCGCAACGCGTTTTACATATATGAAAATTAAAGGATAATTTTTGCTTCAGTGTTTCGTGAAAAGAGACTTTTCCCGTAGCGTTTTTCAAACGCAGTACGAGAGAACTCTTGTAAGAGAACCGTCCCACTCTCTGATAACACTGTCAAAGACAGAATTGATAAAATGGCTGGAGATTGTCAAAACCAGCTGCACAAGACATTTAGAAATGTTCCCTTTTCCATTCAGTTGGATGAAACGACAATAGTGTCAGACGAGTCTGTGCTCATCGTTTATGTGCAATATATTCATGGTGAGGACTTGAAACAAGACATTCTTATGTCTACCAATCTAACCACAACAACAACAGGACAAGATATTTTTATGGCTGTGGACTCTTACCTCTCATCAAACAACCTGTCCTATGAGAAACTTGTTGCATGCTACACTGATGGCGCTGCAGCGATGATGGGCAAAAACAAGTGATTTAACAGCCGATTGAAGGAAAAAGCCCCGGGATGCGCAATTTTTCACTGTATGTTACATCGCCAAGCCTTAGCCAGTAAAAAACTTTCAGAAGACCTCAGTGACACCCTGGCAACTGTTGTTAAAGTTGTAAACTTCATCAAAGTTCGCCCTACGAACAAGAGACTGTTTGCCCAGCTGTGTGAGGATGAAGCGCATTTGTCGCGTGGACAAGTGCTTGTGCATTTTATGGAACTGCAGGAAAAAATAAAGGAATTCTTGCAAGATCACAATCGATAACTGTGCGAAGAGCTGACTGACACATTCTGGATCAAAACGGCATACCTAGCAGACATATTTGCTCTCTATCACTGCTACCCTGATGACACACAACTCTACCTCTCATTCCAGCCTGATGATCCGACGGTAGCTGCTCACATCTCAGCCTGCCTGACAGAGATTTCTGGCTGGATGAAGGACCACCACCTTCAACTAAACCTTGCAAAGACAGAGCTGCTTGTGGTCCCGGCCAACACAACACTACACCACAATTTCTCCATTCAGCTAGGTTCGTCATCCATAACTCCATCAAGGTCAGCCAGGAACCTTGGAGTTGTGATTGCTGATCAATTGAACTTTAAAGACCACATTGCTAGAACTGCTCGGTCCTGCAGGTTTGCCTTAAACAACATCAGGAGGATCAGGCCCATCCTATCAGAGCAGGCTACACAACTCCTGGTCCAAGCGCTTGTTCTATCCAGACTGGACTTTTGTGATGCTCTCCTGGCAGGTCTTCCAGCGTGCACTGTCAAACCTCTGCAACTGATCCAAAATGCTGCAGCTAGAGTGGTCTTTAACAAGCCCAAGAGAGCACACGTCATTCCTCTCCTCACAAAATTGCACTGGTTGCCAGTTGCCGCTCACATCAAATTCAAATCACTGACGTTTGTCTACAGAACAACCACTGGCTCTGCTCCCTTTTACCTAAACTCATTACTTCAGACTTGCGTGCCATCCAGAAACGTGCGCTCTGCAAGTGAATGTCGTCTTGAGGTGTCATCTCAAAGAGGCACAAAATCTCTTTCTCTGACCTTTACCTTGACTTTTCCCTGCTGGTGGAATGATCTGCCTAACTCCGAGTCCGTAGCCATTTTCAAGAAACGGCTGAAGACGCATATTTTTCGGCAACACTTGATCCATTAATACTAACACTTTCTCTTCTATTCTATATCTATTCATAAAAAATAAAAAAAATAATAATAATAAAGACATAAAACATATGTACTGCGTTAGATTAAACTGGGAAGGGTCCTAGCACTTACATATTGTTGTCCTATTGTTAGTTTAACTGCTTCTATTTTTCTCATTTGTAAGTCTCTTTGGATAAAAGCGTCTGCTAAATGAATGAATGTAAATGTAAGTAATTCAAAATATTATTTTTTTTTTTTAAATGTCAATAATTTGATAGCTTCTGCTTTATGGCATACATAAGCAGTTCAAGGGAACTCGCGCTGCGTCTTGAAGCACATGTGAAATCAGTCCAATGGTGTGGCAGAACGTCAGAGGCGGCTGACGTCACGAACCAGGAAACTAAAAAACATGCTATACTGTATGTATCAGTAAAAAACATGCTATATATGTGTGTGTATCAGTATGGCGAGTAAGCAGCAGCAGTTCAGACTGTGTGTGCACCCCTGCCAGCGTTATTTAACGTGTGGGGACACACACGTTCTGTGTGTTGCATGTTTGGGTGAGGACCATGCACTAAATATAATGTAGTTATTTTATTACATTGTTCTGTCACATCATATTTATTTTGTTAAGCAAGTAGACCGTAAGTAGATCACTTTGTTATTGCACAGTTGTACTATAATAATTTTGATGATCTTATAAACAGCATTTTTTTACAGTGGTTTTTATATATATATATACAATAATGTTAATTTAGAATTGTATTATTGTTTATTGTTATATTATTGGTTATTGTTATTTAAAAAAAAATTGCATTTGCAGAAATGAAGACTATCCAACATATTGTTTATTGTTAATTCATGATACCTAAGGCATTAACTAATGTTATAGCCTACTTAACCTTAGTGTCTTTAGCTACTATGTAAAAATAAGCACAATGTCCTTATTGTGTTCATGTGGTCTTGTAAAACACCTCTGCTGCTACTGAGGTGGGATACGGGTAAGGTTAGGAACAGGTTTGGTTAGGTTTAAGGGTAGGTTTAACCCTCTGGGGTCTAAGGGGTTTTTGGGGTCCTTGAGATGTTCTGACATGCCCTGACATTTGTGCTTTTTTCAGTTTCTTATAAACATATTAATGGCAAAGGTGTAATTACACTCTATTTAGCACAAACAGGGCTACCATAATATGTGAACAACATGTATGTACATGTTTGTATTTTTGAGAGAATAATGTTTATGCATGGTTATTGAAAAAACTAAAAACTAAAGTTTCTGAAATAAGGCCACAAAACACATACTAAATATGTGTCAATAAGACTTCTGAATAATGCATTTTGTCGCCTAGAGTTTTTTCTTCAAAATTATCTGAAAATCATCCTGCCTTATCATTCACATAAAACAATACATTGATTTAAAATTTGCAAGACACTTTCTGTTTGGAAAGGCAATATGCGAATGGGCGTCAACAATCCAACACCATCATGCATATTTAGTGGTTCACACCTGAGGAGACAATGGGGCCCGAATACTTAATGAGCCATTCATTCAGGTGTGTCACTGAGCCACAAGAAAGAATGCAAGAGCAATATATATATATATATATATATATATATATATATATATATATATATATATATATATATATATATACAGATACAGTATATTCTACCAAATTGGTTCACAGTTGGAAGCATCTCATTTTTATATTTTTATTTTTCCATGTCTAGTAATTGTGCAGTTAATTCTCATACTGTATTTTCAGTTTTGGAATATGTATCCTCTCCCCAAATTTGTCACTAATAAAACACAATAAAAATTATTTAAAGAAAAGGCTTATATTTACCTTTTAATAGTATGTTTACATCTACCTTGTAAATACCTTTTTTTATTAAAAAGGTTACAATTACAACAACAATTCAAGTGCAATCTTTCTTTGTAAAAACTAAAGTATACATTTTATCTTAGGTTAAGGTTAAGGATTTAAAGTTAAGGATTCATTACTTTGAATATAGCCTAGGCTACATTGGAACAAACACATAGGGCCCTATCTTGCACCCAGCGCAATCGACTTTGTACACCGACGCATGTATTATTCCTATTTTGCACCCGCGCAAAGCGCGCTTTTCCCTCCACAGAAGCACGTCGCTAAACTAGGGAATGAACTTGCGCTCCCTGGGCGGTTCAGCGCAAAAAAGGAGGCGTGTTCCGGCGCAAACGTTCCTTCATGCTATTTTGCAGGTTTAGAAAACAATTGCGCCACTAACCAGGAAAAAATTGTTTAAAGTCAGTGGCGCGTTGCGCATGTTATTCATATGCTATTTTAAGGGTGCAAGCTTGGCCATAATCAATGTAGCGTGTGCACAACGCGCACTTTGATTCTCTCATCTACACAGAAGCAGCAGTTTTCATTTTTGCAAATCATACATTATTACGATAGATAGATAGATAGATAGATAGATAGATAGATAGATAGATAGATAGATTGATTGATAGATAATTTATTATAAAAGCATACATAGCTTACACATTTACCCAAATTATCATACGCCTTTTTAACCGAAGTTAATTTGGGTGGGTTTCTCCATCCCCAACGTCCCTGACGAGAGCGTTGCTCTCCTCGGCTGTGAACCGCTCCTGGCGCGCGCCTGGCAAATCCGCCATTATGATAGGAATCCGCTTTAGAACAAGCGTGTCTGCTCTTAAAGGGAATGTGAGATGATGCTCTGATTGGTTTATTTCACGTTACGCCCAAACCACACCTATGAATAATGAAGCTCTTCAGACCAACCCATTTTAGATTTGCGCATGGCGCAAGAGTCATTTATCCCGCCGGGAAAATAGCAACAGCGCCAAGACCCGCCCACAAAGTTACTTGCGCTTTGCGCTTTGACACTTGCGTTTCAGATCGTTAAAATAGGGCCCAATATATATTATTTGATTACTTTATTTTTGACAAAACATACTATATTTAACATATGAGCAAAAATTGGCAAACAAAAGCTTATTTGAGGTGGCACATATTTTACAGTAAAAATGTATAACCTATCCAAAACTAGTCAACGAAATGTTGTCTTTCATATGTCTGTAACATAGGTCTTTCGTTTATATAAGAAATATAAATGTTATTTTGCAGTTTAATACGTTGCTTATACAAATACATTTTATTTCAACATATTTCAGTCGATTTTTACTCATCTCAGTATAGCAATATAGTTTGCTAAAAGCGGATCATTCATTCACACACAGAAATGCGATTCAAATTTAAACCGTCTTTTTGCGAGTTGTGGTAAACAGCGCGCATCTCTGCCATTCATTCATTCACACACAGAAACGTGATTCACTTGAGAATGAAAAAAAAACTTACTACAGTATTCTCAGGATCCGTTGCTCCTCGAAATACCAGCACTTCTGAGGTACATTTTCCATTATTATTATTACGATAGTATTATTCCTCACAGTGCCGCGAGATGGTGTAAACAAGTACAATGATCTGAATAAACTTGATGTGTTTTCTCGAGCTGTTATGGGGGCATTCACAGTTTGCATGGATGCGTCAGTCATTTGCTTTTGAATAGCGCGCGCTCTCCGTGGGCGGGGTCACATTAAAAATAATGAGATGAGATGAGAACGACTGACATCTCGCTCTTTTCATACAGATTACATAAACTGAGAATATTTGTTTTTTATAAAAATTACTTCATTTAAAAGAAGAGAATTCAAGCTTCATGCCTGTGTGTCTGTATGCCTGTTTGACTGAGTATTCGCTGAGTTATTGTTCATTTTCGGACGCGTTTCAGAATTGACTTCACTTCTGACTTCTGACTTGACTTCAAATATTGGAGGTATTTAAAAATATAAAAAAATAAAGTTCAATGTAAAAATATAGCTGCGAGCAGCGATGACGGTTACCTTAAAGGCACCGGGGTGGCGGTGCCACCATCTTGGGCCCATCATATATATATATATATATATATATAGTACTGTGCAAAAGTCTTAGACATGTTAATACCCTCCCCCCACCAAAAAAAAAAAAAAGGTTTTAAGTCAGTTATTTATATCTTTTGCTGTAGTGTGTCAGTAGGAAATATCAGTTTACATTTCCAAACATTCTTTTTGCCATTAATTGTAATAATCCAGTGAGATTTGTGTATGCACAAGGAGTCTGACAACAGCCAGTATGATCTGATCTCACCATCATCGAGTCTGTCTTTGATTACATGAAGAAACAGAAAAAACTGAGACAGACTAAATCCAGAAGAACTGCGGGAACATCTCCAAGATGCTTGAAGAAACCTTTAGTATTCCTAAAGAACGTTGGGAAACAAATGTATGCTATCTTATTTGTTTAATAATATGTACATTTACCACTGACAACCTCTTAGATTTACCCTAGACCGAAAAAAAAAAAATGTGTTGAATTTACCTTTTCCATGGACAGGTGTTGAAAATGTGCATGTTTGCTAAAACACTCAAGCAAATACATATGGTTTGTCCAATGTAATTGTGATGTCCATGTAAAATATAAATCTAATAAATACATAAATAAATAATTAAATATATGATAGAGAAGATATGGCATTCTCATTACTATGGAGAATGGCAATGGGGTGGAGAAGAAATGCCGGCAGGAGTGAGTCTAAGGAGTGTGGTTAGTACACCATTAGGGTTGTTGCAACAATGTCTGTAACTCATTGCTTAGCATATCTGTAATCCTGCCAGCTCTGTTCTGATTCCATTCTTCCACCACCTGTGCCAGACAGGCAAAGCCTGGCAGCTGGGCAGCACTGCTCTCCTGATACAGGGCTGCTTTAGTGCAAGAAACTGGGTCAGCAGGTGCTACCCCTCCACCCCACCACCCCCCCTCTCTCTCTCTCTTTCTCTCTCTTTCTCTCTCTCTTTCTCTCTCTCTCTCTCTCTCTCTCTCTCTCTCTCTCTCTCTCTCTCTCTCTCTCTCTCTCTCTCTCTCACACACACACACACATGCGCACGCTCTAGGTTGTTCTAGAGTGAGAACATTACCTTTTCAACTAAATGTATTCTTAACTCCATCTATATTTAGAAAATTTGCTCTGCCTTCTAGTTAGAATGTTGTTCTTTCTTTTATGTGTAACGCTAAGAAATAGTTAATCCCGTATGCATAAGAGGAGCGCATTGTCTGTGTACCCACCATTAAACGTGTGAAATACTGACTTTTCGCTTCAAGATCTTTCATTCCATGGACTGAACGAGAGTTATCCGGGTCAAAGCATTACAAATTGTAAGGTTATCTTGTCTTAAAATAAAATAAAATCTTTGGCCAGAATAAATTGCAAAAGTGGACCGGACTTCAAGCCAATATTCAAGGCAATTCAGGTGTTCAAGTAACAGGTGTTAGATAATGTAACAGTAGAGCATGCCACTTCCAACACCAAGATTATAGGTTATATTTCTAAAGAACGTATTAAATGATGCAATGTATCTTGCTTCAGATATAATAACCTGCCAATTGTAAATAATCTGTTGTATGTATTTATATGTAAATGTACTACTGAAAACCTCTTTGATTTAGCCTACACTGAAAATAAAGTGTTGAATTTACTTTAAAAAATAAGTGTTGCAAAAATGGTGTATGTGTATTTTAAGTAAATCCAGCTTGGATCAATTTTATTTAAATGAACAAGAAAACCTTTGTTAGACCATTTCAACGGCTATTTGTAGAAGTAAGGAAGTGATGTGTTTGGCCCTCAGACATTTCCGGTTAGTCGCGCACATTCAAAACAACGGCGGGAGGCGCTTTATTACGGCAATTGTGTGATAATTTTCTTATTCGTGCGAATAAAACATGACAAAATTAAAATTAGGAGCATGTTGTTCAGTGGTTGGATGTTCTCTCAGGCCCGGAACTTGCTCTCGGAAATCAAAGCGTTTAGATTTCCAAAAAACAAAAAACAACGTGATGCCTGGATTGCGGCAGAGAAGAGAGAAGGCTGGATACCAACTAGCAACTCTTGTATATGCAGCACACATTTTACCTCAGGTAAGTAAACAACATTTTTGTCACTAAATTATTTGTAATTCTATACGTTCACTAGTTAAGTATGATGAATCATTATTTGAGCTAGCAGTGTGGCTCCGTCATTGTTTTCGCATGTAAATAGATATCGTTAGCGTTTTGATAAGTTTGCAGTGAAAAAAGACAGATTTTTATTTACGTTTCATTTCTAAATGTTCTGTGGGCTGTGATTAGGAAAGTAGCCGTACATTAGTTGTCTGGCTATCTATTCAGCTGACAGATGCAGTGTATAACACTTTACAATGATGTTTTATTGTGTAACATTAGCTAACGGCATTATTTCACAAAAGATAACGATAAACAACATTTTTTCATCACTTATTAAGCTTGTTTAATGTTTATTCCAACATGCACTAATTTACATTTAATCATTTAGCAGACGTTCCCTTTCAAGGCGGTCACTTCGACATTACGTCATACTGACGTTTATGGGAACTCCTTCCTTCTCCATTTTCACTGAAATCTTATAGGCTAACGCCAGCTGGAGACAGCTGGCCAATTGACGTGAAACATGCAAATGCTGACCGGTCCGCGGGCAGTATAAATAGCATGGGCGCAACAATTACGTCAGAATCTCTTTCTTCACGCTAGAAGTCTTATCTGAAGTCATCGTGGAAGTTGCAATAGAGGTTACTCACCATGTTTCCTCCTCGCATCCGATGGCTGCTACATGCCAGATATGTGCGGGTCCTATTGACTCGCTCTACCCTAACAAGGATCAACCGAGGCCGCACTCACGGACGACAGGCATGTGCCAGACTGCCCCCTCAGGGGAATAATCCCAGGCATCAGCGGGGATGAGGCCCACTGCCGCCAGCAGGCCGCTGTTGGGCCCTCTCCCGCCCAAAGACGAGTTGACGCTGCTCGTCGCCACTCCAATCCTTTTCGCGGGCTCGCTAGAAGGACTCGATGCGATAGGCTCCGTTAAAAAGGATACTTTAGCCCGGTATCTCAACCAGGCTACTTCAAGAAAGACTCCATCTTCCACAACGTCCTATGGTAGTCGTGCGCAAAACGCGCGTCTAGAGAGACGAGGCAAAAGCCATGGCTCCGTGTCTAAAAGGCGCGGATGCTAGTCTCCATTACGGTCCAGCCTTCCTCAATGTCTCTCTTCGTCGGTACCTCGTCCCACCTAAATTCGGCTAAGTCCAGCCCGCCAAATTGGCGCGAATGAACCGGATCTTCACCGTTGGCAGAGGGCGGGACCGGGAATGTGGCGACACGGGCCATGGAGAGCGCCGCGCCAGACGTGGGTCCTTCCCTGGCTTGCCTCTATACGCCCCGCTCTGACAATGGAAAGTGCACAGCCGCAATTCGGTGAGTGTTTACCCCCCTTCTAGTCAGTCTTGACTACGGGGTTGCGCAGTCATTACCGCTTATGCTGTTGACGCTGGGCCTACGTAACATTACATATTGATGTGCTTACAGCTTATGTTGTCAGTCTGCCCTGTATCCTTCAGTGCAACTGGCCATTCTGATTTAACTACGTATTCACAGTTGTTGTCGCTACGCCACTGACACTGTGTTTATGTACACACTGCACACTGATATGTGCTATGATTTGTGCCGTTATATATTGCCCTGTATCCTTCAGTGCAACTGGCCATTCTGATTTAAGTATGCGGGCCCCATTGTCTCCTCAGGTGTGAACCACTAAATATGCATGATGGTGTTTGATTGTTGATGCCCACTCGCATATTGCCTTTCCAAACAGAAAGTGTCTTGCAAAATTTAAATCAATGTATTTTTTTATGTGAATGATAAGGCAGGATGATTTTCAGATCATTTTGAAGAAAAAACTCTAGGCGACAACATCCATTAGTCAAAAGTCTTATTGACACATATTTAGTATGTGTTTTGTGGCCTTATTTCAGAAACTTTAGTTTTTAGTTTTTAGTTTTTTCAATAACCATGCATAAACATTATTCTCTCAAAAATACAAACATGTACATACATGTTGTTCACATATTATGGTAGCCATGTTTGTGCTAAATAGAGTGTAATTACACCTTTGCCATTAATATGTTTATAAGCAACTGAAAAAAGCACAAATGTCAGGGCATGTCAGAACATCTCAAGGACCCCAAAAACCCCTTAGACCCCAGAGGGTTAATAAAGGAGTCCAGACATTAGAACAATATCAGTCTACACATGCGTTTTATATTTAATATTAGGAAAATACACATGCGTTATGGACGTGACAAAAAAAGATGTGAGTTTGTGGGAGACAACCCAGACAACAAATTAGGTCTTGCCGACGTTGGGGCGTGTGTGCCTGCCCGACATAAAGGGCCTCGGTGAGATGTCTTATGGAGATCGGTAGCTAATCGGCAAGACATCGGGAAGATGGTGGCATTAGAATGATCGCCGACCGTGAGCCAACGTAAACCCGAAATAATTATGACCTATGCAGCGCGATCCTACTAGAGCGGCGAAAAGCATTCAGACGCCTCGCTCCCATTGACTTAACACTGGAACAGCTGATTTTTGGCTGCATCGCTGGAAACGCCACATCATGCTTGAAAATCAGCTGTTCCAGTGGGAGTGAGGCGTCTGAATGCTTTTCGCGCTCTAGTAGGATCCCACCGTTATATTAGGTCTTATTGATTTGTTTAGGCTAACTGCTGTCAGATTGTGTTCCAAGGACACAAGTTTCCTATTGTGTATCAACAACACTCAATAACAGTTTATGTGATGTGTTAATCATAAAATTTCTTCCCTAACAATTTGACAAGAGCTAGTTGAGAAGTAGGCAGTTTAAATTTAAGTTTAAACTGAAAGTAAGTGATTGTTTATGTGTAGGGTGTATTTCATACACAATCTGACAACCTGGGAAATGTCAGTCTAACAGAAAAAAATAATGGATCAGTGATTTTAAAATTAAGTTACAGGAGTTTTCCGGGAGAAATAACAAAACAGGAGGGCACCGGGAGATGGACCTTGAAAATTTATTTTTTACTTCGTTTTTGCAAAAACAGTATCATTTATTTTAACACTCCAAAATAGTTAGTCAGTTTAAAATAAAAATCAGTCAAATCAATTATTTCACTTAAGATGCTTGCTCGCCCCGCCTTTGCCGCCCCCCATTCCTGTCCCTGCTCAGCCGCAGCCAGTTTCTCATGGTCATCTCTACGTCAGCCTCGGTGGAATTTTGTTGGGCAGGATTTCTTAACACAGCACCTAAACAAAAAACTAAAAAATAAAGCAACAGGGGGAAAAAATAAGAGAGTAGCACAAAAGTCTATATCTTCATTTGATTGTTTCTATAAAGACAAGTCAGAGCATTTTACAAAAAAAAATAAAATTGGTTGAGAATAGTGTGAGGACAGTATATAAATATCGAGAACAACTGATATAAATACAGACATCACATATGGGTTGAATAGTGACAGAATGTTGCTTCAACACATTGTAGGACTTACTCAGGAGTGCCTGATGAATAGGCCGTGATTAAGGCCTGTCTTCTGACAGACAGACAGAGAGAGAGAGAGAGAGAGAGAGAGAGAGAGAGAGAGAGAGAATGAGAGAGAGAAGGCACGTCAGAATTATGACAACACCATAAACAGGCTCGGAAAACAAGTCCTGCAGCTCTGCAAAAGCCTGGGTCTGTACATAGTTAACGGCAGAACAAAGGGAGATTCTCTGGGTCGCTTCACCTACTGCTCATATCTCGGCAGCAGCACAGTAGATTTTGCCATCACATATAGACAACAATAAAATGAACTATTTCACAGTGATGCCACAGCTGCCGTTATCAGACCACAGTCACACAGTCCTCAGTCTGAACAGATCTGGGAATCTCTGGCCTTATTCAGATCAGAAGGTTAAACTACACCCCCTCCCCGCCAGATTTATATGGAGTAAAGACAGTCCTGCCCATTATGAAGCCCAGCTCCACAGCACTCATGTTCAGAACATGATAGATTCATTTCTATTTACTTCATTTAGCGAAGAGAAGAAAATTATCAATTTAGCAACTCATCAATTAAATGAAATATTTTCTACAGTGGTCAGAAAAGCCCTGAGAAAAAGAAAAAAATATAGATGTAAGAAAGAAATTGCTAAAGATGATTGGTTTGATAATGATCGTAAATCTTTTCTTAATTTTTGGCATTCCTTATCAAATATAAAACACAGAGACCCTGCAAACCAACAAACACGAGACAAATATCAGCAAACCCTCAAAACATATAAGTCACTTCTAATACAGAAAAAAGCTGATCACATGAAAACAAAGCTTAATAAGATTGAGGAGGCAGTTGATCAGAATTATTTTTGGGAATTATGGAATAATTTAGATAAATCAAAAGAACCCAAACCCATTCCCATCTATTACCCAAACATTTGGAAAACTCTATTCACAAAACGAACCAACCCTCACCCAAAAATATATGACCTCCCAACTATACACCCTGGAACGCACTGTAAAAGGCCAGCTAAACCAGTTAGACCAGCCCATATTATTACATGAACTGACAGACAAGATGAAATCCCTAAAAAATAAAAAATCCTGTGGCGTGGATTTAATATCTAATGAGATGCTGAAACACAGCAGCCCCACTGAAAGAGGCAATTCTGAAATTATTCAATCTTTTATTAAAATCAGGACACTTTCCTGAGATCTGGAAAGAAAATTTGATTACACCAATTTTTAAACAAGGTGAGAAGTACGACCCAAATAACTATAGGGGCATCACAGTGAGCAGCAACCTGGGCAAACTATTCTGCTCCATCATCAATGACAGACTAGTCCAGTTCATTCAAGAACACAAGATCCTCAACAGTTGTCAGATTGGATTTATGCCTAAACAGAGAACATCAAATCACATTTACACACTCCACACACTCATACAAAAACACGTCCAACAAACAAAACAAGGGAAAATATTTGGCTGCTTCATTGATTTTAAAAAAGCCTTCGATTCGGTTTGGCATAATGGACTTTTCCTAAAACTAATTCAAAGTGGAATAGGAGGAAGGACACGGCTGTGATTAGACCAGAGACACGAGGCCGCAGGCCTAAATGACTAACCTTAAAGGGGTGGTTCGGGATTTTTGACATCGGACCTCATTTTTAAGTCAGCCTGGTTGTTATTCATCAGTGGAGACATTTTTTTTAAAAAAAATTCCAGTCCTTATATTTGGATAGTTAGCCGATGCTAGGCTAGCGCGAGTCAATGGTAGATCTTAGCCAGCCATTAAAAACCGTTTTACCCACTCCACAGTGCACCAAACTCAAATCAATTATAACACTAGACTATCGATGCAAATGTCCGTTGAGAGAATAATGTTAGAAATCAAACTTACCTTTCATCACATTGCATTAGTTATAATTTGTTCCCTGTAATCATAAGCCTTGTCTACAGCAGCAGCGGAGTGATATTGATTACCTAGGCAACCGAGTGAGCCGGTACACACATGTACTACACACACTGTAGTGCGCTTCTGTTCTGTGTTTACTTTTTTGCCGCATTACTAACCGGAGCAAAGTAAAATTCCGCAGCTGCTGAGAAACTAGTTACTTTGGGATCATTGAGATGAAAGGTAAGTTTGATTTCTAACATTATTCTCTCAACGGACATTTGCATCGATAGTCTAGTGTTATAACTGATTTGCGTTTGGTGCACTGTGGAGTGGGTAAAACGGTTTTTAATGGCTGGCTAACATCTACCATTGACTCGCGCTAGCCTAGCATCGGCTAACTATCCAAATATAAGGACTGGATAATTTTTTGAAAAAAATGTCTCCACTGATGAATAACAACCAGGCTGACTTAAAAATGAGGTCCGATGTCAAAAATCCCGAACCACCCCTTTAAAACAAGAGATGCCAGGAAACAACTTTGGAGGCAGTGGAGGACTAATAAATTCAAGAAAGAACATTAATATGTTACTCGCAATTGTTGACACACAATATTACAGTACAGTCATTACCAAATGTTGAGAATTATGTTATTATGAATAGCTAAGACAAATCAAAAGTCAAACTCCAAGAATGTGCCAGGCAAAAAAATCTTAGGATGCCAATAATCAAGACAAGCAAACAGGGGAAAGTTATTACACACGTGTGTATCGATATATGTGTGCAAAATAACTTTAACAAGATTAATTAAAGATAGTGTTTCCCATTTAGGGCTGGGCGATACAACGATAACGATATCTATCAATGATACATCTTTATCAATAACGATTGAAAAATGTCCGATATAGTTCTCAAAAGTCGACAATTGGGAATTTACAAAAAAAAGAAGTCTTTGAGAAGTCTTTAGTTGTCTTTGAGGTTAATTAAAACACATACTTACTGTACAAAGGCAAAGACGCTGTGTAAAATGGCTCTGAAAAGAGCCTTTGGGGTGTATGTAGCTCCTGTTGAGAAAAAGAAACATGAAAAGGAGTCAAATATATCGCAAATGCCTTCGTGAATTAATATGCACTCAGTTTTAATTTATCTTTATTGACTAAAACAGTAGGTTAAGAACATGGCAAATCAGAACTGTAGGATGACTTCTAGATTGATACAAAAATCAGATGAAAATCGATCACTGAAAAAACAGAAGAGACAATTATTCTATTTTGTTTAAATTACAAAGGTTAATAAAGGCTCTATTTTATGAATAGGTGTGTGTCCAAAAAAACGTACTCGGTTACTAACGTAACCTCGGTTCTCTCTAGAGAGGGAACGAGTACTTGCGTAATATCTTACGCTAGGGGAAAACCTCTTTTCCACGAGATACTGAAGCCAAAAATTATCCTTAATTTTGCAATAATGTAAAACGCATTGCAGCAGCATGCAGACATGGGCGAGACAGCTCGCGCGCCCATTGGCTGCTCTGCGGCAACTGCACCAGCCTATCGAGAGAGGCCCCTCATGACGTCCGAACCAATGAGGGTGCTTCGCGCCCAATACGTCATGTCCCGCCAAAAGAGGGTGGGGCTCGGCTATAAATATAGCCTCGAGAGGCTGGTTTGACCAGTTTTTCATCGCCGAAGCGAACCAGAGCGTGATGCATGCACGGCAAGATACGCAAGTACTCGTTCCCTCTCTAGAGAGAACCGAGGTTACGTTAGTAACCAAGTACGTTCTCTTACGAGAGGTTCTCTCGTACTTGCGTAATATCTTACGCTAGGGGAACACAGTGTAAAACGCTGTGCGTGCTTGAGATACAACACTAAAGTCCCAAGGGCAGGTGCCCGGGACTCATACAGTGCCTAATCACACGGGACTCACAGAGAATCCGGGAAGAGGGGCTAGAATAGCATCATTCCTGTAATATAGAGCTCTAATAAGAGCAGATTATATCAAGTGTTCCACACAGCCAGGGCGAACTCGGCCTGGACTGATAAATATGGGGGACTTACGCACTGCCCACAGAAGTATACAGACGATCAGTGATCGACGCTCTAGCAGTTTCAGCATCCTGAGCCGATAGCATCGGGCAGGCAATACTGAAAATTTAGACCGAGAGCAACTTAGCTTGTAAAGCGGGAACCTCGAGGTTATAAAACCTTATAAATGTAGACGGGGAGGCCCAGCCTGCCGCCATTCAGATATCTTGCAAGGCAATCCCACTAGACCAAGCCCACGACGAGGCCATGCCTCTCGTGGAGTGCGCTTTGACACCTAACGGGCATTGCAGGCCCTTAGATGTATAAGCTAGCGCTATAGCATCAACTATCCATCTGGATAAACTCTGTTTTGACGCGGCTAGTCCCTTAGAACGTCCGCTGAACAAAACAAAGAGCTGCTCCGTCTGTCTGAAAACGGATGCGCGAGACACATAGGCTCTTAACGCCCTGACCGGGCAAAGGAAGCCTGCGTCCCCTTCCTCTTCAGATACCGGCAGGGCCGACAGGGAGATCACCTGTGCCCTAAACGGTGTATTGAGGGATTTAGGAACATATCCGTGCTTTGGTTTGAGTATGACTCTCGAGTCATTAGGTCCAAACTCCATACACGTCGCGCTCACTGAGAGCGCTTGCAAGTCCCCTATGCGCTTCACTGAAGCGAGAGCCAGAAGAAACACTGTTTTGAGAGACAAGTGTTTTAGGTCTATTGATTGTATTGGCTCGAATGAAAGGTCCCAAACGGGAACCGAGGGAGGTCTGGGAGGATTCAGCCTCTTAGCTCCTCTAAGGAATCGAATGACCAGATCGTTCCTTCCTAATGAGTGGCCAAGCGTTGGTTCAGTGAACGCTGCTATGGCCGTCACATAAACTTTGAGCGTGGATGGGGCTCTGCCCTTATCCAGAAGCTCTTGTAAAAAGGAAAGAACCTCCGACACCCCACAGTGTGAGGGTGAAGTGCCACGCGCTGTACACCAGCTAATGAACACAGACCATTTTGAGGATTAGAGCCGTCTTGTAGATGGAGCTCTAGCCTGCGTGATCGTGTTTAACACTCCCGCTGGGAGGTTAATGGGTACCCGTTGATGGCCCACACGTGTAGGGACCAAAGCTCTGGGCAAGGATGCCAGATCGAGCCGTTTGCCTGCAAAAGGAGATCCCTCCTCACCGGTATCGGCCACGGGGCGGTACTCGTCAGCTGCATCAGGACTGGAAACCAGGCTTGGTTCGTCCATAATGGGGCGACGAGTAGCACCGGGCATCCGTTTTCCCTGATTTGCTCTAACACCTGGGGTAGAAGCGTGACAGGGGGAAACGCATAGAGCGGGCAGCGGGGCCAGACGTGGGCCAGTGCATCCCTGCTCTTGGAGAAAAATTCCTGACAGTGAGCGTTCTCTTGAGACGCAAATAGGTCTATTTTCGCTCTGCCAAATGTCCTCCACAGCAGTTTGACTGTCTGCGGGTGTAAAGACCATTCTCCTGCCGGAAGATTGTTCCTGGACAGTCTGTCTGGTCCCACATTCAGGTGGCCGGGCACATGCGCTGCTCTGAGCGAGCGCAGATTGTGCTGAGCCCAGACCAGGAGGCGTTCCGTCAGCCTGTGAAGGGTTCTGGATCTGATACCTCCTTGGTGATTTATATAAGCCACCACTGACATGTTGCCCGAACGGTCCAGGACGTGGTGTCCTATTATATGGGGACAAAAGCGCCTCAGCGCGTTGTCGACTGCCATCATTTCCAGGCAGTTTATGTGTAGAAGCTTCTCCCGTTCTGACCACTGGCCGAAGAACGGTCTGCCCTCTAGCAGCGCTCCCCATCCCGAGGTTGAGGCGTCCGTAGACACCACCTTCACGCTCGAGGAAGTCCCCAGGCTTACACCTGATCGGTACCAATCGGTCACTGTCCAAGGTTTCAGAGCTGCGATGCATTTCTGATCAACCTTGAGGCGCAAGAGACCGGAGGTCCACGCTCTGCGCGGAACGCGCGGTTTTAACCAGTACTGCAGCGGGTGCATGCAAAGCAGACCCAGCTGAAACACTGAAGATGCTGAAGCCATGAGACCCAGCATTTTCTGAAACTTTTTGAGCAGACAAGTTTCTGTCATGCGCTGGATACTCAGCCTGCGCTGCGGTGACAGTTGTGCTGTCATAGACAGTGAGTCCAGTTCTGTACCCAGAAAGGATATTTTCTGACTGGGAGACAGCAAACTCTTCGCCCAATTGACTTTGAGACCTAAATTCTCGAGGTGATCGAGTAATATGGTCCTGTGTTCTGTGAGCTCTGACTGTGATCGAGCTAGAACCAGCCAATCGTCCAAATAATTCAGCACTCGTATGCCTCGGAGCTTGAGGGGTACGAGCGCTGCATCCATGCACATCGTGAATGCACGAGGTGCCAGGGATGGGCCAAACGGCAGGACTGCGTACTGATATGCCTGGCCCTCGAAGACGAATCTCAAAAATCGCCTGTGACGTGACACTATTTGTATTTGAAAATAAGCGTCTTTCAGATCTATCGATATGAACCAGTCCCCTTGGCAAATTTGCGAGAGGATTTTCCTGGTCGTGAGCATTCTGAACCGTCATTTCAGAAGTGCTTTGTTTAGCCGTCTTAGATCTAGAATTGGTCTGAGACCCCCGTCTTTTTTGGGTACCAGAAAATATCTGCTGTACATGCCCCCTTCGCTCTGAGCCTGTGATAAGGGTTCTATAGCCCCTTTGCTCAGTAACTTCGCTATTTCGGCTCGAAGCAGGTGTGCTGCTTCCTCTTTCACCGTAGTTTCGATTCGCTCGGCTTGGCGTTGCGGGCGTCGACCGAACTGTAGCGAATAGCCTCTTTCTATAATTTTCAGCACCCACTCTGATACCCCGGGAAGCTCTGCCCACGCTTTCGCGTGAGTGGCTAGGAGTAGAATGATATCTGGGCTCTGATCGCGACCTAGTGGCGAGCGGAGAGCACCGGTGTGCTGTAACATGAGCGCCGCGCTTGCAGCGTGTGAGACTGGGGGCACGCTGATCACAGCACTCTGTTCTCCTACAGCGGTGTGCTGAGAGAGAGCGAGCGGGGCGAACCCCGTGGGGTTTATTATGTCTGTGAGCGAATGAGGGCACGGGACATCGGGCCCATGCAAAACGCTGAGAACGCCGTCTGTTTGTGCAGACTGTATGTGCATTGGTTTCGTTTTTACAGAAACCGTGAGACATGTAGTGTGTAGTGTTTGCGGGCACTGGGACGTGGGCACAATCACTACATTTGTTGCACAATCGACATGAGTCGATTTTATTTGTGTGGGCCATGTGTGGCGGGCCGTGTTTCCATCGGCCGTGGCCGGAATACCAGAAAATACACTCTTTATGGGATTTATCTGGGTCGCCGTAAAAACGGCGTTTGTGTGCAGGCAAGCGGGCTGTGTTGCCGACTTGTTTACTGCAGAATACGCTGGAACAGTCGCAATTACTGGAACTGAGCGAGCAAGAAGTTTTGGTGGGAGTCCGGCCGCAGCGGCTAGGAATACTTTGTGTTGCCATAGAAACAGTGTTTGGGCGCAGGCGAGCGGGTTGTACAATGCGCTCGTTGGCTGCAAAATACACATCTGCAGTCGCCTTTAAGCAAGAACAAAAATATAGTTTTTATACAGACTTTTGTATACATTATCTATTCTAGTGTATTATCATAATTTTTTAACATGTGCAAATATATATATTTTTTTACCTCAACCTCAAACCAGTTAAAGACTTGCACACCCCCTGTGCTCTTTGGCGCCACCCTGAGGGGTGCGTGGACCCCAGGTTGGGAATTGATGCCCTAAAGGACCTACCCTGAGAGGTAAAACTTGAACCATTGGAGTGCGGTTCCCGATATGCCCTTTGTCTTTAGGATTGACAGGAGGATCTGGTGGTTAACTGTGTCAAAAGCAGCAGACAGATAAAGCAGGATGAGAACTGAGGATTTGGAAGCTGTTCTTGCCAGTCTAGGTGCTTCAATTATCGAGAGCAGGGCAGTCTCAATTGAGTGTCTGCTTTTGAAACCAGACTGGTTGTTGTCCAGGAGGTTGTTCTGTGTAAGAAAGGCAGAGATCTGGTTGAAAACAACTCATTCAAGTGTTTTCACAACGAAAGGAAGAAGAGATACCGGTCTGTAATTTTCCAGATGTGTTGGATTTAGACTGGGTTTCTTAAGCAGTGGGGTTACCCGAGCCTGCTTAAATGCTGTGGGAAAGGTACCAGTGTGAAGAGAGGTGTTGATGATGTGCGTGAGTGCGGGTACAACTGAGGAAGAAATGGCTTGAAGTAAATTAGTGGGAATAGGATCAAGCAGACAGGTAGTAGGGCGGGAGACTTCTGCCTCTTAAAGCAGAGAGGAGGGTAGAATGTGTGTGTTAGCTGGTAAGATGTGTGTGTCAGTTTGTGGTTTGGTAAATTGGCCGCTGATGGTGGTTGTTTTATTTATGAAGTATGTGGCAAAATCGTCAGCTGTTAGGGTTGATAAAGGAGGGGGAGGGTTGAGAAGAG
Organism: Vimba vimba; assembly: GCA_022828995.1. Classification (NCBI taxonomy): domain Eukaryota; kingdom Metazoa; phylum Chordata; class Actinopteri; order Cypriniformes; family Leuciscidae; genus Vimba; species Vimba vimba. The sequence continues at coordinate 22,675,895 of CM040819.1, forward strand.
AGGAGAAGGTTTTGAAAAGCATGCGAGAGTCAGAAGAGTTGTTGATTTTGTTGTGATAGTAAGTCATTTTAGCAGTAGAGATATATTAGCAGAGAAGGAAGAGAGAAGGTATTGATAAAGGCCAAGGTCATTTGGATCTTTCGATTTGTGCCACTTCCTCTCTGCACCCCTGAGTTTAGGACAATGTCAAGTGTTGTCTCGAGAAAGCTGTAACGAATACGACTCTGGGTAAATTTGAATTAGCTCAAGAATATAGGGAATTTTGGAAATATTAATAATTATGACTCATGGTCATAATTCATAAGTCGCATGTACATTTATTTTATCAATTATAGAGATTACCTTGTTCTGTAACTGGTCTAATCGTTATTCGTCCAGCGAATAAAGGTGAGATTATCACAGTTAAGAAGAAGGGGTATCTCTTTACAAACTCCGAGAAAGTTTTCTCTTCTGGCCACGAACATCAAACTTTCTGAGTTTATTAATTAAAACTACTCCATGTAGTCTATATCGAGCTTGTAGCAAGATCTTTTGTCTCATTGACTTTATACAAGTGACTTTCAAATACAGAGACAGTTAAAAGGATATATGGATTTTAATACATGTAAAACTAAAGATTATATGGGCTACAAATACAAACGTACGTAAAAATACAAACAATAAAACAAACACACATTTAACCAAACAAGAAAATACGTGATCAGGATAACATGAAATGAAAGAAAGAAAGAAAGGAAGAAAGAAAGAAAGAAAGAAAGGCTAGTAATTATTACATACAGAAACCTAGATTCACGAGACACCGGGAAAACAGCTTTTATCAACTCAATATACTTGCAGAATTCTGTGCTCTTTCTGGTGAGGCTGAGGCAGGAAGTGGGAAGCGGACAGCGCGGACGTGTCCTGTTTCTGCTGGGTCTTCCAGTGCCGCGAAGTTTAAAAAGGCTTACTGACTGTAATGTTACCGAGAAAGTTCATCTCCCGGGACGGGAGAGGTTGCAAATCTTGGTTGCAAAGACGGCAGGCTTTTACATGACGCGGGCCATGTGTCCCAGAGGCCAAGGCGAGGCCTGTCCAACCGGAACAGCGCTGCACGTGGAGAAGGAGGAGGAGACCGGAGAAGCGAGGAAGTGGGATCGATGAGAGAGGAGAGAGCAGAGCAAGGATCAGAGAGTGATCAGAGGGGGTTTCTGCCTTTTAACAGACCTCTGTTAACGCCTTCTCTCCGAGGCCCAGCGAATCAGATCTTCTTTTCTGAAGCGGGAAAAATTCTCTTTGTGTGAAGAAAAACACGCCTCCTTTGACCATGTGTTTTATGAGGGAAAGGATCATATTTAGAAATATAATATTTCCTGGAACAAATGCATATTATTGTACTTTGCAGTCAAGATTCGTCTCCGTGAGATGGAGAGGATTACAGAGATATCAATTATGACAGGTAAAGATTGGGAAAACATAACGTTACATTTATATGCATAATTACACACAAATAAAGTTTGATTAAACACACAATGAAATGGTCAGTATTTACGATATGGTATGTGAAAACACTTGAGAAACACAGGAATACTTATCAAACATTTTAGGGGTACTTTTCTCTGAAAAGCTCCATGAATGGTGTGTGTGTGTGTGTGTGTGTGTGTGTGTGTGTGTGTGTGTGTGTGTGTGTGTGTGTGTGTGTGTGTGTGTGTGGAATGAGGTTGTAAAGTCACAGGGAGTCCATGCTGAAATACAGGGTTGCAGAACAGGGTTCCTTTTGTGACTCAAATGTCCCTCTGGGGAGCAACAGATTGCAATTTTGACTGTTCATGGTAGACTTAGCGGCACCATGCACAGACCCGTTGTCTGAAAAGACAACGAAGGATGTGTTTGGAGACAAGGATTTACTAATTGGAACAGCATGTGACCGCATGTCAGGCATTGTCGCTACAAAGCATATCCGCACCCAGATTCTGAATGCCAGGGATATGTGCTGCTCTCAGAGAGCTTAGGTTGGCTTGCACCCAGAGAAGGAGGTCTCTCGCCATGGTGTACAGGTTGCCCGACCTGAGACCACCCTGGCGATTTCTATATGACACCACTGACATGTTGGCTGTGCGGACTAAGACGTGGTGTCCTTCGAGGTTTGACAGAAATGCTTTCAGGGCCAAACCAACTGCTTTCATTTCCAGGCAGTTGATATGTAAGCTTTTCTCTGTGCTCGACCAGAGGGCGGAGACAGGCTTGCCCTTGTGCAGCCCTCCCCAACCTAGGTTGGAGACGTCTGTGAATACCACTTTCCTCCTGGAAGCCACCCCCATGAACTCGCCCTCGTGGTACCAGTTCTGAGCCCGCCAGGGAATCAGGGTCCGTAAAAAAAAAACGTGATTCACCGTAATGTGCAGGCTGCCTGACTGCCATGCATGGGCTGGCACGCGACGTTTGAGCCAGTGCTGGAGCGGACGCATATGCAGTTGTCCCATACGGAGTACTGGCGATGCGGCTGCCATGAGACCGAGAAGTTTCTGAAACTTTGAGGGGTGTACTCACGCCTGCTCTGAAGGAGGCTTTCAGCTGTTGTACAGATAGCAAACGCTCTGGTGTGAGCCGCACTCTGATAACTGTGCCCAGAAAGATTACACTGTGGCTGGGGGTCAGTTTGCTCTTGGATAAATTGATTTTGAGCCCTAGGCATTTCAAATGGCCAAGGATCAAAGCTCTGTGTGTCAAAATTTTGGTTCTCGACTGTGCCAGAACAAGCCGGTCGTCGAGATAATTTAACACGTGCACTCCCTGATGCCTCAGGGGAGAAAGCGTCGCATACATGCACTTCGTAAATGTACGGGGTGCTAGAGACAGACCGAACGGCAGAACTGTGTACTGATAAGGCTGCCCCTAAAAGGCGAATCTCAAGAATGGCCTGTGATGAGGGGCTATCTGAATGTGAAAGTATGCGTCTTTCAGATCCACAGTAAAGAACCAATCCCCCAGGCGAACTTGCACATTGATTTGTCTGATAGTATTCTGAATGGCCATCTCATGAGGGCTTTGTGCAGATGCCTTAAGTCTAATATGAGTCTGATGCCGCCGTCTTTTTTCGGTACTAGAAAATAGCGACTGTAAAACCCAGAGTTGATTATCGCGCGGGGGGGATCAATTCTATCGCCACTTTTGCTAACATATTTTGTATTTCGGAGCGAAGCATGTGCCACACGCTGCTTCTCAGCGAAGTCTCGACGACCGCCTGAAACTTTGGGGGTCTGTGAGCGAATTGGAGCGAGTAGCCTTGCTTTATTATGTTTATAACCCAAATTGACACACCGGGAATGGCTTGCCAGGCCAGGGCCTTTGTGGCTAGGGGTTTGGCACATATTTGGGGACGGGCCACCTAACACAGGGGGACCTAATACCCTTATATTGTGATTTGTGCACATACTTAGTGTTGGGCTGACTGTAAAGGCTTTCGCCTCGGGCAAAGTCAGAGTGACAACTGGGAAGGGGCCACCTAGTGAAGGGGGACCGGGAACCCGTGTGTTGTGTGCTTGAAACATACTCTTTTTGTGCTTTATTTGGGTCACTGTGAAAACAGCGTTTGTTTTTAGGGACGTGCGCAGTGCAGCGGGCCCAGTTTCTACTGCCGGGGCAGTGGGTAGCGTTTAGCTGGCCGTGAGTGGCGGGGCTGAGAGGCCTGCTTCGCTGGCTGTGGAGAAGGCAGTTTTGGGCCTACTCAACGCGGAGCTGGAGCACTTGGGCAGGAAGTGTCGCATAGCTTGGGACGACTTCTGCGCTTTGGTGTACCTCTCAGAAAATCCCTTCACTGCCAGGCCAAAGAGACTGGTGTTGGATACGGGAGCGTTGAGGAAAACAGTTGTGTCTGCATCCTTATTCTCAGTGAGATTCAGCCAGAGGTGGTGCTCGAGCATGACTAGGCTAGCCATGCTCCTCCCGATAGTTTGCACTGTAGCTTTGGTAGCACACAAAGCTAAGTCCATGGCGCTCCGAAGATCATGGAAGGCCCCAGGGTCTGGGCCAGCCTCGTCCATCGATTGGAGGAGTTTGGCCTGGTAGACCTGCAACACAGCCATCATGTGCAGGGCTGATGCAGCTTGGCCGGAGGCGGAGAAAGTGCGTCCAGCGAGAGCTGAGGTATTCCGGCACGGCTTGGTCGGGTGAACCACGCTGGTCCACTTGAGAGAACAGGACCGGTGACGGTGTTTGAGCAGGAGAAAGCAGGGCACGCGGGGACGTGGCTGGCGTGGGCTCGCTTATTTCCATACTCTCGTGCTGCTGTTGGCTGTGGCGCTTCTTTTTTCTCGGCAGAAGTAGGGCGGGAAAAGGAGCAGGAGAAGCTGCGTCGTCGCCTTTGGAGAGAGCTAGCCATGTCCGAAGCACAGAGACAGGCAAGCTCTCGCAGACAGAGCAGCCACCGGTGGAGAGTGCAGCTTCAGCATGAGCAGTTCCCAGGCATGTGACGCACTTCGTGTGCCCGTCGACCTCGTGCAGATGGCATCCGCACGCGGTGCATGTAGAGCGAAGCATTTGCAACAATGCTCGCAAAATTGCTCTTTTAGACTGTGTGACGCAGCGGCGAGCACACAGTAGCAGTAAGAAGAAAGGATATAAGCGTCGATCACCGGATGGCCTCAGGAGAACGGCGACAGGAGAGAAGCGGCTTCCGGTGAGTGAAGGTGCTGTCTGCTGTGTGGAATGGCTCATTCAGGCTGTGAAGGCTTGTTTCTACGGCGATGGCTTTCAGAGGAGACAGAGACGGGAAGTGTCGCTGAAGGAGATAAAATCTGCTAAAAATGGCGATTTCGGGCACTATTATAGACGTAGCCACGCCCATTTTGGCGCCTCGCCATTGGATATGCAGTTGCCGCAGCACAGCCAATGAGTGAGCCAGACACTCACTGTGCTCGCTGTGCAGCTGCAATGCGTTTTACAAAAAGGCTTCAATAATCTGAGGAAAGGAGTTTCCCCACTGTTTATAGCTACACAATACGAAGTGGCCGTTCTCGAAAGGGAACTAAGGTTACTGAGGTTAAAAGCATGCATGCAAGTTGTCGGAAGGAGACAGGAAACGTAGTGTCTCAAATGAGATTGCAGATCTGAACTAATCAGACACTCTTAACCCTCAGGGGACCATGGTGTTTTTGGGGCCTTTGAGATGTTCTGACATGCCTTGACATTTGTGCTTTTTTCAGTTATTTATAAACATGTTAATGGCAAAGGTGTAAATTCACTCTATATAGCACAAACAGGGCTACCAAAATATGCAAGCAACGTGTATGTAGATGTTTGTATTTTTAAGAGAATAATGTTTATGCGTGGTTATTGGAAAAAATTAAAATGAAAGTTGCTGAATTAAGACCACAAAACACATATTAAATATGTGTCCACAAGACTTTTGACTAATGGATGATGTCCCTTTGAGTTCTAGCTTCAAAATTATGTGAAAATAGTTTTGCTTTATCGTTCACAAAAAAAAATACATTGATTTAAATGGTGTAAAACAGGTTTTGCTTGGAAAGCCAATATGCGAGGAGGAGGAGGAGTTTACACCTTAGATTACAGTGTCCCACCCACTCTGCATAATGACTCTGCATAATTAGCCATTCATTCAGGTGTGACACTGACTGAGCCACAATACAAGGACAAAAGATGTATTTAGAAGACTTATATTGACCATTTAAGATTTCGCTTACATCTCTCTTGTAAATATGTTTTGCTATTTTATTAAAAATGTTACAATTACAACAATAATTACAATTTCAACAATATTTCAAGTGTACTCTTTCTTTGCAAAAAAGAAATAGAAAAAAGATTATAGGCCTACATTTTATCATATGTATTCATTAGTTTGAATATAGCCAACATTGGAACATCTAACATCTTAGTCTATGACTTTATTTTTGACAAATATATATATATATATATATATATATATAGAGAGAGAGAGAGAGAGAGAGAGAGAGAGAGAGAGAAATATAACGTTTAACAGTAGGCTAATCTCAGTAGGCTATAGCAAAGCAGTTTATTCTTTCACACACAGACGCGCAATTTATATTTAGGCTAAACAGTCTTTACAAATATGTACCCTTCATTCATCTCACAGAAAGGCGAGTCACATTATAGAAATGCGATTCATCTTTTTGCGGTTTGCATAGGCCTACACTAACGTTATTCCATAACGTTATTCCACACGTGAGAAAAGAAAACAGCCTACCTCACTCCTCAGCGGGATCTGCTCCTCATATCAGGAGATATTTCTCCTCATATCAGCACTGTTCTGAGGAATCGTTTCTCCATAAGGTAGGCTATATTATGCCTCACTCGATCGCGACGCGCTGTGTTTACAGCTGATGGGCGTTTCACAGATCTTCTTCTCAGAATTTGCGTTTGAATAGCACGCGCTCTCCGGGGAGTGGTCACATTACTGTGAATGAGCTCGTAATGAGCTCGACTGGAGTCGCTCTCTTTTTATACAGATTACAGAAGCTGAGAATATTTGTTTTTTATATAAATTACTTCATTTAACAGATGCGATCTCAAGCTTTATGCCCGTGGGTCTGTTTGCCTGTTTGACTGAATTTTCGCGGAGTTATAGATCATTTTCGAACGCGTTTCAAATGGGAGTTTACTGAGAGAGAGAAGGCAGAAATCGCATCATGTCAATTTTTCTTTATTTGTCAAAAAGCAAAACACTTTATTTTTATTGTGAGTATACAGAAAAAAAATAGAAACTGAACAGGATCGATTGATGTATTACACGAAAATGAAAGATCAAAATTAACAGAGCATTTAGTGTTTATTTTCATTGCTAAAAAAAAAAAAAACGAGCAAAACGCGCGGGCGCGTTTGTGGTCCCCTGAGGGTTAAAGGTCCTATTAGTTCACACCCATTTGGTGAGGTGGCCAATCAAAGATGACCAGGAGAAAGTCTTTGATCCATCATATCCCTATTTGCATGTTTATGGTGGCATGGAGAATGTGTGCAGTTTTTACACAAAGGAATGGTAAAAATAGTATGATGCATTTCATCATAACATATTGTACACCATTGATTATAAAATTATAATCCTTAAAAAGGATTCTTTTGATACCAAGAAAGATGGGAATTTGAAGACATTAAATCAGTGATGCATCTTCTTTGGAAATCAACTAGGGATGGGCATTTTTCAAAAAAAAAAAATTGCATTCGAATATTCGGGCTCATACAAATTGAATATTCGAATATTCGTTTGTTTAACGAGAAAGACTTTTTTTTTTACGTTTAGGTTTTTTAAGTTTTTGTCACCATTTCATTCTCAAGCAGCGCGAATGGGAAAAAAAGCTAATGCAGCAGATTGTGCCAATTATCGTATAGAATGTACACACTCGAGTCAGTCAGCATATGGTTATCGTGTTTATTGTTTCATGTTGAGAAAAACAATTAGCCTATATCCACATGCTCCAGTGAGAAAACGCGCTGCGCTGCCGCTGACAGACATTTCAGAGACACAGATAACGATGTGCTAAGCGAAGTTTCTAACAGCACTTTGCATTTCTGATCTTAAACCTGTCTCCCTCAACGAAACTTAAAGGAAACACATGTCTCAAAATATTTTTGCTGCGCTTACCTGCAGTCGTGAATGCAGTGATGGACAGCTGTCTTTCCTCATTCGACTGCTGTTTGGCGGGATATTTGTCAAAGTAATTTTCTTTTGCTGGATTGACAAGGGGAAAAAACGTGTGTGCGTTTTGCAGTACAATTCCTTCTTCAACAATCTTGTTCACCTTCTCTACTAAATCTAAGAAAAGAACCATCGGACTATTCATTCTAGTTGCCAATTTTATTGTTTCATGCCCAATCACCTGTCCAACCGCAAGACATTCCTACACAGAACACTCAACACCAACCAGCACCTTAATCCCATGCCACTGGGTGAGTTGTTCAAACTCCATTCCTTCCTTCATGCTGGCCTAACTTCCTAAAAAACCTAACTTCCAAAAAAACTTTTCTAAACAAATTGGTGAAAAAACAATAATTAAAAACGCAAACCGTGAAAAACACAGCCTCTCTCACAGCCATGCTCCACTCGCTCCGCCACTCTCTCACATGCGCAGAGAGAGAAAGAGAGATAGAGATAGAGATAGAGAGGTGGGTGGTACAAACACTTTATTAAAACAATTATTTAAAAAAAACAAAAAAAAAACACACACTACATAATTTAAACTACCTTAATTCATGCATTAAAAAAACAAACAGCAGAACATATATCAACATCCCTGCACCATTCAATCTTAAAAACATTGATTGCATTAATCAGTTTGTAATAATTGAAATCAACAATAATTCTTGATTTGAACAATCTTAAAAACTGACACAATGTGCTGTCCATTTCTCTGTTCTATTTTATTTCTTCTGGAAATATAATTCACCAGTTTGGCTTGACCAACAATATAGTTCATTAATTTACATCTATATTTATGTAGTTTATTATACTTAAAACCCAGTATAAAACATTGCTTTGTATAGAAAAAATACCTAATAAAGAAAATAAAAAAGAGGGTTGTCCAATCAAATCCAGAAAAGTATGATCCATAAGAAAAGTGCTGCATGAAGTCCCATCCCATTCACCACAAGTACAATGGTTTGTGCTAATGGATTCCACACTAGATTTTGAGGTCCAATCAGTAATCGCTAAATGAACTGTAACCAATAAATTGTTCCTCTGTTGACAAGATTAACCAAGCCTTGACCTCCATCTATTGGCAGAAAAAAATACACTTTGAGGTGTCCAGTGCAAATTGTCCCAGAAAAAGTTAACCACCTCTCCTTGAAGCTTTGGTAAAAGTCCAAAAGGCAGATCAGCACATGCAAATTTATGCCATAGAGAGGACCCCGCCAGATTATTGATTATAAGTGTGCAACCTCTATAAGACAGTTGGGGAAGTAGCCATTTCCATTTTTCTAAATGTCCTTTGATTTTTTTTTACATCCCAATTCTTTCAAACAAAATTATCATTACCTAAAAAAATTCCAAGGTATTTTAATCAACCTTTCTTCCAGATTAAACTTCCAGGTAAATTGGGAGGTCCTTTATTCCAATCACCCAATAAAAGGGCCTCACTTTTTCGCCAGTTGACTTTTGCAGAAGATTTTTTTTTTTTTTTTTTACTGTTAACAATAATCTAATTTTTTAACATTAACAACACCAGATATAAAAACAATTACATCAGCATAAGTAGAAAGGTGCAAAGAGACATTACAGTGTTGTATAGTAAACTCACTTAAATCAGTTATGAATTTATGAAGTAGAGGTTCAGTGGCCAAGGAGTATAACATTCCTGACAACTCCCCTCTGAACTTCAAAAGGAGCACTCAAACCACCACTGACTTTGAGTATTCTCTCAATTTTACTATACATGGCCACAATTATTTATAAAACTGACTAAAACCAAAAGCTTCTTACACATCTCTCAAGAATGCATGTTCTACATGGTCAAAGGCTTTTCCTGGTCTAACAAAATCAGACCACAATTAACACCTGATAGTGATAGCCTTGCAACCTCTAGATCAGTGGTTCTCAACCTCTCCTGCAGGGACCCCCTGACAGGCCATGTTTCTGTTTTAACCCTGAAATGGCACACCTGATTCAGTTAATTAAAGGCTTAATGAGTAGTTGACTAATTGATTAATTGACTAATTCATACTCTTCCTACTCTAATAACTACTCATTAATTGAATCAGGTGTGCCATTTCAGGGTTAAAACAGAAACATGGCCTGTCAGGGGGTCCCTGCAGGAGAGGTTGAGAACCACTGCTCTAGATCATCTCTGACCAATGATATATTGTCGAAGATTGACCAATTGGGTATATTTATCAGAATGTATTACTTGACTCAAAACTTATTTGGACAACAACTGAGCAGGTGAACTGGAAGCAGGTGAGTGTGAAGTGCAATGATGAATTGGAGAGTGTGGTGCTGGCAGTAAATGGAATGTATCTTACATGAATGTGGATGGATAGATGAAGGCGTGGAAGGATGGAATGCAGGATTGCTGGAGACTTTGGAGACACAGAGAGAATCACACAAAGGAGAATGGAGATAATGAGAATAACACTGGAGAAGTCAGTTAAGTCGTTGTGTCACGGTGTGACAAAAGCCAGATAAAGAGAGAGAGTAAAGTCCTCGTGAAGGCAGTATTATTTGGAGACCTCTTGTGGATGGTCGCCTCATCACACCGCGAAATCTGTTGCCATGGCAGCGAGGCCAATTGCCTGATTGACAACAGGTGAGGAGAATTACAGAGAGTGTTGTGAGAGGAACGCGCATTAAGATGGGGCTTTAAAAAGAGAGAGGAAACAGACGGTCGGTGTGGTTCTCCTCCCGTGAGTGTGGTTCTCCTCCCGTGAGTGTGGTTCTCCTCCCGTGAGTGTGGTTCTTTCTCCCCCTTGAGAGGTTGGGTTTCCTCCCGTGAGATACTGTGTTTTGTCGGCGGGCTGTTTGTATTGAGGCTGGGCTGTGAAGCAGGGCGAAGATTGAAGCCGAGAAATGGAAATGGGAGAGTGAAGTTTGTCGATGAAGATCCAGGGGATATCGTCAACAGTGGGAAAAGACGCAAAGTGATGAGTATTTGATCCGTTGTTTATATGCACTGACACTGAAGTGGTGTGGAGAGTCTGGAAAGTGTGTGGCACGAGTGAAGTATTACACCGAGTGAATTAATGATCTGTCTCCAACCTTTGTTCTTCCTGCACTGAATGTGACGATTACTACATCCGTTTGACTGTCTCTGAGAGAAGTGGAGCCCGTGCGAGAGACGAGAGTCGATCTGGTGGGAGAAAGACCGGTGGGTGAGTGCTGGCCCGAATGCACGGTGTGCGAGTGGAGATGCAGTGCCTGAAGTGACGATTTACACGGTTTGTGTTATGGAGTGAAGTTTATCGTGTGGAGAAGTATTAATAGTCTGCTGTGCACTCGCTTCTATAGTCTTTCACCCGCTGTCTCTGAACGGGGTTTGTTACATCCAGCGTCCAACTTACCATTTGAGACAGTCTCGCTCTGTGAATGCTGCCGATCCATTAATTCCTGTTACATTGTTGCAGCGTAGAGTTGAACTGGAGCGTCTTGCTTAAAGCAATCTTCTCGTCTGGTGGTCTCCACCCGTCCCGATCGAAAGCCTCCGCCCTGGTTGGAAAGGAGAAAAGGTATTACAGATGAATGTTCCATCCACTGTTGAATGGTCAAACCTTGTTGTGTCGATACAGTGTACAGCTGAAGTGGAGTGTCTTGCTTAGAGCATCCTTTCCGTCTGGTGGTCCCCACATGCTCCATCGAAAGTTGCTGTCCTGTTCAGGAAAGAGAAAGGTATTTGAAAAGAACGTTTGACATGCGGTCGAATCGTTAACCCCTGCTACCTGGTTACAGCGCACAGCCGAAGTGGAGTGTCTCGCTCAAGTGTCCTCTCCGTCTGGTGGTCCCCACCTGCCCCTTTGAAGGCTTGTCCTGTTCAGAAAGAGAGAAGGTATTGTAATTGAAACGTTCCATATGTTGTTGGGAAGTTGAATCCTGTTACCTGGTTACAGTGTACAGTCAAGTGGACTGTCTCCCTCGAAGCGTCCTCTCCGTCTGGTGGTCCCCACCTGTCCCACCCGGAAGACTCCGCCCTGTTCAGAAGGAGAGAAGGTATCATTGTCGAGTGTCGCATCTTGTTGAACCATTGAACCCTGTTGTATCGTTGCAGGGCACAGCCAAAGTGAAGTGTCCTCTTGCCGGGTGGCCCTCCACGCCCGTGTTGCAAGTGTTGCTACTGTTCAGAAGGAAAGAGAGTAACTACGGCATGTGTCTCGATTAAAGTGTTGTTCTGCTGTTTATGGTCCCCCCCCGGGCCCGGCCCGCTTGCCACCTGCGTCCCTGTGACCCGTCTGAGTCGAGGATCCCCGTCCTCTGGATACTTACCTCTGGGCAGCCCCCGGCATTCGGTCCATCCTCACTGCGGATACCTACCTGGTTCCAGTCCGAATGGGGTCCGTGTAGCCAAGACTTCCTTGAGAGCCTTGTAAAGAGTACTTACCCAGTGGCTTACCTGAGCGGTGTGCGTCCTCCTCTGATTCCTCTTCGACGAGCCGCAGGGTGTCCACGAACGTCCATCCCGCTCCGGTCCAGGGGGCCCATCAAATTGCTTCTGGCGGAGGAAGAGATTTTAATTAGGACTTTTCAAATTTACCTGTTTTTAACTTAATAAAGAAATTGTTATTCCTTTATTCCTCTTGTCCGGCTTGGTCCTTGACACGCTCCTCGAGGCGGTACCCGGTCTCCAGGGGTGGGCGCAGTCTGGCTCGGCCCACCCCGACCTGTGACAGTTGTAAGGTGAGTAGTCCTCTTCATACGAACGAGACTGGACAATGAGTTGTGGTGAAGTGTGTGTTTATGTAGTGTCAGTGATAAGTGTGATGATGATGATGTGCAGGTGTGTGTGATTAGAACTCAAGTGAGGGAGTGTGCTGTGATTGGCTGGTGAGAGAGCCTGGCAGATCTGTAACAATTATCTCTTTGAGACAATTCACATTTATATAAATTTGAGTTGAAAACAACAGCATGTTTGTGTATTCACTAGGCTCAGCTATTTTCCTGTGTCAGAGCGTAATGAGTGAATTACGACTGACCAATTTTGCTTTCTAAATTGAAAAATATTTAGATGCTGCATCCATTTGTGTGATACTTTGAAAACGTGAAAAAATGTACACCCCTTTCATCCCTAATAAGTCTGCAAGCAATTATTTTTTCGATTTACAAAACAATCACCATCATCTGTAGAAGCTGTTGAACTCAAAAGTTCTACTATTGCATTTTCTAACTTCATTGATTGGGCCATTTCCTTAGTAACATTAAGAGTGTACTATTGACACAATTGTTTAATATGGATCTTGCCACAACCCCACCATTATTGTAAGGAAATATAAAACCGTTTTTGTTCCTTGAAATTTTCCTTGAAATGTTTGCGGATTGTGCACAACACAGCTCCTTTTGTCTACAGCAGTTCTTTAGTGATTATCTCTGTGCCTCTACCTCTTAATCTCAGTTTCCAACCATGCTTACTATTGGGGATATCACTGGACTGCTCACTCAACTGCTGGGATTCCAGCTGAACTTTTTTTATCTCCACTTCCTGCTTTCCCTTCTGAAGTTTGGTGGACATACAGGTGGGAATTCAGTGTCACTTCCAAATTGAATATGCATAAATAGCATACATGTACTAGCAATAAGCAATTTAACAGAGCTACGGATTATACATTATTCATTCTGATTTGGAATAGCTGTTCTCTACATTTCTACAATAGCTGTTCTCTCTGCATTTCTTCCTCATGTGTTCCAAAAGTATTTGATGTAGATTTCAGATTATGTTCTCAACCACACAAGGATCTTTCACATAATGTAATCTCAGCAACCACTCACGTCCGCCAGTTCAGCGACTAGCTGTTTCTTACTTATTTACAGTTTACTAGTCAGCCTCTCTTGTGTTCCAACAAATCATTCAATAATACTTTCATGAGGATTTCCTAGACTGGACAAAACAGAGCTCTCACTGCCTAAAATCATTTTACGCCAACTGGCTAGTTGCTGTACAGTGGCATATAAAATTTCACTTTACAATACAAAAGATAACTGAAAACATCTCAGTTACTGATGTAATCCTCGTTATGTTGAAATACCAACACTTAGGGTCACCCTTGAGAGCCCCACACATCTATGTATTCAGAAAAGGTTGGAATTTGGAATTTCCATGCCTCCTGACATACTGGTATATAAGGCAGGCCAGCTTGCACAATGACTTTAGTTTTGATCTGAGGAGTCAAGACAGCATCTCAACCCCTCAGTGACAAGCAGGGAATGAGGGTTACACCAGTAACCGAGACATTCCCTTTCTGTCAGTCACTTTCGAAGTTGTGTCAAAATACCGACACTAGGGGTCCCTACACTGAACGCCACAACTTGAACTGTGTGACGAAGCATTACGTGCAAATGTGGGCAAGACTTCACGTGCCAACATCAAGTGCAGCTATGCTAACTCGCAAAAGGGGGAGGTTAATATGTAGAGAATACATCATATGTACTCACCAGAGGGGAGTACTACATAGGGGAAAGTCCCTGTGGTGGGCCTTGACTTGTAAATAAATAAATGTGACTTGACTTGACTTGACTAATGCAAGTACTACACCCAACCAGTTTGTCCGAGTTTTACCTGTTACATAAGACTCAAAACAAAACTGAGATGTTCTGCAGAAGGGGAGAGCTTGCTCTTCTCCCAGTTGACCCGAAGTCCCAATCAGGCTAGGTTCTCGAGAACAAGTTTGCACACAGCAACTCACGTGGGTTGGGTAGTTGAGTATGCAAATGCCTACTTCCTTTAACAGGGTGGGGGCAGCCTCTGTGGCGCCACACCTTTCATGAAGACACAAAAATACAGGTACTGCCCGAAAGGGAGGACCTTGTACTGATATGCTCGACCTTTGAAGACGAACCATAAAGGTAGGCAGTGTGACCCAGGGAATGCAGAGACCGCATCTTTAAATTTGAGTACCGCTGACTTTTGGGCCAGCAACGAATCACAAATAAAAGGGAACCAAGCTTACCCTTCCCGCCCTCCACCGGGGAAGGAGCGGGACACTCACCGCCTTCCGACAAAGAGCAGTCCCTGCCATCCCTGGGTCGCCTATCTTGGGGATGCTTTGAAGTCTCCTTCTGCAGGTTTTTTGTGGTCACCAGATGAGCAGGCTGTGTCACTGAGGCCACCCGTGAGATAGGGCAATTTGTCGAGCTCCCTCATCTCCCCCAAGGTTAGTCAAGTATGGCATTCTAGGTCTAGCAATGACAGTGGCTAAACGCAGTTCCCACATCAAACTCGGCTCACTACCTTTGTGCAGATCTTTCCTCCGAGGTCCTTGGCGGCCCGGGCAAGCATTGCTGCCAGCTCAGCATCAAGCTCAGACTGAGCTTCAGATAGAGGGGACGAACCGAGGGCAGGGCTGAGCAGGGGGGCGTGCACCTGAGACCCGCAGTGACGGATTCATTGACAGCTGTCAAACTCTCAAAGATGGAGAGTGACTGAAGTGACGCCAGTAGCTTTGCAACAGAGCGGTCATTTGTCGAGGACTTTTCTCCCGCACCTTCACCTGAAGTTAATTAATTATTATGCCTAACTTAGCAACATGACAAACTGAGTTACTCACAAACTTCTGAGGTAATTTTTTCCAGGATTATTATTACTATTACGTTATTATTTTTCCTCACAGCGTCGCAAGACGACGTAAAGTAAATTAATCTGATTAAACTTGATGTGTGTTATTGAGTTGATGTGGGTGTTGACAGGTTTGCATGGATTGCCTCAGATCATTTGTGTTTCAATAGGCATTGCATTTCACTGTAGGCATGTTCACATTAGCAGATGAGTTGCCATGAGAACGACTGACATCTGTCTTTTCATACAGATTACATAAACAAAGATTATTTTTTTTCGTTTTGAATTAGATCATTTAATAGCAGAGACTTAAATGTTTATAAAGATATATTGCTTATGCGGCGCCGCGTTATCGACCAGGCAGAACAATCCTTCCATCCACCATAGATAATTTCTAAAATTGCTTATCTAATCTGTCTCAGCTGCTGCCTGAACCCAAACAAACAGATGAACTAGAAGAACTAACTAGCACTATGAGCACCATTCTCTCTAGAACATTGGATGTTGTTGCACCCGTTTAATTAAAGAAGGTCCGAGAGAAAATTAAAGCACCATGGTACAATAATACTACGCATGTTCTAAAGAGAGAAACCCGTAATTTAGAGCGTAAATGGAAACAAACTAGTTTAGAGGTCTTTAGAATCGCGTGGAAAGACAGTATGTCACATTATAAAAAGGCCCTAAAAGCGGCCAGGGCTGAGCACCTCCGCAAACTAATAGAAAACAACCAAAACAATCCTAGGTTTTTATTTAACCCTTGTGCATCGTTTAAATTTACAACCTTTCGTTATGTTTGTGGCTGAAAACAGCCACTACTTTAAACTGCTGTAAAAATGTATCAGATAAATATTTTTTTCACATTTTTTTGCATAAATCTATTAATCAGCCTCAGTCCTGCTCAAAAATACTAAATGTTTAAAAAAAAATCAGGATTTTAACTCTTTAATTGCCAAATTCGTAAATGATGTCACTGATTTGGGAAAAAAACCCCACAAAATGACTAATTTTCAATATAAAATGTGATCGTGGACTGGATTTTTTTTTACCTTTTATCACAGTCTTGGACATGTCAAAGATCAGAAACAACATTAGTTTTGATGCATTGTTAGTTTTTGTGCAGCATCAGATTTTAACTTTTTCTCCCTCATTTACTGTTTGTGGCTGTTTTTGCCCCATTGACTTCCATTATAACCACATTTTTTGATTGCAAAGCCATGACACCATATAATCATGCATTTTTGATTGTTGGTGGTTTTCCCTGTTGGGAAGAGGTAAAATTTGTAATTTTTACTGTTGATAACCAGGTGGAACCATTAACCCTTTAGATAGGCCTGTGCAAAAAAAAGCTTAGTTTCTGGCTTTTACATGGAGTGTATATGGAGTATAATAGCATAATAAAGTGTGTGTGTGTGTGTGTGTGTGTGTGTGTGTGTGTGTGTGTGTGTGTGTGTGTACTCACCTTGATGCGTCTGAGAAAATCAAAATATGCACCTCAGCTCTCAGAACTACATGGAGTAAACAAAAACAAAGTAAGTGTATTTTTGCATCTGCTGCCTTTTGATGGTGAGAAATGCAGACTAAACAAATACAAAGCAAGTGGATTTAAACACTTGCATGCAAGCCTGCTGGTCATTTGATGGTGAGAAGAGCAGCAAGCAACATGAGAAAGGGCTTGACTTGTAGTGACGTTTCAGAGATGATTATGCAGCCTGACCCCTCCAGCGAGCTGCACGATGTATCGTCTTCTCCCTCTGACACCACAGACTCAGGAGAGTCAGATCCTGATTTGGATGTGGCACCCTCATCATCCTCTCTAGCTTCCACTGAAGGCGAGGAGGATTCGGAGGATTCGGAGGATCCTGGATATGGGTGGATTGGGAGAAATGGCGAAGTGTGGTTTTCAGTCAACTCCCTTTCTTCAGCCTGTCAGAGGCGTGACTCCAGGGCCGACGCGCTATGCCATCGCAAGGATCTAGAACATGAATTCTGTGTTCAACGGATTCGTTTTTTTACTGAGGAGATGATTGACCTCATTGTCAGCATGACCAACCTCCATGGGCGCCGCACAATGAGAAACGGGGTGGACTCCACAGATCTCCGTGCCTACATGGGGGCTACTGATTTTGGCCGGCGTCTACAGGTCCAGAGGGGAGTCCACACGTTGCCTGTGGGATCATCGCCTTCCCCTCCTATTTTTACTCCGTAAAAGACAGATTGAACACAGAATCCATGTTCTGGACGCTTGCGATGGCATAGCACGTCGGCCCTGGAGTCACGGGAGTTGGCAGGCTGAAGAAAGGGAGTTGTCTCCGCGTTGGTGGAAAACCACACTTCGCCATTTCTCCCAATCCACCCAGATCCAGGATCCTCCGAATCCTCCTCGCCTTCAGTGGAAGCTAGAGAGGATGATGAGGGTGCCACATCCAAATCAGGATCTGACTCTCCTGAGTCTGTGGTGTCAGAGGGAGAAGACGATACATCGTGCAGCTCGCTGGAGGGGTCAGGCTGCATAATCATCTCTGAAACTTCACTACAAGTCAAGCCCTTTCTCATGTTGCTTGCTGCTCTTCTCACCATCAAATGACCAGCAGGCTTGCATGCAAGTGTTTAAATCCACTTGCTTTGTATTTGTTTAGTCTGCATTTCTCACCATCAAAAGGCAGCAGATGCATAAATACACTTACTTTGTTTTTGTTTACTCCATGTAGTTCTGAGAGCTGAGGTGCATATTTTGATTTTCTCAGACGCATCAAGGTGAGTACACACACACACACACACACACACACACACACACACACACACACACACACACACACACACACACACACTTTATTATGCTATTATACTCCATATACACTTCATATAACTCCATGTAAAAGCCAGAAACTAAGCTTTTTTTTGCACAGGCCTATCTAAAGGGTTAATGGTGCCACCTGGTTATCAACAGTAAAAATTACAAATTTTACCTCTTCCCAACAGGGAAAACCACCAACAATCAAAAATGCATAATTATATGGTGTCATGACTTTGCAATCAAAAAATGTGGTTATAATGGAAGTCAATGGGGCAAAAACAGCCACGAACAGTAAATGAGGGAGAAAAAGTTAAAATCTGATGCTGCACAAAAACTAACAATGCATCAAAACTAATGTTGTTTCTGATCTTTGACATGTCCAAGACTGTGATAAAAGGTTAAAAAAAATCCTGTCCACAATCACATTTTATATTGAAAATTAGTCATTTTGTGTGTGTTTTTTCCCAAATCAGTGACATCATTTACGAATTTGGCAATTAAAGAGTTAAAATCCTGAATTTTTTTTACACATTTAGTATTTTTGAGCAGGACGGAGGTTGATTAATAGATTTATGCAAAAAAAATTGAAAAAAATATTTATCTGATATATTTTTACAGCAGTTTAAAGTAGTGGCTGTTTTCAGCCACAAACATAACGAAAGGGTAGTAAATTTGCCCACAGTGTACTGTTGAGTTTTTGAAAAATTTCAAAGCATTTTCCCAAAATATGTGTCAAAATAAGATTTGTCACCAAAAATCATTCCATTTGCTGAAACACAGAGAAAGTTATGGCCAAATTTAGACTAAAAAATACCCCATAGTGGATGAAAACATCCCCAACAGCACATAAGGGTTAACACCGTGGCTAGACTAACAAATAAACAGACGTCACCCGAACAAAATATCCCGTTACAGTTTAGTAGTAATGATTTCATGAACTTCTTCACTGAGAAAATAGAAAACATCAGAACCACAATTGTAAACGTTCAATCCTAAATCGCACCTTATAATTCAGCCTCAATTATCCCCCCGCAAGAACAATTACAGTGCTTTACAACTATAGAACAAAAAGAGTTAAATAAACTTATCACTTCATCTAAAACAACAACATGTTTATTAGATCCTATACCAACTAAACTACTGAAGGAAGTGTTACCTGTAGTGGAAGAGCCTCTCCTCAATATTATTTACTCATCTTTATCTTTAGGTCATGTTCCAAGAACATTTAAACTGGCAGTTATAAAACCTCTCATTAAGAAACCACAATTAGATCATAATAATCTAGCAAATTATAGACCCATTTCAAATCTACCTTTTATGTCTAAAATACTAGAAAAAGTTGTGTCCACTCAACTGGGCTCTTTCTTGCAAGAAAATTATATCTATGAAAAGTTTCAGTCAGGATTCAGGCCGCATCATAGCACTGAAACTGCGCTCGTTAAAATCACAAATGATCTACTTTTAGCATCTGACCAAGGCTGTATCTCAATACTAGTTTTACTCGATCTAAGTGCTGCGTTCGATACTATAGATCATACAATACTCTTAGATCGACTACAAAATTATACTGGTGTTCAAGGACAAGCATTAAGCTGGTTTAGATCATACTTATCTGACCGCTACCATTTTGTATATTTAAATGGAGAAAAATCGATCATAATTCCAGTAAACTATGGAGTGCCACAGGGATCTGTGTTAGGCCCTCTGTTATTCTCAATATATATGATGCCACTTGGAAATATTATAAGGAAACATGGAATTAGTTTCCATTGTTATGCTGATGACACTCAAATATATATTTCATCACGGCCGGATGAAAACGCTAAATTATCCAAATTGACAGAGTGTGTTAAAGATATAAAAGATTGGATGACGCGTAATTTTCTTTTATTAAATCCAGACAAGACAGAGGTAATACTTATCGGTTAAAAAAAACGCCCACAGAACCTCTCACAATACAACTTTGACATCGTAGGATGTCCTGTTACTTTATCCTCTACAGTAAAAGACCTGGGTGTTATACTCGATTGTAACCTGTCTTTTGAAAATCATATTTCGTATGTTACAAAAACAGCCTTTTTCCACCTTAGAAACATTGCTAAGCTACGTAATATGCTATCAGTTTCTGATGCAGAAAAGTTAGTTCATGCATTCATGACCTCGAGACTAGATTACTGTAATGCTTTATTAGCCGGTTGTCCTGCATCCTCAATAAACAAGCTACAGTTAGTCCAAAATGCGGCTGCTAGAGTTCTTACTAGATCAAGAAAATATGATCATATAACACCGATTTTATCATCACTACATTGGCTACCTATAAAGTTCCGTATTAATTATAAGGTATTGCTACTGACTTATAAAGCCCTAAATGGCTTAGCTCCAGTCTATTTAACAGATCTTCTATCACCCTATAATCCATCGCGCTCTTTAAGATCAATAAATTCGAGGCTTTTGGTCATACCTAGGATATCCAGATCAACCAAAGGAGGGAGAGCATTTTCACATTTGGCTCCGAAACTCTGGAATAGCCTTCCTGATACTGTTCGTTGCTCGGACTCGCTCTCCCAGTTTAAAACTAGATTAAAGACGCATCTTTTCGGCCAGGCATTCATATAATATTGTTAATCTCACAGTTCAAACTACAATCTGGCCTCTAGTTCTTAAATGCCAGAGGAGAACTGGCCCCCGACTGAGCCTGGGTTCTCCCAAGGTTTTTTTTTTTCTCCATTAGGTCACCTGATGGAGTTTTAGGACACCATTAGGTCACTTGATGGAGTTTTTTCGGTTCCTTTCCACTGTTGCCTTTGGCTTGCTCAGTTGGGGATATTTTGGGGATATTTAATTTTATTCTATCAATCAATAAATTTCACTAGAAACAAACTTTGTTGTATTATTTTGTTTAAATTTAATACTGTGAAGCTGCTTTGATACAATCTGTATTGTGAAAAGCGCTATACAAATATACTTGATTTGATTTGATTTGATTTGATTTATGCCTATTTGAATAGTATTCGCTGAGTTTTGTTTAAGTTTAGAGACGTGCTCCAGAAAAAAAAGTACCTACCTAGACTACACGAAATAATCGAAATAACTAAATAACTGCTATGCTAACTAGATGCTAATATACGCTATCCTGATCGTTTTCAATACTTGCAATTACAACTCTTGACTTGCTACAGTGGTTTTGATGGAACAAGATGAATTTATACCAGGGGCTGCCAAGGGCGTGGTGAGCTGGTGCCTGCCTATGTCACAGGGCATCACAACTTCCAATAGGAAAATTCAACTGCAGTAGCCACCATTCAACCTGAGGAGGGCAGCACTCAGACTTAATAAAACCCCAGTCTTACAGATCATTAACTAAAAAAAGTTGTTTTATGGTTTAGTTACCCTTTAAGAGACTTAAGATAACACTATTTTTTTTTATTTTATTTTTTTCTGGCACTAAATCGATTTTATTTATTTATTTATTTATTTATTTATTTTTTTTTTTAAACAAGTTCATCTCGGGTCAAAATGACCCAAGTAGAGTATTACTTTATAATTCTGATCCTCAGTACAAGCTAGAGTGCTCACAATATAAAGGGAACTTTTGTAATGTTATGTTTATTGATGACAGTTTTTACAGTTTCAACAATTTAACTAACATTGTTTGACTTCATAACAAAAAGTCAAAATACAAACAGTCTTAGTATATAGTTGTAAAAATTCTCATTCCAGTTGCAATTTATTGAATGGCAGTTTTTGTGACTGGCACAGTGCCAAAACTTTTTCACATTTTATTTATTGGCTTTGTTATATAACACTCTAGAGTTGACAGGAAAATGGTGGGAGAACAAGGGAATATATTCAGGATATGAAGCATGTCATATTCAAATGCACGAGCACAGCAGCTTCTTATACATCTTAAACACATTTTTGGTTAAGTCACTGTAAAAACACATATTTTCCAGTTTATGGGATCTTTGGAGTCACAAATACTAAGAAATGTGAAATACTTTAGACCAACGTAATTCCCCAAATGTTGTCCCAACTAGTTAAACACAGTTGTCTAAACAAAGAATTTCAAATAAAACAATTTTACTGAAATGTAAGGGTTTGTGATTAATGAATACATTTACCAGTTAAATTAGCAGCAGTATTTCACTCTTTGCTGACTTTTATTAACCTTTTGGGTTCCACTTTGTGCTACATAGCAAACATGTCTCTTTGTCTTTGTACCTTGAAGTAAATAGTCATACATACAAAAATAACACAATATTTATCTTAGAAAAATCAAGTTACCTTTTTAGCTGAAAGCTTCATGGTATCACATCACGGTGTAGCAACAATGACATCTGCTTTTCGCATTAAGTAGATCATGTGATGGCAAGACGCATCGTCTTTGTCCTTGCTGGTTAATAATTGCCCCACGAGGACCAATTTGCCAGCGCCAGTTTGGCTGGTATTCCCCCCAACCTCACAGCCTCGTGACATTCCACACACACACACACACACACACACACACTCGTGGACTTTCAAACAGAAACCCACCACAGGAAAAGACTTTTCACCAATAAAGTCTTAAATGTACTAAATATATCCCTTTTTGTGTTAAGAGGTGTGTGTAAACCATAGGAAAGCATATATGTCCTATTGTAACATGAACAGAACTAAAATGCCTATACTAATGCATAATAATGTATCTGTGCATTGCTACAACGTCTATATTCTATTTTTGATATCTCTGTAATCCTCTCCATCTAATGGAGTCGAATCTTGACTGCAAAGTACAATAATATGCATTTGTTCCAGGAAATATCATATTTCTAAATATGATCCTTTCCCTCATAAAACACATGGTCAAAGGAGGCGTGTTTTTCTTCACACACAAAGAGAATTTTTCCCGCTTCAGAAAAGACAATCTGATTCGCTGGGCCTCGGAGAGAAGGCGTAAACAGAGGTCTGTTAAAAAGCAGAAACCCCCTCTGATCGCTCTCTGATCCCTGCTCTGATCTCTTCGCCGGCTCTTCCTCTCTCATCTCCTGCTGCCCCCCCGGCGCAGCGCTTCTCCCAGGAACATCTGAAGAAGGCCCTGGTCTTCTCTATCGAACGAACGCATGTTCGAGTCATAGATTTCCCTCTTAGAAGCCAAGATTTCCGGCCTCTCCCATCCCGGGAGACGAATCTGAACTTTCCGGTAAACGTTACATTCAGTGAGCCTCTCAAGCTTCCCGCGGCACCGGAAGACGCAGCAGAAACAGGATCGACACTGTCCACGCTGTCCTGCCTCAGTCTCAGCATCACCCGAACAGAAGACAAAATCGCAAGTATATCTGATAAAAGCTGTTCCAGGTGTCTCGTGAACTTAGGTTTCTGTATGTAATAATTACTAGCTTTTCCCTTCTCTCTATTTCTTTCTTTCTTTCTTTCTTTCTTTCATTTCATTTTATTCTGATCACGTATTTTCTTGTTTGGTTAAATGTGTGTTTGTTTTATTGTCTGTATTTTTACGTACGTTTGTATTTGTAGCTCATATAATCTCTAGTTTTACATTTATTAAAATTCATGTATACTTTAACTGTCTCTGTGTTTGAAAGCCCACTTTTATAAAGTCAATGAAACAAAAGATCTAGCAACAAGCTCGATATATATAGACTACATTGAGTAGTTTTAATTAATAAACTCAGAAAGTTTGATGTTCGTGGCCAGAAGATAAAACTTTCTTGGAGTTTGTAAAGGGATACCCCTTCTTAACTGTGATAATCTCACATTTATTCGCGGGACGAATAACGATCAGACCAGTTACAGAACAAGGTAATCTCTATAATTGATAAAATAAATGTACATGCGACTTATGAATTATGACCATGAGTCATAATTATTAATATTTCCAAAATTCCCTATATTCTTGAGCTAATTCAAATTAACCCAAAGTCGTATTCGTTACAACGGTAATGTCCACAATTGTGTAAACTTAACAATCCTTTCAGTTTAGTTTTTTTGATCATTTTGCCTGTGTTAATGGCAACTGCATGCATTTTGGCACAGGTGTGTATTTTTATTGGAATTTTACTATTTCACTCCCATTTCCTTTAAAAAATCTATTTTGCACTAGGTACACAACATAGTTCCACTCAGGATCTTAAGGACAAAAATGTCCCCATTGAAACCCATTAAAACTGCAATTTTTAATCCCAGGGCCATGTAACTATAAAATGATGCAATATTTGTTAATAGGCTTTCATTCTATTGACAAGGCTTCAAAATTTAAAAAAAAAATACTATTTTTTTACCAGATGGTGCCATTTTCTCATGTTTGGCCTATAAAGCAAAAACGTCTCGGTTACGTATGTAACCCTCATTCCCTGAGGAGAGAGGGGTTTTGCTTAGAAGCCTATCACCTTCGAGTTCTACAAAATGAGCCAATGGCAATGGAAATGCCATGGGTCTGTGGAAATTGCATAGCGCAACTCCGCCCCACTGCGTGGGTATAAAAGGAGGACGCTGGTAATCTCACATCATGTTTTCAGCTGAGGAGCCAAGACTGAACTTCAGGCCGTTCCAGCGGTACAGCGGTAGTGGCAGAGGGATGTCTCCATTCCCTCCTCAGGGAACGAGGGTTACACACGTAACCTAGACGTTTCCTTTCGTTCAGTCACTACGAGTTACGTCAGTGAATGACGAAATGGAGGGTCCCAATCAATCACGCCACAGCGACTGTCTTCCAGTGCCCTGCGCAAGACTGAGCTCCCTGTTGTGAGACTAGCACAGACGAAGGGCTAGGCTTAACGTAAGAATACCAAGGTACACTGGGTGGCATATCCCAGGTGCAATATGTAACACAGCACCTACCCATAAGGAGGACTTTGAATACACATATGACCCGAGTGCAGGATGCATATGGAAAACTCAGAGATATCCAGCCTGCAGGGTGGGATGTTTCAACCTCGAGATGGCAAGAGGGGACTTGCCGAGGGAAAACACATGCTCGGAGGAGACTTATTTTGGAAATACACATGTGGGGGTTACCCAGGCGGGGGAACCATACACATGGAGCACCTAGCCAATCACGATGGCTGACCAACTGGGCATCAACAGTGCCGGAGGAACTCAGGGTCTAAGGAGAACTCATCTGAGTGAAATAGCAGACGTATCCAGACCACGGAGTGGAATGGCGCAGCAAGCGATGACACCGAGCAGGTCCTACTTACTGGGTAGTGGAAGCGAGTACATAAGAGGACACTTTCGCAATCTCGCGAAAGTGTTGGGTGTCGCCAAGCCTGCAGCTCTACAGGTGTCTGTTAGCGAGGCGCCATGCGCTAAAGCCCAGGAGGAAGCCACACTCCGGGTGGAGTGTGCCTTCACCCCTAGGGGGCATGGTCGACCTTGCGTCTTGTAAGCCAAGACAATGCACTATCCAGTGAGACAACCTTTGCTTGGAGAGAGCCTTTCCCTTCAGCTTCCCACCCATAACAGACAAAGAGCTGGTCTGAGGACCTGAAACACTGTGTTCTGTCTACGTAAGCACGGAAGGCGCATACTGGACAGAGCAGTGCCAAGTCTGGGTCTGCCTCCTCCGAGGGCAGCGCTTGCAGTTTCACCAACTGATCCCTGAAAGGAGTGGTGGGAACTTTGGGCACGTATCCAGGCCGGGGTCTCAAGATCACATGAGAGTTAGCCGGCCCTAATTCCAGGCAGGCTTCTTCAACCCAAAATGCCTGCATGTCCCCTACTCTCTTGATGGAGGCCAAAGCGACCTGGAGCGCTTCATTGACAGGAACTTAAGCTCCACTGATCGCAATGGCTCAAAGGGAGCTCTCTGCAGGGCTGATAAGACCACTGCGAGGTCCCAAGAGGGTATAAGAGGAGACCGAGTAGGATTTAGTCTCCTCGCCCCCCTCAGGAATCTGACGACCAGGTCATGCTGTCCCACCGTTTTCGACTCCACAAGGTCATGGTGCGCAGAGATGGCAGCCATGTAAACCTTCAGGGTGGAAGGAGATAGCCTTCGTTCCAATCCTTCTTGGAGGAAGAATCTGGCATTTTCTGGGGTCTTGGTAAGAAGAACACCAGGTGACGAAGAGGTTCCACTTCAATGCATAGGTGTGTCTCGTAGACAGGGACCTAGTGGAAGTGATGGTAGCCACCACCTGAGGTCCTGTGCAAGATCAGGGGGGGACGAGGAGCAGGTCCTTTTGGTTGCGCCCAACTGGACTTGGTTCTCCAAACTGGTGCTCCTTGCGACAGCCCCTCCCTGGCCAATTCCTCTGAGGAAGGACCTCCTTTCTCAGAGACAGGGCACCCTCTGGCACCCACGTCCCGATCTGTGGAACCTGCATGTGTGGGTTCTTAAATCTTTTGGCAGTTTTGTAGCATGTGTTGATGCCAAG
Organism: Vimba vimba; assembly: GCA_022828995.1. NCBI lineage: Eukaryota > Metazoa > Chordata > Actinopteri > Cypriniformes > Leuciscidae > Vimba > Vimba vimba. The sequence continues at coordinate 22,702,261 of CM040819.1, forward strand.
TCACCCAGTCAAGATATTCCAAGATATTTGTTGGATTAAACTCTGGCATGCTGTTAGATCAAAATTCTTAGACTTAGACATCTGACACTACATAAAGTGTCCAATGGCCATACAGTATCAATACAAAATGACAAATTGTCAAGCAATAGAGAGGAATGAGCTCAACAGTTTGATGACTGAAAGTTGGAGACAACTTTTACTACAGCTGCTACAGGAACTGGTTGATTTTATGACCAAATATAGTCTAGAAGTAGAAGATCTTAGTACCAGGGTCCAGATTCAATTTAAATATTCAAATTTTGATAGTTTACATATAGCTTTATAAATTACATAAAATAAAATTTTATTTTTACTTTGGTTTTGCTGAAAATGCACGTGTGTGCTACTTTTAGCTAATAATGAACAAATGCAAAATATAAATGTCCCAAAGTGTTCCAGCTGCATCAGTATAGTTCTCCATTTTTTATTTGTTTGATACTTTTGTTTATTTTTTATATTATTTGAACAAAAAAGCACTTTAATTGATGGTTTCAATTGTATGTTTTTTGTTTCACTAACCATCAGAGACCCAAATATAGAAAAAAAAGTTGTAGTTTTTTTGAATTCACATTTTACATATTGTTGTTGTCTAATGCAGAAATAAATTAGTTTTGACATTTTACCAAGATTTTAGGAAAATGTTGTAAATATTGTAACATTGGGAAGCATAATTTCAGTGATTTCACTCACTTTCTGAACAAATGTAGAAAACATCTAAGAGTTCATTTGCAGGGTGTACTGCTTATGTAGCCCCATGACAGTAGCCTATACGTACACTAATAATCACACAATATTAATAACCGGACAAGTCATATTTTTATGAAAAATAATTTATTATAAAAAATATGTTCAGGTTACTTGCAAAACCTGCATTGAATGAAAACTTTGGCATTTACATGATTTAGTTCTGTTCATAGCCATGTTCAATTATGATAGTCCCAAAGGCAGTTCCTCCGAAAAGCAGAGGCGGGCAGTGCACTTGCTGCAAAATGTGTCTGCAGTATCCTCTATTTTGTTCACATCTTCTGACACAAACTTTATACTCCAGTTGTGCATGAAGGGAGATGGCAACATTAGTGATATCCTGACCTGAACAATCAGTGTTGACTCTGATAAAATCCTTTTTCAGCTAGCGATACAGACCACACAGACCACGGGACATGGTCTGTGTTCTTGAATGACTTGATTTTGCTGGCATGATGTCCATATAATCATCAGATGGGTAGTCACTGGGTTGTTTATTTTTCTTTTCCAGTTCACAGGCATCCCCACATTCCTCTTCATCACTTATATCAGAATCCATTTCAAAATCACTGTTCCCATTTTGGACAGCATCAATGACATCATACAGTTTGTAGATGTCACGGTTCATAGATCCAATGTCTCTCTCCAGTCTCACCCGTCACAACCCTAAAGTGGACTGGCAGCTCAAGTCTGTGTCTTCGTGGAGTAATCAGTGCCATAAGTCTTGTCTATTGTCTGCCTGTCCGTCTGTTTCTGTCCCTGTGTTGCAGGAGGAGGCAGTGGATCTGTCTAACGTGCCCGCGGAGTACCTGGACCTGAAGGAGGTGTTCAGTAAGTCTCGGGCTGCTTCTCTCCCTCCGCATCATCCCTATGACTGTGCCATAGACTTATTACCAGGTACGGCTCCGCCCAAGGGCAAGTTATATTCACTCTCGACACCAGAGAGGGAGGCTATGGAGAAATATATTTCTGATTCTCTAGCAATGGGGTTCATCCGCCCTTCCTCTTCTCCAGCAGGGGCGGGGTTCTTTTTTGTGGGGAAGAAGGACGGATCTCTGCGACCTTGTATTGACTACCGGGGGTTGAACAACATCACGGTAAAGAATACTTATCCTTTGCCGTTGATGTCTTCAGCCTTTTAGAGGTTGCAGGGAGCGTCCATCTTCACAAAATTGGATTTACGTAATGCTTATCATTTGGTCCGCATCAGGGAGGGGGATGAGTGGAAGACCGCGTTTAACACCCCCAGGGGACACTTTGAATACTTGGTTATGCCTTTCGGGCTTTCCAACAGTCCAGCGGTCTTCCAGGCACTCGTCAATGACGTGCTGCGAGATATGATAGATCAGTTCATTTATGTCTACCTGGACGACATACTGATTTTTTCTTCTTCTCTCCAGGAACACGTGCAGCATGTCCGACGAGTGCTTCAGAGGTTGCTAGAGAATGGGCTTTTTGTCAAGGGGGAGAAATGCGATTTTCATGCACAGTCTGTTCCATTCCTAGGGTACATCGTGTCGGTTGAGGGAATGCGCATGGATCCTGAGAAGATCAAGGCTGTGGTAGAGTGGCCAAGTCCAGAGTCTCGTAAGGCCCTACTGAGATTTCTGGGGTTCACCAATTTCTACCGGCGTTTTATTCGCAACTTCAGCCAACTAGCCGCACCTCTGACCGCCTTGACCTCCCCCAGAACGACGTTCAGGTGGTCAGACGCAGCCGAGGCTGCGTTTGCCAAACTGAAGGGGTTGCTTCGTTTCAGCCCCCATTCTGACAACCCCTGATCCATCACGTCAGTTCGTGGTGGAGGTCGATGCATCAAAGGTGGGGGTAGGTGCAGTGTTATCCCAGTGCTCTCTCTCAGACGACAAGATGCATCCTTGTGCGTTTTTGTCTCATCGTCTATCTCCTGCCGAACGCAATTGACATTGGGAACAGAGAGTTGTTGGCAGTCAAGTTAGCATTGGAAGAGTGGCGGCACTGGTTAGAAGGGTCGGGGGTACCTTTTATCGTTTGGACCGATCACAAGAACTTAGAATACATTCGGACTGCTAAAAGATTGAACTCCAGGCAGGCTCGTTGGGCACTTTTTTTCGTTCTTCCAATGTGGCTTGTCATCCAGGAGTCAGTTGCACTAGATTTTTAGTCAAGCAACGATTCTGGTGGCCTCTCATGGCTCGTGACATTCACAATTTTGTTTTGGCTTGCTCAGTTTGTGCCACTGGTAAGACTTCCATTCGACCCCCAGATGGGTTACTCCAACCGCTGCCGGTCCCTTCGAGACCCTGGTCCCATATCGCTCTAGATTTTGTTACTGCCCTTCCACCCTCTCAGGGTCACACGGTAGTTTTGACCGTGGTGGACCGTTCTCGAAGGCGGCCCATTTCATTCCCTTGCCAAAATTACCCTCAGCCAAGGAGACAGCGGTGATTGTCGTTGACCACATCTTTCGGTTACATGGCCTCCCGACAGACGTGGTTTCTGACAGGGGACCCCAGTTTATGTCCAAATTTTGGCGAGAATTTTGTAAGCTTCTGGGGGCGACTGTCAGTCTGTCCTCAGGGTTCCACCCCCAGAGCAATGGCCAAACTGAGAGAGCCAACCAGGATTTGGAAAGAACGTTACGATGTTTGGTTTCCAAGAATCCTTCCTCGTGGAATCAACAACTTTCTATGTTGGAGTACGCCCACAACACGTTGCCAGTGTCATCTACGGGCCTATCTCCGTTTGAGTGTAGCGTAGGGTACCAGCCACCAATTTTTCCTAGTCTGGAATCCGAAGTCGCGGTCCCCTCTGCTCACGCCTTCGTCCAGAGGTGTCACCGCACGTGGACTAGAGCCCGTGAGACTCTACTCCAGGTGGGGTTGCGCATCATCATTATTAACTATTAATAAAGAGCTTTTTATTTGCATATTGTGTCCTCGTTTCTGACGTAACAGTAGATAATACAGCTTTTCCTGGCTGATGGCAAATAAAAAAATTAAAATCCATAGCCCAATCATACACATTTTAAAGAATTCATACAGCTAAACAAGGACAAAGAAAACATGAGGACTAAAAATACTAAGACTAATGAGCTAACAAGACACACCTGAGAGCAATGAGACAAGGATCCAATGACAGAGCAGAACTGAGAAACCACATGACTAAATCAACCAACGACAATATGACCCTTTAGTCTTGTTCGACTTCATACAGCGCTGTGCAGACAGACTGGTAGCTGACTTGGAGCAGTGCATGCCAGTTAGAAATTGTGTCCTACATGAGACAGCATCGACGCCACGTGACTGTGACGTATGCCATCAAAGTACCGTGAGAGTGATTTGAGAGCAGCCAGATGATTCATTCTGCGCTGCTTCTCCAGAGCGACTGCATGACTCTCTGAAGCTCTGATGATGACACAACTGTTCCACGATTGGCCGAATCCACCGCATGACAACAATCACGAGTGTTTCGTGTTTATTCAAACATCTCTGTTCCACTAATGTTCACAAATCAGTTTTTTTTATAACCGTAAAATATTTTCATGTAGTTGCGACGAAAAACACACCAGAAACAGCTGAAATAAGAAAATCATTATCAAATGTTCCTGGAGCTCAATAATATGTATATGTGTATATATATATATATATATATATATATATATATATATATATGTGTGTGTGTATATATGTGTGTGTATATATATATACCCCAGCTTTACTGTTTGAGAAACTTTTCATAAATGTGATTGGCTCTGTCTTGCATTCTCAATGCTCTCTGGCAATTTGACTAGAATCATTTTAAATGTAGCTTAAGGAAGTCCATCATTTCTCAAATATGACCAGATATTTATATTGCAGATTATTTAGAAAAGGAATTAAATCTCACTCTGGGAGAAAACATCTGCAGGTTCAACAGATGATGTGCCTTCTAAACCATGTATCTCCAAACCAGACACGACAGAGGTCTTGACAGCTTTTGCCTTATTCATGGTGCATAGTCATGTGTCACTTTTCTGACCAGTCACACTGAGCTACTTAAGCAGTGCCTCTGTACAAAGGGTAGAAGAACTGCCCAGATTAAGAAAGACATACATTTCTACTATTACACACCTTTCACCATTCACACACTTACAGTTGCAAGGTTAAGGCAGATTAACCGGCCTTGTTACCCATAAAAATGATAACATTAACTTGTATTTTGTGGTTTTTCTTTTCTTTATTCCACTTGTGTAGAACTCACAATGTACACATTTATGTGTGTGCGCGGTCAAACTGTAAATACAAACAATTCACATTTAGTATCCAGTAATGTTTCACTTCTCCAAATAAGTTTCTACAACATAACATAAGCTTAGATGATAAACATTAAAGTATAAATCAAAGATATTCCCTACAACGCAAATATCACGTGTGGTATAGTATATATATAATATATTAGCATTAAACATTATCACATGTGTGTGATACACCTGACAACAAACATTACTAAAACAGCGTTACAACACATATTAGATCTGTTTAACAAATAAATGCAACATATATTGCTTAAATATGACAATAGGCAATATTATCTTATATCAAACCAAACATAATAGCCTAAACACATTTGGCGTTTAGGCGCTAATCGCAAATAGCGATCAACATAATGATTTTAATACACTTATAACAACAACAAAAAGTTACTCACCACGCTGGGAATATATAGTTTAGATTAAGGGTTTTATCTGTAGTTGCTAGAACATTAGAAAGTCTGCATATGAGCATCAACAGGGCTTTCACACTCAGATCGGTTCAGTTTAGTTTTTTTTTTCCACTTGCGCTGCTTCCTAGGTGATCACATGAGCCCAAAGAATCAACGTCCTTAAAGGGGCAGCACCCTACAGGCCTTAATATCCATTCTCCCATTTCACTCTTTTTCCATCTATTTCCACCAAAGCACTTGCAATGGTGTTCCATTTGTGTCCTGCTTTGCTTTCATCACCTTTCCATTTCCCCACTGGCATTGTGCTATGAAGTGGGATGCTGGTCTGAACACACCTGACAGGTAAAACTTCAAGCACATCCTTTGCTCATCTGTCCTGTTTCCAGGCACCGAAAAAGCCCTCCAATATTTGTTTCTTTTGTTTGTCCATTTTCTTGTTCAGACTGTGTTTTTCTGCAATATCTACATCATTTATGAAGAGAAGAGAACTGTTCCCTGCTGGGGACAAAATAGTGACAAAGTTGCTTTTACTTCTTGTTGTCTTAGGCACGGGCAACAACTGATTACTGCTTCTTATCCCTCATGCTGTGCTGTGAACAGTATAATTCCAAACATAGGATGTGACACATTCCTTGCCTGATTGTTCATACATTTTTAACAAATTATTATTTCGATTTTTATCCTATTGTTGACTGTTCTATACATTTTCTCGATTTAATAGGGATAATTTAGAAAGAACACTTCTAATGTTATAAGGATGACTTATTTCTTCCAAATAGCCCACTGTCATCATTGTATTGAGACATCCATTTATAAACACAATAAAGCCTTTAAATCTTCAGGATCTTCATCCTTAATAGATGGACAGCTAAGTACCTTATCAATACAAGTTCTAACAATTCCATAATCATCTCCAAAGTCTTTCCTAAGAAGTCAGGAAAATATCTAAGTATTGTGAGATATAATGGCACAACGGACCAGTTGTCTGGGTTGAACTATGGTGTACTCTTTATGAAAAAATATAGAGGTCTATCTGATCTATCCTCAATTCAGTGTTTCAAGGATCTTATGAAAAAAGCATAATGGACAACCCTATGGTAGTTATGATTTGTCTATGCTGATGGTATTTAAATAATAAGAATAATAATTTCATTAATGTTTTACATGAAGCTAATGTGGTAGTATTTGAATAGTATTCTAATGGATTGATCAGGGAGAAAAACATTTCATTAGAAGACCTTGGGCATGGCTTTGAGATTCCAATAAGACATGGGCCTCCTGGGGACCTGTGTTTCTGTACACTTGAAGAAATTTCAGAGATAATTTGTATTCTATTTTCCAGTCATTGGTTGGAGGACATCAGCTTATGAGGTTTTGTATTCACTGACAAGTTCAAGTTCTCTTTCTTCCATAATCAACACCATTAGTGGTCCCCATAATTTCATCAATTAATTTGGTTATTGAATCAGCACAACTACAGAACTGTTGCTCTTGGCTAATATTAAGTTTGTTCCATGTCAGTCGTTTCAGCAGACAGCAAATATTTAAGAGATTTCTGTATTAAATAAATATATTAATAAATAGTATTTCTTTCAAATCTGCGAATACTGGAAATAATTTATTTTCTATTTTGGACTGTACTGTTTCAGCATTTTCAGGTTTTTCCATATATTTCTTTCAGTTTTATTTCTTATTAAAGTTTTCAACTGTTTGCCACTTTTAGGTGCAGCATTATTGATATAATCCTCCCAAGTCATCAATTGTGTTTTACCAAGCAAACACAATCAATAGAAAGCAATTGTTTTCTTAATGTTTATTGTTGTTTTTCCATCAATATTGAATTTTTAAGCATAAGTTGTGAAAGACTATACAATCAACACACAACACAAGTTTTGACTCCTATGTTTGACTCATTTTAATTATCAGTTCAACAATGAGGATGCTTATGTATGTATTTATGTATCAGTGGTGGCTGATGTATGTCAGTGTGTGTGTGTGTGTGTGTGTGTGTGTGTGTGTGTGGAATCACACTGTTAATGCAGGAATGAATGTAATTGTTAAATAACCATTTAACAATTGATATAATAATGTATCATTACTGCTTAGCTAAAAAATGGAAATTTAAAATTCAGCTGTTAAAGCATTAAATAGGGTATCGCAGATCAGGGAATTTGAGTTTAATTTGGGTATATTATCAGTTATAAAGTAATAATTACAAAATTTGTTATCATTCCAAAATATTATCAGCCATTGATATCAATGTGATTCAGAGATGAAGGCCATAATACTAATGTTGTTCACTATAGGGAGCCACAGGATAGTACAATATTGATTTGCTAACATCAAAAGTGGGAGGTTCTGGGGCCCGAGGACTATCTGAAACAAGCCAAAGAGCTTAGCCACATGCTAACCAAAGACTAAAAAAATGTGGTAAGAAGGTAAGTTTAATGCTTTATTTGCAGGAAGTGCGGAGGTGCAGACAGATGGTGAGTAACAGAAACACAGAATAACAGTGGATGCTTAGCTGGTTGGTAATGTCTTTGTCTTTCTTTCTCTTTGTAGATGAAGTCGGGCTGAAGGCAGAACAGGATGGCAGGCAGGACGGATCGGAGAGGAAGAATGGCAGGTAGGAATCCAGGTAAGTGTACGGGAGTCTGTGGGTAATGTTAAGACGAACATCGACGAGACCAGACAAAGAGTGAAGGGAGAGTGCTGAATATAAAGGGTGGTTAATGAGGGAGTGCAGGTGATGATGATTGGTGATTGCGTGAGTGAGTGCAGGTGTGCGCCACTGAGGATTCTGGGGAATGAAGTGCACACACAGATGAAGGCAAAGGAACGTGACCGTGACAGTCCGTGATGTCACCTGTAGGTTTCTGAAGAGCATTTTTAAAGCCCAAAGTGGGCGGAGCCGCCCGTCGCCATCTTGGAAGTGCGTCACTCCCAGATAAATGAAAATGGATTAGCTGAGGTGACCTGACAGCTAAACCCCAGTCCACACTCCACACTATAGGATTTTAAGCGATTTGCAAGTTAATGAGCTCGCAGACAGCTCGGGCTGTAATCGCATGCAAATCTGCGGGTGATCCACGCTCGCCAATCTTTATGTGTGAAATACTAAACGATACATCAAAAACGCTCACTGACACCTCGCCGGCGCCTCGTAAACGCCAGACAAATATCTAGCATGCTTAATATCTGGAGCTGTCTGCCGACACGATAGCCTATGGTGTCACGTGTCGCGATGGGCAACAGCCAATGAGTGAGCAAGGTATAGGTTGAGGTCACCGAAAGAAAAACAGCAGCAGCACCAGCAATGGCTTCAAGAAAGGTTTGGACCCAAGAAATGGAGCAAAATGTAATTGAACTGCGAATATTAACCATGGTTTTACTATAGTAAAACTGTAGTTAACTATGACTGTAGTAACCGTGGTATTTTGGTCAAACCATGGTTTTGATACCATGGTTTTACTACAGTTATATTATAGTAATATTATAGTAAAACTGTAGTTAACTATGACTGTAGTAACCGTGGTATTTTGCTGCGAACCATGGTTTTGATGCCATGATTTTACTACAGTTATATTGTAGTAATACTACAGTAAAACCATAGTAACCATGACTGTAGTAACCGTGGTTACTACAAAAACCATGGTTACTACAGTCATGGTTACTATGGTTTTACTGTAGTATTACCACAGTCTAGCCATGGTTTTACAAAATTATCTTGAATTACATTTAAGCCATTTACTTACAACAAACATTTACAAAATAACAACAGAAAGAGGTTGCCATTCTATGATACAGACTTTATTACAGAAATTACATAATCTGAAAAAAATATATATACTTGCATTTGTTCTCACATGTGACATAAAACAATAAACTACAAACTTATACAAAATTATTGTTGATAAAGTGGTGCTGTGCAATGGTTAAAACAATTCAGTTGCTAATTTACAAATAAAAAAATAGCAATTTGTTCCACTGTAATAATGCAGATTTATATACAAAAATAACATTGTACAAATAAACATGACTTAGAGCACCTTTAAATACACAGCATCTACCTCCTCTAAAAATGTCTATAACCTGTAAACATGTGTCCAACAAAAGCATGTTTGCAATTTATACTGTACATACATTAACAAGATGACAACAACTTTACTTAAAGGTATAGTGGATGATTTTCCCGAATTTTAGAAAAGAACCGCCCTCTCCACTTTTTGAAAAAATGCACATGCGCAACACTCTACCTGCTCCCGAGAGGGAACGCCTATTAAACGTGTGAGCATGCACGAGCCTAGTTCTCCTCGTGCACGCTCTGTTTACAAGTTGCTGTCACGTTTGGTGGCACAATTATGTTGCTAATTATAAACTAACTCAAAAACATTCATGCAAGACAAAATGTCAAATGCCCTTCCGTGTTTTATTTACTTAATATACTGATCGATTGAGTGAGGACTCAAGACATGATCTGCAATGGAGAAGTAGCTTTTGTTGCATTTGTGTAATAAATAGGGACTTTAAGCAACAGCCTCTGGTGGAACGGCAACGCCATTCTGGCGTTGTATTGCGCATGCGCGAATTTAACTGCTACTTTGCGACGTTCTACTGTAACGGTCTACTACGGGAGAACGTCTCAGGTTACGACTGTAACCATAGTTCCCTGAGAAGGGAACGAGACGATGCGTCAATGACGCTTTGGGAACGCTCCTGCGTGATTGCGTCTGAAGCACCTATGTCAACTAGTCCAATGGCGAGAGTGGGCGTCACGGGCGGGTGACGTGACGACCAGGAAAGGATAAAGGACATCCGGTTTAGAACCGCGCTAGCTTCGAAAAGGGCCGAAGCAAGTCGATCACAGGGATGTAGTAAGTATGGCAAAGTGACGCATCGTCTCGTTCCCTTCTCAGGGAACTATGGTTACAGTCGTAACCTGAGACGTTCCCTTTCGAGGGAACTCGCGATGCGTCAATGACGCTTTGGGAACGAGAATGCCCAACACGCCATACGAACCAGAACCTGTCTGTGTGAATACTGCACAACTAAGACAAGAGAACCTGGGGAAGCACCCAGGTCGAAGTTGCAAAACCTTACGAATGTGAGCGGAGAGGACCAGCCTGCCGCATACCACACCCTACAGGGATATCTACATATATATAATAAGGCTTCTAAGCCGCCATACTCCTGTCCTGGTCTAAAATCACCACGGAGGAAACAACCAAAGGTCCCCCCCTTTCTCCCCCTCCTCAGGGAAATACCACCAAAAGGGACATGTAGGCACTAAGGCTGCCATGTACACCTTCAGTGTGGAAGGGGATAACCCTGCGGAAAAACAAGCAAGCAGTAACTCCAGCACTGTACCAATCGGGCAGTAACTGGGCCCGAGACCCGCAATATGAAGTGAAAACCCATCACTAAATACATAAAGTTTCCTCGTGGAGAGAGTTCTGGAGTGAAGTATGGTCTCCACAACCTCAGTTGAGAGACCAAGTCAATGAGTTTGGCCCCCTCAGAGGCCAAACCCACAGGTTCCATATATCTGGGCTGGGGTGAAGGGTCGCCCCTCCCACTTAAAACCAAAGGTCCCTCCTGACTGGAATCTCCAAGGGAGAGCCATCGAGTAGAGACACCGGGTCTGAGAACCAATCAGACCGGCCAGTACGGTTCTACAAATAGTAGACTTATTCCGTCCCGGTGGACCTTCTCCAGAACTCCTTGGAGCAGAATAATCGGGGAGAGATGTACAGACGTAGCCTCGGCCATGTCCATACCACAACGTCCAGCCCCAAGGGAGCTGGGTGTGTGAGGGAGAACCAAAGTGGACCATGCGTCGTATCCTGAGACGTGAACAGATCCACTTGTGCCTGGCCATAAACCCCCCAAAATGTGCTCCACCACCTCGGTGTGGAGCCTCCATTCCCCGGGCCTCAGCCCCTGCCTCAACAGGATGTCTGCTCCTACATATTTATGCAAGAGACCACTGACGTGTTGTCTGTAAGGACAAGCACATGATGGTCCCTCAGGTCTGGGAGGAATGTCTCAACGCATTGAAGACTGCCATCATCTCCAGGTAATATATGTGCCAAAAAGATGATGACTCCTCCACAGGCCCTGAGATGAGCGGCCTCCCAATACCGCTCCCCAGCCAGTGAGGGAAGCATCTGTCGAGATAGCAACTCGATGGCAAAGAGCTCCCAACACCGGAACCTGGGAAAGGAACCAGTATTTCCTCCATATAACCAAGGCGCGGAGACACTGCCGCGTGATCTTGATCGTACGAAGTGGGTTTCCCCTCGGGGAGAACCCTCTGGTTCTGAGCCACCACTGCGAGAGTCTCATATACAGTAGGCCAAAGGGTATCACATTGGACGCTGCTGCCATGAGGCCCAACAGTTTCTTAAACTGTTTCACAATACGTGACTGCTCACGTGAGACAGGAACCAATAATTCCTCCATATAACCAAGGCGCGGAGAAACCGCCGCGTGATCTTGATCGTACGAAGTGGGTTTCCCCTCGGGGAGAACCCCCTGGTTCTGAGCCACCACTGCGAGAGTCTCATATACAGTAGGCCAAAGGGTATCACATTGGACGCTGCTGCTTGAGGCTCAACAGTTTCTCGAACTGTTTCACAATGCGTGACTGCTCATGTGAGATAGGAACCAGTATTCCTCCATATAACCAAGGCGCGGAGACACTGCCGCGTGATCTTGATCATACGAAGTGGGTTTCCCCTCGGGGAGAACCCTCTGGTTCTGAGCCACCACTGCGAGAGTCTCATGTACAGTAGGCCAAAGGGTATCACATTGGACGCTGCTGCCATGAGGCCCAACAGTTTCTCGAACTGTTTCACAGTGCGTGGCTGGCCTAGCTTCAACTCTTTTGTGGTTGCGAGGATAACAGCTACACGAATGGGCAAAGTATGGCTCGCATCGTGACTGAATCCCATACCACACCAAGGAAAGTGGTTCTCTGTAGTGGAGAAAGCACACTCTTCTTTGCATTGAGTCTCACCCCAATTTCTTCATCTGAGCGAGGACGACATCTCGATGCCGAACTGTTAACTGCTCCGATTCCGCCAGAATCAGCCAGTCATCGATGTAGTTCAGAATGCGTAGCCCTGCAGCCTGGCGGGGCCAGAGCTGCATCTACGCACTTCGTGAACGTGCAGGGTGATAGAGTTAGACTGAATGGAAGCACCCGATAATGGTATTCTTTGCCCCCAAAGAAAACCTCAGGAATTTCCTTTGTTGAGGGAAGATGGAAGTAAGCGCCTTTTAAATCTATTGTGACTATCCAGTCCTCGGATCTGAAAAGAGTCACAATCTGTTTGAGTGTGAGCATAATGAACTTGAGTTTCATGACTGCACGATACAACAGACGAAGATCTAAAAATGGGAACGCAGCCCCCCATCCTTTTACGGAACAATAAAGTAGCGGCTGTAAAACCCCGATTCTCTGTCGGGCGAGTACACCTGCTCTATAGCTCCCTTCGCTAATAGAGACTACTTCCTGCTCCATTACCAGAGCCTGCTCGGGATGTACTAACGCGAGTAGCACCCCGTTGTAACGAGGTGGAGGAAAACTAAACTGTATTCTATAACCTCTCTCTATTATCTGCAGGACCCATGAAGATATATTCGGCAGATTCTTCCACTCTGTCAGAAAATCTACTAAGGGTACCAGTCTCTCGAGACTGGCCTCTGGTGTTATTGTAACAGCCACTTCGGTGACCTGAAGCATCCTGGCAGGAAACAACCGAACTGACTCTTTTTGAACCCCCCTCAGAGGGTGCGAGTTTGACACAGTGTCGTGGTGACACTGAGCCATGTGCTCGCTGGAAACCGCTGCGCCCCGAGACCAAGGGTGCGGGGTTGGCAGAACGGCCTCCTGAGGGCACCGAGGTGGGGTGGGCACCGTATAATGAGGTGTACACCGCTCCACCCCGGTCGGGGTTGCCCTCAGAGGTCTGAGACCAGTGGCATCAGGACCTTGGCTGAAAACCTTTTTCACAGAAAAACAGTCCTCAGATCCATCTTCTGCTTTAAAGGCTTCTGTTGAGAATGCCATTCTGGTCCCCAATCTTTCTGAGGGGGAGCACAGGAAATTACACTCTGCCTGTACAATGAGTTTGTTAATGGCTAGAGCTGCTCCGCCCAGCAGCCCCAATTGCAAAGTTATAAACTCTAAACTCATTGTCCACAGAAGATTGAGATGTAGAATCTTCAATTCCCTTAACTCGATGCTCAGCACATCCATCTCCTCGGAGGTGGACAACTGTAGCACCAAATTATGCCATTTAATTCCTCAAAATTAAATATAGAAAAAGATCAACCAGACAAGTTAACACGGTCTGGATGAATTACTGAACATATACATGAATCTAACTAATGAAAGTCAGATTAGCACATTTTAAATGCAGCCCACTTATTTAATTCCTCAGAATCAAACAGCAAAAAATCAACCAGACAATTTAATATAGTCTAGATGAAAGGCTGAATATATATTTATATATAGGCTTATATATAAAAAATAGTTTCAACATGCAATAAAAGAATCATAAATTCATAGCTTGCAATATACAATTTTATTTATTTATTTTTTAATAAATGCATTGCATTTGCATAACCACTGGACTCTAATTGCAGTCTTTTTTTTTTTTTTTAAATAAACAGTAGCATGGGGAAACTCCCGATAGTGCTACACACGTGGGTAATTTTCATGAATGAACGTAGCCCGTCCACTATTATTCTTAATGCAGACCACGTAATCTACGCGCTGCCACAGCACACGCGAGATCCGAGCCAAAGAATCTTTATTGACTTTCTTCCCTCGAGAAGAAAGCCATAAGGAGCAGAGCTAAACTCTCGATAGTGCAAATGTTACACGTCGGGAATTTATGAATGAACACTGTCAGTCCCCTTTTACTAGAGCTGATCGTGCATGCTCCACCCCCAAACAAACAACACATGAATCGCGTGAATCGAGTGCAGGGAGGAACACACGATCCACAGATGTTTGCTCCCCATACTCCTGTCTATATATATATGCTTGTGGTTGTGGACTGCATTGATGCTCAACACATCTACCTCCTCGGAGATAGACTGCTGAAACACCGGGCTCTCTAACCAGGGCGGAAGAAGCCGCGGCGCGGGCTTCCGAACCAGAGAGAGAGCGCGCTGGATCCCCCGGGAAAAGGCAGAGAAAAGGCGGAGCCCGTCTCTAACCCCTCCGCGAGATCCAATTGCGAACCCCACAATACCAGCTTCCGTGCTGCCTCGGCAACACAGGGCCGGTACTGCGAGGAACGCGAGCCTGAACACCCTCCTCAAAGAGTGACAAGCGGGAACGGAGCGAGTAAAGCGATAGTAACTCGCAATGATCGTAGTCAGCACCCTCGAGCGCTGACAGATCATGCACCGTTCCAAACAAACAACACATACATCGTGTGTATCCCCACCCGTAAAGACAGAGGGCAGGGAGGAACACACGATCTAAGGTTGTTTGTTCGCCATAATATCTTATTGCTTTTGACTGATATAGAGACAGACAACAATAAATAAAACAGACAGTATAACACAGAGCGCTTGCTGAGGCACAGAAGCTAGCGCGGTTCTAAACCGGATGTCCTTTATCCTTTCCTGGTCGTCACGTCACCCGCCCGTGACGCCCACTCTCGCCATTGGACTAGTTGACATAGGTGCTTCAGACGCAATCACGCAGGAGCGTTCCCAAAGCGTCATTGACGCATCGCGAGTTCCCTCGAAAGGGAACAGCTGATTTGCCGGAGTCACTACAATGTGAGAGATTAGGTAAATAAATGTTATGTTTTATGGCATATGATATTGTAATTGCATCAGTTTATGATTGTACCACTAGTCTTTTATATAATATGTATTAAAATGTTTTAAACTTCAGCTAATTTTAACGATTGATTTATAAATGAATTAATGCCGCGTTGCGCTGTCCTGTTTACGGTGGCTTAGTGATTTTTAAGTTCTTGGCTACGGCGGTGTGACAGCATACTTCCGGTCGCCGTAGCCGTTCCATTCGCAGCTGTTGCTTAACCCTCTGAGGTCTGAGCTGTTTTCTGGGCCCTGGAGGTGTTCTGACATGCTCTGACATTTCTGGTTATTTCTGTTACTTGTAACATTTTCATGGCTAAAGTCTAATTACTGTATTAAGCACAAACTCTGCTACAATAATATATCAGCAGCATGTATGTAAAAGTTTGTAGTTTTGAGATAATAAAAAAAAAAATCTCACTGAAATAAGGCCATGAAACCCATACTGATTATTTCTTCACAAGACTTTTGAAAATTGTATGACGTAGCCTAGAATATTTGCTCTAAAACTATATGAAAATCACTGACTGCTCATTCAGATAAGACAATATATTGATTTAAAAATTTTACGACGTGTTTTGTGTGAAAAAGCATTATGCGGAGGTCATTAACATGTAAGCTTTTCACACCTGAGAAAGACAAAGACCCTCCCCTAACGGCCCTATTAGGAGCTATCAGGCCCTGTCATTCTGAGCAACCTTGCACAATACTGTAAATGAGGAGGTTTAAAAAAGAATGGCTTTTAAATTGTTTGGATTTATTTACAACACAACATAATCCAAAGATACAACAAATGCCAAAAAAGCACTTATTGAAAACAATGATCCAAAGACAGAGACCTTTGTGTCATTCCTAAAACATTGTACATACCTTTCATTTCCAAGGTGTTTGATTTTCACTTTACCATGTTCACGTACAGAGACTCATGTGAATGTTGAAGTCCTCAGTGGCATCTGGGCCCTGAAAAAAAAAGTGAACATACTGATATCAAGAGAAAGGCCTGCACGATTTTGGAAATAAATATTAGATTTTTCTGGTTAAAATTGCTTTTTAAAATTCACAGAATACACACACACACACACACACACACACACACACACACACACACACACACACACACACACACACAAATGTTTCCAACAATATATAATATAATGAACACCAGGTTTGTTGTGACTTGTAGGCATAAGCTATATGCGCAGTGCTGGATAAAATAATAATAACAATAAATAACCTATAGCAGTATAAATCTTCCAAAAGATTTCAGTAACAAATAAGCTAGAGAAAAATATATTGATTATCATGTTACTTAAAATGTTTCCATCCGTTATGATGATATGAAATGAGATAATAATAAAAACATGAAGCCGTTTGGTGCGTTTTGCTTTCATCCAAAAATATGATACATTCAAACGCGATCGCGCTGCAAAATATGATAGGCTACATTCAAACGCGATCACGATCCAAAATATTATACATTCAAACGCGCTCAAATATAAAAAAACATTATGGTTACCATATATATCTACATTTGAGCAGATATCCACAAACACAGTAACAGTAAACACGGGTCTAAATATTATAATATTCCCCATATATCTAGCAACAGTTCAACTGCAACGTGACATTTATGCAACAATAACAAACTAATATGTAAGAATTTCTTACCTTACATCTTTCTTGTCTTCAAATCGCGTTCTTCTTCTTCTGAGGTAGCCTAAATCCAATGTAAGCTCAGGCGCGTCTTTCAAACTCAACGAAAAGTGAAATGAAGTGTTTTGGTGTTTTGTTGTTGAGGTAATGAGCGAGTTCGCGTTCCATGTGGAGATTAGCATGTGAATCTCTTTTGCACAAGTGGGCGTGGCCAAATTAACTGTAATGAGCAAGCGTTTGAGAAGCTGGACATCTTGTTGGTTTTATACAAATTACTTAAACAGAGAATATTTGTTTTAGTTTTGAATCCGATCATTTAAAAGTACACACTTAAATGTTTATAAAGGTATATGGCTCATAAATGTGTGACAAGTATTCGCTGAGCTTTGTTTCAGTTTATAGGCCTTTTCAGAATGTTTGTAAACAATAGGCGCCGAGTAACTTCCGGGTGGCAGAACGCGAGCGGCTTCCACTGTCTAACTGAAGAGATCCAGCCGGCGACTGCAACAGTTACATAGTTAAAAACATTGCTGTTGATCAAAGTTGAAACGATGATGAAAACGTGTTGTGTTTGGGGTTGCGCTGCCAGATATACAGCAAAATGTGTAGGGTTTTATCGATTTCCTGTGGGTGAGGAGGTTATAGCGACGTTGTGTCGTCAAAAGTAGGAAATCTTAACGATCCCCTAAATTATATGATTCATCCAACGTTTACATATCTGCTGCCAACCCTGCTTGCCCTTCAACTCTGCTTCGTGTATTCTCAAAACGGTCCATCTACAAAATCACAGCAGAGCATTTATCTTCTGCCGGCGAAATTCGAGACTAATATTAGTAAATTGTCTCTTTTGATGAAGAGACTCATTGCCAGTCAGTCACTGCCTGAAGTAAAAGAAGGCTGCCCACTCTCACGCACTGACCGTGAGACTCACGCAATTGTATGAGGCGCCACGTGGATTTAAATCAAACTTCGCTTATCAATACATACATAACACACGTGCATATACACCTATAAATTACCCGCATATACATGTAGGCTATACTATTGGATGTTCAAAATACATATATGAAATACACGTGCACACTAATATGAAATTCATACCAATACATATTATGTTAGTAATGAATGCATATACACTTGTGAATATTGCATATAAACTTGACGCACGCATACACCTATAAATACTTAGGCTATAGCCTACACAACTAAAGCATGCATCCACGTTTTATTTACAGTATGCGCGAGTGTTATATGGATGTGTATGCGCGCACCGAGTTTATATGTGCGAGTGTTTATAGGTGTGTCTGCGTGCTGCGAGTGTATGTGCGAGACGAGTGTTTACCTGTGCATGGAAGTTTAAAAGTATTTATAGGTGTATGCGTGCGTCAAGTTTATATGTAGCCTATATGCAAGTTATTCACAAGCATTATGTATTGGTATGGATTTCATATTAGTGTGCACGAGTATTTCATATATGTATTTTGAACATCCAATAAATGTATATGCAAGTAATTTATAATTGTATATGCACGTGTGTTATATTGATAAGCGAAGTTTGATTTAAATCCTACGTGGCGCCTCATACAATTGTCACTTTTTGTATTTTTTTACAGTCTATGCTTTTCACACGCTCTCACTACACATCCATTTTCTCACGCAACTTACCTAAATGTATATTCCTCATACATAATATCGACCAATCAGTGTTTTTCAACCGCGCAAAGGTCGATATAACAGCTGGAGAACAATTGTCACATAACATTTACCTCAGGAAAGCCATTTAATGACCATGATAGGCTATATAGCACGTTATTTTGCCTAGAAAAAAGAGCTATAGAGAGTATTTTGCTAATTATGTGTAGGCCTACTATATTACATATTTATTATATTTTTTTACTTATATCATTAAACACAGTTGTTATTATGATAAAAAATGCATTATATTTAATCATTTTTTTTATTTTTATTACATTTTTACTGTCGATGGTAGGCCTCCCTTCCAAGCAATTTACTAGCGTTGTCATAGGAACGCTTCGGCTTTTGCCACCCGGAAGAACGTCTGTTACTGTTGTGACGTCATGGTGAATTGTCGTATAGACGTGCTCAAGAAAAAAAAGTTCTCCGCGACGGAGAGGCAGAACGCACACCCTGTTTATTTTCTTTATTTTACAAAAGCACAATGTTTTGATTTGATTGTAAGTGGACACATACAAAAGTAGAATATCACAGATTCTTTTTTTATATTTCTTTTTTCTGTATGACCATAAATGACGGAGTAATTTAAGTTTATAGTGCTACAATATGGAGAAAATCCAGCAAAACGCGCCCACGCGTTTGTCGCCCTCAGAGGGTTAAAGCCCCTAATACTATGGTGAACACATTGTAATTATCAAAAATGAACATACAAGGTTTTAGAACATTTCAGCATGATACCTTTTACCATTTGGTCATAAGGCTACTTTAGACAAATTGAGATGTTTACCGTGTCTGCGCGGTGCAAGACTTGTGTCAGGGCTAGCATCGCTAATCATAGCTTACATTAACTTTTACTAGCAGTGATTTTAAATGGATTTCCCCAAATAGTGTCACGGGTGATGATTATGAAGGAGGCGGAACCTTTGATTCCCGCCGGAGTTTCCTATGGGGAGCTCTTCCGGTGTGGGACCCGCAAAGACTCCGGTTCCGGGCATAGACAGTATATAAACTGGACACAGCGACCCCATTGGATTCAACAGAGACAAGTGAAGTCAATAGCCGCTTTCCGACCAAGTAGTTATAGGAACTTAGTTCTAGGAACTGTCCACTTCTAAACATTTCTAAGAACTACTCTCCCCCAAACTCGGTTTTGCTGTTTGCGTTCGCACTGGCCAAGTGGCCATAGGAACTGGTAGGAGGGTTAAGGGAGTGACGCAAGCACGGTGACTTTTATTTTGACGGCACGACGGACCTTTATTTTGGCGGCGCTGAGAACGCCAGAGCAAACAATGCTCGCATTCTCTGTGTTTATTAGTTAGCAATCTGTCTAACAGTACTGTTTAATATCTTATTAGGTAGAACTGTTATAGAAAGTGGACAGTATATGAAAAAAAAAGGTTATTAGCCTATGCCGTGTGGTTGATGTCCAGTGTTGCTAGCTGGGCAGATAAACATAATCATGTTTGGCTTGGTCCCCTCAAAGTTGCGTTGGATTTTCTCTTCAGCATAAAGGTTTAGAGACCCATCTATCACTGTTTTCCATGTTTGTATAGTTAGTTTATGGAGTAAATATATAGGCTATAATCTGTGTGTTTACCTTCTAGCTGTTTTAAAAATGGCGGGTGCTGGTGTTCCGCATGTGTTCGGTCAATCAGCGTACACTAACGTCACGGATAGTTCCTATAGTGCTGGTTTAGACCCTACTCTGAAGTAGGACCTAAATTAGTTCCTACAAATGGAGTTCCTAGAACTAAAATCGTTCCTAGTTCCTGCGGTGCGAACACGCCGACATCCGGGTACTTTAGCCAATAGTTCTAGGAACTGTGAAAAGGTTCCTCCGGTCGGAAAGCGGCTAATTAGAAGTACTAACTTCTTGATGTTCGAGCGTACTGTGCAGACTCAAACTGAGCTTGACGACATAGATGTGACGTGAGCAACCCATCTGTCTTCTAGTAGCTGTGCCAAGCGAAATCTGAATCATTCCCTTCTGAAACATGCAGAGGCGGAGAGCGTGAGTAGGAGGTGTCCATGAGCTAGGAGCAGGTGAAACTTTTGCTAAGTATTCTGATGAATTACTTTGTCATTTTGCCTCCACGTCCCCCCGATTGCCCGCGAGCTTCTCCTCCTGTCCATACGGTAATCTCTCTACTGTGCGACAGAGAGTCGCATGGTTATGACGCAATCGTTAGCCTATTTTTACAAAAACTGCATCTACGGGGCCATAACGTAAGCTATAAGGTAATGGAGCCTTTTATACATTTTCGTGTTTCTTTAGAAATAAATAATGGACAAATGGAGTCTTTAAACTCCTCAGATGTAAAGTTATTCGCTGTCAAAGTGACGCCAAAATGAATGGGAGTCAATTGGATGCTAACAGCAGGTGATGGTCCGCTAGCCAATGGCGGCACCCGAGGAAACTTCAAAATAATATGAAACCCTGCCCCCCTGGTTCCGGGTACACCGGGCAATGACGGAGATTATTATGAAAGATTGAGAACAGGTGCGGGAGGAGAGTAAGCGGAACAGCGATTGGGGCGTGCATTGATTGGGGGTAACATAAAAAGGTATTACATTCAAACTAAAAGGAGTTCAGCAGTCCAGCGGAGTGGAGTTGAGTTGAGCGGTGTTGGGGCAGCCAGTCTTGTGTTCCAGACGTGATAGGAGACTGGAAGCCGGGGAGAAGGCATAACTGAATGGTTGGAGAGGAGAATCGACACCGATGAGAGATAAGTGATGTCTTTAACTGGATTGTGACATAATTGATGTCTCTTGGAACTGGATGGAACTTCCTGTCATTTGAAATTGTCTTTTGGGAGGAGTTTATAGTTTATTGGATACCCCATGCTTCATTGCTGTTACCAATGAGACTCCATCGGTGAGTGGTGGACGGGACCCCATGTCAACGCCCTATTCTGTGAGTGGAGAGACTTTGCAGTGCTGTACATTGATATATTCACGTGTGATTATTTGTGTGGGTTGCAGTGAAACACGAGTGTGGGAGTGCATCGCTAAAGCATTGGTGGTTCCAGTTAAGCCGACGTGCTATTCTCTCTGTTGTAATCAGAACTAGTTAAGCTGTGGAATACCTACCTGCTCTCTCCTCCTGAGCCCCGTGAAAAGAACCAGTTAAGCTGTGGAATCCTTACCTCCTCTCTCTCCGTCTGAGCCCTGTGAAGAAACAGATAAGCGGTGGAACACTTATCTTTCTCCGTCTGAGCCCTGTGAAGAACCAGTTAAGCTGTGGAATCCTTACCTCCTCTCTCTCTGTCTGAGCCCCATGAAGAGAACCAGTTAAGCTGTGGAATCCTTACCTCCTCTCTCTCCGCCTGAGCCCCATGAGAAACAGTTAAGCTGGGGAATACTTACCTTCTCCCTCTCCGTCTGAGCCCTGTGAAGAGAACCGTTAAGCTGTGGAATCCTTACCTTCTCTCTCTCCGTCTGAGCCCTGTGAAGAAACAGTTAAGCTGTGGAACACTTATCTTCTCTCTCTCCGTCTGAGTCCCGTGAAGAGTCTGCAAAAGCTGTGAGTTATACGTACTTTCCTCTCTGTCTGAGTCCAGTGCAGAGCCCGCTAAAGCTGTGAAGTATACGTACCCTCCTCTCCGTCTGAGTCCAGTGCAGAGCCCGCTAAAGCTGTGAAGTATACGTACCCTTCTCTCCGTCTGAGTCCTGTGAAGAGTCTGCAAAAGCTGTGAGTTATACGTACTTTACTCACTGTCTGAGTCCAGTGCAGAGCCCGCTAAAGCTGTGAAGTATACTCACCTCCATTCTCTCTGTCTGAGTCCAGTGCAGAGCCCGCTAAAGCTGTGAAGTATACTCACCTCCATTCTCTCCGTCGGAGTCCAGTGAAGAGCCCGCTAAAGCTGTGAAGTATACTCACCTCCATTCTCTCCGTCTGAGTCCAGTGAAGAGCCCACTAAAGCTGTGAAGTATACATACCCTTCTCTCCATCTGAGCCCAGTGAAGAGCCTGCTAAAGCTGTGAAGTATACATACCCTTCTCGCTGTCTGAGTCTAGTGAAGAACACGCTAAAGCTGCGAAGTATATCCGCCTCTTCCTCCATTCGAATCCTGTTGAGGTGAACGTCGAAGCTACTACAGTAATTGTTTTAAAGAGATGTTTTAACCCCCTGGGGTCGGCGGTATCGCCGGCGATACCAGCTCGCGTTTTTCCTTATCAGTGCAAAAGAGACTCTAAATACTCTGTTGACTTTGATCTTCCATACACGTTTCAAACATCAATCGATCCTGTTAAGTGTGTATTCTTTTTGTGTATACTCACAATAAAAACATTAAAAACAAACTTTATTTGCTTTTCGCCAAATAAAGAAAAATAAACATGATGCGAGTTCTGCCTTCTCTCTGTCAGTGTAGTCCATTCTGAAACGCGTCCGAAAATGAACTGTAAC
The DNA here is from genome assembly GCA_022828995.1 of Vimba vimba. Taxonomy (NCBI): domain Eukaryota; kingdom Metazoa; phylum Chordata; class Actinopteri; order Cypriniformes; family Leuciscidae; genus Vimba; species Vimba vimba. Next base: position 22,725,332 of record CM040819.1, read on the forward strand.
TCAGCGAATACTCAGTCAAACAGGCATACAGACACACAGGCATGAAGCTTGAATTCTCTTCTTTTAAATGAAGTATTTTTTTTTAAAAACAAATATTCTCAGTTTATGTAATCTGTATGAAAAGAGCGAGATGTCAGTCGTTCTCATCTCAGCTAATTATTTTTAATGTGACCCCGCCCACGGAGAGCGCGCACTATTCAAACGCAAATGACTGAGGCATCCATGCAAACTGTGAACGCCCCCATATCAGCTCGAGAAAACACATCAGGTTTATTCAGATCATTGTACTTGTTTACACCGTCTCGCGGCGCTGTGAGGAATAATACTATCGTAATAATAATAATGGAAAATGTACCTCAGAAGTGCTGGTATTTCGAGGAGCAACGGATGGAATACTGTAGTAAGTTTTTTTTCATTCTCAAGTGAATCGCGTTTCTGTGTGTGAATGAATGAACGGCAGAGATGCGTGCTGTTTACCACAACTCGCAAAAAGACTGTTTAAATTTGAATCGCATTTCTGTGTGTGAATGAATGATCCGCTTTTAGCAAACTATATTGCTATACTGAGATGAGTAAAAATCGACTGAAATATGTTGAAATAAAATGTATTTGTATAAGCAACGTATTAAACTGCAAATTAACATTTATATTTCTTATATAAACGAAAGACCTATGTTACAGACATATGAAAGACAACATTTCATTGACTAGTTTTGGATAGATTATACATTTTTACTGTAAAATATTTGCCACCTCAAATAAGCTTTTGTTTGCCAATTTTTGCTCATATGTTAAATATAGTATGTTTTGTCAAAAATAAAGTAATCAAATAATATGTTATTATGTGTTTGTTCCAATGTAGCCTAGGCTATATTCAAAGTAATGAATCCTTAACTTTGAAATATGTATGATAAAATGTATACTTTAGTTTTTACAAAGAAAGATTGCATTTGAATTGTTGTTGTAGTTGTAACCTTTTTAATAAAAAAATATATTTACAAGGTAGATGTAAACAAACTATTAAAAGGTAAATATAAGCATTTTCTTTAAATAATTTTTATTGTGTTTTATTAGTGACAAATTTGGGGAGAGGATACATATTCCAAAACTGAAAATACAGTATGAGAATTAACTGCACAATTACTAGACAAGTTTTCCTTGGATATTATACAATTTGCAAGCACAATTTGTGAAAAAAAAAAAAAAATGCGATGAGATGCTTCCAACTGTGAACCAATTTAGTAGAATATATATATATATATATATATATATATATATATATATATATATATATATATATATATATATATATATATACATACATACATATTGCTCTTGCATTCTTTCTTGTGGCTCAGTGACACACCTGAATTAATGGCTCATTAAGTATGCGGGCACCATTGTCTCCTCTGGTGTGAACCACTAAATATGCATGATGGTGTTAGATCGTTGAGGCCCACTCGCATATTGCCTTTCCAAACAGAAAGTGACTTGCAAAATTTAAATCAATGTATTGTTTTATGTGAATGATAAGGCAGGATGATTTTCAGATCATTTTGAAGAAAAAAACTCTAGGCGACAAAATGCATTATTAAGTCTTATTGACGCATATTTAGTATGTGTTTTGTGGCCTTATTTCAGAAACTTTAGTTTTTTGTTTTTTCAATAACCATGCATAAACATTATTCTCTCAAAAATACAAACATGTACCTACATGTTGCTCACATATTATGGTAGCCCTGTTTGTGCTAAATAGAGTGTAATTACACCTTTGCCATTAATATGTTTATAAGCAACTGAAAAAAGCACAAATGTCAGGGCATGTCAGAACATCTCAAGGACCCTAAAAACCCCTTAGACCCCAGAGGTTAAAAACATTACTAAAAGTTTAATGGACAATTCTTACATATACTACTAAACAAATTCAGAAGAAATGAGCAGTTCTTTGAAGAATGTTTAAAATGATATCCACTCACAAGAGATGAAGACATGGAGTCTCCTCATGGGGGATGAAAATTCTAGGTGAAAATGTTTTTGTTCAAAAACATGTGATGCAGCATCCATGCCAGTAGTTGTCAGTATGAAGTCTGTCATATAGGCCATTAGGTTACAGTCCAGCTTTGGTTTTGTTATGTCTCGACCTTCAGCCCAAATGGACGCAGGAGCTAAAATGAGAAGAATACACACCACATTAACACAAGACTTGCTGGAATACTCAACTGTACTATTGGGTAGCTGAGTAATAATGTCCAAGTGCAATAATGTCTATTCAGCCAGTGTTTTCATAAATAACCCATCAATTATTAGGGCTCCAAAAGCCAAGCAGAAAGAATGTACATTATATGATCAGCTGAGTGTATTCTCTTTTACTTATTGAAAGGTTAAACAGAACAAAAAGTACAAGTCTCATATATACATCATTTCACGAGAGAGAATGGGTTGGAATAAAGGACAAAAGAGATGGAGAAAGTATTGGTTTGAGTAGAGACATCTGTAACCAACAAAGGGATAGAGCTCTAGACACTCAATTCAATCGTAAATGCATAATAACAGAGAATTGAGAAATACCGAGACAGATAATCAAGAAAGGGTTTTTCTCACCCAAAGCTATTGTATTGTTTCAACCTGGAAAAGAGTGCATGAGTGGGGTCTTCTGCTGTTGTAGCCCATCCGCCTCAAGGTTGTGCATGTTGTGGCTTCACAAATGCTTTGCTGCATACCTCGGTTGTAACGAGTGGTTATTTCAGTCAAAGTTGCTCTTCTATCAGCTTGAATCAGTCGGTCCATTCTCCTCTAACCTCTAGCATCAACAAGGCATTTTCACCCACAGGACTGCCGCATACTGGATGTTTTTCCCTTTTCACACCATTCTTTGTAAACCCTAGAAATGGTTGTGCGTGAAAATCCCAGTAACTGAGCAGATTGTGAAATACTCAGACCGGCCCGTCTGGCACCAACAACCATGCCACGCTCAAAATTGCTTAAATCACCTTTCTTTCCCATTCTGACATTCAGTTTGGAGTTCAGGAGATTGTCTTGACCAGGACACACCCCTAAATGCATTGAAGCAACTGCCATGTGATTGGTTGATTAGATAATTGCATTAATGATGAATTGAACAGGTGTTCCTAATAATCCTTTAGGTGAGTGTAGATTGGACAGGTTTTTTTGGCAGGCTGGGGACAAAAAAAAAAAAAAAAGATTTTAAAAGACAGAAAATTGAGATATACAGTACATACCATATAATCATTATATGTTTTTTAATGGTATTCACTATGACTTCACTATTTACCTGGCAAACAGCTGATGGTTTCACACTCTCTTGTCTGTATTAAAGAAGATGATAATTAGAAATTACATTTTTGCCAGTCACAAGTTGTCCAAAGTCATTAAATGTAATGCTTAAGATCTGTGCATGGATAGACAATTCTGTGTGGATATCAAAATATATTAACAATACGGAACAAGATTTCAGATTCAAATTCAATTTGTATTGGTTATAGATCTGCCAGGTTCTCACACCAGCCAATCACAGCATACTCCCACTTCGTTTCACCTTCTTTCATCTTAGGAACACAAATGAAGATATTTTTGATGAAATTCTGAGGGCTTTCTGTCTCTCCATTGGGAGCAATGCAACTAACACATTCAAGGCCCAGAACGATAGGAAAGACATCATTGAAGTAATCCATGTGACTCCAGTGGTTTAACCAATTTTATGAAGCGATGCCGGTGCTTTGCTTATTTTTGCAAGCAGTAGTAGTTTTTCAATCCAGTAGGGGGAGCACTGCGACGCATGCGTATTGTGTTGACTCAAGACCGGAAGTTGTTCCGTGAATGTGCTTTAGATAATATTATTTTGTAAATATAGAGGTAAATTATGATGTTGTTTTTTGCGCAAAACAAAGCACTTGCATCGCTTCATTAAATTGAGGTTAAACCACTTGAGTCACATGGATTACCTCAATGGTGTCTTTACTACCTTTCTGGGGCTTGAATGTATTAGTTGCATAGGCTACCAATGGAGGAACAGAAAGCTCTTGGAGTTCATAAAAAAATATCTTAATTTGTGTTCCGAAGATAAACAAAGGTCTTACGGGTTTGGAACGACATGAGGGCGAGTAATTAATGACAGAATTTTTTTTACAATTTTTAGCTGAACTATACCTTTAAGGAATCCTGGAAACACCTTAATTCAACCACAGTATGCATTCGGTTCATTTTGTGGAATTACTGAAATGCAGATAAGAAAACAACAGTTTCACAAAAAAGCACAGCAGTTTTAAATGATTCACTTAAAGCTTCATATAAAATACCCAGAAAAGTTGAATGTTAGCTGCAGCCCTATTTTACAGCGCAAATCTTCTCCATACTGTGCACTTTTATGATAGAAGCTTGTTCCCACATTTGAGAAATTGTGTTTACACTAAAATATTGCTTTAACTTTAATTTGTCATGCACTCTTGAATGTGCAAAGTAGAGCTAGGGCTACTGTATGATGAAAGGCAAGATGTTCACTAAAAAATAAGATGAAGAAGTCACATGGACAATATTTTTGATACTTTCAGAATTTAAATTAAGTAAATAAAGGGATAGTTCGCCCAAAAATGGAAATTCTGTCATTAATTACTCACCCTCATGTAGTTTCAAACCTGTAAGACTTTAGTTCCTCTTTGGAACACAAATGAAGATCTTAATAATTAAATCTGAGAGCTTTCTGACCAACCATAGACAGCTACGCAACTACCACTTTAATGCTTTAAAAAGTTCATAGAGATTGTAAAACTAATCCATTTGAATTGAGCAGTTTAGTCCAAATTTTCTGAAGAGACATGATCGCTTTATATGTAGGGCTGTTGCGGTGAAGGATTTTCCCTTGCAGTAATTTTGAGTGGCTCAATAGCGCGGTATGTGGTATTATCGCTATTTATTTATTTATTTAGATTTATTTGTTGCTATATAAATAAGTGTTACGATGTGGTCAGCAGGCACAAAGTACACAAGTACATTTTCAGTAACCAATGTAGCCGAAACTAAACAGCGTCTCTGCGCATTGAAAGGCTGTCACTCAGTGCGCTGTCACATTGTTACGGCAACGGACTGTTTTTGAGTGAGTCATTAAACCGTTCATTCAACGAACACGTTCAAAAACACTGATTCATTAAAAGATAGATGTAATGAAACAAGGTGTTAATTATTTTTAACTTTGAGCTCCACTTTTCAAGGCTCAGCTGACCAGCAGTGCGTCGCATGGGTAATGCTGAAACTGATGCTTCACGTAATAGAGACCAATGGCATTGATTCAATGCATAACTCGCTGATTTTTGTTTGCCGCGGCTTCCTCGCGCTGTGGATGCTGACCAGCGCTGACACTGTCGCCATTTATGGTAAATACCCTTAAACGTTAAAAGGATGACAAGACAAATATTTTGCTTTCCTTGGACACAGCAACCTTTTCACGAATATATATGACTTGACCTCAAAAACAGACGCAGGTCATCGCACGCCTCATTCGAACTCTCTCATTCACTGTCTGTTTAGGCTTAAGTGCAAATCAGCGAAGCCTCTATACAAATCACCATGATAAAAACAGTATTGTTATCATTATTAACTTATTTAACATTTAATACACATGCACGAAGTTCAAAACAAGAAGGGTATAGCCTTTTGAAAAAAGAAAACGCGAATATCGCAGTTGTTGCGGTTACTTGCATTCCTCTGCAGTTGGCTTGTCAGTAGCGCGGTACTGCAATATTGCGGTTATCGTGACAGCCCTATTTATATGATGAACAGATTTAATTTAGTCTTTTCTTCACACTTAAACAATGATTAGCGAACATATACAGAAACTCAACCAAACATGCTTGACACGTGAGAGCAAACCTCTCTCAAACGTGCTGCGCAACTCACGAGAATGAACCTTGTTTGTTCTCGCATGTCAAGCGAACATGCTTGAGCTTCTGTTCACCCTAACTGATGTGTGAATTTATGAATGTTTATATGTGAATAAACCATTAAATTCATATGGATTAGTTTTACAATCACTTTAACTTTTTAAAGTGTTTAAAGTGGTAGTTGCTTAGCTGTCTATGGGGGGTCAGAAAGCTCTCAGATTTCATTATTAAGATCTTCATTTGTGTTCCTATAAGATGAACGAAAGTCTTACAGGTTTGGAACGACATGAGGGTGAATAATTAATTCCAGAATTTTCATTTTTGGGTGAATTAACCCTTTAACATGTTCAAGCTAAAATTGTAGCAAAATGATAATTTAAATGCTATTTTTTCTTAATTGCATTTACACTCACAGTTAAGACACTTACGATTGCATTTTTATAAATACCCACAATGAACGTAGCAAAATTCAGTGTAGATTTAAAAAAAGGATTCCGAGCCGATCACATCCCCGCCCCGCCCTGTCAATCATTGCATCAAGTGCCTTAACTTTGAGTGTAAATGCTAGGAAAAATAACTTAAATTATCATTTTGCTACAATATTTGCTTGAACATGTTAAACATCTAATTTCTGTAATTAATTTTAATTTTAATTTTAAAAACGTATAAACGTTCAAATGTATGTTTAAATTATATGTTAAAGCTAGTGTAGTAATGCAAATTATTATATTTTTGATTTTGATTTTTTTTTTGCTCCAGATGTAGCATCATATTGAAAATGTAAATTCAAATACAGAAGTACATTGCCATTTTACACCTTGCATTGACATTTTGCATGTTACATTTCAAATTGACATTTGGTAGCTGTATGCTACCATACTTTATGAATGTCAGAGTTTTATGTGAATTAACTTTCAATTAAGTGACAGAAATCTTTCCAGCAGGCACAGTACGTCAATGTGACGTCAGGAAGACGTTGGACTCCAACTAATCCAACGTCAGTCAGACGTCATATTTTGGTTGAAAAGTCGGGTTGACGTATAAACCTAACGTTTGTTTGGTGTCAAGCTCCAACGTCAGACAGATGTTGAATTTTGGTTGGAATAAGCACCGCAAAAAAATGTGACATGCATGGCAGCACATTAAATCTCTGAAGATCTCAGCAGAGGAGGATTAAACAACTCCACAAACAGCATTATCAGCTTCACTTATTACTAACCAGATTTACTTTATTTAATTTCCGTTTTAATGAAATCAATAGTTGTATTTTAAAGTCACCATGATGGTGGTTAGCGTTTGCTTTAGTTGGACTCTTGACCCTTGACTTTTTAGTAAAAACAAATTCTCTGGATGCTATAATTGTGTATTTATAAAGCACATTTGTTGTGGCAAAAGAGCCTAGAGAAAATTAGATCAGGTGATGTTGGCTGTTTATTGATGATGAAATCATCATCATCATGCTTGAATCCCTGATCTTATTCAGTGTATAATGTTTTGATTATATAGGACTTGTGTTTTTAATGTTGTTTTATAATAGAAGCCATTTAATTTTACAGCATGAAAGCAATGTTGTTTGTCAAATAATATAAAGGATTTTAAAAACATTTAGTGCATTAAACTTTTTCCTCTACATTATTACTTAGCCATCAAGAATCAGTGTATGACTCTCAACAATGGTGACAATCAATTAAATGCTTCATGCTGCAGTGCATGCTGGGTACCACCAGTCAAAACTCACCCTTATCTCCCAGCATGCATTGCGGCATTAATAAATTATGCAGCTGGATTTTTTTGTAGCTTGTTTTATGCTCAGAGTTGATCTGATTATCTAGATATTTTGTTTGATTGTCACCATTGTTGAGATTCATATGCTGTTTCTTGATGTCTGTGTGCATCTAAGTAATGCCATAGATTCAAGGTTTTTGTGTACTAAATAGTTTTTAAAAACCAAGTATATATTAAGTTTGATAAACAACACTGCTATATATGCTGTAGAATCAAATGACTTCTATTATGAATAAAACAATATTAAAACCACAAGTCCTATATAATCAAAGCATTAGACACTGAATAAGATCAGGGATTCACACAATTACATGATACATAGAAAAAAGAACATAGAGAAAAACAGCACAAGTGTACAAAAGAGTAAAATATGAGCAGAAAATGCAAGAGAGCACAAAGTACAGAGTAATAAAACCAAAGAAAACATACTTTTTAAGAAAGCATGACCATAAGTTTAAGTTTTGTGCAAAATAACTTTTAATGCATTTAAAGTTTTTATTCATGCTTGTTATTTCTTGATTCACGCTTATTATTTTTTGATCCGTGGCTGCAATACATTAGACGGGATATTGATCCCATAGAAAGCCTTCCTTTAAAGTGAATTTCGTTTTGTATAAATTGTATCTTAATTTTAATCATTTTTTCATCAACCAATTGCCTGGATTTAATAAATAAGAAGCAGACAATATAATATAGCAGACAATATAATCATGACATGGAGGCGCCGGCGCGGTCTCTTGCATTGCACGTGAACTGGAGTGCATCTCATCATAAATTAACCGAAACTCAGCGTATGCCTCACAGACATGAGAAGTATATCTATAGAAAGCTTGAAATGTCTTTAAATGATACAGTTCTAAACGAAAAAAAAAAAATAGGCCACTCTCTGATTATGTTATCCATTATGTGCATTTCTCTCTTTAGGCGCATTCACTATGGAGATGGCAATCGTCAACTTCATCTTTGCAGCCGACACTGACACAGAAAACACTAGTTTATTAATAAAAATCAATGCACGTGTGTCACCGGATTTACAAATGCACATCTTGTTGCACGCACACATATTATGTCGAAATAACGAGATATTATTTTGAAATAACATTATTAATAATAATAAATCTTTAAGAATATTTGATTGAATGCTGAATGTTGTGCTTGTTCAATTTAATAAAATTGTGATAATTAAAATAGTTGAATATTAAATATTGAGTGGCCAAGTTTTGCTCATTTATTAATAGTATTTATATATAATATATAATTGTGCAGCTCCCCGTCAATGATCTAGCACACCCTCAACACCTGCGTTAAAAAATATCAGGTGCTGCCCCTGAGCACAGACAATCCCTGCTGCCCGCATATGCTTATCCATCCTTTCACCCATATAATTTTTTTCGGGGTTCTGGGCTGCGTTTTCCGAAACCTTCTTAATGCTGTGTCATTCCTAAGTTACACCTTAAGCTGTACCTTATCGTTAATACGTGTTTCCCGAAACGTTCTTAGTTAAGTATGCCTTCTGTAAGTTATATGTTCGGAAGGTTGGTCTGGACCACTCTTAGCTTTACCTTATCACTGTTGTAGGTGTATACGAATATAATTTAGAAGTTTTAATACACCCAGACAGTGTTCAATTAGGCTAATTCAAGTGTTTTCATGCAAATAATAAAATTGTCATTACACTGATTGTTGTTAGATTTTTAATTATATATATATATATACAGTACCAGTCAAAAGTTTGGAAACGTTACTATTTTTAATATTTTTGAAAGAAGTCTCTTATGCTCATCAAGCCTGCAGTAAAAAAAACAAAAAACAAAAAAAAAAACAGTAATATTATGAAATATTATTACAATTTAAAATAATGGTTCTCTATTTTAATATACTTCAAAATGTAATTTATTTTTGTGATGCAAAGCTGAATTTTCATCAGCAAGTACTCCAGTCTTTGGTGTCTTATGATCCTTCAGAAATCATTCTAATATGCTGATTTATGATCAATGTTGGAAACAGTTGTGCTGCTTAATATTTTTTTTTATAACCTGAGATACTTTTTTCAGGATTATTTGATGAATAAAAAGTTAAAAAGAACTGTATTTATTTAGAATAGAAATCTTTTGTAACAATATACACTACCGTTCAAAAGTTTGGGAACAATAACTTTTTTTTTTTTAAGAAATTAGTACTTTAATTCAACAAGGATGCGTTAAATTGATAAAAGATCGACTCACGTCTTCTCTCCTCTATGGTTCGGTTACTCTGGTCTGAAAGGGAACGCTGGCGCGTCTTGGCTGCCGCTCCTTTCCCATGTTCTCCTGTTTACTGTGATTGTCTTCAGTGTCGATTGAGTCACAGTTGTGACTCTTGGAGCTTTGGAAGTTCCCCTCATCGGCGTAATGCTGAGCTGCATTTTAATATCTGGACTATTGTTTTTATCACTGAGTTCTATTCGCCGGGATCATCACTTCTACTGTTTGCCCCGGGACGCAGATGGTATCAAGATTTCAGCCGCTGGTGTGCCTCACAGAAACATGGCACAGTCAATCTGATGGACTTCTGTTCAATGAACTTACCCCCACTGGTTATGGTCTATTTGATTCCCCACAAACCTCTGGTAGGGGTGGGGGCAGCATTGTATTGTTTAATCAATGTTTAAAAATAAGTCAAGTGGCTACACCGCAGTTTTATTCTTTTGAATGTTTGGCTCTGAGTGTCACTGCAGCAGTCACTACTGTCATTGTAACACTCTACAGGCCTCCTAAGACAAATAATCTCTTTTTATCTGAATTTGCTTATTTGGTGTCGATGTGCCTTAAGTTTGAGAACACTTATCCTTGGGGACTTTAACATCCATGTTGACAAAAAAGACTCTGTAATGACTAAGGACTTCCTGTCTCTGTTGGACTGTTTTGATCTGAATCAGCTTGTGGACTTCCCTACTCATAACAAGGGTCACACTTTAGATCTAGTTATTACCAGTGATTCGTTTGTGTCACAGCCCTCCTCTGTAGATTTAGGGTTGTCTGACCACTTGGCTATCTTTTTTAATATGGACATATCGGAAATGGAAATCAATTGATCCTCTGGATTTCTCTGCCTTTATGGATTCCACCTTAAGTTGTCTTTCTCTATCTGACCCCCTGGACGACAGAGTTTCTATGTTAAATTCTGCTCTCCTGTCTGGGTTGGACTCTTTTGCGCCTATGAAATCTCGATCTGTGTCATATGACCGCTCTGCTCCGTGGTATAATGAAGAGCTGCGTTCTAAGAAGGCAGTGTGTCGTAAGATGGAACGTAGGTGGCGTCTCTCTGGTCTGAATGTACATCACCAAGCTTGGAAGGACCATTTAAACGAATATAAGGCAGAGATTGCTTCCTTTAGGTCCCAGTATTTTTCTCAGATAATTGTTAATAACCAAAGTAATCCCAGACAGTTGTTTCAAGTCATTAACAGACTGCTTAATGGATACAGTTCATGCAATAAACCCATTGCAGTGAATCTCTGTGATGGGTTTCTTTATTTTTTCAGCTCTATGATCGATAAGTTGCGAAGTTGCATGAATATCACTTCTGTTTCAGTTGGTTCTGCTCTCAGTACTTCTCATTTTTCTGGCACACTTTTCCCAAATTTTTCCACACTTGATTTGATATCTCTGGGTAAAGAAGTTTCACTAATGAAGGCTGCCACCTCCATAGTTGATTCTGTACCTACTAGTTTGCTTAAAGCATGCTTTCCCTCGGTTAGCTCTGTTGTTTTGAGTATTATTAACGACTCACTGCGCTCTGGTCTGGTACCAGCTGCTTTTAAAATTGCTGCCGTTACTCCTGTACCAAAAAAGACAAATATCGATTTGGACAATTTCAATAACTACCGTCCCATCTCTAATCTCCCCTTCTTAGCAAAAATTCTCGAGCGAATTGTGGCTTCCCAACTGTATACTCATCTTGCACTAAACAATTTGTTTGAGCCCCTTCAATCTGGCTTTCACAAATATCACAGCACTGAAACAGCATTAGTGAAGGTTACTAATGATTTGTTAATTGCTGCGGACTCTGGCTGCCTGTCAATTCTGATTCTTCTTGACCTCAGTGCGGCTTTTGACTCTGTTGATCATTCGATTTTACTCACTCGTATGGAATCTGTGTTTGGTATCACTGAGACGGCACTAAACTGGTTTAAATCTTACCTAACAGGCCGTAGGCAGTTTGTTGCCATGGGTGGACACAAGTCCAAAGTTGGCTCAGTCAAATTTGGTGTTCCTCAGGGATCGACTCTGAGTCCTTTACTTTTTAACATGTATAATTTTCCTCTTGGTCAGCTCCTTAGATCTCTTGGACTTAAATTTCACTTGTATGCAGATGACACCCAGATTTACATTCACTCAAAACCTGGTGATCAAACAACAGCGGCTGTTGTTTTTCTGGAACATTGCATTTCTGAGATAAAAATTTGGATGAATCAAAATTTTCTTTGCCTTAATAGTGATAAAACAGAGATTATGATCATTGGTTCTTCTCACAAGTTACGTACAGCCGGATCTTTAACGTTTAATGTTGATGGCTCTGATGTGGAATTCCAAACAAAATTAAGAAACTTGGGGGTGATCTTTGACGCTCACTTAACATTTGACCCTCATGTCCAGAACACTGTTAAAACGTCCTTTTTTTCATCTCAGAAATATTGCAAGATTGCGTCCCATGTTATCATTTACTGTGGCAGAAAAATTGACATTCGTTTTCTCTCGTATTGATTATTGCAATGCTTTACTAGCAAGAGTCTCGAAAACGACCCTAAATAAATTGCAATATGTCCAAAATTCAGCTGCTAGAATCCTGACAGGAACCAGGACTAGAGAGCACATCACCCCTATTTTGGAACCCCTTCACTGGCTCCCTGTCAGGTTTCGAATAGATTTTAAAATACTTATGCTTGCTTATAAGGCCTTGCATGGCCTAGCACCCCAGTATCTATCTGAACTTTTAACTGTTTATAATCCAAGGCGTGATCTCCGTTCCTCCGACTCTGGCCTTCTGACTGTTCCCTCAACTCGCTTGCGCTCTATGGGTGACCGGGCTTTTTCTTCCCTTGCTCCAAAACTCTGGAACTCTATTCCATATGAGATTAGACATGCTGAATCTTTAAGTGCTTTTAAATCCTTGCTTAAAACTCATTTTTTTTTTAGACTTGCTTTTATGTGATTTAGCAGTGTATTGGTTGATTGTATATTTTGTATTTAGTATGTTAGTTGCATGTTGAGTTTTATTGTTTTGATATTTTATTTAGCTTGTTATCTACCGATTATCATTTTACCTTCTCATTGTATCCTTGTCTGTGTAAAGCGCTTTTAGAAGTAACATTTAAAGGCACTATACAAAATAAAGTTTATTATTATTATTATTATTATCATTATTATTATTATTGATATCAACCAATTCAGCACCATCGCCACAGACAGCACCGGGTAACGTCACACGTAAGAAGGTATATCTTAAGCAGCTTCCTAAGGTATGGTTCGGGGAACACGCCTAGCAATGGTATATCTTTAGTTAAGTTATACCTTAAGAGTCATCATAGCATGCTAAGAGACAACGTTAAACGCAGCCCAGGGCCCGGTTCCCCGATAATGCTCACTCTTAGTGCGCTAAGAAGACTCGAAAGATATATCTTACCAAAGTTGTTTATGTTCCTAAGTGTGTTCCCCGAACCATACCTTAGGAAGCTGCTTAAGATATACCTTCTTACGTGCGACATTACCGGGTGCTGTCCGTGGCGGTGGTGCTGAATTGGTTGATATCGATGGCTCGAGAATTAATTATTCTCTCGTGCAGGGGCTGTTTATGCGAGAAAGTGGTGTTCTTTATAAAAGAAGCACTTCAGAAATAGTTGAAATTGCATTTATTAGGACTCATGGGATATTATAAAAAATAATCCAAACTATAATAGCTTAGCCTACATATTTTTAAATTGTATCATATATTGCTGCCATAATAACAATTTCAGATTTGTACATGCTTTCTTCTCTTTCCCATTTTTGTTCGCTGAGGTGGAGCTGCGATGAAATATTGTTCTTGGAAATACTTTCCAGCATTTCAGTAATAAAAGTGTAGGCCTACATCTCGGTGCTCAGCAGTGATCAAAAAGGGTTTAAACAGTGGATTTTGAATCTCTTCTTGTAAACTCAGAGATGTGGATTCAGACGGCAATTAAATTACCACACGACCTGTTTGTCAAAAAACAGTAGGTACTAATTTGGCCAGGGATTTTTACACGGGTTGGGTGAGAAAAAACACTGATATTATGTATTTGGACGGCACAAAAATCACAGACTCACTCCTATAAATGTTTAAAATGCCATACAAGCCCATGAGAAACAATATTAGCGTCCGAATAGGACTTAACTGACAGTAGCCTATGCTTTCACTGGCCTTTAAAAGCGCTTTTTAATTATATTAATAATATTGTATAATAATATAATACAAAATCTAACAACAATCAGTGTAATGACAATTTTATTATTTGCATGAAAACACTTGAATTAGCCTAACTGAATACTGTCTGGGTGTATTAAAACTTCAGAATTATATTCGTATAGACCTGCAACAGTGATAAGGTAAAGCTAATAGTGGTCCAGACCAACCTTACAAAAGTGTGACTTACAGAAGATATACTTAGCTTACGAACGTGTCGGGAATCATGCCATAACGTTAAGAGAGAGGTTAAGGAATAGGTTAAGAACTACTTAGCGATAAGAACGTTTTGGGGAACCGGGCCCAGATCATTGCGCAAACAACTTGCACCGCCAATTTTGTCCTGGCATCCATTTTCAAATAGACAACTGTTTCGCGTCATTTCTGATTCCACTTCTCACGTGTGTTTTCGTGACAAAACGTGGTTTGGGGACCGGATAGAGTCGTTGGATGACAGAGTTGTTAGGCTTGTTTGAGATGCGCCTATCCTCGCCTGAAATGTATGTGTCAGGGTGTGTGCAGGCAGAGTGTGCATGAGGAGAGGGCGGAACGAATTCGTCATCAGATTCTGAGTAGTCACAGAAGAATGGCTTATCATTAGGCAGGGCGGTTTGCAGCTGAGCGCGAGCAGTGATTGTTGCGTCAGCATCTGCAAACTCAAACTTGTAAGTACCGATCTTTTATACAGCAAGTATAAGGACATGATTGGATAGATGTGAAGGTAATCAGTGACATAGTAATTAAGTCTTCCTGGCAGAACTTATGCTGAAGCTTCATTGCTGGAAAAGAGAGAGTCAAAAGTTTGTCGCAATATCAAGTTCTTATAAGCTATCTGGGATGAGGAGATGAAACTGATCAGGAATATTATTAATAAAGCAATCTTTAGTGGCAGAAGTGATAGCTGTAACATATTTGTAACACAGAGTCAGCTTTGCAACCATAATGATCTGAGATGTCATCGCTCTGCTGCAGAATTTCCACGGCATCAACACTGATTCCATGTGACAATATTAGATCTAAAGTATGATTATGACAATGAGTGGGTCCTGACACGTGTTGTCTAACTCCAATAGATTTCAGAATGTCTCTAAATGCCAATCCCGCTGCGTCTTTTTTGTTATCTACATGTATATTAAAATCACCAACAATTAGGACTTTATCTGCAGCCAGTACTAACTCTGATAGAAAATCAGCAAATTCTTTGATAAAGTCTGTATGGTGCCCTGGTGGCCTTTATACAGTAGCTAGCACAAATGTCAAGCGCGATTTATCATTTACACTAGATAGTGTTACATTAAGCACCAACACTTCAAAATAATTATATTTGAAACTAGACTTCTCAGTAATTCTGAAGATATTACTTTAAAGTAGATTACAGCCACCACTGATGTATGTATGTATCTACACTCACCTAAAGGATTATTAGGAACACCTGTTCAATTTCTCATTAATGCAATTATCTAATCAACCAATCACATGGCAGTTGCATCAATGCATTTAGGGGTGTGGTCCTGGTCAAGACAATCTCCTGAACTCCAAACTGAATGTCAGAATGGGAAAGAAAGGTGATTTAAGCAATTTTGAGCGTGGCATGGTTGTTGGTGCCAGGCGGGCCGGTCTGAGTATTTCACAATCTGCTCAGTTACTGGAATTTTCACGCAAAACCATTTCTAAGGTTTACAAAGAATGGTGTAAAAAGGGAAAAACATCCAGTATGCGGCAGTCCTGTGGGTGAAAATGTCTTGTTGATGCTAGAGGTCAGAGGAGAATGGGCCGACTGATTCAAGCTGATAGAAGAGCAACTTTGACTGAAATAACCACTCGTTACAACCGAGGTATGCAGCAAAGCATTTGTGAAGCCACAACACGCACAACCTTGAGGCGGATGGGCTACAACAGCAGAAGACCCCACCGGGTACCACTCATCTCCACTACAAATAGGAAAAAGAGGCTACAATTTGCACAAGCTCACCAAAATTGGACAGTTGAAGACTGGAAAAATGTTGCCTGGTCTGATGAGTCTCGATTTCTGTTGAGACATTCAGATGGTAGAGTCAGAATTTGGCGTAAACAGAATGAGAACATGGATCCATCATGCCTTGTTACCACTGTGCAGGCTGGTGGTGGTGGTGTAATGGTGTGGGGGATGTTTTCTTGGCACACTTTAGGCCCCTTAGTGCCAATTGGGCATTGTTTAAATGCCACGGCCTACCTGAGCATTGTTTCTGACCATGTCCATCCCTTTATGACCACCATGTACCCATCCTCTGATGGCTACTTCCAGCAGGATAATGCACCATGTCACATAGCTCGAATCATTTCAAATTGGTTTCTTGAACATGACAATGAGTTCACTGTACTAAAATGGCCCCCACAGTCACCAGATCTCAACCCAATAGAGCATCTTTGGGATGTGGTGGAATGGGAGCTTCGTGCCCTGGATGTGCATCCCACAAATCTCCATCAACTGCAAGATGCTATCCTATCAATATGGACCGACATTTCTAAAGAATGCTTTCAGCACCTTGTTGAATCAATGCCACGTAGAATTAAGGCAGTTCTGAAGGCGAAAGGGGGTCAAACACAGTATTAGTATGGTGTTCCTAATAATCCTTTAGGTGAGTGTATGTATGTATGTATGTATTTATTTATTTTAACCACTATAGTGTTTATCTCTACACAAATATAATTACAGGCTAATTGAAGTTTTAAATAAATATCATTAACTCATATTAACACATTTTAAAATGAAACAGATGTATCATATTAAATTATCTTCATATTTGTGATAATCATATAAATAATGAATTAGATGATAATTAATTAATAAGAAAAAAAAAGAAAAAAAAAGCTGTCCTTACTCCTTGAAGTTGCAATGTAGGCCCGTCAGGACTGAAAAAGCACTTTCCAGTTTTTTGGGCAATATCCATAAGATGGTCAGTGAACAATGTGCATTTCACGAGTTTGAGTGCCCATATAATCTTAGCGTAAGTGGTAAACGGAATTGGCTTGCTGTCTGCTATAGAGGGGCCCAGTGAGGATATTCTACTCGAGCTCTGATTGCCCCCTATTACACAGGCAAAATATAGTACAAAAGGAGGAGAAGGGGAGGAGGAGGGATCGATGCTGAAAGAACTAACGGTGAGAAGTGGTAAGAGGTTGGTTTTTATACCTTGATATTAATTAGAAGATTAGATGGGCATACTCCTTCCGGAATTACGTTAATAACTTCACTTATGAATCAGGTGGTCAATACTATAAAGTACTGATTAAGAAAAAAATTGATATGTCAGTTCCGGTCATTAATGCAATTAGTTATAAATTGGGGTCTCAAGGTGCATTTTTTTCTTAAAGCTACACTGTGTAACTTTTTTAGTTGATTCTTAGCAAAAAACACTTAGTTCTTTCAAAAATATATGTGCTCATTAATGTATATTTACTTCTTTCAAGTAATAAAGTATTCTCTTAAGTTTATAATCTGCCATTGAAAGTACATACGGGTGAGGGGTTCGAATGCCGGTCGCCATGTTGCCCCTCCATCTTGAAACTACATTAGCCAAAGAGGGACATACCTGTAAATTCAAGCTTTGCCTTTTTGCGTTTTTCACTCAGTGACACCGTGACGAATGCGAGGGGGAGATTACTCGCGAGCTCGCGAGTGCGGCAGATTTAAAGATAGTGTGGTGTGTGTGTGTGTGCGTACTCACATTTGAAAGAGATAATTATTTGAAAGAGAGAATTAAAACGTCAACGCGACAGACAAATCAGCAAGACCATAGTCAATATTGGAGTAACTTTTCCCAGATGGAAAGAGCTCATGAGGAGAAAAGATTTTAAAACGGACGCCGAGGTTGCCTGCTTTCTTCTCGACAGGTAATTCAGCCTGTTGTAATTCATTTGTGTAAATTTGAAGTTTTATAGTTGCTTGTCTAACCATAGCATGGTTGTGCATAACGCCAGAACGACCTCTAGTATAACTTCATCCTCGCGTCAATGGTGAAAAAGTATTGTTTACCTTGTAACATAAATCTGTGCTGCGACGGATCACAGGTGATGCATAGTTTTAAAGGCGCAATTTTTTAAGCTATATATAAAAAAGGACACTGTAAATTTTAGTTATTTTTAATTGCTTTTACTTTGTACACATTGTAACGTTAGCCTAATCTGATTATGTTGGGATAGCCGATTCCAAGGGTGATGTTTACCTCCTGACATGTATCTGTCCTGTAGTTTTATTCATTTTAGACGTATTGTTTATTATTGTCATGGACGAAGTCGATAACTGGAAGCGATGTTAATCTTGGAATAATACGGCCACCGTAGGAGTTAAAACGCCCTCGGAATTGAGAGGAACAGAAACTAATATTCACTGGGTAGTCATATACAATTTCACCGCTAGATGGGGGTAAAAATCACACAGTGTAGCTTTAAATTAGTGTAACTGATTCTTCTGTTAGGTAATCATCCCGGGTTACGTATGTAACCCTAGTTCCCCGAAGGGACGGATGCTGTGTGTAATCGCAGTGGGAACGCCTCCAGCGTAGTGCGTCTGAAGCATGAATGAAATCAGTCCAATGGCGAGACGGAACGTAGTAGGCGGGTGACGTCATCGACCAGGAAACTATAAAGCACCCCTGAATCACAAGCGAGACAGCTTCTGATGTTACTGAAGCAAGCGATCCAAGGGGATGTCGGGAGCATGGCAGGACACGCAGCGTCCGTCCCTTCGGGGAACTAGGGTTACATACGTAACCCGGGACGTTCCCCTTCAGGGACTAGCGCTGCGTGTAATCGCAGTGGGAACGCAATACCCACGTCCCCATGCGAGCGAGTCTCCGTCGTGTGTAATCAAGGCGCACAGGCTGACGAAAGAACTTGCGCCCCAGGAGTGGAGCTAAAATCGACACAATAAAATCTGACGAATATGTGCGGTGAGGACCAGCCTGCCGCATCACAAACATCCTGAAGAGAAACTCCTGAAAGCAGAGCTTTAGAAGCAGCCATACTCCGGGTGGAGTGAGCCCGTACAGCCAAAGGTGAAGGCTGACCGGCAGACTCGTAAGCAAGTGAGATGGCCTCGACCACCCACTTGCTCATCCTTTGCTTAGATGCCGGGCACCCCTTGTTGGGCGGCCCAAAACAAACGAACAGCTGTTCAGACTTCCTCCACAGGGCAGCTCTGTGGACATAAGCATCTAGAGTCCACACTGGGCAGAGCAAATTAAGTTTCTCCTGGTCCGACGTCAGAAACGGAGGAGGACAAAAAGCCTGCAGTATGACAGGTCTAACTACAGTAGTTGGAACCTTAGGAACATAACCTGGCCTAGGATAGAGGAAGGCCTTAGCCATGCTAGGTGAGAATTCCAGGCACGAGGGAGCAACCGAGAGTGCTTGAATGTCTCCAATCCTTTTGAGAGATGAAATAGCAAGCAGAAAAATAGTTTTGAAGGGGCTAGGGAGAGACCCTCTAGGATGATGGCCAAGACCCATGATGGCACCCTCGTGCGTACTGCTGGCCTCAGCCTCAAAGTGCCACGAAGGAAGCGAGATATAAGTGGGTGTCTCCCAAGAGAAAATCCACTCGAAGGGGCGTGGTAAGCAGCTAGGGCCGCCACATACACCTTCAGTGTAGAGTAGGATAACCCCGTGGAGAGACGGTCCAGTAGGAACTCCAGCACTGTACCGACCGGGCAGTTAACTGGGTCCTGTTGGCGCTCTCCACACCAAGAGGTGAAAAGTTTCCACCTCGCAGCATATAACTTCCTTGTAGCGGGAGCTCTGGATTGGAGGATGGTCTCAACGACCTCAGTCGAGAGACCGGATTCTATGAGCTGAGCCCCCTCAGAGGCCAAGCCCATAGTCTCCATAACTCTGGGCGGGGGTGAAGGATCGACCCACTCGCCTGAGATAATAGGTCCCTCCTGATTGAAATCTCCAGAGGAGAGCTGTCGAGGAGGAACACAAGGTCCGAAAACCATACTCGGTAGGCTGACTCCGTCCCGTCCCGGCGAACCCTTTCCAGAACTCCTGGGAGCAGAGCGATCGGGGGAAAAGCATACAGGCGTGACCTCGGCCACGCCTGTACCATATCGTCCAACCTCAGTGGGGCTGGATGGCTGAGAGAGAACCACAGTGGACAGCGTGATGTCTCTCGGGAAGCAAATAGGTCTACCTCGGCATGACCGAAATGTTCCCATAGGAGCTCCACCACCTCGGGGTGAAGTCTCCATTCCCCGGGCCTCGGCCCCTGCCTCGACAGGATGTCTGCCCCCTGATTTAAATACCCCGGGAGATAAATAGCTCTCAGCGAAGAATTTTCCCTTGGGACCACAGAAGGATCTAACGTGCCAGTTTGTAAAGCGGGCGAGAACGCAGAGCCCCCTGATGGTTGATATAAGAGACCACCGATGTGTTGTCTGTTCAGACAAGAACATGGTGGCCCCTTAGGTCTGGGAGGAAGTGTTTCAGAGCCAGAAACACTGCCAACATCTCTAGACAAATTATGTGCCATAGACGATGATAGTCCTGCCACAGACCCTGAGCTGGGCGACCACTCATGATCGCCCCCCAACCCGTGAGAGAGGCATCTATCGTTAGCATTACGCGACGACAAAGAGCTCCCAACACAGGACCTTGGGACAGAAACCAAGGATCTTTCCACATGATCAGGGCGCGATGACACCGTCGCAAACTCATGATCGTGCGGAGCGGATTTCCCCTCGGGGAGAAT
This sequence comes from Vimba vimba, assembly GCA_022828995.1. Taxonomy (NCBI): domain Eukaryota; kingdom Metazoa; phylum Chordata; class Actinopteri; order Cypriniformes; family Leuciscidae; genus Vimba; species Vimba vimba. The sequence goes on from CM040819.1 coordinate 22,746,203, forward strand.
CCCTTGGTTCTGAGCCACCACTGTAGCGATCTCATGTGCAAGAGGCCAAAAAGGAATAACGTTGGACGCAGCTGCCATGAAACCTAACAGTTTCTGGAACAGTTTCACAGTGGATGACTGGCCTAGCTTGACCTGATCTACTGCGGTGACAATCGAAGCAATATGAGCAGGTGACAATTGTGCCTGCATCATCGTCGAATTCCACACTACACCGAGAAAAGTGGTTCTCTGTAATGGAGAAAGCACACTCTTCTTGGCGTTGAGCCTGAACCCCAATCTCTTGATGTGAGCAAGAAAGACATCTCAATGCCAAACCACCTGTTGTTCCGATTGAGCTAGAATTAACCAATCGTCTATATAATTCAGAATGCGGATGCCCTGCAGCCTTAGAGGGGCTATAGCTGCATGCATACACTTCGTGAACGTTCGGGGTGACAATGCTAGGCCGAACGGAAGAACCCGATATTGGTACGCTTCGCCCCCGAAAGCGAACCTCAGGAACTTCCTGTGTTGAGGAAGAATAGACACATGGAAGTAGGCATTCTACAGATCTATCGTGACGAACCAGTCCTCAGACCTGATTTGTGACACGATCTGTTTGAGAGTGAGCATCTTGAACTTGAGCTTCCCTACAGTGCGATTTAAAAGATGCAGATCTAAAATCGGACGCAACCCCCCGTCTTTCTTTGGAACAATGAAGTACTGGCTGTAATAACCTGACTCCCTGCTGGGAGGAGGAACCCATTCTATAGCTCCTTTTTGCAGAAGAGTCATAACCTCCTGTTCCATCACCAGAGCCTGCTCGGGGCCCACCACAGTGGGAAGGACCCCTCTGAACCGAGGCGGACAAGACCTGAACTGTATAGCGCAACCTCTTTCGATTGTATGCAGGACCCACTGAGACACATTGGGAAGATTTTTCCACTCCACTAGAAAATCTACTAGGGTGCCAGCCTCTCGAGGCTGGCCTCTGGAATATGTCAAGCTGCAGACACTGTGCCCTGTAACGGCGCACCGGCAGGGAACAACTGGTCTAACTGCTCTAGACTCCTCCCCGGAGGGAGCGAGCGCCCCTCGGGAAACGCTCGCTGGGGCCGTCTACGCCCCGGCATGAAGGCGGGGTTGGCAGATCGGCCCCCTGAGGGCACCGAGTGGAGACGGGCACCGTATAATGAGGTGGAAACCGTCTTCCCCACGGTGGGGTGTATTTTGAACAGCAGGCACAGTGCCCTGTAACGGCGCACCGGCAGGGAACAACTGGCCTGACTACTCTAGAGCCCTCCTCGGAGGGAGCGAGCAACCCTCGGGTAAAAACTCGCTGGGACCTTCTGCGCCCCGGCATGAAGACGGGGTTGGCAGAACGGCCCCCCTGAGGGCACCGAGGGGAGACGGGCACCATATAATAAGGTGGAAACCATCTTCCCCAAGGAGGGGTGTACCCTCAGAAGCCCTACACTACTGGCGTCAGGGCTCCTTGGACTACTTAGAGATAATAATAATCCTCAGATCCGTTTTATCATAAGTACTGATATTAGAAAGGGCACGAAGCACTCGGCGCATGCCCTTACCATAAGCATGGATTTTAGAAAGTGCATAGTATTTTATGCAGTTAAAAGGCCAGAAAGATATTTCATTTAATTTCTCAAAATTAAATAAAACCATAAACATAGATTTTTAGAAAGGGCACGAAGCACTGGCGCATGCCCTTACCATAAACTTGGATTTTAGAAAATGCTTAGATTTTATACAGCTTTTTAAATTTCTCAAATTTAATATATCCAGTAACAAAGTATTTCATAGTCTGAATTACAGGCTGAATATTCATATTTGAATACAGAAAGAATCATAGCTTGAAAACACACATTTTAGTTGTGATAATAGGAATAAGAGAGAAAGGGAAACTCCTTGAGCTCAGTTTCCTCCACATTATAAATAAATTGCAGATCTACGCGTTGCCTCGACAACGCGAGATCCAAGCCGTTGATTCTTTATGCTGCCATCTACGCCCTGCCTCAGCAAGCGCGAGATCTGCTTTTAGCTGTTTAAGACTCAACAGTTTGTTTTCTAAAACTTCATTATTGTGCGTGTGTTTTTCTACACATTAAAGTGGCGAGTCTATTTCAATAACTACAACATTCAGCTCCTCAGAACTGGATAATTGCAGTACCGATGCCTCATTCGGGGTGGAAGTAACCGCAAAGCGTGCTTCCGCCCCGAGATGAGACACTGGACCTGGCAGGTGAAGGCAGAGAAAAGGTGAAGCCCGTCTCTAAAACCCCTCTGCCAGATCCATTTGCGAACCTCGTGACTCGAGCCGCCACTCTGCCTTGGCAGAAGCGGAACGCGAGCCGCGAGGAACGCGAGCCGAGGCGCCCTCCTCAAAGAGCAACCGGCGGGAGCACAGAGTTCTCACAACAATGCTTATTCAGTCCCCTCGAGGGCTGATTGAGCGTGCTGCGCTCCCAAACGAACAGCACACAATATGTGTATCCCCACCCGTGATTTGTAGATAGGTAGGGATGAACACCCTATTGAAATGCTTTTCGCTCGTCATTATAAAGTTTATATATATATTTATGGGTGAAACTCCTGCCTAGCAAATTCTAAGACAGACAACAACAAAAAAACACCAGGGACATATTCACACAGAGCGCTGCTGAAGTAACAGAAGCTGTCTCGCTTGTGATTCAGGGGTGCTTTATAGTTTCCTGGTCGATGACGTCACCCGCCTACTACGTTCCGTCTCGCCATTGGACTGATTTCATTCATGCTTCAGACGCACAACGCTGGAGGCGTTCCCACTGCGATTACACGCAGCGGTAGTCCCTGAAGGGGAACTGCATATTATGTAATTTGAATAAATGCTTTGTTTTGTTTGTTTGTTTGTTTTAAATAGGCAGCTCTATAAACATAGGTGAATGTAGAGTAATTATAAATTTAGTAGGCCTATTTTAGCTTATATTTGTGTGTGTGTGTATTATATTTAGATTATCATACCACTAGCATAGTACCCTGGAAATCCAGAGTTCTCACGAGAGCACAAGTTGAATTTGCTCAGCGAGTTTACTCTGGCGTCGAGTAATGATGCTCATTAAATATGCCCTTCTATCCGAGCTGCACCAGTCACATCGGGTTATCTGATATAGGCGGGCCAGAGGCGAGCTAAACAGATGATGACAGTGCTGTGACGTCGAAGTCATTAGTTAACAATGCAAGATGGCTATGGATGAACACCAGTTATTTGAAACGGCTTTGGCCGTTAGACTTGGCTTTTTATCTAAAAGAGGAACAGAAGACGACGCTCGAATCGTTCCTTTGCAAGAAGGGCATTTTTGCTGTTTAGTCTAGCCGTATGGTAGATAAGCGTATGGGGCTTGTTGTGATTGGTCGTAGTGTTATCCAATTGTGTGCAGTGAGATTTTTAAATGCATGCTTGGTGCCGCCCCTCTAGCTGGCCGATTTTCATTAGTCGATGCCAGACCATTAATCTTTCAGATTTAGGCCTGGATTTCCAGGCTACTAGCATAGAAACATAACACCAAATTCCATCAAAATCAGTAATGAGTCTCATGTGGAGTTGCTGCCTGTGTAGAACTTTACAATTAAGTAACCAAGTTTCATGGCATTTCAGTTAGTATGCTGCCTAGGAGGTAGGCAGTAGACAGCATAGCAGCTCACTAGATTTAGAAACAAAGCTAATGAGCTTAACTCGGGGCATTACAAAGTGAACAAATACAGCATGTTTTTCCACATTTCCTATAAGTCACCAGTGTAAATAGAAAGGTACATACAGTTTCTGTGTACTCTTTTACAGAGGATAAATCTTGGGGGAGTCATTTATAGAAGGGTCCATCGATCAAGACCCAAAAGTGATACAGATATGGACTGGGTCATTCTTCTCCCTGTCACACGATAAGAGAAGGAAAGCTTAAGCATAAATCTTCAGCTTGTTTCCGAGAGGGGCCGTAACCTATAGTCCAACAGTAATTCAGAGGTGAAAGCTTTGTCTCAGTTTTGCAATCTAGGTCAATGCAATACTTTGGATCCATAATTTGCAATATGGATTGACATATGATGATGCTCACAAAGCTAACATGTGATTTACTTGTACATGATGAACAAGAATGCTTCACTTCCATTCATTTTTTATTTATTTATTTATTTTTTTTTTTGCAAAGAAGGACCTAATTTTTCTTTCTTTTCCATTTTAATACCTGGAAAATGCAGCACATTCACACATCATCTCTCTCTCTCTCTGGGTTTCTCTCCCTCTCTCTCTACTGCATGTGATTGATGAATATATCATTTGACACATATTTTCCAGGGAGGATCCTGGTCCATTTCTCTAGCATGGCACAACCTCCATCATTACTCTAATGATAGTGCTGGGCCCCAGCATGTCACCCATTCATCCTCCTGCCTGCTTTCTGCCCTTCTTTCTTTTAACCTTTACTTCCAGTCAGCAGGCAGAGGTAAAGTATGGACCCGGCCGTAATATGAAGGCCTCCATAAATACAGACAAGGTTATGTCTCCTCACCGAAGAAGGTCACTGTCCTCAATTTGCAAATATAATCGTTCTTTCCAACACTGTTGTTCTCATCAACAGGCAAGGAAGGAGGAGGAGGCAGAGGGGTGGCTCCGATGGAACTGTTGCTGGGTAAGTAATAATAACCTCTTTTGAGTGGATTCTGGCCTCATATTTTCTGGTAATTTAGAGTAATTTAAGCGGTAATGATGTCATGAACAAGGACATATAGGGCCAGTTAAAATGCATACATGAGACACCTATATGGGATCAATATCCCGTCTAAAGTATTGCAGCCACGGATCAAAAAATAATAAGCGTGAATCAAAAATTTAAAAACACGCACGTAAACATATATTGCACAAACTGAAAAAAATAATGCAAAATGATCAGAATAGCAAACAACGTGGTCACGGGCTGTTTATATATATATATATATATATATATATATATATATATATATATATATATATATATATATATATATATATTGCCCCCTGACCTGTGAGTAATATCCCTAATAAGGAATTGTCCAAGCATTTCAAGCTTGAAGTACTATCACCATGTTTTTTTTTTTGCGAGCCCCAGCTGCTATACAGGCAATGTGTCTCGCCAAACCACATTTACTGAAATAAGACAGCTGTTCACACAGGACGTGCTCTTGCTTTCAAAGACAGCTAGGCAGTGAACAACAGAATTGAACAGGAGTCTCAATGTCTCAATAGTGTTTTATTTAAGTTGTTAACTATTTTGAAATGCCTTTGAAATTTTGAAAGGGGACCTATTATGCTAAATTTACTTTTACATGGTGTTTGAACAGAAATGTGTGTCTGCAGTGTGTACACAACAATCCAGCCACTCCTTTTTTTTTAATCCCCATAAATCAGAAGCAGTGTCTCAGAATAATCCGTTTGCTGATTCTACCTTATGTGACATCACAAAATACCTAGGCCCCGCCACGACTGCTGATGGACTCTGCCCTATAGGAGCACTGAAGATAGCAATGTGCTGAAACGTTTGCTTGCTGGTGTCTATTTGTTTTTAACTCACATGCACTTTGCACTTTTTGCACGATGCAATTTATAAAATAAAAAAATGTTTTTGTAGACTTTTCCAGTCTTGAGTGGATCAGTGTGCGGTCAGCCACCCTTTTTGTTCATTCTTCAATATACCATTGGCTCTACACACCTGTAGTACAAGGACCTGCAGTACCAGGACTTTTTTCCTGTTTGGAGCACTACATATTTTTTCTGGACTCTGCCCTATTAGCATAGACCCACCCTCAGTGAGCTGTGCACAGTCCGCCATTTTCTATGCACTGTCAATTACATGTTTTCTTATTCAAGAAGCCAATTCACTAGGGGTCAAAAAAGGGAAGAAAAGATAATGTTTCATGCCCCACTTTCCGTTTCATCTTTTTATATCTTACATTTATTTACAATGATAAATGAGAAATCCATCAATTGAATTAACTAGTCTATTATTAACACCACCATTTTTGTGACTGCAACTCTCACTATACAGTACATGTGCTTCACTCTGGTGCTGCAGTATCATAGATGGATTTGATTGATCAAAATATTGATTAAGGTGATAAGACAGCAGAATCAGTGTGTGGCAGTGCTTAATACCACAACTGATCTTGTTTATTGAAGCTCTTCCCTGTGCAGTCCCCTGAGAGTAAACTCCGGCACTGGTCAGCACTTTTAGACCTGCTAATCCATCCATATCTCCCTAAAGAGCCTGAAACTCACAGGCAGAACCATGCAGAAAAATGAATGTATGCTGTCTGCTGGTTATTTATTTACCTTTCTCTCTCTCTCTCTCTCTCTCTCTCTCTCTCTCTCTCTCTCTCTCTCTCTCTCTCTCTCTCTCTCTCTCTCTCTCTCTCTCTCTCTCTCTCTCTCAGCTTTGCTTAGCTTTGAAGTCCCATTCTGTTTGCTGAGCTTTGAAACACAGCTTCAGGACTAAGTGGGAGGGAAAGGAAGAAAGAAATGTAGAAAGCGAATAAAATGTCTTCACTAGGAGAATTTCATTACAAAGCCTGAAGTATAACTTTGCTCATTTTAGCCAATTAAATGCACATCTTTAAAATATGGAAAGGCTCTTTATGGATATTCATTCTTGAAGGGAGGATTAATTCTTTATATGGCCCATGGAGGTTTTTTAACCACAGATGCACTTTGCACTACATCATTGGTGGTGATTCTACTCAAAATCCTTTTTTAGACTGTGGATAATCTGTCTAAAAGGAATAGCTCACTTAAAAAATATAATTCTGTCATCATCTCACCCACATGTCATTCCAAACCTATGAGACTTTTGTTCATCTTCAAAACATAAGATATTTTAATGAAATCTGAGAGATTTCTGTCTCTAAATTTAAAGTCTATTCGCCCAAAACATATTTAAGTAAAGAGATTGTAAAATAAATATATTCATAGAGCATTGAGGGTGAGTAAATGATGGCAGAATTTTAATTTTTGGGTTAACTACCCATTTAAGAAAGACGCTCATAAGAGATTATGGAGCCATTTACACAACACCATTTCAACTAAAAACTGAAAACTTTTTATGCATTTTGGCTGTTCATTTACAGTGTAAATTTTACACTGTGTGTAAACTACAAAAATGGGAATTTGTGAAAACGGTGACGTCATGCGCATGCATATCACGTGTTCAGTCTATAGGCGCATAGTTTTTCTTTACAAGGTGACCTTGCCAACTACTGGCCTGGCATGCATAATACAGTGTTTTTCATCGTTTTCGCGGATCCGAGTGAACAGGGATTGTTTTGACAATGTAGTCATCTGTATGTGAAAAACGAAAAGGAAAAACTTTTCAGTTTTTAATACATCATTGTTGTGTAAACGTACCCTGAAGTTCACTTAGCTTTCTTGACATATGAAAAGTAATGCGGATGGAAGTGGATAAACTAAAGGCCATATACCATCTGAACTTTATAGGATGATTAAAAATCATCAAAGAGAGAGATGCATAGGCAAGCAAATATGACTGTAATATCTAATTATTCATGATTGAATCAGATTTTGAAGAAGTGAGAAAAGGTGTTTCCAGACTCAAAGTGGGTCATGCATTATCTGAATGAATTACTGTATTAATGGGCATCCGATAATCAAAGCTGAGAAGGGCAGAAACTTATTTTGTACTGTAATTCTTCTGCAATATCTGTCTTTATTTTTATAAAATGATCAGAGAGAGCAGAATATTTTTCTCCTACTGTTTAGAATGGGCACACTGTGAAACCTGCTGTTGGGTGCAAAATTAACATTTTATAATAATTTGGTGATTCATGCATATTATCATGTTTTCTGTGGGTTTTGAACAGAATTGAAGTGACTCAAGGTCACTAAAGGCTATTAAGGTAATCACTGGATTTAACACTAGAACTACCGGAATTCTATAAATGGCCACAGCAGTCATTCTGACTGCTCATACATTATTTGCATATCATTTCAATAAGCTATATCAAATCTAAGAATAAATGGATCTGTAATGTTAGGATAGGTAATAATAAACATCAGAACACTACGGGCCCTATCTTGCACCCAGCGCAATTGACTTTGTACACCGACGCATGTATCATTCCTATTTTGCACCCGCGCAAAGCGCGCTTTTCCCTCCACAGAAGCACGTCGCTAAACTAGGGAATGAACTTGCGCTCCCTGGGCGGTTCAGCGCAAAAAAGGAGGCGTGTTTCGGCGCAAACGTTCCTTCATGCTATTTTGCAGGTTTAGAAAACAATTGCGCCACTAACCAGGAAAAAATAGTTTAAAGTCAGTGGCGCGTTGCGCATGTTATTCATATGCTATTTTAAGGGTGCAAGCTTGGCCATAATCAATGTAGCGTGTGCACAACGCGCATACACTTTGATTCTCTCATCTACACAGAAGCAGCAGTTTTCATTTTTGCAAATCATACATTATTACGATAGATAGATAGATAGATAGATAGATAGATAGATAGATAGATAGATAGACAATTTATTATAAAAGCATACATCTAGCTTACACATTTACCCAAATTATCATACGCCTTTTTAACCGAAGTTAATTTGGGTGGGTTTCTCCATCCCCAACGTCCCTGACGAGAGCGTTGCTCTCCTTGGCTGTGAACCGCTCCTGGCGCGCGCCTGGCAAATCCGCCGTTATAATAGGAATCCGCTTTAGAACAAGTGCGCCTGCTCTTAAAGGGAATGTGAGATGACGCTCCGATTGGTTTATTTCACGTTACGCCCAAACCACACCTATGAATAATGAAGCTCTTCAGACCAACCCATTTTAGATTTGCGCCTGGCGCAAGAGTCATTTATCCCGCCGGGAAAATAGCAACAGCGCCAAGACCCGCCCACAAAGTTACTTGCGCTTTGCGCTGTGACACTTGCGTTTCAGATCGTTAAAATAGGGCCCTGAATGTTAATTCTAATGTGAAAATGTATTAGTTAATCGACAACCACAGAACAGCTTTTGTAATTACAGATACAAAGTCAAAAGTGATAAATGTTCTATTATTTTCTTTGTAAAATGAAAACAAATGTATTCAGCTTTGGATATTAGAATACAATAACTTACAAAAACATTGCCAATATGCATTTCAATGCATAGGTAAAACCTTTATGGGCACATATGAAACGCATATGCCCCAAACTGGCCAAAACAGTCATTCTGACCGTCACGGGAAAAAAATATGAAAATATAATAAACTGCGAGAAAACAAACTGATTTAGTAACCAATATTTGTTTTAGTGAGCAAAAATATTATGCTGTAAAATTACAAGGAAAATTTTATGTATACGGTCATACGGTCGTATGCAAATGCATACGGACAGTATGACTGTTATGGCCATTCAAAGTAGAAATACTCAAAACTCTTTTGTGTCTTGTAATTTTAATAAAATAACAATGATAGAATAAAATATAGACACATTTAGGAAAAGTCAGGGTCCTAATAGTTACGTGGGTTTTATTTCAACAAAGTTATGACACTGCAAAATTTTAAAATGGTCAGAATGACTGCCTTGGTAGTTCTAGTGTTAAATGTACAAAAAATATGATTTTCTGAAGAAGACAAATCTTCTTTGTACAATATACAATATTTAGTGTATTACAGTGCATTGCTCACTGCGCTTGCTCATTACGCTTGCTCATTACAGTTAATTTGGCCACGCCTACTCGCGCAAAAGATATTCACATGCAAATCTCCACATGGAACGCGAACAACAAAACACTTCACTTCACTTTTCGTCGAGTTTGAAAGACGTGCCTGAGCTTACATTGGATTTAGGCTACCTCAGAAGAAGAAGAACACGATTTGAAGACAAGAAAGATAAGGTAAGAAATTCTTACATAGCCTAGTTTGTTATTGTTGTATAAATGTCATGTTGCAGTTGAACTGTTGCTAGATATATGGGGAATATTATAATATTTAGACCCGTGTTTACTGTGTTTGTGGATATCTGCTCAAACATAGATATGTTTATGGTAACCATAATGTTTTATATTTGAGCGTGATCGCGTTTGAATGTATCATATTTTGCAAGTGATCGCGTTTGAATGTATCATATTTTGGATGAAAGCAAAACGCACCAAACAGCTTCATGTTTTTATTATTATCTCATTTCATATCATCATAACGGATGGAAACATTTGAAGTAACATGATAATCAATATATTTTTCTCTAGCTTAGTTGTTACTGAAATCTTTTGGAAGATTTATAGGCTGCTATAGGTTATTTATTGTTATTATTATTTTATCCGCACTGCGCATATACCTTATGCCTACAAGGCACAACAAACCTGGTGTTCATTATATTATATATCGTTGGAAACGTGTGTGTGTGTATTCTGTGAATTTTAAAAAGGAATTTTAAAAAGCAATTTTAACCAGAAAAATCTAATATTTATTTCCAAAATCGTGCAGGCCTTTCTCTTGATATCAGTATGTTCACTTTTTTTTTTTCAGGTCCCAGATGCCACTGAGGACTTCAACATTCACATGAGTCTCAGTACGTGAACATGGTAAAGTGAAAATCTTGGAAATGAAAGGTATGTACAATGTTTTTAGGAATGGCACAAAGGTCTCTGTCTTTGAAGTGCTTTTTTGGCATGTGTTGTGTATCTTTGGATTATGTTGTGTTGTAAATAAATCCAAACAATTTAAAAGCCATTCTTTTTTAAATCTCCTCATTTACAGTATTGTGCAAGGTTTCTCAGAATGATAGGGGCCTGATAGCTCCTAATAGGGCCGTTAGGGGAGGTTCTTTGTCTTTCTCAGGTGAGAAAAGCTTACATATTAATGAGCTCTCGCATAAGGCTTTTTCACACAAAACACGTCGTAAAATTTTTAAATCAATATATTGTCTTATCTGAATGAGCAGTCAGGGTGATTTTCACATAGTTTTGCAGCAAATATTCTCGGCTACGTCATACAATTTTCAAAAGTCTTGTGAAGAAATAATCAGTATGGGTTTCATGGCCTTATTTCAGTGAGAATTTTTTTTTGTATTTTCAAAAACCACGCATAAATGTCATTATCTCAAAACTACAAACTTTTACATACATGGTGCTGATATATTATTGTAGCAGAGTTTGTGCTGAATACAGTGTAATTAGACTTTAGCCATGAAAATGTCACAAGTAACAGAAATAACCAGAAATGTCAGAGCATGTCAGAACACCTCCAGGGCCCAGAAAACAGCTCAGACCTCAGAGGGTTAACGCACATAAATCCAAAAACACACCCATTACTCATTAAGAGAATAGGGACTAAGAATTTTTCTAAAAATCCCATTTAGTGTAATTTAGAACATGCACTATCACCCATGTACAAAAATACTACCAGTATGCACATAATGTATGGAGGAACCATCACTGCACACTCGCTTATGTGACTATATCACACAGCAGCCGAATGCCCATGTCTAGCCAGTTTATGTTATCGAGGACCCTCGTTTTGTTCTACACAGTATGATCAATAACCGCACTGCACAGAAAGAGATAAGGTCAAATGGAGATATAAAGATGTCTTTGCAGACATACCGATAGGCTGTGCTGCCTAATATATATATATATATATATATATATATATATATATATTATTTTATTTTATTTTATTTTTTTAGGGAGAAATTAATGTTTGGGAGAATTTGGGATTTTTTCAATTAATTTTTGGGAGAAATTAATGCTCTTTTATAACTAAAAAACAATTATGAGCAATTCACATAGGGTGATGCATTTACATTTTACATTATGTTTGAATCTGTTCATCATCAGAATATCCGATCATCATAAAATAGTACCATAACTGTGTCAGAGTTCAGAAGAGAATTGTCATCCAGGGGGAACAAAAAGCCACGCTCCTAATGATCAATTTCTTCTAAACAGGACTTCACGTCGACTCCTAAATTACACTTTGTCCCATACATCATTTAGCTAATTTTCTGTGTCCACGAATGCAGGTGCTGTAGTGATAGGCGTATCCGTGTTGTGGACTTCAGCCCTGTTTGGAGTTTCTAAAAGAGGAGTAATCAGACACACTGGTGAGTGGCCAAGGTACCAAGAGAAAACAATTTCACTCCATATCACTTAATTTTTCTCACCAGGCACCCAGCCGCAAATAAGCGCTCTGGAAAGGACTTTCCATCTAGCCTCTGAGAGGCAGATTGAACAACATGCTGTTGGAAGCTCTTTAACTCCATGCGGGTAAGGAGTTAAAAGTGAAGAGTGAGAAAGACAGAGACGGATACAAGAGGGAGGGAAGGAGAGACTGCTTGTCAGGCAGAAAAGGAGGCAGAAGGAGAGAGACAGAGCAAGAGAAGGACACAGCGCAATCTCTCCCACTAAATTACCTTGGCAGATATCAAACAGGGTGCTTCACTTGGGCTGAATGATAATTGTAGTGAGCTGCCAGGTCCAATACTCTGGGGGTCATCAGCTACCAGGCATGCTTGAGAGAAATTTCTCTCTCTCTCTCTCTCTCTCTCTCTCTCTCTCTCTCTCTCTCTCTCTCTCTCTCTCTCTCTCTCTCTCTCTCTCTCTCTCACGCACACGGCCATTCACTTTTGGTCTCTTTCTGATTCCCCCAATCTTTTTGTAAATCATGGTCCATTTGTTTGATATTGCGGTCTGTCCTCTTATTCAGCTTGAGGAACAGGATTAAAATATACATCAGACCAGTAAGACTAAAGAACCATTAAAGTTTTATGCTCTTACAATCTTGATATAAATATATAATTTATAATTATGCATAAAGTATAATTTGTATGACCCAGAAGGTCTGAAGGAACATAACACGCAGACTTGAGAATGTAAGCATATTTTTTCGTTTGCAAAAGTGATTATATTTCCAGAGTTATTCAGAACTCATTTGTCTTTCTGAGCATTTGTCCTGAGGAACATTTACATTAATAACTGTCTTAACTGAGTGCAAGTTCTCATTCATTTATTTATTTACTGTTTTGTTTAATTGAGTATGGATCCACTCTATCTCTGCTGGCATCTGACCAAAAAAAAAAAAAAAAAAACTTTAGCAGGACTTGTTTCACAAAGAGGAAATTATTTTGTTATAGTGCATGAAATTGTCAGGGATGTGGGTGAGGGATGAAGAGAGGACTCAATAGCAGGGAAATTAAGGCTTTTATTAATAATACAAATAAAACAAAATACAAACAAAAATGACCCCGAGGGGGAAAACATGACTTGACAAAACCACAGGAGGAGTAAACAAGGGTAAACATACGACGACAAACCAGCACAGGACTGAAAACACAAGGAGAATAAATATGGAGAGCAAACAAAGTAGGTAATGATGGAGGACAGGTGGGGCAAATTAATCAATAATCAGGTAACAAGATGGGAGGGGCTAGACAATCAACAGGAGAGCACATGGCATAAGGAAACACATGACAAGCCATGTGCTCACACCAGACAGGACAAAAACACAAGCACATGGCCAGTAAAACAAATCACCAGCCATGTGCACACACAAAACGAGACATGAACACACAGCTAATGAAAATGGTCAGGGTATATTCTGGCAAACCGTTTGGCAATCACATCTAGTAATCGGCAAAGCAAACTGTGGTACACGCCATTTACCAACAAGTGATGGGTAACTCGCAAAGCACAATGTTCCTTTCCGTTTTCCCAGCACAATAGCATAGAACGGCATAAGGTAAGAGGGTTGAGAAGTAAGAGGCGGGGCACCAGTTAAAACATTTCAAAGTTTTAGTCAAATATTGATTGTTTATAGCTAAATCCAGTGTTAAAGTAGAACGCAAATATTCTGCCGGTTATTTTTGGAACATTATTAATCCAATGTGCACGGTCACTTCCGCGTATTCGTTCGGGGGCTAAAGATGGTGGCCGCGAGCATTGCAGCTCACAACTGCTGTTTTCACAGCACTACTGTTCTGTGTGTTTGTGTCGGTTCAGTGGGCGTTTCCCCCTGTGTGTTTATTCACACTGCGGCTACCCCTGGGTGCCTCAACACTGAGAGAGTATTTCTATTTTTTGTTTTCACTAAAAGAGCAACACAAGCGTGACCCTGCGTCTTTTTCAAGATGTCATTCCGCTTGTGCGTTTCTGGATGCCGTCGTTCCCTGGCGCCAGCAGATGACCACCGTAGTTGCCTCTCGTGTTTGGGCATTCAACATGCTGAGGCAGCTTTTGTGGAAAGTTCATGTTCCTATTGCGGGAATATGACTATCACAGCGCTAAGATCGAGACTCGCCTTCCTGAAGGGAGGTGCAGTCCCCTCGCCTATGCCCCGATCTAGTGTCTATTCTGCCCCGCAGAATAGACCTACTTCTGTGCATGACCAGGGTGATCTGAGGATTACCGTGAGGGCTTCCCCGCCGAGACAATCTCCACGGGCCCCTTACGCCTCACAAGCGCTGCTGCCATTGGAGCCTCTGAGTGAACATCTTGGTCCTTCTCCTGGACGACCAACCGTTTCCTTTGGGGCTCCAGCTGACGATCAGATGTCGATCGCAGCAGCGGAGGGGGAGCTTCAGTCCTCTGGAGATGATGACTCCACTGCGTTACCCCCGGCGGGGCATGTAGCGTTGCCCGAGACCGATCCAGAATGGGCGGCTATGCTTTCCCGGGCCGCCGAGAAGGTTGGGCTTGCGTGGAATCCTCCACCACGTCCTGAACCTTCTCGGTTGGATGATTGGTTTCTCGGGGCGGGCCACACTGGTTCTCAGTGCGCCGCCTCGGTACCTTTCTTTCCGGAGGTGCATGAGGAACTTTCTAGGACGTGGACGGCACCGTATAGTGCTAGATTCCATCCTAGTGGCTCCTCTCCCCTCACCACCCTCGACGGCAGGGCAGCTAAGGGTTATGTGGATGTCCCCCCAGTGGAGCGGGCTGTCGCGATGCAACTGTGTCTGGCGTCCGCCTCCTCTTGGCGGGGTAATCCACGCCTCCCGTCCAAGGCCTGTAAGTTTTCGTCTGGTCTAACGGCGAAGGCTTACAAGGACTGTGGACAGGCTGCTTCCACCCTCCATGCCATGCCGCTTTTGCAGGTCCACCAGGCCCAGGCGCTCATGGACATGAACAAGGGTGGTTCTGACCCAGAGCTCCTGAGGGAGCTCCATGTGGCAACCGACCTCGCCCTCCGGGCGACGAAAAAAAACACACGTTCAGTTGGTCAGGCGATGTGCATCTTGGTGGTCCAGGAGCACAACCTTTGGCTCAACCTGGCGGATATGAGGGACACCGATAAATATCGGTTCCTGGATGCCCCTCTTTCCCAGGTTGGGTTGTTCGGCGACGCGGTCGAGAGGTTCACCCAACAGTTTTCGGCCGCACAGAAGCAGACGGAGGCCATCCGGCACATCCTGCCCCGGCGGACCGCTGCTGCTCCCACCCTTCCGCAGACCCTCCATCTACTCATCGCCGAGGTCGGCCTCCTGCAGCGTCCTCCGCTCCCGCTAAGCCCCAGCAGCAGCAACAACCACCTAAGGCTCATCACGGAGCAAGCCGCAGGAAGTCGACCCTGCCCATCCAAACCAGGAGGCAAGCGACGGTGCAAACGACCCTGAGACGGGCGGCCCAGAGGTGGATCAAGTTGCTCTAAAGGAGATGGCGAAAGTGCCACTCCTTCCCCCGGTGGAGGGCCGGGCGGAGAATCTTTTGTTTCCTTTTCTTTATGTCCCACCCACATTTTCAACAAAAGAGCAATTTCTGAAACCTCTGGGCCCCAAGAGGGCGTGCTTGGCGGTCGACGACGCTATGCCTTGTCACCCCCAAGGCCCTCTTTCATCGCCAGCGGGCAGCAGTGAATGTGTCCTGGACGCACTGATGCCTCCGCACACAAATTCTGCCCTTCGACGGAAGCAGGTATGTGTTGCACCACACACTCGGACCCCACTTCGGGCCGCTATGCCGTCTGAGTCGGGTCCCTGCATTCTGCCGCGCTGCCCCACCCTGGGTACGTCTGTGGTGCCGTTGGTCCCGCTTGCTCGGTGTCTGGGAGCCTGGCTAGTACTTACCAGCCCGTCTCGCTGGCTCATCCGTACTATCAGACTCGGCTATGCGATTCAGTTCGCCCGGCGCCCCCCTGTTTTCAAGGGCATTCTGTTCACCCGTGTTCTGGCAGACAATGCCCCTGTGCTCAGGGCAGAGATCGCAGTCCTACTGGCGAAGGACGCGATCGAGCCGGTCCCTCCAGCCGATATGAAGACCGGCTTCTACAGCCCGTACTTCATTGTACCCAAGAAAGGTGGTGGGTTACGACCAGTCTAGGCTGGGTTCCATATGTGTGATCCCTGCGGCGATCCCATATGCGTATTCTTCCACGACCAGCTCCTTGCGGTGAGCCCGTGTCTTTCCCTTGGCAGAGTCTGCTCTGCCGTCACTGTCCGGTGTAGCCTCCCCCTTTGGGCTGGAGCCACCCCAGTGACATTCCATATGTTGCACTGCCCCTTCGGCCAGTCCATATGTGCATTCTCTAGGGCTGTATTCTCCCAGTCGATTAGTCAATTATTTGGTCGATATGTTCTGGCTCGACCAAAATTCTGATTGGACGATTTTTTGCCGCGTTCATTTCATCATTTTTGCCGTGTTCATTTCATCAGTTTTGCCGCGTTCATTTCATCAGGTGGAAAGCACTAATTGCTAATGGGGGTGTTTTCAGAGCACCCCTGTTTCACAGGTAACAGTCTGTCTTCAGAACACCCCCCTTGTTTTCACTTCCTTTGGATTAGCCCAACCTACTGGAGAAGAGAGACAGATGGAAGAAAGTAGGCTACTAGAAGGTTTGCTGAATATTATTTATTTAATTGTGAGAGCGTTCAATTCATAGTCAGTCAGTCCTCTTCTACCATGAAGAAAAAAAATGATATGTCTACTTTGGTAGAACATAAGGCTACATGTACATCAATCCATTCTGGTTACATTTCAAAACTGATTTTTTTGAAGACGCTCTCCCAAGTGTATACATTTGAAAAGGTGGTAGTGTGGAATGTGAAAAAAGTGGTATTTAAAAATGATGATGCGTGTTTAGTTATGTGACACTTATTGTACCAAAATATATCAATGTTTATACAGCTATGTGCCTGCTATGGGCTGTTTACTTTCACAGTGTTACTAAGCTACTTTGTACAATCTTCGTTTTACATTCCTGCAAAGATGACAGAAAATGTATGAGTGCAATTGCATTGTAGACCATACATGGAATGGCGAAGTATGACATGGACACATCAGTAAGTGGTGAGATATTTTGCTAATAAAATGTTCATGCCAGAAGAATAGCATGAGAACTTCATTATGTCTGGTCTCTCGTATCATCTCAGTGAGCTTTTATTACTTTTTATGCATGTGCAGTAAGATGATTTTAGCATTTTCTGATGTTTCAGTGTGAACGAGAAACTTTTGAAAAACTTTTGAAAACACTAGTGTGGATGGAGAGTGTTTTGAAATTAAAACAGTTTTTGCAGGACCAAAAAAAAAACGTATGAAAAATATACGTTTTCGAATGTATCCGGATTAGTGTAGACATTGAAGTAGGAAGCTCTTTTAAGTAGCAGTCAAATGGACTGTTTTTTATTTTATTTTATTTTTTATAGAAATTAACTACTTGAAGAAACAAAATCAAAAACATTATATCACAAATGTCATTGTTGAGTGTACTATTCCTTTAAACCTTAACAATAATAACCTTAACATAATACTTCTAAATCCTTATAAAGTCTCCCTCAGACTTTTAAGCATCACATTTCTTCACAGAGCACTTTCCCCTGCAATCTGTCTTTATTTGTATTCTTCTCTTGAGCAGTCAGTTTTGAAATTTCGCCTTTTGCCCATATTTAGAGCACTTTAAACCGAGCTGACAGAATGAAAAGGCACTCTCATTTCAATGATATAATAGGAAGAGACCTGGGCTAAACGGAAAAATGAATCCGCCATCGACCAGCACCACATTAGCGTGCACAAATTCAGCCTCGTAACCAGGTCTGAAACTAAACGTCCATAGTTGTTACAGATCCAATTTATACACATCAGTTGTTTGCCCGTGCAGGTCAATAGAATGCTCAGGATCACCTTGTGACATGCAGAATAGGCTCTCTCTTCGACCAATGATAAGGCTACATGTAATGAATAATCATTTCTCATTCGCTGTGGCATCTTGACCCCGGGCCACCTCATACATGATGTGTAATAATCATCTCATTTCATATTGACCCATGAGCATGTGTGTCTGCATTTGTGTGTGCGCAAATAGAGGAATGTATTATATGGTTCCCAATACATGCTGTCTGTAAAATATGGGGTATATAGGAATGATTCATATTAAACAGATTCTGAAATTTCACAGTAAGTCTTTACAATAAGGTTCCATTTGTCACCATTAGTTAACTACATTAGTTAACACGAACTAACAATGAAAAATAATTCTAAAGCATGACATTAATCTTAGTTAATGTTAATATCAACCTGTACTAATGGAATATTAAAGCTGTGAGTTATGGCATAAACAGTGAATGAATATATAAAATAATAAATGTCAATACCATTGGATAATATGAACAAGCAAGGTTAGTACAGGTGAGGTGGGCCATTGTAGTGAGCCTCCCAAAAATGATAATTAACGATCTTGAATAATTTAACTTGGAAAAGATTATTATTATTATTAGTAGTAGTATTACTGTGTAAAAATCAGGATTAATATTCAAGGAGTAAGGATATCATATTTGTTAACTTTGGTAAGTAATGTTTAGTGGTTATATCATACTATGCCAGGCATGCAATTTACAATTATAGATTAGCCATGTAAGTGTATTTTTTTTTTTTTTCTAAAATCTCACAATTAAATGATTTGTGTCAGTGAAGTACTTGCAGAACTTTCCTCCTAGTTTGTAAATGTAATCAAGATTTTGTGACAAAATGCAATATTATCAAAGGGAAGAATATTCTCTGTGTGGATTTGTCATATACAAACACTTGTACACACGTAAATATGCACAAGCTGGGCCAAATTAGTGCCACTTGGACAGTGTATTTATTTTCCAAACTCTGTGTTCCACTTTCACAGAGCACCGTGCCACACAGGGAAACAGGTGCAGTCAAATAGCCTGGGTTATCACTGAGCAACAGGGGTGCCACAGTTATTCTGATGTCTCTGGCAGACATACATCTCAGGCAAACAACAAACACACACACAGACACACACACAGCCCAAACAGAGTCCTACACATTTAATTTATTAGAAGTGGTGAGTAATGAAAGATGGAATCTGTGGGGGTGGACAGGAGGAGATATAAGCAGATGGCAAATGAGTTACAAAGAAGTCAGAAGGGACACAACCTTGCAGGGTTCTCTAATCAACAAAGCTCAGTGGACAGTTGTGAATACTTTCAACCTCTTTCAACTTGTCTGGCAAATCTTCAGAATACTTGAAAAGCACACAAATGATCAATGGAACGGCCATTTTTTTATGTCACAACATATTATTTAGATCTTGAAGACCCATGCTAAAATTAATAATGTTTTCCAGGAAACCCATTAGGGAACTTGAAAATGAGCACAACATTAGGGAAGATAAATCATTCCTTTCTCAACAAGGAAAGAAGGAGTATGACAATGTTGGGTGTGTTATAGAAAATGTAATGCATATGTATGACATAGGACATCCATAGGATCTCTTGCCTTGTCGAAGAGCTGTCAACAGCCTTGAAGCGGTCAAAAACCTTGATCATTTCAGCTTTGAGGAGTTGGAAATCAAAACAGCTCTGGGATTGGGACTCCCATACAGCAACGCCCCAGTCGCGAGCCCGACCAGACAGCAAGGATATGATATATGCAACTTTTGATCTTTCACTTACATAGGTCCACGGCTGAAGCGAAAATACCACCTCACATTGAATGAAAAAGGAGCGACAGTTGGTAGGCTCACCAAAAGATGGAAAAGACAGAAACAAACATAAGAGGAAGAAAACAGGAAGATCAAACCCTGACAAGTAATGTGCAGGTCCAAGGCGGGTCCAAGACGTGCGTACACTCTGCTTATTACATGCGCAGCAGACACAAACATGCCAAATATTAACATTACAATGTAAAAGATTAATATTGTGTACATAAAGATATGGTGGAATCCGGCTTGTCCCATAGATGGTCTGCTTGCGTGCTTTAACCTCGCGCACGAGCAGATATGTTTCCTCTCTGGAGAAGCGTTCAGTCTTTCCGCTTGCAAAGCCATGTAAATATAATTCCGCCATGTAAATATAATTCCGCCATGTAAATAGCAATCTGCCATGGTGCGAGCGCAACTGGCTTTTAAAGAGAATGGGAGATTACACTGTGATTGGTTTATTGCATGTTACGCCCAAAACACACCCATTACTCATTAAGAGAATAGGGACAAACCTTTTAGACCATGCGCTAGGCACGCCAACCATTTTCCCCATTGTTAAACTAGCAAATGTGGATTCGGACACGCCCTAAGTGCACTTGCGCCGTTCACTTTAGACCATGCATTAAGATCGTTAAAATAGGGCCATATGTCTTGTATGCTCTTTGATAAGCCAGAGTATCCTGATATGGATAGTGTTTTGCTTAAGCCTTGTTTTTAAAGGCCTATTAAAATATTCATTGTAAAATGTATTTTTGTTGTGCTTAATAATTAAATTCTCGATTAAAACAACAATCTTTAGTATTAGTGTAAAAAACATCTGTGGTATTACTTATCTGGGAAAAACATTGACATTCAACAGACGGCTTAATTAATAATTATATAAAACTTGAATGATCAGGATCGGGATTGGGCGATCATAATGACAAAATTTGTAATTGGTATTGGCTGCAAAAATCCTGATCGGAGCATCTCTGTTCAGAGCAATATCATAGCAAATACTGTTATGTTGTTTTATTACAAATATATTGAGAGACACATCAGATACATTTAAATGGTAGAGAAATATTTTAGCTATATCACAAACCCAGGTTATAGAGTTTTCCTGCCTCATATTATGAAAAGTGATCAAACAGAAAATAATAATAATAATAATAATAATAATAAATATAGCTGCAAGCAGCAATTATCAGAGCCAAGTGCAAAGAAGACAATAAGACATGCCAACATGGCTGGGAGGGTCAGACCAACTGCAACAATGAGAAATTAAAGACATTTAAAGATGATTTTAGGCAAAATGGATGAAAAATAATATATACAGTAACTAAAAATATGATCTAATGGATTATCAAGACACATACCGAATTTTATAATGGTACACCAAGGCATTCGTAAAATGTTGCCTTTAATATCATGATATTATATTGTAATTAATGGCAATGTTCTTGTTTTGTCCTATTATAGCGCCACCAAGTGGTGCAGTTCCACCGCTTTTGTTATGTGTTCTCAGAGTGAGCCCATACATGTGTGTGTCAAATTTGGTGAAAATATCTCATTTTGTTTAGGAGTTATAGACATTTATATGTATGAGAGCTTAAAAAATGACCTTTTAAATTTGCCTTTTACTATAAAAGTTTTGACATTAGGGATTTAGTGTTTAGCTAACAACCTATGTTTCCAAACTTCCTACGGTGGTTTCGTCTCGATCGGTCTAACAGTTTCAAAGATATTGGCAAATGTTTTTTAAGCGCTAATTTACAACATTGCGCTAACCATAAGGCAAAACCTAGAATGTTTGGTATTGTTAGACTCGGCAAGGATTCAGGGATGTAAGGAGATAACTCCTGTAAAAATAAGTCAACCAAATTCAAAGTTATAAGCATGTAAATAATTTTTTTCACCACTAGGTGGTGCTGGTCCGAAACTTCTCAGACTCTTTCAGAGCATTGTGCTGATGACCCATGCCAAGTTTTGTAATGATATGTTCATGTGTTCATAAAATACAGCATTTTAGTACAAAATTCAAAATGGCCGATGCCCAAAATAGCCGATATGGAAAAATTGGATATTTGTCGACTCGGTATGATGCCCTGAATCCAACGAGACCACTTTTATGATTTTTGGACAAACATTTCATAAAATATAACCAAAAATGTTTTGTATCTCCGGACCAGTAGGTGGTGCTGCACAGAAATGCAGCATGTAGCCTCAAGTCATGCTTGTGATGACATGTACCAAGTTTGGTCTTAATATAATAAAGCGTTGCAGAGATACAGCCTTACATCTGTTTTTGCAAGCGCTACATAAAATTAGTTTGCGTGGTATTCAAGAATGGTTTGACAAATCACCTTGAATTCCATACATTTTTGTCGCCATGGTCTGAAGATGATCTGGTTCAATTTTCGTGAAAATCAAAGCAACTATATAGAATGAGATCGAAAAAAGTAGGTTTTTAAAAAAATTCTAAATGGTGGAAAGATTTCCATGATGGAAAATGACATCATATGATGCAATCGAATCATCTCATGGTTCAAATGTTATTAGCATTAACCCTCTGGGGTCTAAGGGGTTTTTGGGGTCCTTGAGATGTTCTGACATGCCCTGACATTTGTGCTTTTTTCAGTTGCTTATAAACATATTAATGGCAAAGGTGTAATTACACTCTATTTAGCACAAACAGGGCTACCATAATATGTGAGCAACGTGCATGTACATGTTTGTATTTTTGAGAGAATAATGGTTATGCATGGTTATTGAAAAAACTAAAAACTAAAGTTTCTGAAATAAGGCCACAAAACACATACTAAATATGTGTCAATAAGACTTTTGACTAATGGATGTCGTTGCCTTTTTTCTTCAAAATGATGTGAAAATCATCCTGCCTAATCATTCACATAAAACAATACATTGATTTAAATCTTGTAAAACACTTTTTGTTTGGAAAGGCAATATGCGCAAAGGGCATCAACGATCCAACACCATCATGCATATTTAGTGGTTCACACCTGAGGAGACAATGGGGCCCACATACTTAATGAGCCATTCATTCAGGTGTGTCACCTATAGCCACAAGAAAGAATGCAAGAGCATTGGTTCACAGTTGGAAGCATCTCAATTTTATTTTATTTTTTCCACAAATTGTGCTTGCAAATTGTATAATATCCAAGGAAAACATGTCTAGTAATTGTGCAGTTAATTCTCATACTGTATTTTCAGTTTTGGAATATGTGTCCTCTCCCCAAATTTGTCAATAATAAAACACAATAAAAATTATTTAAAGAAAAGGCTTATATTTACCTTTTAAAATTTGTTTACATCTACCTTGCAAATATATATTTTTTTATTAAAAAGGTTACAATTACAACAACAATTCAAGTGTAATCTTTCTTTGTAAAAACTAAAGTATGCATTTTATTATACATATTTCAAAGTTAAGGATTCATTACTTTGAATATAGCCTACATTGACAAAACATACTATATTTGACATATTAGCAAAAATTGGCAAAGAAAAGCTTATTTGAGGTGGCAGATATTTTACACTAAAAATATATAATCTATCCAAAACTAGTCAACGAAATGTTGTCTTTCATATGTCTGTAACATAGGTCTTTCGTTTTTATTATAAGGAATATAAATGGTATTTTGCAGTTTAATACGTTGCTTATACAAATACATTTTATTTCAACATATTTTTACTCATCTCAGTATAGCAATATAGTTTGCTAAAAGCGGATCATTCATTCACACACAGAAACGCGATTCAAATGTAAACTGTCTTTTTGCGAGTTGTGGAAAACAGCGCGCATCTCTGCCATTCATTCATTCACACACAGTATTCCATCCTTTGCTCCTCGAAATACCAGCACTTCTGAGGTACATTTTCCATTATTATTATTACGATAGCTGCGAGACAGTGTAAACAAGTACAATGATCTGAATAAACTTGATGTGTTTTCTCGAGCTGATATGGGGGCGTTCACAGTTTGTATGGATTGCCTCATTCATTTGCGTTTGAATAGCGCGCACTCTCCGTGGGCGGGGTCACATTAAAAATAATTAGCTGAGATGAGAATGACTGACATCTCGCTCTTTTCATACAGATTACATAAACAGAGAATATTTGTTTTTTATAAAAATTACTTAATTTAAAAGAAGAGAATTCAAGCTTCATGCCTGTGTGTCTGTATGCCTGTTTGACTGAGAATTCGCTGAGTTATGGTTCATTTTCGGACGCGTTCCAGAATTGACTTCACTGACAGAGAGAAAGCAGAACTCACATCATGTTTATTTTTCTTTATTTGGCAAAAAGCACAACACTTTGCTTTTATTGTGAGTATACACAAAAATAATACACACTTAACAGGATCGATTGATGTATAACACAAGCATATAACATAAAAATTAATATTAGTATTTTGATTATTTTTTGCACTGATAAGGAAAAAAAACTAACCTATCGCGCCGGCGCGATAGCCGACCTCAGGGGGTTAACATAAGTTAAACTTTGGACAGTTGGTGGTGTTAGAGAGATTGAGTTAGAAACTCCAAATTTGCTATGGTGACTGATCTGACTGTCCTCTATCAGTGTGCCAAATTTCATAACTTTCCCTCAAGCTGTTCTATGGGCTACCATAGACGTCCATACGGAAGAAGAAGAAACGAAAGAAGAAGAATAATAAGAACGCCAACAATTTCAATAGGTGCCTACACACTTTCAGTGCTTGGCCCCTAATAATAATGAATAACTTTTTCACATAAAAAAATGGCCCCTAACATTTCATCCACAAAGCATGCATACAGCTCCCAGCATATACCGGGAGGCAACAGTCCAATCCATACCTCTCATTTCTTTTGAAACAAGGAGGTTGCATTACTGTATGTCTCAATAAGTGGGTAATATTACACAGCCATGTTATCTGAGAGAATTATTACATTCTTACTACTTGACATTTAACTATATCAATAAACACTCTGTGCTTTGTGCCGAAAGATTTGGCTTAGTCATCCCAGCCTTTAAAAGGTTCAGTATGAACATAATGGACCATGTAGTGAAGTTAAGTCTACATTTTGGATTTGCTGCTGGATTTTCTATCCTCCTCTCCTGCTGAGAGCCCATGGTGCAGAATAATAATAATAAAAAAGGAATGCCCACTCATTGAAAAACACTGATTTTCCAACATGTTTTCTTTGTCCCTGCTGGAGAAACAGCTTACAATAATACAGCAAATGACTGCTGTTTGGCAAACAATGTCCTCTCTTTTCTCCGTACATTCACTTCACACCCTCAGGGACCACTTTCTCTCCCAACTTGCAAGGTATCGATCTTTAAATATTTACCTTGAAAACGTCTGTAGGGTCAAGCCATGACTCTCCCTATGCGTGAAATATTCACCATTCCTCAATAATTAATGACTCTGTCCTTGCCTTGGCCTAGCATGAATGGGGCTCTACAGACAGTGTTGTGCATGTTTTATTGGTTGGTGTAGCCTGGGTATTGTCTGGGCTGTGACAAAATGCTGGCTCAGGTTAATT
This sequence comes from Vimba vimba, assembly GCA_022828995.1. NCBI lineage: Eukaryota > Metazoa > Chordata > Actinopteri > Cypriniformes > Leuciscidae > Vimba > Vimba vimba. Next base: position 22,771,635 of record CM040819.1, read on the forward strand.
GGGCCCTGGGCATTGGCAGCTGAGGAATTGAGAGTGGAAGAGGAAAGATTTTGTGTAAAAAATAAATCCTTGCTTCCTCCAGGCCAAGAAACAAAGCTTCTTTGGACCAGGAAAGAGAGGGACATTGTGGTAAAGTAGCTTGGTAGTCTTGGCTTTAGGGGAGTCAGTTTTCTAGGTGGTGATATTATTGATCTGCTCCTTCACTGAAATGTCTGCCGTGTCACGGCCGCCAACCCTTAATTGGGCATGGAAATGAATAAGACTTGTTCGACAAATCCCCTGTAAACCCTTTCACACTCTGTCAGCTGCACATCAGTGGTTATGCGATGGGGATCATTTGCTTACAAGCTAAATTGTGCTTGAGTATCTGTCCTGCTGTTCTTCCAAGCTGCTTCAGGCTCAGGTTGAGGACATCATAACCAGAGCCGATCCTGACCTTCCTGGGGCCCTAAGCAAAATTATGTTAAGGGGCCCTCCTACCTGACCCATGAGCCATGTAAACCATTTGCCAGTGCCAGTCACACCTGACACCCCAGCGCTCTCACTACTAAAATGTAATTCCTGATATCAGAAATAGACATTGTTACTAGAAAAAGTACAATCTTAATATCAATAATTCACATTTTAAATATTACAAATTTAATTATTGATATAAAAAATGCATCCTGTGAATGAATAAAAGCTAAAATGGCTTGCCATAGCATGTCACTGTGTTTTAAATGATAAAAGCAATACTTGATACTTGATGGTTATTATTTACTGAGGGATGTGTATCCATATTGACCAGTATGTCCAGCCAATCAACATTTTAAATGTAATATAGACTATAAATCAATAGTCAGTGTCAATACATTGCTTTCCATCTTGCTTTATTGCAGAGTTGTAACTAAACTGACTTGGAGACTAGATTATCATTGTCTTGTTTAAAAAGTATAGCTGCAGTTTATAAACAAACACCGTTGCCCTTTGTCGTTTATCAAACGTAATAAATAGTTGTAATCAGTCTGTCTGTCTGTCAGTCAGTCTATACAGGGTGGTATGGCTGCTATCTATCATGAGTTATTTCAGAAATATAGTTTTGGGGGAGTCGCACCAAAGACAGACTTTCAAACACACTTATTAATTTTAATTAGGAAAACAAATATCATAGATGGTGCATTCAAATCATTATATCTATGAATTACATTTTGGAATAAACTGATCTGTATGTTTTCACAGGAGAGAGAGAAAAAGGTGTAGTAAAAAGGTTTCAATGAATGATCTCATCTACTACCGAAGGTTCTTTTATGTTCCTCCCTGCTCTTTTACAGTTTTACTTATCTTGTTTATCTAAAATAACACTTTAAACCCTCCATCATTTCTACCCCACATATTTGCTATGGTGTTCACTGCATGAACCATCCCCAGATCTGAGCTGGCTTGCATAGAGCTCATGAATGTATTCACAGTCAGAGTTGATCCACACATCATTCATAATGCCGGTACTGCCCTGTGCTCGGCCTTTAGAGCGTCAGTGGTTCTGAAGGCAGAAGCAAACCCTTTGTGGCTATAGGACAGAGGCATTTTACACAACAAAGCAGAGCTCCCTGCATGCTCCCTGTCATGAAGAATAAACATGAGCAACAACATTTCAGTTGCCATTCTTGTCTGGGCCAATAGTCTGCTGCAGAAATCAGGAGGAAAATAATTACAATACATATCTAAATATACAATACTATATTACAACACAGAAATAATTTTGTTCAAATCAGCCCCGCACCACCATAATTTCAAAATGTCAAATGTTTCAGAAGAATCTGCATGCTCTTTCTATTCTTAGTGACCATGACTATCATAAAAACACGTATCATATCGCATGGCTAAGAGTGTGATATTGCGTTTATACAACAGTTTGACGGCACACGTAAGTAAATAAAAAAGAAACAACAACTGAGTGTCTTTAAAAACCCTCTTTTGTGCAGAACTACTTCCTTCCGCCATGGATTCAAATCTCAAGTTGACAGTTTGACAGTTGAGCCCAAGCCTTCATTACTAATTCTAAAACATCACTTTAGAACTAGTAACTAAGGATCGTTGAGTCGCTTCATTGAAGGCTGCTGTATTATATAGTACAGTATTATGGTATTATGAGGGAGAGATCAGCTAAACGAGTATATTACCTGCATCTGATATAGTATTCATTCTTCAGGTCGATGTCCATAATATTATATCCAAAAAATAATTTTGAATGTCTGCTGAGAAGTGATATAAAAGTGATATGTTCGTCTTTGTCTGTCCAATGACAGCGGTAAAACAACTTTAGACTCACTCATAAAGACAGTTGCCGCCATCTAATGTTGTGATAATGTAACTTTCACGATCTGTAAATATCACAATCCTTTCTCAATACCAAATACGCCATATTATTTATATAAAATAATATTTAATGAACAACAATATTTAAATGAACATCATATCCTTTATAAAATACAACAGGAAATAAACACAAGCAAAAAATTCAGTCAAACGTGTAAGCAGCACTCTATAGCCTAAATATGAACTATAGCCTAAATATAGAGTAATGAAACTTAATTTTCCCCTTAACCAAAATCGATTTGCTCTTGAACAAATCTTGACCGTTTGATATACCACAAATTAATTATATCTCATTCTCTGCGGGTACATGAGCGCTGAACGGCCGCTGACGGCCTGGAGCTCGCATCTACGAAAGCATACAACAACAGTAGCCTAGTATTTTTAAAATAATATGGTAGATTTACTCGACCGCCATGACAGTGGCGTAATACAATGAGTAATACAAAGGTGAAATGGTTTTACTGTGCTATTGTGCTATTACTGTGTGAATATAGCACGGCTAGAAAAGGCTCTCAGCCAATCAGATTCAAGAACCAGAAAGAACTGTTGTATATATTGTGTGTATATATATATATATATATATATATATATATATATATATATATATACACAGTATGTGTGTGTGTGTGTGTGTGTGTGTGTGTGTGTGTGTGTGTGTGTGTGTGTGTAAATTATTATGCAGCTCTCAACCCATAAATATAACAAATATAACAGGTGTTTGATGTTATTCATATTCAGCCTGTGCCAGAAGTGTCATATTTGATTTAAGAGCTCTGTAATGATTTGAGCTACATTTATGGTTTTATTTGGTCCTTTTTGGAGCTTGACAGCCTGTGATCACTATAAAATTGTTAAATGGAACAGAGCTGCATGAAAGTTCTTTAAAATTAAACTTTTGTGTACCACAGAAAAAAAAAAAAAAACAGCATTTGTGTTTAGAAGGCAATAATGACAGGGTTGTTGTTTGTCCTTTTTTATTTATTTTTTTTGCAGTGGAGGGGGGTGGGGGTGTTGGGGTTGTGGGGCAAGTCCTTTTACATTTGACTGTCTATTTTATTATTCTTGTTACACTGTGTTATTTGCATATAATAGGTCAATTAAATATTATTAAAGCGGTTTCAGTCATTTTGCATCCACAACAAAATGATTGAGGTTTTTGTACTGCGGTATTCAGAGATCACTTATCCTTGGTCTGAAGGTTTTTACAGCAGTGAATACAAAAATCATGCATATAAGTTATTTATCAGACATTAAATAAAAAATAAATAAAAAGAAAAAAAAGTAAAAAGAAAACTTTCAATGACTTGAAGCTCTTTAATGTGACTTCCAAAGCTTTAATCAAGATTTGAATAGCAGCTTCTTAGGATGACATAACGGACACAGTTAAAAGGTACTTTAGGTGTTATATAGTCATAGTTTTACTGCTGTATACAATAATTGAGTCACCACAGAACAACATGTACTGATCTATTTTACAGACTCAGTGGTTCTTTTATCAGTATAAGAAACCAACTCAGTCTGCTTTGAGAAAAAACGTCTCCATTTTATGCTAAACATGTTTTATTTACCTGGCAGTCAAATGCTCTGAAATATGTTTGAGCAGAACCCACATCATTTACTGATTCAGGGTTATAATTCAGACTTTATCCCCTGGAGCCCTTGACAATACAATAAATAAAACTCTTGATATGCAGTATTCAAAGCTTATTTTTTGCCTATAAGTGGCATTTTCTGAGCATGTTGGTAGGTGAAGATATGACTCATGAGATAGCTAGAGGCTGAGTCTGATCTGTTTGTGAGGGGTTGCTGTGTGTATATAGCATGGGTAATGTGCTCCGAGACAGAGATGAATTCAATTAAACACTTATATGACCTATTTTTAAAACTAGTGTTCTGTGGCACCATGCATGGACACAGGTCCTGAGGTTTAATGAAAAATAGATGTCACTATATTAAACAACTAAGTCAGACTTTGATACATCCCTATTGCAGGCTTACGTTGCTTTAAAGCATTTGACCTGAGATAAGACAGGGTCAGATTACTGATGAGGGAAACAAAGACATGTCTTTTAAGATGTATTTAATCTATGGCTTTGATATTTGACTACAATAAAGTCTTTTTTTTTTCATTTCTCTCTCATCTTTTGCTTTGTACTCTTTGATTTTTCATTCTCTGTCTCCTATTTCTGTCTCTGTTCATTAGTTAATTAGTTGCACCTTCATGTTTCTGCAGTCAAATGAATGATGACTCTCCATTTATCTAGTAGAAACCCATCGGCACACATTTTATAATTATGACATGATAGTTAAGGTTTTTTCTATTTCATTTATTGTAAACTGAAATATAATCAAAATGTGTGATAAAATGTTGTTTTCAAGAAAAAAAAAAGATAAAAAAATAGGGTTTTCTATTTTAATATATATATATATATATATATATATATATATATATATATATATATATATATATATATTGAGAGAGAGAGAGAGAGAGAGAGAGAGAGAGAAAATAGTTAAATGTAATAGTTCTTATATAACTATTTAATTCCTGTGATGGCATAACTCAATTTTCAGTAGCCATTATTATAAGGTGCATTCATGCCATGTTGTACTTACCGTAATTACAAGATTTCAACTGTTCACGTCCTCCTAGAGCTCGTAATTACACTTGCAAGATGGCAATATTCTAAGAGCTCCTACTTGTACCACGTGACCGCTGCATATTTATTTAGGTGTTGGTAGTGTTGCCATAGAAACACATAATTCGAGGATGTGAACAGCTCTGAATAGAACATCACATGTGTCATCTTGAGACTACGATAATTACGACATGGCGTGATCACAGCAACAAGGTGTGTTCGACATCGACTGTGGCTGGATGTAATCGATTGGCGAGAGTTCCCAATAGCAGGCAGAGTTGCAGGCAGGGAGGAGCTGAAAACGGAGACATGAAGTCGGACACTTTCTGCTTCCCGACCGCTCATTCCATTTAATACTTTATGTACTGCTAAATACAGCGTCTGTTTGTGCAAGAATAAAGTTCAACAAAAGCCTATACTATTTAAATACCAATGTAGTGGAGTCTACTTTTTTTATCAGTTTTATTTTGATAAACATGACACAATATAACATTGCAACTACATGAAAAGAGCTTTTACTGTTATAAAAAACAGATTTGTGAGCATTAGTGGAACTGAAAGTTTGAGAATAAACATGAAACACACGTGATCGTTGCCATGCAGTGAATCCGGGCAATCGTGGAACACTTGTGTTGTCATGGGGCTGCGTTCAGCCCCAACAAAAAGATGAAAAACATTTTTTAAATGGAAAGCTGAGAAGGCCATTCTTTGTGTTCTTTTTGAATAATTTTCAGAGCCTAATGAAATCTGTATAAATACGTGTTTAATACTGCAAAATACGCTCACAGTCACTGTCCTTGCCATCCAGAATAAAAGAGAACATACCAATCAAGTGAAGGGATTTGTGGAAACTGTGGTTCCTAATTATTGTGATCCAACACTTGCATTTCAGGATGAAAAGACACACATTTCAGGTGAAGGATAATCCACTTCTTACCTCCGAGCCTGTGCTATGATCCATATGACCTTATTATTTTTATTGTGAGTATTAGACTTATCATTATTGCTGATCACTGTTGATATGCTAGGCTATATTTTTTACTATAAAACTCTCAAGACAAACGTTCTAATATCTTCAATTGTTGCGTATACCGAGCTGCAGCGGACATATTTGTAAACTACTTTATTGGACCCATTGTTCGAGCAGTCTCTTTAATACCGCGTGGTTTATATACATGTTGCTGCTGACTGGGCTGACATTTTTGACACACCCACCAAACAAGAGAAAACGTATCTCAAACCCTGTTGCACGCCGTTGCACACCATTTCCAGGAAACATGTTGTTCAACACGGAAACCAAACGTTGCAAAACGTTGCGCACTGGTTTGAGCTTGAACGTGCCCCTGAGCTCTTGCAGCCGCTCTGGAGAAGCTGCGCAGAATGAACCAGCTGGCTGCTCTCGAATCGCTCTCGCAGTAATTTGATGGCATACGTCACAGTCACGTGGCGTCGACACTGTCTCAAGTCGGACACAATTTCTAACTGGCATGCACTACTTCTAGTCACCGATCGGTCTGCACAGAGCTGCATGAAGTCGAACAAGCCTCTTGTTTAGTCCTCGTTAACTTGAGTGTGCTCACCTGCTTCTCATGTGTTCCTTTATATTGTGCTCCTTTTCTTCATGTTCTCTGCTGGTTGGTTGCATGTGTCATGATGTGCAACTGTGTGTTATTTTGTGCTCAATTGTTTATTTTGTTTTGCAAACAGTCTTTAGGGGATTCGTTGTGCCTGTGTTCTCTTGTTTGTTCCAGTTCTGTCTGCATGCTGAGATCCCCTGGCTGTTATTCGCTCTCTGCCCAGCAGTTCAGTCGGTGCAGGATTTAAGGAAATCTTGACCCAGCAAACACAGAACGTTGGCACAATGTACCCAACCTTCTAACAACGTTTTAACAACATGGCCAAAAGGTTGCTATAACTACGTTGTGTGGTGAAGATTGTTACATCGTTGTCACAATGTTGACACTGAACCACTGTTCAGGGCCATTGCTTAAGGTTGTGCCTAGGCCCTAGGGTGTCTGGACAACCACTGGGCGACATACAGGGTATACTGCCCTGAAGCGCTAATCAGCCTTTTAAATTTTAACCGACCGTTGGCCCGTCTCATTCTTCATCGAGCAAGGATACTTGAGAATTGCGTTTAATTTACCTCAGATAAATAAAATACGTAATTATTTAAACACAACCTACAACTTCCTTGTCTAATGTGACATGTATTTGTTCAGTCTAACTGAAGGGAAAGAATAACGTTAGCTGATAATTCATGGAGTTTGCGATCTTGTGTAAATTACAGTACCAGTGTATGCTAACGTTAGCTATATTTCTTTTAGTATTCAGATATCCTTTAATCCTTACTGTTAGGAAAAGTGTTGAACATCTCTGGTCAGGTGTGACAAATATTTTAACTTTATGCCAAAAGTTATGAGCCATAATGTTATGAAGTTATGAAGCCAAAATTACTTTAATGATGAGTAATTGACATTTCAGCACTCCTTGAACAGACAGCGACTTAAGCGCATTACACGTTAATGTTTTTTCCTTTTTTTGAAAACGCACAGAGAAAAAAAAAAAACACTTGCACACCTGTTTATTTTTTCATTTGATTTGTCTGCTATTTATACTATCATGTCTGCTCATGCTATACTCACTGTATAGTCCTGTCATGTGAAGCTTTTGGAAGTGCAATGTGATTACCATAATGCAGGTTTAATAAAGTTGAATTAGCTAACCTATGTAATTTTTACTCTTCAAAGTGTACACTTGCAGGTGTTGATTATAATTAATTGTAGGCCACTGTTAGGCCCATAAATAATAATAAGGATAAACTTATATAATGATCTAACATCTGACTAATTAAAAATTATCCCTCACAGAACCGTGACAACACCGTCATAGAAGGTTAAAAAAAAAAAGTCTCATCAATTTCATTTTTAAATTTCTTAGTCATAGGATGAGATTTTTTTTTTTTTATTACTACCCCTGGAATGTATAAAGATGGTCAAATTGACCCGTATTCAATTTCTATGGAATTGACTCAACTCAGTATTTTTGGATACATTTTTTTTCAATAATATTTTTTTATTTTCTGTACCAAATTAGCTCAAGAGAGAAATATGAATAACTAATTATAACTTGTGAAGTTCTAATTATAAATATTTGTATCAGTTAATCGAATTAACTTGATGTAGCTGAATTAATATTACAATCTATTAATCTGTTCATCCACCAAATAACTCTTTCTTAGCTGTTGGTGCCGATAGCCTCGCGGGCAAGTGCGCCGACATAGCACTGTTGTGCTTTGGGAGACCAGATTTTGAGTCCTGGCTTGTGGACCTTTCCCAATCCCGTCCCAATCTCTTTCTCTCTCCCACCTCACTTCCTGTCTAGCTAATGTCCCATCCTAATAAAAAAAGGCAAAAAAAGGTTTGATCAATATCATTAAATTGACATTAATTCATAAACACATCAGAATCACCTCACATGAATATGCACAAATGTTTTATTTAACTAATTCACAAACACATAACTAATCTAAACAAACACATACACGGGTAAAATGAAAAGTGAAAGTTACTGAAAAACCGGAACAGAACAGAGGAATGAAGCTATGTAAAGAGTCATTTAACAACCTTGAAGAAATATCAGTTCCTTACCACAAAGTTCCTTTGTTAACAAAGGGGTTCACAACTGGTAACACTTTATAATAACGTTCAGTTGTAAGTCATCAATAAGTGGTTAGTTAATGATGAACTAGTCATTTACAAAACATATATAGATGATTAGCAAGTGATATGCTAACATTTTATATATGTTTTGTAAATGCCGTTACAAGTCATTTACAAATGATTAGTAAATGATTAACTAATCATTTATGAAACATGACTATGTGTTCATAAATGATTAATAAGTGATATGTTAATTATTTATTAATGTTTTGTAGATTCAGTTATAATAAGTAATTTACGAGTAATAAGATAATGATTAACTAATCGTTTACAAAACATGACTATACGTATCATAAATGTTCAATAAATTGTTACTTTTTTGAATGGTTTGTAGATTCAGTTATAAATTATTTACAAGTGATTAGATAATGATAAACTAATAATTTACAAAACATGACTATACGTTTATAAAGGATTATTAAGTAATAAGCCCACAACAATTTACAAATCTGTCATAAGTTAACTTTAAAAAAATAGCATATCATAAAAGTATCAAACAGATCCTTAGTAAATGGTTATTAAGTTACTAGTTAATATATTATTAATCACTGAAATGTCAATGTACCATTATCTCAATAAACAATTGTTAATCATGAACAAATGATGATCAAAACATTAGTAAATGATAAGTATATCATGTTTTGATGCATCGTTAAAGTTGTAAGCTGGTTGGTTAAAACCCACGAAAATGCAATTATGCTAAAGCTATATATATATATATATATATATATATATATATATATATTTTAAAGAATAATAAATTACTAGTTGTCAAATGAATAAACATTTTAAAATGACTTAAAGTCGGGATTGCAATGCGTTAAGTTAAATCCTTTCACTCATCAGTGCAGATTTGTGTTCTGTGTGGGATCTAGTGATGTGAACTGGTTTTACCTTCCACTGAAGCTAATTTGGGTGGGTTTCTCCATCCCCAATGTCACTTCTCTGTGTTTTACGGCCCTGACGAGAACGTCGGTCTCCTCTGCTGTGAACCGCTCCTGGTGTGCGTCTGGCAAATCCGCTGTTATAATAGCAATCCGCCATGGAACATGTCTCTCTGATTGGTTTATTTCACGTTACACCCAAACCACACCTATGAGTAATGAAGCTACTTCAACCCATTTTAGATTTGCGTCAGGCGCAAGAGTCATTTATCCCGCTGGTATAATAGCAACAGTGCCCGAGATCCACCCACAAAGTTACTTGCGTTTTGCGTTTGATGCTTGCGTTTCAGATTATTCAAATAGGGCCCATAGTCCTTGAATGTTATTGAATGTCATGCTCAAAAAATAATGTGATCAATGAGTTTATGAGAGGACACAAAAAATGATCATAATAATTAAATTATTATTATGATAAATCATAATAAAAGTCTTTATGTCTACTTGCACACTTTAGCCAAAAAGGAAAAGAAATTAGAAAATACGTAAGACAAGTGGGTAAGTAAGAAAAACAAAAACCATGTGGTACTGGAACTACCCCTAACTTACTTGGGTATAGCTATTCAGCAAAGGAAACATGACAAACTGACAGTAAACATAAAGATCACTTTTTTACATTTTACCACATTTTCACTATTAAAGTAACAAACCTTTTAAGAAAGCTTATCTCTGACAATAGAAAAATTATATTTATTCGGATGAGTTCATAACTTTATTTTGGTGTTATGTGTCAAAGTATTAATCTTTCTCTCTCTGCATTAGACAAGAAGAAAAGTAGTGCTGGGATAGATGTTTCGGATGCCCTCAATGACTCAGAGTTTTCTAACTCATCAGAGTCATTCAAGCAAGCAGCATCTTACTTCCCTACATCATCTTCCTTGTCTTCTTCATCCTTCTTCTCCTCCTCCTCCTCGTCATCTTCTGATTATCAGAGAAAGTAAAAAAGCGCAACAAGTACAAGAAAAAAAAAAAAAAAAAACAGAAGGGGAAGAAGAAGAAGAAGAAAGAGAAGATAAGGAAGGAAAGAAACTTTGTAAAGAGAGGTAAGTAGTGTTAGTTTTGATCATCTTTAGCTGAGAAGTTGATTGGTGGCTGGATCAGACATAAGAGTTTAGTGGGGAGAAATCTTTATTCAAGGGGACAGTGTAGATGTGTAGACAGTGTCATGTAGGACCTCCTTATGGAGAGCCTGCAATACACAAGATAAGAGACAAAAAATGTAGTGTTATTGTAATTATTAGACCTTTGGTTCACAGTACGCTTCAATGATACAACTGGTGTTTTTGTTTGCATTTTTGCAGCTGTGAATCCAAATCAGGTTGTGAAAAGATGCAAAAAGATCTTACGTCAGTTCAGGCATGGGAAGAACTTGAGGTCTTCCTACAAGGCTGTCGGAGTGGACAGAAACACAGTGGTCGCCAGTGCTGCAATTGCAGAACTTGCCATTGTGTCACAAACAAAGTATGAAGAACTCCTTCAAGGCTACTCCAGAGGCCAGAAGCTGCAGACCTTTATCCAGAAGTGTTCAGATGCCTTAAGCAATGACCCAGCACTTTTGTCAGAGGTTGATCAGTTGAAAAAGAATGGAAAGGTTCTCCCCATAATTAAGAGAAAGTAAAAAGTAGGGTGCTGTGCCAGTATGGCAACGTTATAGGCATTAATACATGTTTAGGAGGAACATATTCCCCTTAAAGTGTTGAGATATGTGGTAAGTGTTGTTACCAAAGTTACCGTTTGTCATGAGGAGATTATAGAAATGCAATTTTTTTGCAAACATTATTTTTCTTTTGGTTATTTGTGTGTTTGTCAAAATTTGTTATAAGTTGTTACATTTAATAGAAATTATGCTATTTTTTGACTGCATTGTTGAAATAAATGTTATTCTGCTGTCACATTTAAGCAAATGACACAACATTTTTAAGAAAAAACAGTGTTTTAAAATAAAACTAAACCATGATAACGGATTATTTTTTGACAGTCCTACATCAATGCATGTTGATTACAAAGTTTCAGGCGTAGTGCAACCACGCAATGTTCGAGAAATCTAATATCGGTGTAATCTTTGCGAGGTCTCACTCACAACTCACAACTTTGTGTTGGGTGATCCAGGCACACCTTTACCAAAATAAAATATTATGGAAGTCATTTTCAAACTGTAATTATACCATATTTTATTTATTAATATTATGGCTTCATGTTGATTTAAAGTTTTTTGTTTGTTTGTTATTAACTAATATCTTTATCTTTTAACTAACACTTACACATCCAGCACAAAATTAAAGAGATGTATGAGCTAAGGATGTTCTCTGACCCCAAGATGTGAAGCTTTCCTGATGACAACCCCCGTACATCCTACGCAACAGGGTGGGCGGACCCCAATCGCCGTCCTGATAAACTCTGCGCCGGCTCAGCCTCAGTTATCGCACACAACCCTGGTTTTCCTAACTGAAGGGCTCTAGCTCTACTAGCCGCGGACTGCTGTGCTACTGCATCATCTCATTGATCAAAAGTTGAAGGAAAAAGTTGAAAATCCTGTTTGCCTGAACCTGACGCAAACTACGCTTCTACGAGTCACACTTTTAACCCAAAAACACAAACCCTGGATGACTGTGCCGCAAGGACTCACTCAGGTGATTCCAGGAACTAACAGCATCTTTCATCATCGAATAGTGGACTATTCGAAAAGTTGAAAAAATGGCGATGCAAAACCTGATGGAGAACAAGTATCATCCGGTGTGTGAGTGCGCCACGGGCAAAGAGTGTCCTTTAAGAGCTACGCTAGACTGTATGTTTAAAGATCATTTTAGAGGCCAAATGGCTGACTTGATGCACAGAATCATCGATGCTGCGTGTGATATGAAAAACGGCTGTGCGCAGAATACCAAACGTGTGACAAATCTCAAAAATGAAATGGATGTCGTAAGAGGCCTGACAAAGTCATGGACTGATGGAACACCCATGTTTTTTAACGGCAAAGAGCCGAATGGCATAATCCTCAAAAAAGTTCTGGATGTGTTGCGTGCATGTTCTGATGAATTCGAAATCACAGAGATACTCGCCATTTGTACTTTTGTAACGGATCTCTGTGTGTCACTGGTGTCAAAAAATGCAAAAACTGACGTTGGTGAATTAGTTGAAAGTCTGGTCAACTATACCCTAGAGCAAGACATGATAGCCTGCAGATATTTTCTATTCTGGTTAGACCATCTGTAAATGTCGTTATTGTTTGACTTTACTTTATGTACATAATGCCGGTCTATCATTTTCTTCACTACTTCAATGTATACTCAAAAGTATAATGTTGAAATAAAAAATTCTGAATGAAAAAATGTCTGAGCTCATAAAAATAGTATTATAATAGTGTGATAATAATAATATTTAGAATAATTAAAAATACTACATGATTTCAAAGATTAAATATTTAAATATTTAAATATTTAAATATTTGTTTTCTGCATTTTAATTACTGTATTCCCGAGGTGGCAACCATTTCCAAGATGTGAATACCTGAAAATGTGTGGTGATTTTTCAAATGATTCAACATTTGCCCACTGTGTACAGAACAGAAAAAAAGGACATTTTGTGGTGCTGAACAAAATTAGATTAGATTAGTTCCTGCATCATAGAGGGAGGAAGCACCTACCCCGTATGTTGACCTTCTATCTGTTCAGGAGTTCTTTTAATAAGAATAAGATTAATAATTTTTTATATAATTTTTTAAGATTATTAATAATAATCTTTTAATATTTTTTTAATAAGATTATGTGTTCTGTCATAGACGACTAGACACTAGTCATGGGATGTCCAGCAGAGAGAAGGGCTTGAGTGGACACACCCTGTGGTCACATTTTTATGTCTTCATCCAGAGTTTACCCGCCACCGCAAACCTCCTGTCGTCCTCTCACTCTGCCTTTTCCCCCGCTTCGCAACGTAGCCATCCTACAGCTTTCCGCCCCTGCGACAGCCGTAACATCGACCACCACGGCATCCGTTTCAGGCCAAACGGAGGAGTAGGTGGGTTACTTAAACATGGCATTCAGCAACCTGGCCCCCTCCAGCCCCATTTCCTACCGTGGAGTTGAGGATATGTCTCACCAGCGACCTCCGGCTTGTCACAATCCTGGCATGCGTGGGGAACAGGAACGCCTTGACACCTTTCATAATTGGACTCTTGCTACAGTAACTCCAGCCGAGCTTGCCAAAAGTGGTTTCTACTACCTTGGTCAGGGCGACAGAGTGGCTTGCTTCAGTTGTGGAGGCCAGCTTAGCAACTGGGAACCGGGAGATTGTGCAGTATCAGAGCACCAGAGGCATTACCCCAACTGCTGCTTCGTTCAAGGTGACCGTGCAGATAATGTACCTTTATCTGGTGGCGGCCTTTCCAATGTATCTAACTCGGCAATGCAACAGTGTGAAGAAAGGTTGCTCACATTTGTCAACTGGCCCTCAAGAATAACTGTTAGACCAGACCAATTGGCTAAGGCTGGTTTTTACTATGTTGGTCGTAATGATGACGTGAAGTGCTTTTGTTGTGATGGTGGACTCAGATGTTGGGAGTCTGGTGATGATCCATGGGTAGAACATGCTAAGTGGTTTCCAAGATGTGAATACCTGTTGCAAGAAAAGGGCCAAGAGTTTGTTCATCAGAATCAAGCAAGATTTCCAAGACTATTTGAACAGCTATTGACTAATGGAGACAGCAACTCAAGAGAATTTGTTGATCCACCTGTTGTACACCTGGGTCCTGGAAAACACTGTTCAGAAGATGCAGTGATGATGAACAATCCTGTGGTGAAGTCTGCTTTAGAGATGGGATTTGAACGTGGCCTGGTGAAGCAAACCGTTCAGAGCAAAATTCTCGCAAGTGGAGAAAATTACAAAACCGTTCAAGAGTTGGTGTCTGATTTACTAAGTGCAGAAGATGAGAAGAGAGAGAGGAGGAGCGAGAGCTTCTTGCTGAGGAAATGGCATCAGATGGTTTTACTTTTCTTAAGAAACATCGTCTTGCCATGTCACAGCACCTAAAAAGTGTGCAGAGCTTAATGGACCATCATCAGGAGAACGTCATCTCACAGAAAGAGTATGACATTATTCGTAACTGCACTACAGTCAAGCAGCAGACAGGGCAGCTCATTGAGTTAGTCCTGTCGAAAGGAAGTGCAGCAGCAGAGGTCTTCAGCAACTGGATCAAGAATAATGATGTCTGCCTGCTGAGAGAACTGATGGCCCAGACAAATGAAGCTGCATCACCGAGTCAAGATCTTTCAGACTTGCCTATGGAGGAACAGTTAAGAAGACTTCAAGAGGAGCGCACATGCAACGTTTGCAGGGATAAGGAACTTTAAATCAACATGAAGCCATAATATTAATTAATAAAATATGGTATAATTACAGTTTGAAAATGACTTCCATAATATTTTATTTTGGTAAAGGTGTGCCTGGATCACCCAACACAAAGTTGTGCGTTGTGAGTGAGACCTCGCAAAGATTACACCGATATTAGATTTCTCGAACATTGCGTGGTTGCACTACGCCTGAAACTTAGTAATCAACATGCATTGATGTAGGACTGTCAAAAAATCATCCGTTATCATGATTTAGTTTTATTTTAAAACACTGTTTTTTTCTTAAAAATGTTGTGTCAGACGTATTGGGTAGCATGATTATCTTGTTTAATTGTGTATTAAGTCCATATTTATCAGGTTGATATTTGTAGAAATAAGCACAATACATTTATAAAACAAGTTAATGGCCTTGTGTCAGAACACAACAGGTATGAAGATATGTTTGGTTTTTAACTTTTTATTCTAACTTTAAAGCTAGATTATCCTTTGAAAAGTGTAATACAGTATTTGATTTTTACACATTCGCCAACTGGCCTAAACTCTTGACCCCTGAAGTTATGACTTCTGAAGGCCTCTCATGTGTACATTCACTCGGTTGAAAAATGGTATTTTGTATTTAAACATCTGAAATTAAACATCTGAAATTTGTCTGTATTCATAAAATATGTCCTCACTGGTGTAAAATGACCTCTGCCAATGATCTGACTTATCCTCGTAGGCAAAGAATTTCTTATCTTTATTTACATGGGACGGGTAAGTCCATGGAAGCTTCCATGTCGTTCCGCCATCTTGAAAAACTATAATGGCAGAGAGGGACAAAAAGCACTAGCTACCTCAACACGTTTCATCACCAACGTGTGTTCGTTCAGAGCCAGCTGACTGAAACCAGCTAAAGCGGACAAGGAGATCAGTGAGAGGCGCTTGTCATTGCCCCGGGACATTTGAAAGGCTGCACTGCATGGTACAATATAATGCAGGATCATAGTTATGCAGAGCCGCAGGAGAAGGAATCCTCGTGGCCAAAAAGCAAAAATTTAATTTATCGGGATGTAAATAAATATCGGGATAGCTTTTCCCAGGTGGAAAGAGCTAATGAAGGAGAAAGACTTTAAAAGGGACGCTGAAGTTGCCTGCTTTCTTCTCGACAGGTAAGTCAAAGTTACGTTCTAAATGACAAGCTTTTTTCATTGCTTGGTTGTGTAAAATATTTTTTTAGGCAGCATAACAGTACAACATGTATAGTTAAACTCGATGATGTGCTATTGGAAGACATGTTGTTGGTGCTTCAACAACATGTCATTATGTGCCAAGCTTCTTGGCACATAATGGTTACCGTAGTTGCAATACGCATTTGAAAAGCGAGGCGCTATCATGATTTGAATTAAGACGAGTAAAATTAAATATCTGCTCAAGAATTTATTTAGCTAAAACTTTGTTTACATTTTATTAATTAATTGATTTATTTATTTCATTTTTGAAAATGTACAAATGTAGTTTTCTGTGATGGTCGTGTATAGGTGTATGGGATATAATATGCAGTTACAGTACAAAAATCATTATGGCTATGAAACCCCCCACCATAAAAATTGAAACCCCCGCATGGACAAAAAATGTTGATTGAATCTTTTCATATAAATGAGATATAAGAAGACTAAGTACAGTTTTTCAACAATCTAAAGTTTTTCAACAGACACTGTTTAATAACAATTATACTTTAGGTCACCGTTAAACAAAATCATTACAGTAATCTTCTAAAAGATAAATAGAAGGTATGAATGTATTCAAACTTTAAAGATTTCATTTAAACAATCTTTCATTTTAGATCATATTTAAACTTTTACGATTATGCTTTGAAATAAATTTAGTGTGAACAAAACTTTGGCTCTGAATGATATTAAAATTATTTATTTATTTATTTCATTTTTGAAAAATGTACAAATGTAGTTTTCTGTGATGGTCATGTTTAGGTGTACATGATTGAATATGCAGTTACGGTACACAAATCATTATGGAAAGCCCCCACCATAAAAATTGAAACCCCAGCATGGACAAAAAAATGCTGATTGAATCTTTTCAAATAAATTTGATTTAAGACGACTAAGTACGGTTTTTCAACAGACATTGTTTAATAACAATTATACTTTAGGTCACAGTAATCTTCTAAAAGATAAATAGAAGATGCATATGTATTCAAACTTTAAAGATTTCATTTAAACAATCTTTCATTTTAAAAGATCATATTTAAACTTTTACGATTATGCTTTGAAATAAATTTAGTATGAACAAAACTTTGGCTCTGGAAAGGACCTTGTAAGCAGCCTATCAGTGAGACAGCCTGAGGGTTCACAGTTTCTAAATGTTTTCATTGTTGCTCTCTCTGAAGATAGACCTATGTGGTCATTTTATCACAGATACAACTTAAGGAATTATTGAACATTTTCACAGGTGTGAGATGACTTGTGACGCTTCAAATTTCAAATTATTTTACATACCTATGATAAATAAAAAAATATACTTTAAGTTCAAGTCAAGTTTTTCCACAGACCATCATTGTAGTATATTTGTTTTTTTGTTTTTAATAAGACTTTTAATAATTTATTTAATTTAATTTAAAACATCTTTTATTTTTTAAAAGATATCATTTAAACTTTTAAGATTATACTTTGAAATAAATTCAACACCTGATATCTTGATCACTGAAGTCAGAGACCGACAGAAGGTGCTGTGAGAGAGAACCACTCTGTGATTTTCTATTATATATTTTCTATTATATATTTTCTATTATAACCATTTAATTTATATACTTTTAAAGAACAGAATGTTTTTCAACATTAGTTTAATTAGCTAGATATTTATTTTATATTATATAATTTATGTACGTATAAAGAACTGAATGGTTTTTCAACTTTTGTGTGAAATATACAACATTATTAGGAAACCCCTGTTTCTCACTGTAACCTCAGGAATGCACACACACACACACACACACACACACACACACACACACGTGCACCGCGCTGGAGAGGCATTCAGGAAAAAACAATCTTTTGTATTACAACTTTTAATAATTTATTGAATTTAATTTAAAACATTTTTAAAAAGAACAGAATGTTTTATGTAAGATGATTTTATTTATTCAAAACTAAAACTAAAACAATTGGACCAATAAGATATTTATTTTATAAGCATTTCATTATATACTTTTATAAAGAACTGAATGGTTTTCAACTTTAGTTAAATTAGCAAGATAACTATTTTATATTATACACTTTTAAAAAGAACAGAATGTGTTATGTAAGATGATTTTTTTGAACCTGTTTCATACATTGCATTGTTTCATAAGCTGTATGCTTTTTTCTTCAACTCTCTAAACATTTAACTGATTGTTTCATAAGTTGTATGTTTTTTCTTCAACTCTATAAACATTTAACTGATTGCAATTTTTTTTTTTTTGTGGCTCCATTTTATTTAAACTGAAATGGTTGGCTCAGTGGATAGTTCTACATTTATTTAAACTTTTTGTGTGAGGTTTTAGTAAGATCTTTATTTTATAATCATTTATATTCTTTTAAAAGAACTGAATGGTTTTTCAACATTTGTGTGTGAGATAAAGTTCCACAGTTGTTTCCTTATCAGTTTCACATTACAGCCCAGATACGCTAAGGAATATGTAGGAGGGTCCTGTGATACCAAGCTTAAAAAAATAAATAAATAAAAAAAAAACTTCTGTCAATATCAAAAGGCATCAAAAGGCATCAAACAATTAATACTAACTGTCACAACATGACATATTGTTATAACACTTTCTGTCAATATCAGAAGGCATCAAAAGACTTCAAACAATCAAAACTAACTGTCAAAAACATGATCAAGGGCTAACCGGGTCAAAGGTTAACCCTTTGATCTCCTTTGATCTCATTTGATCTCCTTTGATCTCATTTGATCTCCTTTGATCTAATTTGATCTTCTTTGATCCTATGCCAAAAGGGGCGGGCACCTGTCACTGGAAGGGGTGGGGCACCTGTCAATCAATCATTTTTTGACAGGTGGTATAGGATATCAACTACTGAGTTCCATTGTCAGAATCAATTTCATATGGAAAAACGTACTCGGTTACTAACGTAACCTCGGTTCTCTCTAGAAGAGGGAACGAGTACTGCATTTTTTGTAAAAACGCTACGGGAAAAACTCTTTTTTCACGAAATACTGAAGCAAAAAATTATCCTTAATTTTCCATATATGTAAAGCGCGTTGCAGCAGTACACAGCTATGGCGAGACAGCTTGCTCGCTCATTGGCTGTTCTGCGGCAACTGCATAAGCCTATCGAGCGAGGCCTGAAGTGACGTCCTTAACGACCTTAATTCCCTATATTGTAGCGTCCGCAGACGCAAAACATGACCTCACAGAGAGAGTCTAGAGACAAAAGGGGAATCCCTCCGTCCTTATATGGCCGCGTCCGCAGACACGAATATGACATCACATAGACAGGGTGGGGAACCTGAACTAATGTGGGAAATGTGGGTCTTACACAATTCTGCCCATAAAACAGTCGGTAGCGCGCTGCGCATGCGATTTCAGTGTTCTAGTTAGACAGCTGATTCGACTACACCGATAGTAGCTTAGCCTGCAAGGCGGGAACCTCTAGGTTGTAAAACCTAATAAATGTAGACGGCGAGGCCCAGCCTGCCGCCATACATATGTCCTGTAAGGAAATCCCGCTTGACCAAGCCCACGAAGAGGCGACGCCTCTCGTGGAGTGCGCTCTAACGCCCAACGGGCACTGGAGGCCCTTGACAGTGTAAGCCAGCGCTATGGCGTCAACTATCCATCTGGATAGGCTCTGTTTCGAAACAGCCATTCCCTTGGAACGTCCACTGAACGAGACAAAGAGCTGCTCAGTCTGTCTGAAGACAGCAGAGCGGGACACGTAAGCTCTTAAAGCCCTAATGGGGCAAAGAAAACTTGAGTCCCCTTCCTCACTTGATCCCGGCAGGGCAGACAGGGAGATAACCTGAGCCCGAAACGGCGTGTTGAGGGATTTTGGCACATAACCATGCCTAGGTTTGAGTATGACTTTAGAGTCATTAGGTCCAAACTCTAAGCACGCTGGGCTCACGGACAGCGCGTGCAGGTCGCCTATGCGCTTCACCGAAGCGAGAGCCATCAAAAACACTGTTTTAAAAGACAAATGTTTGAGGCTAATAGATTGGATAGGCTCGAAAGGGGCACCTTTCATGGCCGCCAAAACCGTAGAAAGGTCCCACATAGGGACTGAAGGAGGTCTGGGAGGATTCAGCCTCCTAGCTCCCCTGAGGAAGCGGATGACTAAATCGTTCCTTCCTAGTGACTGACCTAGCGTTGTTCCAGAGAACGCTGCAATAGCCGCCACATAAACTTTGAGCGTGGAAGGGGATCTGCCCTTATCCAACAGCTCCTGTAGGAAGGAGAGGACCTCCGTCACCTCACAGTTGAGGGGTGATAGGCCCCGAGCTGTACACCAGCCGGAGAAAACCGACCACTTCGAGGCATAAAGCCGCCTAGTCGACGGTGCTCTAGCCTGAGTGATGGTATTCATCACTCCCTCTGCGAGATCAACGGATATCCGTTGAGCGCCCACACATGAAGGGACCACAACTCCGGGTGTGGGTGCCAAATCGAGCCCCCGGCCTGCGAGAGGAGATCTCTCCTCAATGGCACAGGCCATGGAGCGATGTCTGCTAACTGCATCAGGACTGGAAACCATGCTTGGTTCTTCCAGAACGGTGCTACAAGCAGTACTGAGCATTTTGTTTCCATGACCCGCTCTAACACCTGAGGCAGGAGGGAGACGGGGGGAAAAGCGTATAGCGGGCAGTGCGGCCACATCCGGGACAGCGCGCTGTCGTTCTTGGAAAAGAACACGGGGCAATGAGCGTTTTCGCGGGACGCAAATAGGTCCACCTCCGCTCTGCCGAATCTCTCCCACAACAGCCGGACTGTTTGTGGGTGTAGAGACCATTCGCCCAGGGGAATGTTGTTCCTGGACAGTCTGTCTGGGCCCAAATTCTGGAGCCCAGGCACATGCACTGCTCTCAGCGAGCGCAAATTGTGCTGAGCCCATGTTAGGAGGCGTTTCACCAGCCTGTACAGGGATCTGGATCTGAGACCGCCCTGGCGATTTATGTAGGACACCACAGCCGTGTTGTCCGAACGGACTACGACGTGTTGGTCCTTGATTTGGGGACAAAAACGCGTTAGCGCGTTGTGCACTGCCAGCATTTCCAGGCTGTTGATATGTTGGAGCTTTTTTCGTTCTGACCACAGGCCGAAGAACGGTCTGCCCTCAAGCAGCGCTCCCCATCCCGAGGTGGATGCGTCTGTCGACACCATCCTCACTCCCGAGGAAGTCCCCAGGCTTACACCTGATCGGTACCAGTCGTCCGCCATCCAAGGTATCAGGGCTGCCACACAGCTCTGATTGACCTTGAGACGTAACCGGCCGGACACCCACGCTCCGCGCGGTACTCGCGCTCTCAACCAGAACTGCAGAGGGTGCATGCGGAGCAAGCCCAGCTGAAGAACTGGCGATGCTGAGGCCATGAGACCCAGCATCCTTTGAAACTTCCTGAGCGGGGTAGTCGCGCCACAGCGGAAGGATCTCGCCGCGCGCTGAATGTGCAGCACGCGCTGTGGCGACAGCCGCTCTGTCATAGACTGTGAGTCCAGAATGGTACCCAGAAACGAAATCGCTTGACTGGGGTTCAGCGAACTCTTTGTCCAATTGACCATGATACCAAGATTCTAGAGGTGATCGAGTAAAATGGTTCTGTGCTCCACGAGCTGTGATCGTGATTGAGCTAGGATCAGCCAGTCGTCCAAATAGTTCAGCACTCGCATGCCTCTGAGTCTGAGAGGGACGAGGTGCCAGGGACAAGCCGAACGGCAGGACTGTATACTGGTATGTCTGACCCTCGAAGGCGAATCTCAAGTATCGCCTGTGATGTGACGCTATCTGTATTTGAAAATACGCGTCCTTCAGATCTATCGACATAAACCAGTCTCCTCGGCGAATATGCGCGAGGATTTTCCTGGTCGTGAGCATTTTGAAACTGCGTTTCACTAATGCTCTGTTCAGCCGTCTTAGATCCAGTATGGGTCTGATACCACCGTCCTTTTTGGGGACCAGAAAGTATCTGCTGTATAGCCCCCCCCCTTCGCTTTGAGCTTGGGATACATGCTCTATCGCCCCTTTGCTCATCAGTTTTGATATTTCGGCGCGAAGTAGGTGTGCTACTTATAAAGTCACCGTAGTTTCGACGCGCGCTGTGAAGCGGGGAGGGCGTCGACAAAACTGTAGCAAGAAGCCTCTCTTTATAATGTCTAGCACCCAGTCCGAAACCCCTGGAAGCGCTGCCCATGCCTCTGCATGGCTGGCTAAGGGTTGGATACGAAGCGCGCTCTGTTCGCCGTGCAACAGAGGTGCTTCGGGGCGCAATAACATAGGCGTTACGCCTGTGACATTCGAGGCGGGGAGCGCGCTTATTACAGCGGGCAGAACGCTCGTCCTCGACCCTACTACAGTGCTTAACTGAGTGAGGGAGGGCTGAGAAAGTCTCGTGGGACTCATGCTGTCTGCGAGTAAATGTGGGCGGGAAACGGGCACATTCACTGCTTTGGACGCGCTGCCTGCCTGAGCAGAGCGAGCGCACACAGGTCCCGTTTTTACAGAGAGCCTGTGATCTGTGAGACATAGTGTTCGTGGGCACTGGGAAGTGGGCACTTTTACTATGTTGGAAGCGCAATCGACCTGAGTCGATTTTATGTGCGCGAGCCCTAAGTGTAGGGCTGTGCTTGTGTGTAGAGATGGGCACTGAGGAGTGGGCATCGACACTACATTTATAGCACCATAGGCCGTGGCCGGGACACCAGAAAATACACTCTTTTCGGGATATATCTGGGTAGCCGTAAAAACGGCTTTTGTGTGCAGGCAAGCGGGCAGCTGTGCGGGCTTGCGCTTTGCAGAAAACGCTGGAACAGTTGCAATTCTTGGGACTGAAACAGCGGCACGCTTGGGTGAGAGACCGGCCGCAACGGGACTCACACACCTGCGCTTTCCTAGGCGTGCTAGGACTTCTTCGGGGCTTCCGGCTTCACTGCAATCCTCGGCCGCGGCCCGCGCTGAGCGGGGCGTCGGTTGCTAGAGCGAGAGCGGGGCCTCGAGCTGCGCTGCTGTCGCTGCTGTGAAGAGGCAGCCGAAGGCGGGGGCTGAGGCTGAGAGCTCCGCGGGGTCTGTTTTTCACGACTCGCTGAACCAGAGCGCTTCGGGAGGAAGTGCTTGAAGGCTTGAGACGCTTTCTGGGCTTCGGTAAATCTCTCTATGAACTCGGAGAGAGAAGATCCGAAGAGGCCAGCGGAAGACAGCGGGGCGTCGAGAAACGCGGTGCGCTCGGAATCAGCCATCTCCGTGAGCATCAGCCATAAGTGCCTCTCAGCAACAGTGGCGGAAGCCATACACCGTCCCATGGCTTGTGCAGCAGACTTGGTAGCGCGGAGGGAGAGATCCGAAGCGCTTCTCAAATCCGCGATGCAGATAGCGTCAGGCCCCATTTCGTCCAGCTTAAGGAGGAGATTACCCTGGAAAATCTGCAGCGTAGCCATGGTGTGTAGTGCCGACGCAGCCTGCCCAGCGGCGGAGAATATTCGCGCGAGCAGCGTCAACGTCATGTGGCAGGCTTTGGAAGGCAACACCGGTTTAGTCCGCCGTCCAGCAGAGGGCGGGCAAAGGTGGGTCGCTATCGCCTGTTCCACCGGCGGAAGTGAAAGGTAGCCTCAGTCTTTAGCATTATCCAAGGAGGAAAATGCTGGCGACACAGACGAACGTGTTCGTGCTGAGTAGGGAGCGTTCCAGGCCTTCGCAACTTCTTCATGAAGCTCAGGAAGAAAAGATTCTTTGATTCCGGAGAGGTGCGCTCACCAGGGAGGAAGCTACCATCCAGCCGGGTGCGAGAAGGGAGTTCCGGTGCAGACCACTCGAGGCCGAGGCTCGCCGCGGCCAACGCGAGTAGTCGCATGAGCTCCTTCTCGATGCTAGCTCTTGCCGAAGGCCTACGGGCAGGAGGCGCGAGATCCTCGGAGCTCGCCCAGTCCTCGCTGCCTGAAGCTAGCAGAGAGCAGGAATCTTTCTCCCCCGACGCGGCTTCGGAAACAACTTCCTCTGATGAAGCGGCGGCAGACTGCGGGCGCTGAGCATCAGGAAGTGATTCAGGGGAAGCCGGTGAAGCAGGCGGGCGAACCGGCGAGCTTGGTCGGGCTGGAGCGGGTTCCGGGACCCACTGCGAGCGGCGCTTCTTACGCGCGGCAGCGCGGCGGGGAGTGCAGGCTCTGAGAAAAATGCCAGGCGAGTCCTCAGAGTCACCATCGGCAGAAGCTCGCAGTGAGGGCAGCCGCCGTCAGCGAGCGCGAGCGCTGCATGATCCTCACCCAAACAGGAGACACAAATGACATGACGGTCTCCCTCGGTGAGTGGGGCTCGGCACGAGCCGCAGGAAGGCATCTTTAGAAAGACGCAGCTCTTTTAGGGGGTGAGTGTTGCAAGGCGAACACACACACAAGAACAATAATAATAGAAAGGATATGGCGTCGGAAAGCGCAGCAGGTACGGCGGTAGAAGGCGGCGTTGGCCAGCGGCTTCGAGGGCTCGTCCCGCTGAAGTGCTTGCCTCAGATGACGCGTGCTTCCTCGTGATCCAGCGATGCGTGAGCTTCGCTGAAGAGATTGAAAATCAAGTGAATCAGCCTTTTCGAGCTCCTTTTATAGAGGTTAGCCACACCCGTCTCGGCGGGAAGTGGCAAGGAGGGCGCGAAGCTTGTTCCATCACTTCAGGCCTCGCTCGATAGGCTTATGCAGTTGCCGCAGAACAGCCAATGAGCGAGCAAGCTGTCTCGCCATAGCTGTGTACTGCTGCAACGCGCTTTACATATATGGAAAATTAAGGATAATTTTTTGCTTCAGTATTTCGTGAAAAAAGAGTTTTTCCCGTAGCGTTTTTACAAAAAATGCAGTACGAGAGGACTCTCGTAAGAGAACTTCTTCCACCATTACTCGTGCTGCCACTTCAGCAGTGCAAGTTTTCGTAGGGAATGCTTCCACCCACCTAGTAAATCTGTCCACGATTACTAGAATGTATTGGTACCCAGATTTTCAACAGCATCCACTGCCCATGTGGCACCATCAAGAGCTTGTATACATCGTGGTTGACCAATCATTGTGACAGTAATCTTTGTGGAAAAATATCCAACTGGTCTGTATAGATCACCTAGTTTTTGACACAGTACTGCTGAGTAGGTCTCATCTCCCACCCTGGTCCACAAATGAAATGGCAATCGTCCATCAGGAAGTCCCAAGGCTGGGGCTGATGTCAGTTTCTCTTTCACAGAAGTAAACGCTTCCTCAGCTTCCGGTGTCTAATTTATCTGTTCCACTCCAGGCTTTCCTCCCTTGTACAAGTCGATGAGAGGGCTAGTGATGCTGGCAAAATCAGGTATATACTGGCGACAATAGTTGAAAAGTCCCATCACCTTCCATATTCCTGTAACTGTTAGAGGTTTGGGGAGTTACAGTAATGCCTCTGCACGCTCTGTTGTCATTCTCCTTCCCTCGCCAGATATTTCTTGGCCCAAGTAGATAACCTTGGTTTTGGCCAGCTGTGCTTTGTCGAGGTTGACTTTGAATACTCCTTTCCTAAGGGCTTGTAGGACAACATTCAGATCAAATATATTGCTGTTTTCATCTGGGATATGCCACCCACTGTACATTGGTATTCTTGCATTAAGCCTAGCCCTTCGTCCATGCTAGTCTCACAACAGGGAGCTCAGACTTACGCAGGACACTGGAAGACAGTCGCTGTGGCGTGATTGAACTGGGACCCCCATTTCGTCATTCACTGACGTAACTCGTAGTGACTGAACGAAAGGGAACTTCTCGGTTACGTATTTAACCCCCGTTCCCTAAGGTGGGAACAGAGACATTACGTCCCCCTGCCACAACCGATGTACCGCTGAAACGGCCGGGCGCACAGTCTCGGCTCCACAGCAGGCAACATAATTCGAGATTGCACTTGCGGCTCCTTTTATACCCACGTGGTGGGGTGGAGTTCACGATGCAAATTCTGCAGACCCATGGTATTTTCATACCATTGGCTCGTTTTCTAATAACTCGAAGGTGATAGGGCTCTCTAGCGAAAGCCCCATTTCGTCATTCACTGACGTAACATCTCCGTTCCCTCCTCAGGGAACAAGGGTTACATACGTAACCAAGACGTTATTCAGGTACAGAAACTGTAATCAAATGTAAAATAACACTGCACTTTAAGTAAAATATACATTACAAATATAGTTACAAAAGTTATTCAGTCAATAATGAGTGAATTTTCTCTTTTTCTTTTGTTCTTTGATTAGTGTTGTTGTACAGATGGCAGCTGCTGTCACTTTAAGAGTTGTCCAATATAGTTACACATGCCTGCAGCACTATACACAAGTCGTCTCACGCTTGAATGATGCAAAATCACATGTTCTTTGGACGTGTGCGAAGAGGAATCGAAATTTTTATTTTATAACAAGTATCCGATTCCTGACCTCAAGTATTCAATTCCAGAATTGCAATCGATTTTCGATTCTCAACCCTAGTTATAATTTTGCCATTATGACATGGTGGAGTGGGATTCTTAATATCAGCCAGCATTATTTTATTTACTTTCAGTTAAGCTACTTAGACACGTTTGAACACGTAACCCCAGCCCACCCCTAAACCTATCCATTTGCGAATTATATGATATAAAACACAGGATATAACAGGCAGATACAATTACAGGCACAATTTATAAAAAAAAAAAAATAGTGCTCCAAGGCCAAATGATTGATTTGTGTGAAGGAAAGACCCATATGAGATCACTGTTTCCATCCACCATACATCACAATATGCACACATTCATAAATTGGCGCCCAAAGAAACGTTACTTCAGCTTTGATAGTGAAATTGCATTGGCTCTTGTGTGTCTCGTGACCGATTGTGTCATGCTAAAGAGTCAGGTGTATCTTTTCAGCGATTAAACATTAAGATCCACTCTGTTCTTTACATAAAGATATTGTATAGCTTCAGAAGACTTGGAATGGAAGTTAATACTTCAATAAATGCAATAAATACCTGTGACTGTACTTTTATTTGCCTGTTGAGTGTTTTACATTGTTTAGAAGTAGGTAGGTTTAGGGTAGGAGTTGGGTTAGTTGCTCCAAAATATAAAAGTAGACTATAAATATTTATAAAATCATGTCTACTTCACTTTCACTTTCTTTCACTAAGTTCACTTTCTACATGAACTAGTTCAAAGTTCAGTTCACAGTTCCAAAAATGAACTAGTTCATAGTTCTTTTTTTCCATGTTGCTGCGAGATATTATTTTTCAAAATGATTGCCACAGCCTATATAGAACCACAGACAAATATTTTATCAGTTTTAACACTGAAGCTATGCGTCAGTTTTTTCCCATCCTCACCGACCTTGTCATAAAACTTGTTTAAATGATCATACGACGCCTTCTTGCTGCTTTTTGTTTAGATTTGTAACGTAAGTGATGAGTCGTTCATGAACGATCCAGTCATTGCGTCTGTCACGTGACAAATGAACGAAAGACTCGGAAGGTAAAGTAATTATTTATGTTCCCTGTAAATTATTTTTGACTGCATTATAATGATTTTTTAATTCAGAATATAATCAAGATTGCATAGGTGGATGTGTTCTGGGAATTTGCCAGTTAATAGTATAACATTTAAAGTCCCGTAAATGAACGAAATGACTCGAAAAAGATTTGTTCATTTTAATGAACGAGTCGAGATCGAACAAGAGAGTCAGTAGACACTTGTGGCTGGTGTTGCCAGATTGAGTGTTTTTTCCGCTACATATTAAGACATTACATGTCATTACATGTTTATGGTGTGTTTTAGCCGGGTTTTCGCCTGGAAGGCTCTATAGAAATCTGGCACTCTATCGAACGAAGTTAAACTGAGAGAGCGTGGCGTTCACAGACACCAGAATGAACGAGTTCACAGTAACGTTCATCAGGCAGTATTACAGTACGTTCAGTTCACGTTCACCCAAAATATGAAGGAGTTCATGAACTATCGTTCAATGAACGCGTTCAGGCACAACACTGCGTGATTGGCATAGAAATGACACACCTAGCTCACATGACAATGCTAAAATGGTGGCGGCTCAATTACATTCTGACTGTGTTAATACAATACACATTCATTCCTGATAATATTCATACTAAACACATGTATTCTTTTGTAACAGTCATGAAAGTCATCAGTGCTTAGAAAGATGCAGATCTTATGTGAAATGCTCTGTCTGAAAAGAAAATTTGGTCACACTTTAGATTAGTGTCCAATTCTCACTATTAACTAATTATTAATACTAGAACTACCAAGGCAGTCATTTTGACCGGTTTTAAATTTTACAGTGTAATAACTTTGTTAAAATAAAATCAATGTGGCTGTAGGACTCTGACTTTTCCTAAATATGTGTATATTTTATTCTGACACTGTTATTTTATTAAAATCACAAAACACAAAACAGTTCTGACTATTTCTACCTAGAATGGCCATGGCGTCATTTTGACTGCAAGCATTATAGATATCAAAAGTCTACATTTCCCGCCATTGGTAATGAGTGTACCCGTTGCATAGCAACGATCTGTCCTTTTTTGTCTAAGCTATTACAACGCTATAAGTAATACATTTGAGCTAACAAAATGTCATCAAAAAGAACAATGACAGCCACAGAGGTTTTAGCCATGCTTAGAAGGCTTGACGATGAGGAGTCTGATGGAGGAGCAGGTACGGATAGGGACAGCGATGTCTCTTGGTCCCTGGACAGTTCATCCAGCTCTGAGAGTGATTCAGATAATGAATTCATTCCCTGTCAAAAAAAGAGCCGGGCTGGACATCTCCGATCCTGGAACTGACCTTGTTCCATCGGATAATATTCCAGGTATGTTTCTCTTCTTCTCTAGCTATCTTTCATACTTTGTGAGGCAGACTAGCCAGGCTATTATCAATAATAGTTGTAACGTTATTTCAAAGTAAAGTTATCCGTCTCTAACTATCTAAGGTAGTCTATACCGATCAGATATGCTATCGAAAACGGTTGTCATATTATTTTTCCCCTCACACACCCAACGCTGAACTATCTAAGGTAGGCTATACTGATCAGATCTGCTATCGAAAACGGTTGTCATATTATTTTTCCCCTCACACACCTGTAGCAACAATGACATCTGCTTTTCACATTAAGGGGAATAATGTGATGGCAAAACACATCGTCTTTGTCCTTGCTGGTTAATAATTGCCCCACGAGGACCAATTTGCCAGCGCCAGTTTGGCTGGTATTCCCCCCAACCTCACAGCCTCATGACATTCCACACACACACACACACACACACACACACACACACACACACACACACACACACACACACACACTCGTGGACTTTCAAACAGAAACCCACCACAGGAAAAGACTTTTCACCAATAAAGTCTTAAATGTACTAAATATATCCCTTTTTGTGTTAAGAGGTGTGTGTAAACCATAGGAAAGCATATATGTCCTATTGTAACATGAATAGAACTAAAATGCCTATACTAATGCATAATAATGTATCTGTGCATTGCTACAACGTCTATATTCTATTTTTGATATCTCTGTAATCCTCTCCATCTAACGGAGTCGAATCTTGACTGCAAAGTACAATAATATGCATTTGTTCCAGGAAATATCATATTTCTAAATATGATCCTTTCCCTCATAAAACACATGGTCAACGGAGGCGTGTTCTTTTCTTTACACAAAGAGAATTTTTCCCGCCTCAGATAAGAAGATCTGATTCGCTGTCGTTCCAAAGAGAAGGCGTAAACAGAGGTCTGTTAAAAGGCAGAAACCCCCTCATCTCGCTCTCTGATCCCTGCTCTCTCTTCTCTCTCATCGATCGCTCTGACCTCCTCCTCTCCTCCCCGGCAACGCTTCTCCAGGAACCTCTGGAAAGGCTTTGGCCTTCTCCTCGGACCAACACATGTTCGAGTCGTAGCTGCCGGTCTTTGCAACTAAGCTCATCCGTGCCTTTCCCCTCCAAAAGGGAAACGATCTGAACTTTCTCGGTAACGTCAAATTCAAGTGAGCCTTTACATCGTCTTGCGAAACGACCCAGAAGACGAAGCCAGACGCAAACCAGCTGGACACGCGGACACGCGCGTCCCTTTCACAGCATCGCACTGAAAGAGTACAACATCTCGCAAGTATCTCTCAAATCTAAACGCTGATTTCCTGGTGTCTATCTCTTAGGTCTGTGAATTAAGTTACCCTTTTACCTATTCTCTTTCTTTCTTTCTTTCTTTCTTTCTTTCTTTCTTTCTTTCTTTCTTTCTTTCTTTCTTTCATTTCATTTTATTCTGATCACGTATTTTCTTGTTTGGTTAAATGTTTGTTTGTTTTAGTGTTTGTATTTTTACGTACGTTTGTATTTGTAGCTCATATAATCTCTAGTTTTACATTTATTAAAATCCATATATACTTTTTAACTGTCTCTGTGTTTGAAAGCCCGCTTTTATAAAGTCAATGAAACAAAGATCTAGCTACAAGCTCAATATCACATACTACATTGAGTAGTTTTAATTAATAAACTCAGAAAGTTTGATGTTCGTGGCCAGAAGATAAAACTTTCTTGGAGTTTGTAAAGGGATACCCCTTCTTAACTGTGATAATCCCACATTTATTCGCTGGACGAATGATGGATGACCAAACCAGTTACAGAACAAGGTAATGTCAACAATTGATAAAATAAATGTACATGCGATTTCTGAATTATTATGACCATGAGTTATAATTATTAATATTTCCAAATTTCCTTATATTCTTGAGCTAATTCACATTGACCCAGAGTCATATTCGTTACACACCCAACGCTGTTACCGACGCACCTTTCCTGACGACCGATCCATTCATTCACATTTTTACGTCAGGCACACACCTCCACCGGCACACAACTTTTCATTATTATTATTGCTATTAGTATTATACTATATTGTCAGGCTAGTAGAAATCATATGGGCTAATTAGTCCTAACAAGATTATGATTTCATGAACTAAAAAAGTAATTAGTCTGTTCTTTTTTTTTGGGGGGGGGGGGGCTATAGTGCAAAATCCTGATCCATCAGATGTGCTTGCTGTGCCAAGACAACACAGTCCACCACGAGATGAGGAAGCTGGCCCAATAAACCCACTTTCAGCCGAGAGGCGTGAAACGACGAATGACGGCACAGTGTGGACCTATATAGAGTTGGGTGAAGACAGAGGAAGGCGACAATGCCAAAATGTAATAACAGAAGCGGCAGGACCCACAGTGCACGCCAAGCGCAATACTGAAGATGCCCTTACAGCCTTTTTGTGTTTGGTGGATGATGGCATGCTGAACCACATCAGGGACTGCACCGTGGCTGAGGCCCACCGAGTCAAGGAGGACAATATGGGACATGACAGTTGAAGAGCTAAAAGCCTTCATTGGTTTAATTTACATTTGTGGCGCGCAAGGTGGAAAAGGGATGGATTTGGTGAGCTTTTGGTCAGCCAAGTGGGGCTGCGCTTTTTTCAAGGAGACCATTTCCCGAAACAGGTTTCAGGAAATAATGCGATTCCTGCGTTTCGACAGAAGGGAAACCCGATGCACACGCCTGCGAGACAACAAGTTTGCCCTTATGAGTGATGTTTGGGACAGATTTGTCCAAAACTGCATCACCTGCTACAAGTCTGGTGCCGACATCACTGTGGATGAGCAGTTATTCCCTACAAAGTCAAGGTGCAGCTTCATCCAGTATATTGCAAACAAACCGGACAAATTCGGAATCAAATTCTGGCTTGCTGCGGATGTCGACACCAAATACATGGTAAACGGTGCGACTTATCTGGGCAAAGACGATACGAGGAGGCCAGGTCAACGACTTGGAGACATGTGGTGCTGAAAATGGTCGACCCATACCTGGAGAAGGGAAGAAACGTCACCACCGACAATTTTTTTACTTCCTTTGAGCTGGCCAAGGCACTTCAGGCCAAGAAAACCAGCTTGGTTGGCACGATAAACAAGAGCAGACGAGAGCTCCCCCCTGAACACTGGCCGTGTATCAGTGCAAAAAAAAAAAAGGAATGTCTGCATCCTCAGCACTGTCCACACAGCTGTTGGCATCACAAGTGGCCAGAAAAGCAAGCCAGAGATGGTCACATACTACAACAAGACCAAGGTAGGAGTAGACGTTCTAGATCAAATGGCTAGAAAATAGTCAGTAAAAGCACCCTCCCGTAGATGGCCAGTAGCTGTTTTCTATAACATCCTCGACCTGGCTGCAATCAACGCGCACATATTGTACAAGAAGTGCACAAATGAGCAAGTTTCGCAGAGGGACTGGCGAGCAAACTTCGCTCCGACCACATGGACTCAAAAGCAAGCGGCAACATTCTGATCTGAAAAATGAAGCCTACCCGGAAGTGCGAAAAACTGCAATACATCGAAAATCCGCTATGGGAAGGTCCCAAAAGGGAGCAAATGTCCATAGCCCCCATGTTAAAATGTCCGTTTTCACAGCATAAATTCATGTTTTTACAGGTTGGTCCCATGGACTTTTATTGTATTTTTCGATAGGTTCCGAGTGCCTGACAACGGCGAGGGTAGTGAATTTTTTTCTAACTCGTTAGTTTAGATCGTATTTAGATATAAAATGTATGACAATAAGGGCGTGGTTAACTTTGATTGACAGCTTGATTGACAGCTGACAAGGCAGCGCCACGGAGAATGACAACATAAGAAGCGCCATTTTTTAATACAGTTGACATATAATACTACTGTTTCTGTATCATGAAATGTAGTTTTAAGAGTTTTTCAGGCGAGAATGTAGTTGTTTAAAGCTCAAATCTGTGGTTTATTTATAAAGATTTATAAAAAAAATGTATCCAGTTGTGAGATCCAGGCGATTACCGGGCGCTCTGCGCTCGTACCCCGCCTGGAACAGCCTTTCCTCGGCTATAGTCGTTCGGACGTTTGCCGCTCACTCTGGCGTCTCTGTAGTGGTTAAACATGAGATATAATTCGTCTTGTGTATATATCTAACGGGCGATTTTTGGTCTCTTAAATCTATTATTTGTTCCCTGGCCAATCGTTTTGGCTGAGGGGAAGTTTCATAACTTTATAAGCTATTTAACTTTACCATTGTATGGTTAGACTAGAGCGCTGACTTTGTATGTTTGACTGAATTGTTTGCTTTATTTGTATAGCTTCTTGTAACTTTACCTTTTACTTATACTTTTATAATAGCTAATATTGATAAAACTGAAATTTAACAAAAAGAGACTGTGTTGAGTTTTGTCATTTTAAATTTTAATACAACGAATATGATCTGTTTACTGCAACATCTGTTGTTTAGTACAAATGCACATATTGCCTGGACCATATTAAAATGTTTAATATTTTTATATTATATTTAAAATGAAAAGAGGCAGGTTTGTGTTTTATATATTTTATATATATATATAAACAGGCAAACGTTATGTGCAGTGAATATAATCAATACGCGTTGCCTGAACCACATTTGTGTGGCTATAATGTTTAAGATTTCTTTAAATGAAAACTAAAAGAGTTAGTATGGTGTTTTATAACATATTTCGTTGCCTAAAATATACACAGAGATAACCGGAGTAGCAGAGCGAGCTGAGTGACGCGCGCTGCGTCAGAAGGTGGGCGGGGTTAGGATTTCCCAAGATTTCCCAAGATGGCGCCGCCCATACCCCCCATAAACGGCTTCAAACCCGGTTCTTCAGAAAGTCTATGGGTATTTATTTTTCCTCTTTAATGTATACTGAACCATAATTTCTCTTTTGTCTTGAAAGATTGATTATATTTCTTGTATGTATCGACTTGTTTTGTTTGTTAATATTGCAATAAAAAAAAATAAAAAAAAAAATAAAAAAAAAGTCTATGGGTGACGTCACAGACGCTTTGTCCATATTTTCTACAGTCTATGCTCAAAATCCACACAACTGGTGGTGCGAGAGTCAGGACCCGGGAAGGAGCAGCAGCAGATGGAGAGAAGAAGGCAGTGCGCCAAGTAAGGAGGAACTGCAAAAAAAATAAAACCAAGGAGACATGTGCCAAATGTCTCAAAGTAGTGTGTGGGAGCTGCACACAAAAGGCGTGTTTACCTGTGTGGACTGTGCGTAAAAGCATCACTTGGAGGAAAACGTGTTAACCTGATTTTGTTCATCAATATTTTTTGTTCACTAAAACTAATCGTTCTAAAGCAGTTCGTTTTCT
The DNA here is from genome assembly GCA_022828995.1 of Vimba vimba. Lineage (NCBI taxonomy): Eukaryota > Metazoa > Chordata > Actinopteri > Cypriniformes > Leuciscidae > Vimba > Vimba vimba. The sequence continues at coordinate 22,806,021 of CM040819.1, forward strand.
TGTTTAGCTAATGTTCATGTTTTTTCTTAGCCTGTTTTTGTGTGTACTGTATTGTGCTGCATACGTGTCCATGAAAGTTTTTACAATGTATTCAAATGTATAGGTAGTGTTTTTGTTATTGTATATGTTATACGTTATTGTATCATAAGATTTGTTTTTATTGTACAAAGAAAATAAGAAAATATTTATCAATTAAACTGGAAAATACATTTTCACATTCATTTGAATTTAAATTTTGTGTCCTGATCTTTATTATTACCTATCGTAACATTGTAGATCCATTTATTTTTAGATTTTGTATTGATTATTGAACTTATTTACAAACAGAGCTGTACTAAACGGTATGAAGCTTTGACGTTTTCTAACTTTTTTGCATGTCTATTCACGTGGTGAGTGCGGTGAAAAAAAATATTTTTGACGCAAAACTTTCCTCACATAGAGAGGCAGCACCTGTCGGGGCAATCTTTCTTTTGTGCTTGTTTTAAGGGCGATGGCGTCATAACATGACGACAGGAATTAAAAGCTTCATTGGAAAACTTAAAGAGAAGGTTCAAATGTAGATATGACATGACGAAAATGGCGTTCAGTATGGCCATATGAACGTCAAAGTATGAACGGTCAGAATGACCGCTATGGTCGTTCTAGTAGTTATGGAATTCCGGTAGTTCTAGTGTTAACTACAACTTTTGCCTCAATTACTGCTTATTAATAGTTAGTAAGGTAGTTGTTTAGTTTAGGTATTTAGAATATGGTCATACAGAATAAGGCATTAATATGTGCTTCATAAGTACTAATAAACAGCCAATATCCTTGTAGTATGCATGCTAATGAACAACCAGTTAATAGTAATAATTGGACCCTAAACTAAAGTGTTACTGATCATTTTCACATGAACTGTAGAGTATATTCTGAACAATTCCAATACGTTTGTTTTAACCCCTTTATGCATTAGTGTTAAAAACAAATCTTACCGACTGTAAACTTTTCAACAGTAGTGTATACATTATTATTATTATTATTATTATTATGCTATTCAGGAAATAAATATAATATTGGTTAAGGATAAGGCAATCAGATAGCGGCCTCAACGAGGGAAGTAATAATTTGGCGGGGAGTTCAAATTTGGCACAACACTGGATCACGCCGGAAGATATGTTCGTTCTGAGCATTTTGTTTTGTAAACGAGGCACAGTCTAATAGAGAGTTAACAAAGAAACTTTTGTTGAAAATGAAGCAGCCAACTATACAGAATCTGTCAGCAGCTGCATCACAAAACATAAGTAAATTATTTCATAATGCTTTGTCTGTAAATTATTTTTTTTTCCCCCACATATATATTTATTAACATTATAAGTGAACTTCAAGGAACATTTTAAAATAACAAAAAATCCTTGTCATGACCCCTTTCATTTAAGGACGTTTTTCATATACATGTTTCATAATCTTTTTTTTTTTTTTTTTTTTTTTTTTTTGATAAACAAAAATTATGTTTCTGATCATATACTCACTCTAGATTAAGAAGAGCTTCAATACATTTGAACTATGTTCCAGTAAAATTATTTTGCATATGATTGTCCCTTACAAATATTACCACTTCACAGCACCCATCTAAAAATTCATTTACAGCCACTTAGAACAAATGGAGATTTCTTGGGACTGAACAAGTGATTACAGAGCATGGGGTTGGCCATGAATAATTTCCTTGAAATGAGCTCTCTGAGGAGAAAGGGGGAGCCTCTCTTCCATTCGCAGACACTGAAGTGCAATCTCCCAGCATTCTACAGTGTGCTGAAATCACATCCTTGGTGTGCGAGAGAGAGAGACGCTGACTGTTCTGCATGATAACTTGAGAGGGAAAAGGGGCAGCATCATTAACGCATGTCATTTCACCCGGGAGAGGGAAGGCACGCTGAGAGTCTAATGAGATCTGAGGCTGATATTTGGAGACCTGTCCCCTCCTCAAGGTGGGACGAGGGTTGCAATGCTAATGCCTGTGTAATTAGCAGGCAGGAACAAAGCTAGCTGCGGTTAGTAACCATCACATGCACAGCACAAGACAAGACAGGAAAAGGAGAAAAAACTATCCCTCAAATCTCGCACAATAAACTTGAATTGAATTTATATGAAAATACACAATACTGTATAGCCAGAAGTATGTGGCCACCCACACAATAATAAGTGCTTGTGAACTCTTTTGGGAAGGCTTTCCACTAGATGCTGGAACATGGCTGATAGGGACATGCTCTTATTTGAATTTGAGCAAAAGTAAAGTCAAGCATTGATGTTGGACACTGGGGTCTGACTGACTGTTGGACTTCTAATCTATCTCAAAAGGTGCAGACTCAGTAAATAATTCCTTTATGGACCTTGCTTTGTGCATGGACACTGTCATGTTGTTAATGAAACCTGCCCAAACTGCTGTCATATAATTCTTTAGAATACCATTGTATGACATAGTTCAGTCAGGGCCACTTTCGTCAAATCGTCCCCTTGGAATTATGAGATTCTATCTGACATTTTTGTCAAAATTTAGTTATTCACATATTCTTATTCTGTGACCACTTCTTTACATTATGTGATGTTGTTTTTTAAGTTGTGTACATTTTGGAATTTTTTATTTATAAAATAAAAAGGTTCTTTCTACACAGTCGAATGGAATGCAGAAACTTTAAAGCTCAATATCTCAAAACTGATCAGAACGCAGATAGAACCTTATAATTCCAAGGGGACGAAATGCATATTTATCATAATAATGAATACAGTTCGTTCTGGCGGTATGTTTCTGTTATGGGCAAAATCCACTTGCCCGTCCATGCAGCCATGCCTGGACAGAGCGGGGAGAGCAGCAAGTAAAACCCCCTGGGGTTACATAACATATCCAGAACATGCATACATAATTTCAATCACATTTTTAAATGAGGGTTGTAAACAAGCCAAAATACATGAAAGGTGATACAATGAAATTAACTATGACAGTCATGAACAGAATTGATTAGATTACAGATTCAGCTAGGTGGAGTTGGTAATGGAGGGGGGAGTTAGATGCAGCGTGCAGATAAGCAATAGAGAGAGGCTGAATGAAGGGATTTGAATTGATGATTGTAGCAACTGGATTGGTACACGTCAGAAACAGCTGATGCAAGCTTGACTGACATGGCCTGCCTGAACTAACGTAATGCTCAATTATTAATATTTGTGATGCAATCTGGGAAAACCCGTCAGATGTGGAGCTGGTAAGTTCCCTTTCAAGGGAACTCACGTTGCGTCGAGTTTGACGCTATGGGAACGCTTTGCGTGATGACGTCTTGAAGCACATGTAAAATCAGTCCAATGGTGTGGCGGAACGTCAGAGGCGGGTGACGTCACGTACCAGGAAACTATAAAAGCCGGCCCGAAACAGAAAACGAAAGCTTTCTGAGTCTTCAGTTGCGCTCTATGTTGAAATCTGTCCTTGTTATTTGGTGTTGTCTGTCTATATCTATTATATATTCAGTATGGCGAGCAAGCAGCAGTTTAGAGTGTGTGTCCATTCCTGCCCGCGTTATTTAACGGGAGGTGATACTCACACTCTTTGTGTTGTTTGTTTGGGAGAGGAGCATGCCCGGTCAGCACTCGAGGGTGGTGACTGTGTGCATTGCTGTGCGCTTCCATTGCGTACGCTCCAATCCCGCTTGGCTCGGTTCAATCCCGACCACGTTCCCCAGGGCTCTGGTCCCGCCGCTGCCGAGGCACGGCGTCGATCTCAGACCTGGGGTTCGCAGATGGATTTATCAGTGGATGTTGAGACGGGCTCTGCCTTATCTCAGCCTCCTTCTGATAGATCCAGTGCCTCTCATCAGGGTGTGGAAGCACGCGCTGCGGTTTCTTCCCCCCCGATGGAGGCACCAGTACTGCAACTATCCAGCTCTGAGGAGTTGGATGTTGTGAGTATTGACGCTGAGTCTGAGGATTCGCCACCTCAGTCTCATGCGTTTGAAGAACTGCTCGATGTAGTAACTAGAGCTGTTGACAGACTTTCAATTGAGTGGCCAGAGGATAGGCAGGACGTTCGTTCGAAAAGCAAGCTCGACGAACGCTTCCTGCCATCTCGTGCGCAGCCCCAGCACAGGAGCCTTCCGTTTTTCCCCGATCTCCACACCGAGGTGTCGAGATCGTGGGGGAAACCCATGTCATATAGAGTGTACACACCACAGACATCACACTACTCTTCCATTTATAAATATAAAGAGTTTGGTTATGGGGAGATGCCGAAGGTGGAGGAGACGCTTGCGAGCTATCTTTCTTATCTGAAGGCTCCTTCACTTCCCTCTAAGCCAGTTAAATTCACTTCCTCACTGGTTCATAAATCGTATGCAGCCGCTGGTCAAGCTGCAGCGTGTCTGCATACGATGTCCCTTATGCAGGCTTATCAGGCTGAATTGTTGGGTGATTTAGATGAGGGCGGGGGAATTGGTCCTGACACTGTGGCCGAACTACGCAGAGCCACAGATCTGTCTCTCAGGGCCACCAAGGAGACCGCTAAATCAATCGGGCGGTCTATGGCAGCCCTGGTGGCCACTGAGAGGCATCTGTGGCTCAATCTGAGCGACATAAAAGACAGAGAAAAACAGGTTCTCTTAGATGCTCCGGTCTCCACTGTTGGTTTGTTTGGCGATGCAGTTAACAGTGCGGTTGCAAAGTCACAAGAAGCTTCTAAACAAGCAGCTGCTCTCCAAAAACTTCTCCCCCGCCGTTCTTTCTATGAGGCTGCTGAGCGGGAGCAGCCTCACTCCTCTAAGAAGAGCGCTGAGCACCGTGCCACTCAGAAACAGAGTGTGTCCTCCCGTGCTCCCCCACAAAAATCTCGGGGACACGGAGGGCGCTCTCAAACCCAGCAGCCCTCGAAGGGTAGAGCGGATCTGCGGACCGTTCTTACCGCCAAGAAGGCTGCTGGGAAAAAGTCCTGACGTCCGAGGGCTCAGGACGAATGAGGGTAGTCCCCCCCGAAGCAGAGCGGTTAACACCTCTTTTTACGGTGCCCGTCTCTCTTCGGTACCCTCAGGGGACCGTTCTGCTAACCCTGCCGCCTCCGGTGTTACAGGGCGCAGCGGTCTCCGGCGAGCACATATCTCAAGGACCACCCGAAAACGTAGTGGCCTCGGGATGCCTGCCCCCTCCGAGGAGGGTGTTAGAGCGGTCGGTTCGGTCGTTCCCTGCCGGTGCGCCGTTACAGGGCGACGAATTGACTACTCAACAACAACAAAATCCAGAAACCAGTCTCGAGAGGCTGGTACCTCTAGTAGAATCTTTGACAGCGTGGAAGCTACTGTCAAATGTTTCTCGTTGGGTCCTGCAGACCGTAGAAAAAGGGTATCAGATACAATTCAAGAAACGCCCACCTCGGTTTATGGGGGTCCTGCCCACAGTGGTGGGCCCCGAGCAGGTTCTGGTCATGGAACAGGAAGTAAACACTCTGTTAGAGAAAGGGGCCATAGAATATGTACCTCCCTCCGACAGGGAAACCGGGTTTTACAGCCGGTACTTCATAGTTCCAAAGAAGGACGGGGGATTGCGTCCCATTTTAGATCTTCGAGTTCTGAACGAGTCAGTCATGCAGCTCAAGTTCAAAATGTTAACATTGAGACAGATCGTGCCACAGATCAGGTCCGAGGACTGGTTTGTCACGATAGACCTCAAGGACGCATATCGAGTACTTCCATTCGGCCTAGCTTTATCACCCCGCACTTTCACCAAATGCATGGATGCAGCTCTGGCGCCTCTGCGCCTCCAGGGCATTCGCATAATGAACTACATCGACGATTGGTTGATTTTAGCTCAGTCGCATCAGTTGGCGGTTCAACATCGAGATGTTGTTCTCGCCCACATGAAAGAGTTGGGGTTACGGCTGAACACCAAGAAGAGTGTGCTTTCTCCACTCCAGAGGACCACTTTTTTAGGCGTGGTTTGGGATTCAGTGTCGATGCAGGCGCGCCTGTCACCGCCACGTATAGAGTCCATCCTTGCAGCTGTGAAAAATGTAAAGCTAGGCCAGCTACTCACTGCCAAACAGTTCCAGAGACTGTTGGGTCTCATGGCAGCAGCTTCCAACATGATACCTTTTGGACTGCTGCACATGAGGCCCCTGCAGTGGTGGCTCAGGACCAGGGGGTTTTCCCCGAGGGGCAACCCATTTCGCACAATCAAGGTCACGCGGCGATGCTTACGTGCCCTGGTTATGTGGAAGAAACCTTGGTTCCTGTCCCAGGGCCCAGTGTTGGGAGCTCCTTGTCGTCACAAACTGCTAACGATGGATGCTTCCCTCACGGGTTGGGGAGCGATCCTGGAGGGACGCTCATCTCAAGGTCTGTGGGAAGACCATCATCGTTCCTGGCATATCAATCGCCTAGAGATGTTAGCTGTCTTCCGGGCTCTGAGGAGCTTCATCACAGATCTCAGGGGACACCATGTGTTAGTGCATACAGACAACACGTCGGTAGTCGCCTATATCAACCACCAAGGGGGTTTGCGCTCGTGCCCATTATCCAATTTGGCACGCCATATCCTCTTGTGGTCCCAGGGGAAGTTGCTGTCACTCAGGGCAGCTTACATCCCCGGGGTCCAGAATATAGGAGCAGACACTCTGTCGAGACAGGGGCCGAGGCCCGGGGAATGGAGGCTCCACCCCGAGGTGGTGGAGCTGATATGGAGGGAGTTTGGCCAAGCACAAGTGGATCTGTTTGCATCTCGAGAGACGTCTCACTGTCCACTTTGGTTCTCCCTCACGCATCCAGCTCCTCTGGGACTGGATGCTATGGTACAGGCGTGGCGGAGGCTACGTCTGTATGCCTTTCCCCTAGTTGCTCTGCTCCCGGGAGTTCTGGAGAGAGTTCGCAGGGACCGGGTTTGCCTGCTTCTTATAGCCCCGCGTTGGCCGGGCAGAGTATGGTTTCCCGATCTTGTGTCCCTCCTCGACGGGCATCCTCTGGAGCTTCCTGTCAGGAGGGACCTTCTGTCCCAAGCAGGGGGCTCAATATTTCACCCCCGCCCAGAACTGTGGAACCTGTGGGCTTGGCCTCTGAGGGGGCCCAGCTCATAGAGTCAGGTCTCTCAACTGAGGTTGTTGAGACCATTCTACAGTCCAGAGCTCCCTCCATGAGGAAACTTTATGCCCTGAAGTGGAGAGTCTTCACTTCTTGGTGTAGTGACCGTCGGTTGGACCCAGTTAACTGCCCAATTGGTAGAGTGCTGGAGTTCCTGCAGGACCGGTTCACGGCAGGTCTGACCCCGTCCACTTTAAAGGTTTATGTGGCGGCCATAGGTGCTTACCACATTCCTTTGGGTGGAATGTCTGTGGGGAAAGACCCTTTGATATCTCGTTTCCTTCGTGGCACTTGGAGGCTGAGGCCTGCAGTTCGCTCTAGGGTGCCACCATGGGACTTGTCCATTGCACTACAAGGCCTGTCCCTGGCCCAACTTTGAGCCCATTGAGGAGGTTCCTGAGAAGTTTCTAACTCTGAAAGCTCTTTTCCTTCTGGCTATTTATTCTCTCAAGAGAATAGGGGATCTTCAAGCATTGTCGGTTGCTCCGTCATGCTTAGAGTTTGCACCGGGTATGGTTAAAGCTTTTCTACATCCGAGACCGGGTTATATCCCCAAGGTCCCCACTAATGTGGTCAGACCTATTGTTCTGCAGGCCTTTTGTCCTCCTCCTTTTTCAGAATGCGGACCAGGAGGCTAATAATTTGCTTTGCCCAGTTCGGGCGTTAGACGCCTATGTCCACAGAGCTGCCCTGTGGCGTAAAAGTGATCAGTTATTTATATGCTTTGGCTCCCCTAACAAGGGAGGTCCGGTGTCTAAGCAAAGAATGAGCAAGTGGGTGGTCGAGGCTATCTCACTTGCTTATGAGGCGGCTGGGCAGCCTTCTCCTTTGGCTGTCCGGTCGCACTCTACGAGGAGTATGGCAGCCTCTAAGGCCCTTATATCAGGAGTTTCGTTACAGGACGTTTGTGATGCGGCAGGCTGGTCCTCACCGCACACTTTCGTCAGGTTCTACTCTCTGGATCTAGACTCTGCTCCAGGGTCTCATGTTTTGTCTTCCTAGTGCTGCTCACCAGATTTCACACAGGACAGACATTTGTAGCTATGGAGGCGTTGGTATAGACGTTCCCATAGCGTCAAACTCGACGCAACACGAGTTCCCTTGAAAGGGAACGCCTCGGTTACGACTGTAACCTCGGTTCCCTGAAGAGGGAACGAGCGTTGCGTCACCTTGCCATATCTCCTTCATGCCTGTCAGCACGACTTCAGACTCTACGAAGCTTCCGTTTTCTGTTTCGGGCCGGCTTTTATAGTTTCCTGGTACGTGACGTCACCCGCCTCTGACGTTCCGCCACACCATTGGACTGATTTTACATGTGCTTCAAGACGTCATCACGCAAAGCGTTCCCATAGCGTCAAACTCGACGCAACGCTCGTTCCCTCTTCAGGGAACCGAGGTTACAGTCGTAACCGAGGCGTTTTCAGTAAGGTCTAAAAATAGGTCGAATGTCAGGGTTTTTTTTGTCAAAATTGGGTTTTCATTAAATTATTATTCTATAACATCTTGTCTATCATCTCTGAATATATATTGGCAAAATTCACTAGTTTAGTGCAGAAAAATAGCGATTTATAGTGGCAAGCTGGAAAGACTGTGTCTTTCTCTTTAAGAACACGCACATCGGCGGAAGTGAAAAAATAATAAAATAAATAAATCGCCCACAGCTCGCATATCAATGTGCATTTCCCGCCAGTAAACTATGTAAACTACAATGGCACACAAGGTTTTTTTTATTTTATTTTATTTTTATTTATTTTTTATTCAAAATTATTGTAAGATGCGAGCGGAGCACAAGAGAACAATGGAGTCTGAAGTACTGTAGCTGCTTGCTTAAAAGATCTTGCTCGCCACTCAATCGTTCAATTTCAAAAACGGTTTTCACAGAATGAATTTTGAGTTCGTAAGATTTTGAATGATACCTGATGATTACTAAAATATGTGATATAAAAAAAGGCAATAAAAAAAAGAGCGCCAATCGTCCTGCTAGCAGGACGTTACAGTTAATTAAACCTATTTTTCTCAAAATTCCGTTCCTGAAAATCATAGCGATCAGCCGACTTAAGATAACCATAACTTTTGTTACCGACAAACAATGAAAGACATAAAAACAGATTTGGAAAGGACTTGAAACCAGCTTTAATATGGTACCAAAACCTGTAATAAGTAAAATTTCACCATGTGATGGGTTTTCGCAGATCGCATAACATTTTAGCAAAATAGATAAATTTTGCAACATAGCAAAACCCTTTAATTAGAGAGGTGAATCCACTACTTCATGCCATACTTAGTTTTATGATTAATCTAATAAATGTATATTAAAATATAATTTATTAAGCATTATGTATTGTAATAATGTGTAACATTCAGGGTTGGATGCAATGACATCAAACAGGTATTTATTTGCAGGTATGACAGGAACACATTGTATACTTGATAACACACCATAGTAACACCATTGATAACAGTCTTTGTCTTACAGAATTGTTGGAGCACACACACACACACACACACACACACACACACACACACACACACACACGGGAACCACACTGAGATGAGGGATGACTGAAAGATCGACTTGGATTAAGTAACTTAGCTAGCAAGGTAGTCAGGAACATAAAGCAGGTAAGTAGTCTGTAGCATTAGATGAGGTACTGATAGAGTGTGTGCGCTCTATACATTTCTCGTGATCAGGGCTATATTATATTATATTATATTATATTATATTATATTATATTATATTATATTAAATATATACTAAAGTAATATCATTATGATTAAAGGATACAGTACAGCAAATGGAGCATGTTGGGCTGTACTGGTAATGTTACTTTGCTGCTGATTTGATGTTAGTATAATTGTTAGATGTTAGATGTTAGAGACAGCTCTCGTTAGAGTCACAAATGATTTGCTCTTATCATCCGATCGTGGTTGTATCTCTCTATTAGTGTTACTTGATCTTAGTGCTGCATTTGACACCATTGACCACAACATTATTTTAAATAGACTAGAACACTATGTTGGCATTAGTGCAATTGCACTAGCATGGTTTAAATCATACTTATCTGACCATTATCAGTTTGTAGCAGTAAATGAAGAGATGTTTTATCGATCACAAGTTCAGTATGGCATACCACAAGGCTCAGTACTTGGACCGTTGCTGTTCACTCTGTACATGCTATCATTAGGAAACATGGAATTAGCTTTCACTGTTATGCTGACAATACTCAGCTGTATATTTCTTCAAAACTTAACGAAACTTACAAATTCACAAAACTAACGGAATGCATAGCTGATATAAAAAATTGGATGACTAGTAATTTCCTACTTCTAAATTCTGAAAAAAACAGATTCTAATTATTGGACAAAAAACTTCCACACGTAATAATCTAGAATACTGTCTAACACTTGATGGCTGCTCTGTTAAGTCTTCGTCGTCAGTTAGGAACCTGGGTGTGCTCTTTGATACCAATCTTTCATTTGAAAGTCACGTGTCTAGTATATGTAAAACCGCATTTTTCCATCTTAAAAATATATCTAAATTACGCCATATGCTCTCATTGACAAATGCGGAACAATTAGTTAATGCGTTCATGACCTCAAGGCTAGATTATTGTAATGCTCTACTGGGTGGTTGCCCTGCATGCTTAATAAACAAACTACAGCTGGTCCAAAACGCAGCAGCTCGAGTTCTTACCAGAACCAGGAAGTATGACCATATTAGCCCTGTTCTGTCAACACTGCATTGGCTGCCCATTAAACATCGCATACATTTAAAAATATTGCTGATTACTTGCAAAGCTCTAAATGGTTTAGCTCCGCAGTACTTGAGCGAGCTCTTAACGCATTATAGTCCTTCACGTCTATTGCGATCTCAAAATTCCGGCCAGTTAATAATACCTAGAATATCAAAATTGACTGCTGGCAGTAGATCCTTTTCCTATTTAGCACCAAAACTTTGGAACAGTCTTCCTACCATTGTCCGGGAAGCAGACACACTCTGTCAGTTGAAAGCTAGATTAAAGACACATCTCTTTGACCTAGCATTCACATAATACATTATAGACTTCTATAATTCAATGTCAGGCTGCATAGATTAGGTCAGCTGGAACCGGGAACACTTCCCATAAATCCTGATGTACTCGTTACATCATAAGAAGAATGGCATCTACGCTAATTTTAGTGTCTTTGTTTATCCCGAGGTTTTCCCACAGCCTGCCGGATGACAACGCAGTGGTGAAGTGCCAACTAGTCTCTCCCTATGGAGGATCCCTTTACCACTCTACAGATAAAGCGTTGTCAGGAAAATTTAGTTTCGCGTACCTACCCCGAAGTGATAAAATAAAATAAAATTCTGTATCAAATTTATAAGAAAAGACCAGGGCCCGTATCCCTAAAGAATTTTTGTGCAAAAAGTGGTTCCTAGCGGCCAAATTCTAAGAAAATTCTCAGAGTCATGACGTTTTCTTAGAATTTCCCCTAAAAGTGACACGAAAATCCCAGTTAATATAAAAGCTATTCCTCAAGATTCCTAGCGCTTAAAAGGGCTCCTAAGGCGAGATCTGCTAAGAGCAGGGAAGAGGACTTTTAGTGGCTTAGGAGTTCCCCCAAGCAGCTGCACAAAATGGCCAACAGAGGAGGCAGGAGAGATGTCCTGCAAACACTGGATGACAGGGAATTATTGAGACGCTACAGATTGGATCGTGCAGGAGTCATGTTTGTGGTGGATCTCCTTAGAGATGCAATTACTTCACCAACGCATTGATTGTTTGGGATATTGTGTCCCAGGCGCGCCTCTTGCCTTGGCTAGTGACAGTTGGGCCAAATTTTCCTCGTAACATACCTTTATGTTCGTTCACCAACTGGGCCAGCAACAAACCTTGCTCCTCAGTCCAGTTCGGCTTGCGATTCCTTTTTTTCTCCATTTTCTGTGTTTGTAGGATATTTGTTAACAAGCCTTCATAAATAGACCAGCCAGCAATCACAGACATTGATAAAAGCTGAGCCGTGTTACCCTCGTTAAGACCACACTGAGTTGTAACGTTGCAATTTCTACTTCATTAAGGACAGCCCCTTGAGATAGGCCATCTTGTTTTCAATGGGGTCCATATGGGAGTGAAAGTACAAAATATGCCAGCTAGGATATTAATATGAGCAAATAAGACACAAATCATTATTTGAACAGGGTGTAATGAGCTTAAGTTTTCACATATTTTAGATTCTAATGTTAGGCTATAACCCCTACAGCTTACTATTCATTTTCCAGATATTTTCTTGAATGTGAAATATTATTTACAATTACAGTCTGCATTAGATTAGAGTGTATAATTATGTTTATTGATTTGAGGGTACATCCTTTGCTCATTATCACCAAAAGTTCATTTTCATCAAACTTGTAGGATCAACCAATCACGGCTTTTGAAATGATGACTCATACCTAGCAACGGGGTCAACCACACCTCCTCACTAAGATAGGATTTTCCATCCATTCCTTGCTCAGAGTTCACTGAAAATGTTCTGGAATCACTTCTAAGCTAAAACTCCTGGCAAGGAATTTTTTAGGTTAAGTTAGGAGCTCTCTGAGAGGATTCTCAGAATCTTTAGGGATACGGGCCCAGTACTTTGTTTAGGCTTGGTTTGTAGGGAATTACAAACCTGTGCACATATATTCAAACGCACATAACTATAGAACCAATTCTTAATGCGCATATAAACGCCATCAGTGTTTATCACAGGTTCGCGTTAAAAGTCTGTGTAGAGAGAATGGTGTCGTCTTAGCGGCCCCTAATTTAATAACAAATGATCGTTGCGATGGAAGCAAATCAATCAAAACTAACTTTAGCTGGAAAATAACTTTATTAAAGAACCGCTATAAAGCCAAAACAATCTATGTTACCTTAAATTATACGTTTATCTCTGTAAAGCTGCTTAAGCGCTATGACTTGACTTGACTTGATAATTGCATTTTGTTCATTGAGAAATATGGTTAATATGCTGTTAAATCAGTATATTTTATTGAAGTTCAGTTGTGAAATATAAGTATTTGTATTTTGAATGTATTTATTTATAAATCACATTCCAGGCTTCACAGTATATCCAAAGTGCTGTACATTACAAATGATCTAAATAAAAAAGTACAAGACCCATTAAAAGAGCGACTTAAAATGCAAGAGAGAACAAGTGAGACTTTAGACGAAACCTAAAAATATTTAATGGTGGGGAAGATCTAACAAATAAGGGTAGGTCATTCCATAATCTCGGACCAGCAACAGCGAAAGCACGATCACCCTTGATTTAAGATGTATTCGTGGAATAGTTAACAGGAGCTTATTTGAGGATCTTAGTGGTTTATTTGCCTTATAAGGCTTAATGAGCTCCATCAAGTATTCTGGAGCCATACCATAAACTGCTTTAAAAACATATAGTAAAATCTTGTAATGAATCCTATATTGTACTGGTAACCAGCCCAATGAGGACTGACAAAGGAGTGATATGATCTGTCTTCTTTGCATTCATAAGCAATCTTACAGCAGCATTTTGAACTAACTGGAGACGTGCAATATGCGAATGACAAGTCCCAAGGTAAATGGAATTGCAATAATCTAACCGTGAAAAAAATAAAAGCATGAATTACTTTTTCCAAATCACATGTTGAGAGAATCAATTTTAATTTGGCTATTGTCCTGAGATAAAAAAGCAGTTCCTAACCACAGTTTTTATCTGTCTATCAAACTTTACCGACGAATCAAAAATAACTCCCAAGTTTTTTACTTGACCCTGTAGGTAGCTGCCCCAAGGTCCTAAGTTATCATTTACAGTCTTATTACAAACTGTACGGCCAAAGATGATAATTTCTGTTTTCTGTTCATTTAATTGGACAAGATTATTGGCCATCCACGTTTTTACTTCCTCTAGACATTTATGAAGTGTTGCCCCTGAGTCATCACTATTTTGCCTCAACGATACATAAATTTGAGTGTCATCCGCATATAGATGGTAAAAGATACCATATTTTTAAAAAATCTTTCCCAAGGGAAGCATGTACAGTGAAAACAAGACTGGACCCAAAATTGATCCTTGAGGGACCCCACAGTCAATAGATGCTGCAGAGGAAAAATAATTCCCAAGCTTAACTGTAAAAGATCTTTGCTCCAAGTAAGAGGCAAACCATTTAAAAATGTTCCCTGAATTCCAACAAACTGAGTTAGGCGGTTCAGAAGGATGGAATGATCAATGGTATCAAAAGCTGCAGATAGATCTAAAATAATTAAAGCTGCATGGTTGAGGTAATTTACAACCCTTAAAAGTGCTGACTCTGTACTATGCCCATACCTGAAGCCAGATTGGATTTTATCCAAGATATTATTTTTGGTTAAAAAAGTAGGTAGTTGTCTAGGCTGGGTAATTTAGTCAATATTTTTTTAAATCATACGGATCCAGATTTATTTATTTATTTTTTTTAATAGGTTCAACGATAGCTTGCTTAAAACATTCTGGCACAACTCCAGTCTGGAGGCTACAATTAATAAATGGATAAAATGTCCACACCATCCTTAAAAATGCACAATGGTACGGCATCGCTGGGGCAAGATGAATGCTTTAAGTCCTTTATAATGTCCTTGATATCAGAGAGTGACACAGGTTCAAACTGACTAAAACACAATCTGGTTACATCTATTAAACCTGGGTTTGAAGCCAAAGTAGAAAAACTAGCTCTAATCCCATTAACTTTCGCTATAAAAAACTTTATTCACAAATAAATCACGTTATCAGAGAAGGAGTCAAGTTACATGTCAAACTGGCGCCAAGATGTCTATTAATGACAGCAAATAGTTCTTGTGGGGGGTTATTAGCGATCATATTGGAAAAATAAATTGCTCTATAACTTTTTACAGTATTTTGATATTTAGTCAAACTGTTCCTTAAAATTTTTAAGGAAATGTGTAACCTATCCTTTTGCCATCTCCTTTCTGCTTTTCTACACTTCTGTCTTGCACGAGTCCATTAAACCAAGGTTGCGTCTTTGCTTTTTTCCCCTTGATCTTATATGGGGCAATATAATCTATGTTTGTGCAAACAGAGTTAAACGTTAAAACAAACTCCTCTGGATCAGCAGAAGGAGGAGCAGACTCAATCCAAGAAGTTGATGAAGCCACAACATAGGCATTTACAAATTCTGATGTTGTAGATGGTGAAATTGCACAGGAGTATACAACATTCAATGAGGAGGATCGACAAACACTTGGAAGGTTCATATTAAATACCACAGGATAATGATCTGAAAAGCTGTTAACCATGACATCAAGATTACAGATGGAGACTTGAGAATGGCCGTGCTCATGAGTACTACACATCACAGATTGAGTCAGGTTAAAAGAGTCCAACATTTCTAAAAACTCTGCTACCATGGCTTTACCTGGACAACAGACATGTATATTAAAATCTCCAACAATTAGGATTGAATCAGCCAGCGGAATAACATAAGAAAGGAAGTCCGAAAAGTCCCCAATAAAGTCTTTATGATATTTAGGTGGCCGATACACATTTACAAAAAGCACAGGTTTCTTAAAGTCCATCATCATCACTTGAGATTCAAAATTCTGATTTTATGGATGGCAATAAATTACATTTAAAACATTTATTAAAAACAATGGTGAGGCCCCCACCCAACCATAAATTCTGGGAGAACTAAAAAAAAAAAAAGGTCAGTCAGTAGCATTCAGCCAAGTTTCAACAAAGAATAAAAAGTCCAAATTTTTCGATGCAAAAAAATCTTTAAAATAAATGACTTGTTTGAAAAGGATCTGGCATTAAATAATGCCATCCTTACTGCCGTGCTCCCGGTCGGTGCACATGAGCCTCCACACTCGTCTACGTTCCTCGTATAGCGCAGGTTTTCCAGGTTTATGCCTTTCTTGAAGTAATGCGATCTTGAAAGAGAAGGCCTCAACACGGCATTCAACACCTCCGGATAAACAGCACAAAGACAAAGGAATCGCAAATAACACGCCCTTGTAGAAAAGGCGATCCAGGTTCTCTTTGATTTAAGTAAAGGGAACCACGGTAGTGGGAACCACGCCGTTAAAATGAGGAGGGCAGTGTATTGATTTTTACTGTCTTTAGGACCCAAAGAGAGATACTCGGCAATAGCTGACGTCACTGTCTGAGGCTATAAAAGTTCAAAGTTAATTCCATTGACGTGTTGCACACATATATTCACAGCTGGTTAGACATAAAATTTTCCCAGACTGCTGAATCAAGCGCAACATTGAGTGTAGCTTTTGAAAGGGAACTGTGTGAAAAGTATTGAGAATTTTTTTACAATCATCCCTAATGATTGTAAACAAAAACAAACTGTAATTCAATGGTAAGACCACATTAGATGAACTTGAAAAATCAAGTTATGTTTAGCACCATTACTCAATTAAACTGAGGGAATGAGTTTCTTCAAATCATT
Source organism: Vimba vimba (assembly GCA_022828995.1). Classification (NCBI taxonomy): domain Eukaryota; kingdom Metazoa; phylum Chordata; class Actinopteri; order Cypriniformes; family Leuciscidae; genus Vimba; species Vimba vimba. The sequence goes on from CM040819.1 coordinate 22,822,554, forward strand.
TGAGTAGACTCAACTTATTAGGTTTTAAAGTGAAGAGAGATTGAGTGAAAGAGATCCACAAGTTGCAGCAGTATGTTTTAAAATAATGAGCCAATTGGTTAGTCATCTAAAGGGCCTGACAGAGTCAGACATTGACAGGCCAAAACTCTGCTATGAGGGTGGGGTAAAGAAGGCGTCCACAATGTGAGGGCACTAGGAATGATGAAAAAGGTGAAGTTGAAAAGATCAACACACCTGCCAGAGATGAAGAATTTGCCTTTACAGGGAACATCAAGAGCCAATTATCAGATGTGCTGAGACTGACTAAGTCCATACAAAAAAAAAAAAAAGGTGTCAATCAGAAAAAGAAAGACTTTCTGATGAGGGTGGTGGCTGTCTGGATTAATTTTAAGTCCCTCAGTGTCTAAGAATGACACTGGCATTGTATTGCTCTCCTGACATCTTATATTATGGAATCTTCAATTTAACCTTTGCTTCCGTTTCAAACTAGGGTGAAAAAATTAACAGGTGTAGTTCGTCCAAAAATCTGTCTTTATTCTGTCTTAAGTGTTGTCTCTCAACTTAACTGACAAGAAACAGTTCTGGTTTCAGCATTCACAAAAGGAACCAAAATTTTGGATAAACAAAAAACATTCACAGAGCTGGTAATACAATTAAACCTCCTCTCAGCTCTACATTACTCAGAGAGCAATTATCTCTGTGACACACTGTAAACAGTCTCAATACTCTTAAACACAGAAATACAAGAATATGATCGTCTCAAAATGCAAAAATATGAGAACACAAAAATCTTAGATTAAGTAGATTAAGTCTTTTCTATAGTCTATTCATTCAAACGAGTCACTCTCTATATACCTTTCTCCTCTGAGTGCTCCCCAGCTTTCTCATGGGCATATCTCAGCCTCTCTTGATGAACAGACAAATAGTCTTGTTTCCCCTTGGAGACCTCCTTACTACCCAACAACGCATCAATGGCCAGATGTGGTTGAACCCCAAACAGTAGATAATATAGGTAAAACCCTGTAGTAGCATGCATAGTCACATTATACACATGGACTAACTCCGGCAAGTAATCAGGCCAACGCCGTTTTCCGTTCTGCCGGAAATGATAAAGAATAATAAAACGAACGTAACAGGTTGTGAAGTATTCGATTGTACCGTTCACACTGGGCATTTCCCTGTGGTCATTAAGGGGTGGTAATGGTCTTCTTTACCCCATAAAGTCTGCACAGCTCAGCAATAACCTCACTCTCGAAGTTTCAACCTAGATCGGAGTGCAACCTCTCAGGAATTCCATACTTCATAAACCACTCCCTTAGCAAGGTTTTTGCTGTGGTGTCTGCCTTTTGGTCTTTGGTGGGAAACGCCTTTGTAAATTTTGTGAAAACATATGTAACAACCAAAACACTTTCATGCCCATCAGAAGCAGGCTCTAGGACTGTAAAATCCATCGCAATCACTTCCAGGGGTCTGGAAGCCAAAAAGTATACAACGCTGGCACTTCTATACCCATTCCTTTACATACTCATGCATACCAGACCAAAAACACCTCTGCTTCAACAAAATCAAGGTCCGTTCGATGCCCTAGTGCATAGGGCTGGCATTAATAATCACGGACGTATCGCCTGCGATAATTAATGCGCTATGGCTCAGCTTGTCAGTGAACTACGGGTCTGTGTAGTAAATGCCGCTCCATCTGAAAGCAGGTGATGGCGATTTACTACTAATCAAGGAACCGGCTTTACTGACGAGATGCGCATAACAATGTCATGCAAGGCAAGGCAAGGCAAGTTTATTTATATAGCACATTTCATACAATGCGCATAACAATGTCATGCAAGGCAAGGCAAGGCAAGTTTATTTATATAGCACATTTCATACAATTCAAAGTGATTTACATAGAAGAAATTAAAATAATAAAAAGAAATAAGAATAATTAAAACAGTTTAGAAAAATAAAATAAAGTACAGTACAGTACCAACAGTCGGACGAACAGCGGCACAGTGCTCATTCAGTAAATGCATAGCTAAACAGGTGTGTTTTGAGTCTGGATTTGAATGTGACTACTGTAGGAGCACATCTGATCTCTTCTGGAAGCTGGTTCCAGATGCGGCTGGCATAATAGCTAAAAGCGGACTCACCATGCTTAGAGTGAACCCTTGGTATTTCTAGCTGATATGATCCTAATGATCTGAGTAATCTGTTGGGTTTGTATTCAGTGAGCATATCTGCAATATATTGAGGTCCTAGGCCACTGAATGATTTATATACCTGTAATAATACTTTAAAATCAATCCTAAATGTAACTGGGAGCCAGTGTAAAGACCTGAGGACTAGTGTGATATGTTCATATTTTCTGGTTCTGCTCAGAATCCTGGCGGCAGCGTTCTGTATGAGCTGCAACTGTATTATGGTATTTTTGGGAAGGCCAGTGAGTCCATTACAATAATCATAAACCACATGGTGATGAAAGCATGAACAAGTTTCTGTAAGTCTGGTCTGGAAACAAAGCATCTAATTCTTGCAATATTTTTCAGATAAAATATGCTGCTTTAGTTATTGCTTTGACATGTCTACTGTGTAACAATATTAGCTCAAAGGGGAAACATTAATAATAATCCATAATTACCAATTATGATTAATTATTAATATTTGGGTCAGTTAATTAGATTAACTTTGAGGTAAGCCAAATTAATATTACAATCACTTAATCAGTTCCAACGAACTCTTCGATTATTCATTTATTCTAAGAAAAGTGTATCTTTCAGGGTCACTGAAAAATAATTATTCCTTATCGTGTACAGCAATTAGAGCATGTAACTGGATCAAGATCGTAAAAGGGACTTTGTATGCAAACAGAGGATCAGAAATCAAATTCATAATTGTGCACTAATTTTATTAACTAAATCACAAACATAACTAACACTAAACAAACATACATTCATACATACATACATACATGCAGGTAAAGGGGTGAGTGATGTGGAACCGGAAACAGGAAATAGAACTATGGAGCAAGATCTATTTCAGTATGAAAAGAACCATCAGCTTATTTCAGAGCACTTCATTAAATTTATACTTGCAAGTCAGTTGCAGTGGATACAATTCTTGAAGTGGTTGAAATTGGAGTGTGTTGATGGGTCCCTGAGTGTCAAAAGTCATTGGTGCAAGTTGCCATCGTGTGGTTCCGACGCTGTTGTGGGTCGGAGCTCGCATGGTGGCTTCGATCACATGTCTATTGTGAGTTGCCTGGCCTGCTGAGGGCATGCTGGACGTCCCGTGGCATCCTGAAGTGCCGAGAAGGCCAAGAGTTGATGGTTGACCGTTCAGTGATGGTAGGTTTCATCCCCCCCCCTCCTCCTAAGTAAATCTGTGTGTTGTCTGCATAGCTGTGGTAAGCAATTTGGTTCTTTCTCATTATTTGGCTCATTGGGAGCATATACAGGTTGAACAGGAGTGGTGCAAGAATTGAGCCTTGAGGGACTCCGCATGTCATGGATGTCCACTCAGACTTATGGTCTCCTATACTCACATAATAACCTCTCCCATCTAAGTATGACCTGAACCATTTTAGAACTATCCCAGAAAGCCCCACACAGTTTTCCAGCCTGTCAAGAAGTATGTTATGATCGACAGTGTCAAATGCAGCACTGAGGTCGAGTAGTACCAGCACTGATAATTTGCCTGTATCAGTATTTAAAGGGACACTCCACCCATTTGCATTAAGCTTTGCATTGTTAGAAACCCAGTCATACTATTGAATGGTCGTGCAACACTCTCTCATTTTCCCCTGAGACGGGAGAAATCCGTTATTTACCTCTTACACTTCCTTCTACAATGACGCAAAAATCGTCATTTTGTGTCATTGTAGGAGGAAGTGTAAGAGGGGGGGGATTTCTGTTGAGACTACAAGCACTAGTTCCTCATCTTTCCCAGGGGGCGGGACCCACTCACGCTACAGACCTATTACAGATCAGTGGGTGGGACTTTACTCTCTGAAACTGAAAGCAATATCCTCCATCTTGTTTGAAGCTAAGCTAACAGGCGCTGTGGAGACAGATGTACAGTTATGACAATAGCGGAGGAGAGTACTCAATATGATATAGAAGAAGAGGATTTCGGAAGTCTGATGCTTGAATCAGGTGTTTGTGGCTACCTTTACAAGCCGCATTATAGCGAAGAGCAGCCGAGGCAGAAGACCTGCCTGCCGCGGACGAGGAGCCCGGACTGGCTCGAGTTAGGGCGGACTGGTGGCGCCGGTGATCTCACTATGCAACTACGAACCGCTACGAACACAGAGATAGAGTCCATCTGCGGCACGATGACAATTTCTCCTGGACGAAATCTCTGAATCAGACGAGGACACGGACGTTTGTGTTGTGAACTATCCTAGTTTCGCACCGCATATGTTCTGACTGAACATCCAGGTACCATGCAATAATTCACCTTTTCGAAAGAAATACAAACGAGGAGTAATGCACTAATGAGTTCGCCAACTAACTAGACATTTTGTGTGAATGTGAAATGAATTTCAAGCTCTGGTGGTAGCTAGCCTTGTAGACGGAAGAGTGATTTCTCTTATAGGCAGATATGCGCTTTCTGGATTAGTGGGAGTGGCTTGCGGAGCTGTGCAATGTGGTGCATTGTGGGAGTTGTTGTCTTTCATACAAATGCGTCCTGAAGTAATTTTTTGTCTTTCCTCGGTCACGAAGGCACCAAATTCAAAATTTATTTTACATTTCGACTACATATATGACCCACTTTAAATAAAAAACAATGTTCAAATGGGTGGAATGCCCCTTTAAGCGAATATCGTTTATTATCTTTATGAGCGCTGTCTCTGTGCTGTGGTGTGGTCGGAAACCAGATTGAAAATTGTCAAAGTATCCATTCGAGCATAAGAATTTGTTCAGCTGATTGAAGACAACTTTTTCAATGATCTTGCCTATGAAAGGATTATTTGAGATCGGTCTATAGTTGCTTAATATGGTCTTATCCAGATTGCTCTTTTTCAGGAGGGGCTTGACAACTGCAGTTTTCAGGGAGTTTGGAAAACTCCCAGAGAGAATTGAGGCATTTACCACTTCTAGAAGATCTGCTTCTAAACTGTTTAACACACTTTTGAAAAAAAGATGTGGGAAGTGTGTCAAGAGCGCAGGTTGATGTTTTAAGGTGCTGTACGGTTTCTTCCAAAATTTTGCCATCAATTTCTTTGAAATCAGAAAAAGTAACTACTTTCTCAGGTGGTCTGATCTGTGTGACCCCAGCGCAACTCAAGGATGTGCTGATCACCTTTCTGAGATTATTGATTTTCTCAGAGAAGAAAGAAGCAAACTCACTGCACTTGTTGCCTGAGAGCATTTCACTGGGAATCTGGCTTGGGGGGTTTGTCAGTCTCTCTACAGTAGCAAAAAGAGTGTGTGTGTTGTTTAAATTGCTGTTTATAATGTTTGAGAAGAAAGTCTGTCTAGCTTTGCCTAGTTCCATATTGAAAGCATGAAGGCTGTCTTTGTAGATGTTATAATGGACTACAAGTTTTGTCTTCCGCTCTGCTTTTCTGCATTGTCTTTTCATATTTTGCACTGCCGTTGAGTTTCTCCAAGGTGCTTTTTGTCTGCCACTCTTCTTCCTGACTTTAACAGGAGCAATATCATCAATTACACTTTTAACTTTTGAGTTAAAAGAATATTATCGATATATCTTTTAATGTTTAAAAGATATATCGCCCCCAGCCCTAGTACTAGTGCACCATATCGTCGTGCACACTCCGCAGCACTTGTTCCTTTAAACACCCCAGCAACAGCAGTTGCCAGCAGCTCCCCTCGGAAGTGTAGTCTACTATTCTACACAGCAGCCCATTCTCTACTCTTATGAAACCCCACTGCTTCAGAAGGCACTTCACATACCTGGACAGAAACTTTCTTTCCTGGTCAACTTGTCTCTTTTTCTTGTCCCAGTACCCTCTAAATTCCTGCAGAACAAGCTTGCTTTCCTGAAACTCGACCAGCTGCTCTCTAGTGCATATTCGGCATCGAGATGTTTTTGCACACATGCAGAAGTTAGGGTTGAGACTGAATGCCAAAAAGAGTGTGCTTTCTCCATTACAGAGGACCACCTTTCTTGGTGTGGTGTGGGATTCAGTGACGATGCTGGCCGTCCTATCGCCCGCTCGTGTTGCTACCACCCCGAGGTGGTGAAGCATATATGGAATTTTTACGGCCAAGCAGAAGTGGATCTGTTTGCGTCTCAGAATATGATGCACTGTCCACTTTATTTCTCACTCACACATCCATTCTCCCTATGGTACAGACATGACTGTAACCCCAGTTTCACACCGCAAGCGTCAGCGGCGCGTGAGCAGCGGGTATTTTTTTTGCCGTCCATGTTAATCAATGAGTGCATTCACACCGGGAGCAGGAGCAGCGCGTGAGCGTCAAGCAGGAGCGTCGCGTGAACAGCAGTGCAGCAGGGGTTTCGGCGGCCGGTCTATTTTTTGCTGTGCTGCTCACGCTCAGTTAAAGTGAAAGCACACTTTTGATGCTTTTGATGGACAAAATAAATGTGATTTAACACAAAACGTGCTCATATATATTACACTCGATTATATTGCAAGGAGTTGTGGATGGCAGAGGCCTGTTTTGGGATGTGTGTGTGGGATATGCAGGGAGCGTGCATGACGCAAGAATACTAAGGCAATCAAATTTATGGGAGCAACTAAGTGATGGGGAATTATTTGGACAAAACAAAATGATCATCTCTGGCATTAATGTTGGATTCTACCTAATCGGTGACCCCGCTTACCCAATGCAGAAATGGCTTATGAAGCCCTTCTCCGACACTGGAAGACTGTCACCTGAACAACACACCTACAGATTGAGCAGTGCGCGTTCAGTTGTAGAGATGGCTTTTGGAAGGTTAAAGGGCCGTTGGAGATGTCTCCTCAAAAGAAATGACTGTAAGCTGGAGCTCAGCAAGAAAATGACGTTGACTTGTTGTGTGCTTCATAATATCTGTGAAGAGCATGGTGACAATTTCATTGAGGAGCGTGTGGACAGGCAGTTAAACGTTCAACCTCCAGGTCAGGCATTACCTGAGCATGGTGAGCCAGAAGGGGCAGATATTAGAGCAGCCTTAATCAACTATTTCAGTAGAGAGGAGTGATTGTTTTTAAACATAAACATCAATACTGCCAGTTACCTGTTTCCTTCAACATTTAACCTCTAAAAAGCATCTAACAGAAAAAAGTATTCAAAATACATATTTCATGGTGTTTATTTGACTACACTTTGTCTATTTGAGCCTGTATATTTCTTCTAAATGCACCATAAGTTGGCATTAGTAAATGCCTCATTTGCATACTTAGACATGAGACATTTTAGAAAACTTGTAATAGAAAAAATAATTGTCTTAATAGCAGATATCAACTGGGGAAGTTTCATGTGTTTGTTCAATGTTTTTACCTGTTTTGTGGTACATGTATCTGTTGATTATCCCTGTAATTTTGTATAGGTAGTTAATGTGGAATACATTCATCAAATGATATCTTTTAACTGGTTGTGCCTGTGTGTGTTGTTCCAAATGAGTTTGTTTGCACGGCACGTTCACATATTCAAAACTGTTGTTGTTTTTTACATATTTTCAATTAATATCCAGTCTTGTATTGTGTTATCTGACTTGCTGGAATAGAGAAGGGTGAGAATGTTGATAAATATATAAGCATTTGTTTATTGGCATAGACAATCAAATTACAATACATAAATAAATAAATAACATGTTAATTAAATTAAAAAACGTAGTCTATTTTTTTGCTTGCGCCTCCATCACTGCCACCATGCGCCCCATGAGCTCAAGCAGAGCGCTTGTGTCTGCCTCCATCTTTGCTGTCATGTCCTTGTTGAGCTGCAAGAACTTATCGTCAGCCTTCTCCATGTAGTCCAACAGCTCCTCATTTTCACGCTTTCTTTTTCCTGTGTAGAAAACACAGGGAGAGGGAGGGGTTATAGTTGTTGTAATATAAATTCATCTTGTACCTCTGCACTAATAGTGCAAGTCCACACATTACTGCAGATAAGCAACAGTTTGTTTTATATTTGCTGCCATCGTATAATCTAACAATTTATCTGCAAACAATGCACCTGCATGTTGACCATAGCCTACCTATGGTTTCAATAGGACATACTGGCCCTTCATTTAAAGAGACTAGGTTAAATGCTTGTTGGGCAATATGTAAGCTATGAGGCTATGTAGAACATGTAAACATTATGGAAACGCTTAATACATAGTGCAAAATATCTTACCTCCTCTGGCTTGCCGTGATGACACGGAGGCAGATGGTACCGGCGAGTTGCAGTCCGGTGGTGGTAGCTCCGTGTCATCTTCAGCATCCCCTTCCTCCCCAGTTACAGACAACTCTATAAACAACCAAAACAGGGAGCAGGTTTAGTTTATAAAGCTCATTCAAGGCACACTTTTCACAATAAGACCTGAGTCACCTTTATGAAACATCCCTCTTTTTTCTTTGGCCTAAAAAAACATGAGGTGATTTAGCTGTGGTTTAACTGTGTCATAAATAAAAAATCTTCAAATTAAATTCTCATAACAGAAAATAAAAGTGGTTGTGTGTTTGCTCCTCCTAATCATCCCCTGATATAAGCTGCAGACTGCATACAGAGCATATATTATTTCATCAGTGAGCAAACCTCCAGCTGAATGTTGGTTTGGCTTTTAAAAGTGTTGCACAAACAGGACATTTTGTTGGTGAATAACAGTCAAATCAAAATCTTATGTATGGACTAAATAGTTGATGAGCACAAAAGTCACGCTGCCTGCCTGCCACAAAAGTCACGCAGCCTGCCTGAAAACAGCGTGTAGTTTCGTTTTAGCATCGCACATCACACTTTTAGTCACTATAAGACCACTACTACGGTCAGAAACATTGTGCCAAAATATGACCAGTAACGTTAAATATAATAACGTTTAGCTAAGTTACTGTAAACAGCTAAGTTAAGTTTGCTAGCGGTAGCTTGCTACACTTTGCTTGTCATCACCAACTAATGTTAACCATGCGTATATAACTTTAAAACAAGACATAGCTGGTTAAAAAACACAGTTAAAAAAGACATGATTGACATTGAAACATGACATATAAGACCCACCTGAAGCATTGGAATTGTCTGCCTCTCCATTCACCATAGCCTCTAACAAGGCTGTGGCAGAGTTAAGTGCCCCGGTGGTTTGGCATGCCAGTCGATCACCAAGTATGGAGTCCAGGATGTCGAAATGTGGGGATCTTCTTTGACGACCGCCGCTACCACTTCGCCCAAGCTCCTTTTTTTGGTCCCGATAATCTTTTTTTAATTTTTTTATTTTGTTTATCAGTTGGTCTACACTCCTCTGGTAACCCGCTATCGGCATTTCATTCTGTAGCTTTTCAAAGACGGGTTTTGTCCGTACAGCTCCATCCAATTTATTTTGAATTTCTGTGGAGGACCACAAAGCCAGCAAACAGTTTGTTTCCTCCACAGACCACGGTTGTTTTTGTTTTCCGTCCATGCCAAAAGCTAAAGTTAACAGCTGACCGGTGTTTTAAAAATGGCGCCCCAAAGTTTTTGTTACGATAACCCCGCCCCCAGCACCTGACGTAACCGGTTCTTATCTCTAGACCAGCGCAAAGTTGATGCTGAGTTGGAACCGGTTTTCTTGGCCCAGAGCCAGGTTTATTTGTGTGGAAAAGCAAAGAACCGATTTGAAACTAGGCTCTGGCTCCGAACCAGCACCAGCACTGCCTTGGTGGAAAAGGAGTATGGGTGTTATTACCAACCAGGTGAGATAAAAAAAAAAAAGAGTATTAGCAGATTTAAAGCAGCACTCAGTAGCTTCGGGATTTCTTCGCTGTATTCTCGCTTTTTGCTCGCAGGTTTCTCTCTAGAGCTCCCCCCACAGCTTCGGAATAGATATTTGACAACACTGTTGTAAAAACTCGTTGGTGATTCTCAGACACCAGAGGCTATAGATCAACGACATCAAAGCAGATGGGACATTCTTTAAAACGTCTTCTTCATTCGGGTTCGGACAGCGTGAGGGAGCGCAATAATGACAGCATTTTAGCAGATTTCTTTTGGCCGTAAAGCAATTGTTTACATCGCGAGACCTGATATCATGCGAGACTTCCTGACGCGGCGGCCGGCTCAAAGTTGCAAGTGCGTATTTTCCGCTCACGGGCACCAGGGGGGTGCGAAACGACCACCATTCAACCCGAAATAAGTGATATAACCATTCCAATGACTCCAAAGCTGTTCAGTTAAGGTAAAAAAAGTTACTTAGTTCACCTTTAACTGCTCCCTGGTATTTATGTAATGTGTCCTTTAAAATTTGAAATGACACTTGAAGTTTGTCCTTTTTCCACTTTCTCTCAGCTGTTCTGCAGGCACGTCTGGGAGAGCAGGTATGGTCATTTAGCCAAGGTTCTGTTAGCGCTTTAGTGCGTTTCTCCCTCAGTGGAGAAACAGAGTCGAGTATCTCAGTACAAGTAGAGTCAAAGAGGTTGGTGAGTTCCTCCACATTAAGATTAGAAACTTCAAGATTGTACAGTACTGAGTCTTTAATGGCAGCAGAAAACTGTGAGGCAGTTAGAGGGTTAATTGCATTCACACTGCGTGCGCGAGCAACAGTCGAAGTGTCCGAGTAGGGGACAACTATAGTAAATACAACGGGCAGATGATCCGACATACAAGTGTCACATATTTCAATAATGGCAACATCTAAGCCGTATGAGGTCCAAAGTATGTCCTTTTTCGTGTGTCGGGCCAGTGACAGACTGCATAAGATTAAAAGAGTCAATAAGATTAAGAAAATCCTTAGACATAGGTCTGGATTCGCAGCACACATGTATATTAAAATCACCAACGATTAAAAAGCGATCATATTTTAACGCAATCCCAGCCACAAAGTCAGCAAAGTCCTGAATAAAATCCTTGTTAACCCTCTGGGGACCAAGCTGTTTTTGGGGTCCTTGAGATGTTCTGACATGCCTTGACATTTGTGCTTTTTTCAGTTAATTATAAACATGTTAATGGCAAAGGTGTAAATTCACTCTATATAGCACAAACAGGGCTACCATAATATGCGAGCAACGTGTATGTAGATGTTTGTATTTTTAAGAGAATAATGTTTATGCGTGGTTATTGGAAAAAATTAAAATGAAAGTTGCTGAATTAAGAACACAAAACACATATTAAATATGTGTCCACAAAACTTTTGACTAATGGATGTTGTCCCTTTTAGTTCTAGCTTTAAAATGATGTAAAAATAGTCTTGCTTTATCGTTCACAAAAAAAAAAATACATTGATTTAAATGGTGTAAAACAGGTTTTGCTTGGAAAGGCAATATGCGAGGGGGAGGAGTAGTTTACACCTTAGATTACAGTGTCCCACCCACTCTGAATAATGACTCTGCATAATTAGCCATTCATTCAGGTGTGACACTGACTGAGCCACAATGCAAGGACAAAAGATGTATTTAGAAGACTTATATTGACCATTTAAGATTTCGCTTACATCTCTCTTGTAAATATGTTTTACTATTTTATTAAAAATGTTACAATTACAACAATAATTACAATTTCAACAATATTTCAACTGTACTCTTTCTTTATATATATATAGCCTATATATATATAAAAAAAGATTATAGGCCTACATTTTATCATATGTATTCATTAGTTTGAATATAGCCAACATTGGAACATCTAACATCTTAGTCTATGAATTTATTTTTGACAAAAATAGTATTTTTTTTGCAGTTTAATACGTTGATTATACAAATACATTTTATTTCAACATAACAATATTATTCCATTCGATTTTTACTCATCTCAGTAGGCTATAGCAAAGCAGTTTATTCTTTCACACACAGACGCGCGATTCATATTTAGGCTAAACAGTCTTTACAAATATGTACCCTTCATTCATCTCACAGAAAGGCGAGTTATATTATAGAAATGCGATTCATCTTTTTGCGGTTTGCATAGGCCTACACTAACGTTATTCCATAACGTTATTCCACACGTGAGAAAAGAAAACAGCCTACCTCACTCCTCAGCGGGATCTGCTCCTCATATCAGGAGATATTGCTCCTCATATCAGCACTGTTTTGAGGAAACTTTTCTCCATAAGGTAGGCTATATTATGCCTCACTCGATCGCGACGCGCTTTGTTTACAGCTGATGTGGGCGTTTCACACCCCTCAGATTTTGCGTTTGAATAGCACGCGCTCTCCGGGGAGTGGTCACATTACTGTGAATGATCTCGTAATGAGCTCGACTGGAGTCGCTCTCTTTTTATACAGATTACAGAAGCTGAGAATATTTGTTTTTTATATAAATGACTTCATTTAACAGATGCGATCTCAAGCTTTATGCCCGTGGGTCTGTTTGCCTGTTTGACTGAATTTTCGCGGAGTTATAGATCATTTTCGAACGCGTTTCAAATGGGAGTTTACTGACAGAGAGAAGGGAGAAATCGCATCATGTTAATTTTTCTTTATTTGTCAAAAAGCAAAACACTTTATTTTTATTGTGAGTATACAGAAAAAAAATAGAAACTGAACAGGATCGATTGATGTATTACACGAAAATGAAAGATCAAAATTAACAGAGCATTTAGTGTTTATTTTCATTGCTAAAAAAAAAAAACGAGCAAAACGCGCCGGCGCGTTCTTGGTCCCCAGAGGGTTAAACTTTGGAGGTCGATACACCACCGCACATAATGCAATCACTGGAAGGTTTCTGTTAAGAACATAAAATTTGATCCTCACTGGCTAGAGGCGCCGCACGATCTAGCAGGCGCAGATTCGAAAAATCCACACCACCTCGGTGGATCCGAGCCCGCATGGGAGAAGATGGTGCCATCAGCAGGTGGGCCTCGGAAATAACCCGTGAGCCAGGGAAAACGGGACGGAGCCAGCGGCCTCTCATCCCCAGCAAGCGCCCAGCAGCAGGAACGTAGCGTCCATCAGGACACGTCACACAAGTGGACGCCAGGTAAGCCTTGAATCTGGCCAGCACACCTCCGCATTTTTCTCCGTCGCCTGTAGCCTTTCTTATGGGGAAGAACAAAAGGAGGAAGCCTCGAGGTCCAGCAGTCTCCCAAATCATGTCTTTCAGACAATATATCAGCATATATTCGAATGTTGAAAAGTGTGTGGCGATCATAAACGAGCAAAGCAGAGACATCTTGACAGTATGTCCAGATAAATAAGGTGATAGCAAACGGCAAACTAAGCAGACAAGACAGAGACAGACTACTTGCCATGCACACTGGCACCATCTTGTCTTCACAGTAGTTGTGCCACAGTTTCACATGGACAGGCACTTGTAAGTACAGTGTTTGGGCATTATCGTTTCCAAAGTGGCATAGCTAGTTCCCTCAAAAGGGAACGTCTCAGGCTACGACTGTAAACAAAGTTCCCTGAGAAGGGAATGAGATGCTGCTTCGCCCTGCCATACTTCCTTCATCCTTGAGATCGACTTGCTTCGGCTAATTGCAACTAGCGCTGGTCATTCCGGATGTGCTTTTATCCTTTCCTGGTCGTGACGTCACCTGCCTGTGACGTTCCGTATCGCCGTTAGACTAGTTGGCGCACGTGCTTCAGACATAATCACGCAAAGGGCGTTCCCAAAGCATCATTGACACAGAGTCTCATTCCCTTCTCAGGAAACTATGGTTACAGTTGTAACCTCAGACATTTGTCCTGTCTTAATAATTAACTGAACATAGTAAATGACAATGAAATAATACTTTTAAACATGCAAGGAGAGAAACAAACTTTAAGGGTATTTACCTCCTGATTACATGTGAAACACAAATGTATTATTTCATTGTCACAAACACAATATATGAGGACTGAGGCTTTTAAGGTCAATATCCTACTCAGGGTCTATATCCAAATGGAGGTGATTTTGGCTACCAAGTTCAAAGTTATTATGGATTAAAAGGTGATTAATTCAGTTGTTGTTGCTTATCGGACTGTGTGGTGCTTAAAATGAATATTTATGCATTTCTCCACTCTTGTTTGTGTTTCTTAAAGATTCCATGTAGATCATGCCAGTCCACAATTATCACATAAGCCCCTATGACTCATCTACAATTCAGAAATGGATAAATAATTCAAAGCAATACCAGTGGAATCCTATACATAGCATCCCCATAGTCTTAGATATTTCATGGAATTGTGTCCATTATAAAGAATTACCACACACTTTAGGCCTAAATCAAATGAACACCCACACGTTGTGTTTTCATGTTTTATGGGGACTTTCCATAGACATAATAATTTTTATACTGTATAAAGTGTATAAATCTCACTAACCTTACTCCTAAACCTTACAATTACAACTTGCTTCATTTTTACATTTTCAAAAAACATCACTCAGTATGATTTATAACATGGGCCAAAAAATGTCCCCACAAGGACAAAGATTTTAGATATTGCCATCTTTGTGGGGACATTTTGTCCCCATAAAGAAGGGTTTACCAGCACCACCCCCACCCCCCCTCACACCCCCCACCACCCCCCCCCCCCCACCCCCCACACACACACACACACACACACACACACACACACACAGAGACACAGTCATGAATCCATCCAATACCTCAGCGCTAGACTCCTCAGCTCCTCCCATACGTTCCCAATTCTCAGAATTCTGATCACCTCCACCTGATGTCACTCATCTAGGACTGCCATATAAACTGGTTTTAGCATTCATATACACCATCTAAAAAACACCATTGTCTTGTCTTGTGGCTCATACTTGTGAATTACCTGACTACTTACCTCCACTTCTATTCCCCACCATCTTCATCATCCCCCTCGTTCACTTGGCAGTCTCGGAATCCTCCTCAGGCCTGGGACCTGTATCAGAAAGAGATATTGTTATTATCAAGCTGTTATCCGTTTGGATACTTAACAAATCCTTAGATTCCTGAGTTGTATTCCTTTTAAGTATCCTCATTAAAGCCTTGTGTTAATTCATCCTCATGTTTGTCTTCATCAGTTGTGACACACAATATGAGAGAGAGAGAGAGAGAGAGAGAGAGAGAGAGAGAGAGAGAGAGAGAGAGAGAGAGAGAGGGGGAGGGGGGGGGGGGGGGACATGGAACAGATTCAGATTGACTGATAATGATTTTAGCTTCTCTAAAATGTAGCAATACATCCTGTGAGTAAGCACCTTTAAATAACGAGAGAATGTCACATCTAAATTTATGCTTTAGAGCATTGGGGCTCTGATGCTCATCACCTGTTGTCAGGGCAACAGGGAGTTTTCGTACAATGATAAAGTGAACACCCAATGACAGAATGTTTTAATGTTGCTAATGCTGTCACTGTGGTGCCACTGAGACAAATACAGAATTAGGATTGATTAAGCCACAACGTCTGTATTTCTATTAGATCGATTTATGTATTGCTGACTGTTCAATTTAATTATGGAGAAAATAGATATTATAGTATATTTTCTTAATTTCACAGCTTCAAGGTCACTATACACATCAAAATAATCACGCATAAGTGAGTTGAATAATTTGAATTGATTTTTATCTTCATTAAAATGCAAGTTATGTTAAAATGAAATCCAGAGGTCATCTTGTTCAGGGATCATTTGGGTCAGTGCAGAATTCCATTAGACAACTAAAAGACCAAAAATATCACAAAAGTGGCCCCTATAACTTGTGTTATATTTAAATAGTTCTGAAGCCTTAGCAGCAAATGACCATAATGTAAGATGTTAACGTCTGACATCCGATTCATAGGATATGAATCATGAATAAATTGCTTTATTTTTCTATTCTTTAAATCAATTAATTCAGTTTTTTTCCTATACTTATTTTTATAACTTAAATGTTTTTTTGTCCATTAAATGTACCTCTGCATACAATTCAGTTAATTTGGCAGATAAACACCAACTTTTATTCCTTTTTACACATTTGCATTACACAATCAGCTTAAAATATATGATTTTTCTGATGTAGGCTAGTTAAGTTGCTTGGAAGCAGTGGCGGCTGCTGGTCTTTCAAAGAGGGGAAGCTCATTTTCGGCCTACATCATAAAAATTTTCCATTCATTTATACGTAAATTTTACCCTACGTTCTTTTTCAAGAAAATGCTCTGTCACCCTGTCATACCAACTAGGCGTCTTTTCCAGTGACTTGACCAGTGTCCTCTCAATGGCCAGCAGAGCTAGGTTGCTTAAACAGCTTTGGCCCATTGTGTTACAGGTGTAGGACTTGAGACGCTTTAAACAGGAGAAGCTCCTTTCTACACCTGCAGATGTAGCTCCAAATGTTGCCAATTAGAGCAGTTTGTAAAGCTGAGGCAGTGCACTGTCCAACTTCATGTCTTTAAGGAATACCAAGTAATCACACAGCTTTCCCCTGTTACCCTGCAAGTCCTGGTCTGAATACAGGACTTGAAGTTCAGACCTCAGTCTCCCTGAATCAAAGTGATGGCCATAACTTTTCAGGACACTTTGGAAGGCCTCCTCTGGAAATACTTGTCTCATGTCATCAAATTTCCCTGGATTTACTAATTCTAAGAAGAGCATACTTTCCAAATTTGAAACAGGTTGAGGAATCTGCTCCAAGATGTTATCAAGGATGGCCATGTACAGATTTCTGTAGCGCTCTTGGGGATCTT
Source organism: Vimba vimba (assembly GCA_022828995.1). Taxonomy (NCBI): domain Eukaryota; kingdom Metazoa; phylum Chordata; class Actinopteri; order Cypriniformes; family Leuciscidae; genus Vimba; species Vimba vimba. The sequence goes on from CM040819.1 coordinate 22,839,247, forward strand.
GCAATTGGGTCAGATGGCGCTTTCTCATGGGCTCATCTTGTGGGTCTGATGTGAGATCTGCTGCTTTGGCATAAACAGCTTGGAGAGCCCCCTCTGACCTCTTCTCTTTGACAAATGCAAGAAGAGACTCAATTATTTTATTGCAGTAAAGAACATCCATCGCCCTCTGCTGGACATTATCAAAGACCACATCAGTCTCAGAGAAGATTTGTTCATATCTGTACAACATGAACACAAACTCAAAATCCTCCAGTTTCCTCACAAAGCCTTTGGCACAATCCAGTGTATCATCATCCATTGTCGTATCTGCAATGATGTTATCAAATGTCTGCAGGAGGCCATCATAATTGTTTGCCACAGTGCTCACTATCCGTAATGTGAAATTCCATCGAGTAGGAGCGTTTCTGGGCAACCTTGAACAGCCTGCAGACTCTAGAAAAAGACATCCTCTATGTGGATTTTGATCAAAAAATGTGGCAAACCCAGAGAGTGATGCAAAAAAAACTTCTGCACTCAGGCAAGCATTTAGCCCCCTGTGACAGCACCAGATTCAGTCTGTGTGCATAGCAATGCACAAACATTGCACTGGGGGCTATTGCTTTCACTTTGGCCTGCAGACCATTGAGAGCTGAAGCCATGACAGCAGCCCCATCATAGGTCTGTGCCACAAGCTTATCCTTAAAATTGTAGCCCTGCATGTTCTCATTTAATACATCAAAAACGGACTGAGCATCTCACCCCCCAGAAACATAAAAAAATCCAATAAAGCGCTCCTGAATTTTACCAGCACTATCCACATAGCGAACAATGACAGAGAGCTGGGCATGGCAGAATATATCAGTTGTTTCATCCACCTGCCATTTCATCTCTGATCTGATCAGAAACGGTGGCAGGAAGAGCAGAGATCAAGCCATTTTGAATAGTATGGGACATACCAGAAAACACAGTTGAGGACTTGAATTGTGTGGACAGGACAGAGTCATATTTAGCTAATGTTTCTGTGAACTCCCTGTAATTCCCCTTGTTGGATGATTCACTACTCTCATCATGTCCCCTAAATGACAGCTCTTGCCGGCCAAGCAAGGATGTCACATCAATAAGGCGGTTTAGGAAGGCCCTGTTTTGTTTGACTGTTTCATTATGTTTAGCCACTTGAATGCGAGCACCTTCATTGATTGCATGCTCAACCCTGATACTGCCCATGCAACTGAATCTTGCACATGCACTCACATGTTCATTGCTCTTTTCATGCCTTTTATATGTCCTGTCAAAGTTAGACACATCTCCAAACCCCACCTTTGACCAAACAACACATCCGTGAGATGGTTTCATTAAGAGGCATGGCCAGCAGTACATTTTCTTTGTCACAGCACTTCCAGTCAGCCAGCTAACTTTGTCATACCAGGAGAGCTGAAAAGACCTGTTACTTTTCCCTATTGTTTGCACTAAATCAATCTTAGGTGTTGATCTGCCCTGCTGTTTAATTCTAAGTTTTTCCTCGTAAGGAAGACTTTCAAATGGCTTCGCCAAAATCAGGTCGACAGTATTAGCACTGTCTGCCATTGTGTGCAGTTTGCCAGCTGGCTAGTTCACCCCTACGACGCTAGCCTAGCCTACTGTATGAATGAATGAATGAACAAACAAACAATCTAAAAAAAAAGATATTAAACTCGACGGAGGAAATGTGGGAATTAGGTTAAACTGAAACAAGGAATGTGGTGTATAATTGTGTGAAATATATGATGAAAATTGGCTAGCAATTTCGCCAAGCAAATACCAAGAAATAGGTTGCAGCAGTTTGTCTTTCGACTACACTTGCAAAATCCTCAAACTGAGCTCGAATAGCTTCAGCGTCAGCGACTTTTTATAGTACAAAATCGCTGTCAATCAAAAGTAGATGCGGTCTTTCGACAGACCCTCCAATCATCACGCAGAAGCCCGGAGTCCAGGCCAGCCCACTCCTCCATTCACCCCCAGAGACGCTGAGCATCCGTGGGTGGGACATATTCGCAGCATTTATCCAATGACCATCTAGTTTTGAAGCACTGAAAAAAAATTTTCAAAGCAGCCCCATTGAAGTCAGAGGACACTAGGCTTCAACAGGGAAATGCACTGTGAAGCTACGGGAATGTATGAGAAAGAAATCGAGTCAGCCGACCTGCTATATGTAACTGATTCTGAACGAACTCGTCTTCGAGATGAACATGTTCTAACACATTTTTAGTCAGTAAAATGTTAACACAATAGTACATATTTGACCATTACTTTTTTGACATTATAGGGGAAGCTGAGCTTCCCTTACAGTCTTAAAGAAATCCCCACTGCTTTGAAGCTCACCTGGTTCAGCATTTCACTCACGACGCAGAGCGCTTGGCTATGATTACCGTAAAAGTCATGTACTCAAAGGCTTGCAAAAGAAAGCTAAAATGGCATGGTTGCTTCAGCAAATTCATTTTTACTTAACATTTGCTTTTGTTAACACTATTGGTTAGGCTTAGATTAGGGTGTAGTGTAGGTGGTATGTTATTTTCAAACGTGATAGAGCATTAACCTTTCAGCATTTCCAAACTGCCATAATGCGTACAACCAGGGTGCTATTTGTGGAAAAAAAAGGGATTTTTGAATCATTGTTTATTTATTTATTTATTTAAATATTTGTCATGAAAACAAATCACAAACCACAGTGGACATATATATATATAAGTATATATATATATATATATATATATATATATATATATATATATATATATATATATATATATATATATATATATATATATATAGACCATTAAGCATGTTAGGCTATTTCTGGCAGCTGTTAAAGTAACATTATGGAATATGAAGTCTTATTTGATCTTTAGAAACCGTATCATTAGAATACCTTTGATATTTGACCGCTGTTTATGATCAAACTCAGTTACAGTAATTTCTTAATTTCCTTTAGGAGTGCTAATCATAATTCCCACCTTCCGATGACAAACCTCCAGTAAACTCATGTGTTTTGTCTCAGTATGTAACATACACAGATGAAACATGAAGCTAATAAATATATGAGTATGATTTAATATGGTATGTAGATGTTTTTTCCAGTGGTTTAGGGATTATTTTTTTTTTTTTTTTTTATTAAAATAAATTATGTTTATATAGGGCTGTGCGATATAGCTAAATATATATATATATATATATATATATATATATATATATATATATATATATATATATATATATCACAATATAATGTTTCATATCTTTTGGTATCGATAATTATTTACATTTTTTATAACCTTTTTTTTTAAAGACAAGGCAAACAACAAATTATATTAGTTTTAGCAGTCAAAAACAAAATAAAATGAAAAATCTTCTTTATGTCTTATATTAAGATAAAAAAGTAAGTGTTAAAGAAACTCTTGAACTTAAAATGTTACAAAATGTGTGCAATGTAAAAGTGTAAACATAGAAGAATCAAGGCAAACTTTGAGGTCAACATCTGTAATAAGTAGGGGTGTAATGGTTCGGTTCGATACGACACAGTGGTGTCACGGTTCTGTACGTTTTTGACACAGCAAAAAGAAAGAAATGGCAGAGAAATTTCCTTGATTTAAAAAAAAAAATATATATATTTTTTTTTTTTTTAAATAAGTGTGAGTTTTCCTACATCTTGAAACTTTTAGTTTTATAAATGGGGTAATCTTTGAAGGATGAACAAATAATGTTTTGGTCATCACATTAAAAATAACATTTAAATATGATAATATTTGAGTTTTGAAGTGCTGGAAAAAGATGTATGACAGCATTTTACTATTCCTGCCAAACTTCCATGGTTACAGTTAGTGTTACTACATTAAATTAATGGTGAGTGTTGCTGATCTGTGGACTTAAAGCCTATAACTAGTTAATTCATGGCACAATGTTTCTCCTGGTTTCCACGTCAGCGCTGTTTGATCCGTTAATAATGGAGAAATTTGAATGCTTCTCACTTGATCTCGCAGCGATGTTATTACTTCTGGGCGAATTTAAATGCTTTCTTTACTGGATCTCTGAGTTCTGTGTAGTAACACTGTCACTTGATCAAGATCGGCTCACGCTGCATTGGTCCAAACTGAGCGTGAAGCACAAAATAACGAGTAGCGCAGTTTTCTTTCCGCTTTCATTACGTTTGCCATTTGAAGTTGGGCAACGTTGGGGTGGTCGCGCCATCTTTAACTTTGCAGTCCACTTACGAATCATGGTCGAATGGAACGCACCAGTGTTGCCAGATTGGAAATGTCCAAGTATAGTACCAGAAGCTCAAAATGATCATATTTGGAAGGAAATTATCGTACACGAGTCAAACATACAGAATACAGCTACTTATCTAGACCAACAACTTTTTGACATGACATGCAAATTACTTTATTGCTAAACTATCGACCTCAGCTTGGAAACAACTGACCTAAGTGCCATGGCAGGAACGTTAACTTTTTTTTTCCTTGCAAAACATTCAGAGATTACATGTTTGTGATACAACTTTGTATATAATATACAAAAGGAACTTTAACTTGTGCTCGTGAGAGAGAGTCATTATCCACAATGATTGGCCGAGAAGACGTAACGTGAGATGAGATGGAAGACATACGTAACACCACGTTCACATTCTCCTCACAATCATGATGATAGATGTAGAATCCACAGCTAGATCAGCGCTACGACCACCATTTGAAGTGTCGCAAAGTTCTGAAATTATCGTACATTATGGGTTTTTTTTTCATTATTGATCGTACATCGTACAAAGGTCAAACTTATCGTACAAATACGATCATTACCGTACGTGTGGCAACACTGGAACGCACCTTCAGTCAACATGATGTGGAGAGCACAGTTCATGGCAACGACAGACGCCACGCTTGTTATGAAAAGCATCAAATAATACATTTACACCTCATTATATGGCCAAAATTCACATAACCTCGCAACAGGAAGTTATTTCAGTTTCAAGCAAAAACATAGTAATTATATCAACTTTATTGTGGTTATCACTCTAAAACAGACTATTGATGCTGAATGTCATTCTGAAAACTTTAAGATAATCACTGGCTTCCGAAGACAGATGTACAGTCTATTTCCGGTGGAAGAGTGACCTCTAAACCGATGCATGACATATTGACGAACGCGGAAGGGCAGAGGATAGAGCAAAACAAAACACCGGTCATGAATTAGAAGTCTAAAACAAGAATTCTTAAAGAGACATGTCAGAGGATTTCGATATATACGAGAAGAGGAGCATGAGTTTGTTGCCCAGCTCTATTTGTTTGAACCACAAGAGGCATTTACTCTCACCTAAGCTTACACTACTTCTACATCCTATGTCATACGTCGGGTCAGAGGTCACTCTTCCACCGGAACTAGACTCGTGTACGGCCATTACCAGAAGCCAGTGATTATTTATAAAGTTATAAATATGGATATTTTTCTTGCAATCGATATCGATCTGTTTTTTGGGCTTCAAAATCTATGGCATCATTCACACAAAGTTTGGAAGAGCCAGAATATTTATTTTGTATAACTCCGATTGTGTTTGGCTGAAAGAAGAAAGTCATATACACCTAGGATGGCTTGAGGTTGAGTAAATTATGGGATCATTTTCATTTTTGGGGTGAACTAACCCTTTAACTCACTGGCTCAATAAGATGGCTACAAAAGTTACAGCGCATTGGATGGGAACATAATCAGCTCCTTACACAAAGGTATCTTATGGCATCAGATGACTTGAAATGTAGCATATGAACCACTGTCTCTTTAACAGTACGTTAACAGTACTTTTAAGATACTTGTGCATTCTTTTGGAAGACTGAAAGCTTTAATCCCCATTTATTGTAAATGCATGGAAAACAACAACCAGTGCGTTATTTAAACATTTGTCCCCGAAAGAAAGAAAGAAAGAAAGAAAGAAAGAAAGAAAGAAAGAAAGAAAGAAAGAAAGAAAGAAAGAAAGGAACAAAGAAAGAAAGAAAGAAAGAAAGAAAGAAAGAAAGAAGGGTAAGTAGATGATGACATTTTTGGGCAACCTAATACTTTAACTCTCTTACTACGAAGAGTTAAACTTTGCCTTCAGATGCAGAAATAAATAAGTTTCCACAGCTCAACCTCTGAGAGCTCCCCGCAAAAAGGCATCAGCAATTTGTGATGAAAGTCGCTCGACTGTCCCTCCCAAACCTGATATCTAATTCCACCCTAAGCCAATCTGTCTGATTCCGCTGTTGCAGAAGGCAACAAATTGCCTGGGTAAATCATCTGGAGGAGATGGCATCTCCCAACCTGTCGTTTACATAACAGCAATCTTTTTTTTTTTTTCAAAGCGTGTGCTTAGATCACCCCTCCACTAGCACCCTTCAAAAAGCAAGATACAAATCTCTGAACGGCAAGTACTTCCACAAAGACATGCTTATCTTTCTATTGTTTGTTAGATTTTCTTTTATCCACCCACCCCAATGTATTTGGATGCATGTTTGTTTAACATCATGAATGCACTTGTTTGAGCACTTATTTATTTGTACTTTGGATACTTGAGCATTATCTTTTTTTGAACAATCTCTGGCAAAGACAAAAAAAATGAAGAGTAAATATTATTTTGGAAAGTGAATCCCCAAAGCATCACACTCACAAACAAATTGTGTTTGCATGAGCAGATTATATTAGCCACCTGTTGGGGTCTGGCATTTTGACAAAGTCTGACAGAGAAATTGCTTCTTGTAAACCCTCCAGTTAGGTACCTGTGTCAGGAGTTTCAGAGTGGCTTTGACTGAAAAATGGAAGACAAGAAGATTATTTTTTTGAAGATTAAAAGTGCAATCTGGCTTTGTTTTTGTTGTAAACCTCTTATTGTCACAGTGAAATAGGTTTCAAAGATGCTGGTGGCACACAAGTGACAACGTATTCTTATTACATGTGGTGAGTATCTCAAATGGGTGCTTTTTTGACATGTTGACATGAAATCTAAGCTGATGTAATTGAGGTTGTACATATTAGTGTCAAAGGAGTGGGCCTGTGTTTTTGCTTTCAATTAAATGTGATTAGGGATATAATGGCATAAGACATTAATTGACAACTAACCACAGTCTCTTTGGAATTAAAAACATTTAATGTATCTCCATTGACAGGAGAGCTTGCTGGTATCATACATACATTCTTAAATAGTGAATTTTGCTATTAAAGGCTGTGGATGATGAACAACTATGAAGCTGTTGGAAACATAGCTTAAAGTATTTAGATGAGGAAATATGGAAATTCTACCCAAGCATTTCATGGATTATGCATTGCATTTTGTGCATAAAAATGAGTTAATTTGGGATGACTATTATGGATTGCAATAAACTATGATTAAATATTCAGCATAAACAAATATCTGAGATGCATAAGTATGTGATCAGAGTATTTTTTTTTTTTTTTTTTTTTTCACTGGTTGCAGTCCATTTGGATATACATCCTGTTCTCACTTACAATTTGTAAAATTCAGGAGCTTGTGCCAGCCAGCCGGTATCCATTGCTTTCATTGAGAAAACTTTGATGTCAATTATCATTATCTTCATAAAATATTGGGTATAATTTTTGTTGTCATGACGTATGTGTCACAAGGCTCTGGAACGGACTTGAAGATGGGCTTGGTTCCAGACGCGATGCTTACCAGACACCGAATTAAGGTTTCCCTCCAGTCCAGCCCTGTGGTGCATAGGAGGTCAATAGGATAGTTGAAAGTTGCCCCGATTTGGAACAGGGTCTTTTGGATGTCACTATCGAGGGAGCTGAGCCACGGTAATGAACAATTTGTCTGATTGTACCAACAAATCGTCTGAGCATGCACTGTAAATGCGTAAAAAGTAAATAATGCAGATATTGACTGATCATTGTTAAGGTCTCTCAGCTCACATATTGATGCTTGAGTTTTCACTCATGTTCATCTCATAAAATATTGCAATTGCTATTATTTAGAATGACAGTATGTGCCGTACTTCGTGAAAGAAGGAATTTTCACAATGTGCCTGGCTTTCTATAATCAGAATTATAGAAAAACCAAAGGATTGGCAACAACAAATTGACAGAACTCATTGATTTCTAGTTTTAGATAGAGCATTATGTAAACACTAAACAATATGAACTTCATACTATGCATGAAATACTCAAAAAGACACTAAAGACACATATCCATTTTGTTCTCCTGCTTGCTATGGGACGTTCAAATCAAATGTCTGACTTAAGTCTTGTTATTCCTGCTGTGTAAAACACATACTCTGACGGTGTCCCGTTGAAACTAATTTACCGCTGAACCGTAGCCACAACACCCCCAGATTACACGCTGCTTTCCACAGTGCTACGTCATATGTTCAACCAACTAAATGGCACGCGTAGGTGCTTGATTGAGAAGTAATTCGATTTATTTTGATTTATACACTTCCCTACAGTTTATATGCAGAACTCTCTATGTTGAATAGAATATGGGAGCTAATTACAATTGGGCCATGCTGCCCTGCAAAGGCAAAATACCTTAACTCGCGTGGAACTGAGAAAAATGACTTTTTAGTTGTCCAGACAAATTTATTATAGGTAGGACACTGGAAATCTGGCAATTAGATGTTTTATTAATGAAAATTATGTACATAAAAAAAAATCTTGAGCTCAAACTTGTAACTATATATAACACCTGTATACAATCTAGTGATCATGGCATTTATTTTGAATGATTTACAATTACTTATAGCCATCTTATTGCTATCCAGTGCTTTGGTTGCATTCTGATGGCATTATTAAAGGATTAGTTCACTGGAATTAGGACACTGGAAATCTGGCAATTAGATGTTTTATTATTGAAACTGCGGCGCGCCATGCATTGCGTCATCACGTTGGAAAGTTAACGCGTCACATCATCTATCTAAGTTATTTGTCTGTGTACTCCGGTTCAGAAAGGTAGGGAAGGGCAAACAATTCCATCTCATTTTCTCTTTCAACTTCAAAATCATCCAACATCTTTGTTTTAATTTATTATTATTATTATTTTCTTCTTTTTTTTCGTGACCTTTCCAACGTGAAGGCGTAATACGTGGCACGTCGCAGACCAGCACTAGACGAACAATTGTGGTTAAAAAGTATATACATTTTTATTTTTTTTAGAAAATGACTGATCGTTTCGCTAGATAAGACCCCATTCCTCCTTTGAAACAGTATTGATTGCCGTTGAAGCCAGTTGTGTGAAAAAAAAAATCCTGAAATGTTTTCCTCAAAAAACTTAATTTCTTTTCCACTGAAGAAAGAAAGACATGAACTTGGATGGCATTGGGGTGAGTAAATTATCAGGAAATTTTCATTTTGAGGTGAACTAAACCTTTAATACAGACATGACACAGACATATACCTCCATTGCGATTGTAGCAATACGTGGCCGTCTAGTAGTGACTACGCCACCCCGAATTACCGGGGAAATAATCTAATAAATAGGACACAAGTCCGTTTACTCAGGAGAGGCAAGAGACGTGAGATCACATTGAAACAGGCAATTTTTATTAAAGAAAGCAATTAAACAAATAACACAATCAATTGTGTCATTTCGTAATCAAAAAGACAACCAAAACAAAAAGAACATGATCACTGCAGGGACTGAGACCACAGAGAAGCAGGCTAGCTATAGCTGCATATGGCAATCAAACACACTTTGAAGAATCACTCCACTACAAAATAGTGATTAAAAATCACACCACACTTATAACCCCTACTTAGGGTGAAGGCCTGCAGCTAAAACCACCAGCCTGCCTCCAGGAAAACCCAGCTCCTGCAGAATACAGAAAAGAAATAAATATAGAAATGATTAGAGATAAACCAAATCACAATGAGACAAATAATGAAAACAAAAATCAAGTTATGAGATAAATGGTCATCTATAATAAAGACAAAGAAAATAAATATAAACCATTCAAACGGTCACAACACAAAAATCACACAATCAATCCAACCTACACAGATGATGGGACCAGTTTGGTAGGCTAATTATCACTCCACGTAATAAATCACAGTTATAACAGTGATGATCATGCGGCTAAGGACTGGTAACAAAACCAGCCACATTCATACGACATAAACAAAAAACACGAAATTATGAAACCAAATAAAGTAATCCTTCTGGCCCACTTGAGCCCGAAAGAACAAATAAATTGCCTGAGCAATAGATAAAGTGGAGTCCAGCAGTAATATTCGGCTTCCACAAAGCAGCAAACGTGGCTATGAAGCATGGATTGCTGACAGCAAGTTGTTAAAGTAGCTGCTCAGCCTGGCTTTAACACGGGCAAAAGAGAACTCCTAAACACAAATATTCATTAACTATCTAATTAAAAACAGTTGCAGATTAAAAGAAACGATCGTAAATGTACTCACCCTGATTCAATTTCGGCGCGCGCACACACACAATCACAGGCACACGGAAATCATATGACAGTCATCTGCGAGTCAATAAACAGCTGATTCTCCGACACAGCTATGAGGAGACGTCACACCAATGGGAGACCGAAGGCACGCCACACTAAAACGCATTGCAGGTCGCTCAAACAAACGAACTACACAAAAAGTTAAAAACTAACATTAGAACTTACCACGATGTGGGTGTCGCCACAAGAACGCGCACAGCCTCGATGGCCTAATGTGGCGTAAGAACCCGAGTGGCATAAGACTTAAAAAGCGCGCATTTAAAATGATCACGATACAGATCCTCGCACACATTCGACCCAGGGACTGGTTTATAGCGGTGAATCTGAGAGACGCATACACTTTCACATTCAGATAGCCCCTTTATCACAGGCGCTTCCTGAGATTCATGTTTGAAGGTGTCGCGCTCCTCGTACATTCACGAAAAATTTGAACGCAGTGCTTTCTCGTTTGAGACTCAGTGGGGAGAGCGTTCTGGACTACCTCGACGACTAATGTATTTAAAGCACAACCTTCTGTGTTCTGCGACTTCTCAGTATGCAGGGGTTTCAGCTGTCTGCCATATTATTGTGCTTGTGAACTTGGCTCGTCCCGCGGATTTATGCCAGACGCTGTGATTGTCTGTATAACCCGCTTGTGACAGCTGGTTTGGTTTTGTATGCACCAATATACTTGTTGCTTCATTATTATCACTCCCTGTGACTTATTAGTCCCGCGATGGCTAGACCGTGTTCAGGACGGTGCTGAAGGCGCTGGCACAATGCAGTTTTGGCACACTGCCAGCTAGATGCATGAAAGTTTCAACCAGGTCCGGTATCCGACCTGGGTCAGGTGGGTGTTAGTTATTTGTTGTATTCACCTGCTACGGCATGTGTAGCATTTTTCTGTCAACTCTGCATATATCCTTCGCGATCGATATCGCACGTTTGTCGATGAAGTGGGATCAGACCATGCTAAATGTTCTGACCACGTTTGTGCAGGACAAAGCTGTCCCTCTGAGGACATTTCAGAGGTTACAGGGACTGATGGCAGCTGTACACAGTACACAGGCAACACCGTAATTTAAATGCAGCAAATTGTTAATGGACAGTAAAACAAAGGCAGAACACAGTACGTACAATCTGATATTATATGACAGCACACCAGCACAGTAACTTCATATTGACACACTTATAAACAAAGGCAGAGTGCCGTGACTCAATTTGAGCGTTCCAAAAAAAATCCGGTGTTACAGTGTTCTGCCTTGGTTTCTCATGGGCTTCTGGAAGTTACTGTTAAGACAACCTATTATTTACTTGAAAAAACAATGACATTGACTCAAGATACTTATCCACATGAAAAAGGAGGTCTTGAATGTGCCAACAATATAAATAACGCATTTTTGACCAAAAACGAAGTTATGGCCTTTTGCCTTTGCACGGCAGCATAATATGTCTTAGGATGGGAAATGGTCTTGATGCTCTTCATTCATTAACTTAAATTCAACATACAAACCTGAATTCCATCCTACTGGTTATCCTATATACTCATGCATGATATTGAGTAAGTGCAAAACGCTTAACAAATTTCTAGGCATTACACATAAGGTGCAATTCTGCTCTCTGTTCTCTGTAAGACTTTAGAAACATGTTCCTGAGAAAGCTTGGCTGTTGAACCGATGCTTATAAAGTGGAGGTGACCTCAAGGTAATATAGATAAATGACATTCCGGTGTGGCACAACTGTAAATAACTTTTCCTTTGTAATATTAGAATAGGGTTTCCTAAAATGCATGAATGTGCAAAAAAACAGGTCTGGGACTATTTATTGGGCGTACGTTGATTTTCACATTTTATTCCAAATATCTTTTAGGATTTTTTTCCAAAGATTGATTTTTTTGAGACTGCACATCACTGAAAAAATTATTCATTGATTTAAGGTATGTGGTTGCAATCAATTGATTTTACCTACATTTAAATAAACACATCTAGTTGAATTTACTCATTTGTATTTAGTTACCTTAGTTCAATTAAATTTAGTTGACTTGAGTATAATAAGTGTAGTAATTCCACCCTTATTTAATGTTACTTCTACTTAAATTATTTATTGATTATTTTACTGATTGTTTTTTTTTATTTTTTATTTAATGAGTTCAAAATGATCTAGCTTAATCTACTAGTTAAACATCCACAGTAGTTTATAGACAAACAGAAATATAAAACCTTTTTATTTAAAAAGTAATAAAAACAGGTATAAAACGGTTATTACGAAAAAAAATACAATAGCTATCAAAATGGTCAATAAGATAAATAAACATTTGTTGTTGTTGTTTTTTTTTTTTCAATTAGTTATTGTATTAAAAACTTTGAAAAATAATTTAACCAAACAAGTTTTGCTTACATTTATTCATTTAGCAGGCACTTTTATCCAAAGCAACTTACAAATAAGGAATAAAAGCAATTCACCTTAAAGAGGCAATAAGCATGAGAAGTTCTAAAAACACAAAGATGTATATAATGTTTAGAATAGTACAAGCTAGAAATGCTTTCTATGCAATGTGTTACTCTGAATGTAAGTTGGTCATCAAAGAGTACCCACAGATGTTTGGCAGATCAGGATGCACATATTGTTGATGGGCCTATGGCTGGATGGTGAAATTATGCTGAATCATCGGAGTGGCTGAGAAGATGAGAAGTTCTGTTTTTGCTTGATTGAGTTGCAGATGATGATCTTTCATCCATGCTGAGATGCAGAGGTGGAAAGTAACTAATTACAAATACTTTCGTTACAGTACTTGAGTCGATTTTTCAATGTTTTTCTACTTTCTTCAGTAGAATTAAATTGTGGTACTTTTACTTTTACTTGAGCTGTAAAGAATATAAGAATATATATAATATATATATATATTAATAATAAGATAAATTATTTATATATATATGTAAGAATGTTTAATATTGAGAATACAGAGTTGGTGAACACTGGACACTATACATACGCTACCCATAACATGTAGAAAATGAATGAAAAATGAATTAGGCTACACAAGACTTCACATTAGACACTGATCAATCATTTTAACAAAAAATCTTATGTTGGGACTGTGAGGTTATAAAATGGTGGGAATGCCACAGAGAAGCTAGTCTCCTTTCGAGGGAACTTGTGCTGCGTCGATGACGCTTTGGGACGCTAACCTACTCTGATATAAGGGGGCTAAAATAATATGGTTATGGGATGAAGCCTAAAGTAGAACAGCCACTTGCCAGTTATATGTCACCAGCATTGGCATCGGCCCTGAAGTCGATGAATAAATATTAATATTTATTATACTATACTTATTTTTAATTCTTAATAAAAAAATAAAATAAAAAAAATACGGGTGTTTGTGAAGGCATCAACTACTTTAAATAAATTGTGAAATATAGGAAACTTTTAGCTGTGTTGCCATGTGTCATGAGATTAAGCTATTGAGTAGCTAACAGTCTGTCTAGAGTGAACGCACTTATTATAAACCCATCAAACATGCATTTTTGACATAACACATCACCCAGCAAATACCCTGTTAATAAAAAGTCACCGCTCATGTATATATATATATATATATATATATATATATATATATATATGTCAAAAGTTTTAGATCGGTAAGATTTTTTATGTTTTAAAAGAAGTATCTTCTGCTCACCAAGGCTGCAAATCAAATCAAAAGTTACAGTAAAGACATTTATAATGTTAGAAAATATTCTATTTGAAATAAATGCGTTTGAACTTTCTATTCATCAAATAATTCAGAAAAAAAAAAAAAAAATTGTGCTCAACTGTCTTCAACATTGAAAATAATAATGAATGTTTTTTTAAGCATAAAATCAGCATATTATAATGATTTCTGAAGGATCATGTGACACTGAAGAATGGAGTATTGATGCTGAAAATTCAGCTTTCATCAGAGGAATAAATTAGATTTTAAAATATATTAAAATAGAAAACAGTCATTTTAAATTGTCATAATATTTCACAATATTACTGTTTTTTTCCCCGCTTTTTTTTAGCAGAAGAGACTTCTTTTAAAAACATTAAAAATCTTACCGATCTAAAACTTTTGACCAGTAGTGTGTTAAAGTGTGTGTGTATATATATATATATATATATATATATATATATATATATATATATATATATATATATGCATTTTTGGTATCCATCATGCATTTATCTCATTTTATGTTACACTGGGGAGGAAGATACAATACAAACAGAAGACAGGAGATACAAATGGGGGCACATGTTTGAATGGGAATAATGTAAATGTATAAAGTTGACATTTTCAAACCATGGATATTCTTTCTAATCACCATTGTTTGCACCGTTTAGCATTCCCAAGTATTAAACAGACTTTTTGTTCTTGGTGGTTCCTATATTGATTTTGTAACCCCTTTCTTTTATGTTTCTATGATGGTCTGCTGTGGACTATTGTTTGTAGTGGCTTGTCGTAGTTGGAAAAATCAATTTATTCAACCTCTACGACAGCAATGAAGCAAGATCCTCAAGCTATCAAGTATCTGGGTATATATTATCCAGTATCCACCTGTAATAGAGAATCTGGGTAAACATAATGTGAAATTATAAAAAGTGTGCCAGCAAAACAAGTCTGTTGCAGTCAAAATCAGAAAGCTAACCAAGCTATAGTCATCTTATTCACCTTTTTCTGGACACAGTGTCGATTTCATAAATGTGAACACATTTAAACCCCCATGCAAAAAAGCCCAAGCAACAGGTTACCAGAGAAATGATCTGACGGACATTTTTTTAAACATTTAAATTAAATAGAAGCTGGAAATGTCAAACATGCTGTAAGTCTGAGAATCTTTTCTTCAGATGTTAGTTTGAACTCTTTTGCCTGACAGCTGTGATATCCTGATATATATCTGCAGGAAGTAAAAAAAAGCCTTAAGAAAGGAGCCTTAAAAAAAAAAGCCTAAAAAGCATAGTATCAATTAAAAAAGTTTAAAAATGTGTAATTGTGTACAATACATTCACCATTTACAAAAAAAAAAAAAAAAAAAAAAAAAAAATATTAAATACAATTAGAAAATGTAAAACATATTTATAAAATATAACAATATACATAATCAATACATAGTATTGATAGTATTAGGATAGTATATAGGATAGGATATAGGATAGTCAATAGTATTTGGAACCCACAACAATAAAACTAAATTATACAAACATGTCCCTGCTTTTTAATTTATACATAAGAAATACAATTTTAATTATATTTTGACCATTGAATAGGAAATAAGTCTCCAGTTTCCATTTCAGAAATCTGGTCCACTTTATTCACAGCAATGTGACTAATTCTTAGATTTGAAATGGAATCTCTAAAAAAAATGTCCTAAAAAATCATGATCATACATTTTTACTAAATTTACCATGGTTTCACTATATTAATATAATGCAGTTAGATGTTATGGGTAGGAGGAGGTGGGAACCGGGGAACATTCAATAGACTTTAATAAAATAAATAAATACAAAACGAAAGTAAAGGCCCCCACATATAATAAAACAAGATACAACATAAGAAAACCTCTCTCGTCCTTCACTGTCGTTGCTTCCGCTCCTCCGTGAGAGATACGGGACCGGTGCGTTGTGCAGGTATTACATTATTAACAAAATCAATTAACAAAAACTCAACTAAGTGAAGATACTATTTAACTAAAACATCTTTCTGAGAAATAGTGTAATGTATTTTTTTTTTATTTTTTTTTTATCACAGACATGAGAGATATGTTATGCTACAATTTCTAAATGTGCTTAGGTTATAGGTTAACAAACACTATAATTTGCGTTAAAGAAAAGATAATTACATCGACATATGCAATGATGAGGCATCCATGTTTTTTTGTTTGTTTGTTTTTTACCTGTAGGCTAATGTTCTACAAATTCCACACCTAAAATAGGTACAAACATGCACAAAGAACAAAACCCAATGTGCTTTAGTGTATGGTGTCAGTACACATTTACATATATACACACCTGCCATTGTGCACTGTCCTTCAACGACCCAACAACCCACAGCCAGTTTTTGTGGGTTGAAAATACATTTAATTTTCTGTAGTGGTACCCTGCAGAGCTTATATAAACCTACGAGGCATTTGTTTTGTCAAGCTGGAGTTCAGAGTCTAATTTTGATTGATTCTACTTGATTTGTTTCATTGTCTTGTCAGAGCTATCTTAGAATCCCCAGTGTGATCTGCTCAACGTCTCCACTGCCTATCCATGTGGCATTCTGTTCATATGAGGAAAAACTAGTCATACGCCGAATTGAGCATCAAGGTCGGAGTTGGTTTGTGCAGAAAAGAGACATTAACCAAGCATGTTTTCCCATCAGAATGACACAGGCTGTTGGTGGCACCAGAAAAATCCAGCACATTGCAATGCCAGTGTTGCCAGCAGCATATTGGGTGGCTATGTAATTTATGTTGAAGAACACATGAAAAATTGTGCTGTTTTTTTTTTGTTTTGTTTTTTCGCAAAGTGAACACATTTATTGTGCCTATAAAAAAAAAACAAAAAAAACATCCATTCCTAAATTGCCTTAGAATGTCATAACTGTAACATTTAACAGCAGCAAATACTGAACAATGATGTCAAGTGAAAATGATGCACAAACTGTTCATCATGTGCAATTATCCTTACGGCCATTTTGAAAATGCCTTATTTTCATCTCATCAGTCTGAATGCATTTTCTATCCACCACATTCACCTAATTTCTCTACAGCAATCATTGTAGACCTCTTAAAGTGCTCTACACCTGCCATGTCAGGAGGTCTTTTGCATTCTTTCCAAATGGACTTGTTTTTGTCACTTGGTGAGGACAGTGGAGGGTCTAATTTAAATTTCCTAGCAAAAGACATGATGGGCTCTGAAAGTGCTTCTACTTGGACAGGAGTGGCCCTGGAGTGAAAAGACTGTGCACATTGGTTTCAACAAGCGAGGCACCCAAGCCTACCCTGAAGCCTGGAACAGGTTATCTGTTGGTTTCTTCCACACTGATCCAAAGTGTCACTTCACATATGTACGCCAACTCATGCTGCAAGTTTGTGTACACAATATAACCATTCAAATGCATTTAGGCTACACACACACACACACACACACACACACACACACACACACACACACACACACACACACACACACACACACACACACACACATTTTTTAAACAAATGTTGCATTTATGTGATCAAAAATGCAGTAAAACTGTAATATTGTAAACAAATAATATTACAATTCCAAATCACTGTCTTCTTTTTAGTATATTTTAAAATTCAATGTACTGAAATTTTTCAAAAGCTGAATTTTCCTCCGGTCTTCAGTATCATGTGATCTTTCAGAAATCATTATAATATGCTGATTTGGTGCTAGAGTAACATTATTATTATTATTGTTGTTATTATTATTATTATTATAAATGTTGAAGAGTTGAAAAAATGAAAAAAGAGTTTTTGTGGATTTTTTTTCAGTATTTTTTGATGAAAGTCAAAATAACTATCAAAGTCAAAATAACTATTTTTTTTAATTCTTTTGAAAAAAATTGTTTTAAATATAATTGTTTTGGACCGTATAAATGTATTTACTTCCACTTTTGATCAAGTTAATGCATCCCTGCTGCCTTGCTGAATAACATGTCTTTCAATTATAATTATAATAATGCTGACATTATTTTGCTGATAATTACAGACAATTTTCTCTTTCAGGTCATATTTTATGGTGGAACAATAGTTTGAAGAAAATCATGCTTAGCAAGTCAGCTTAAGTCAATATTTATATAAACTTACTTTAATATAACAACACATCTGGTTTAAACCTTAAATGCATGAATTTTTCACCAATCGGATCTTTAGCGACCCGGATCTATATCTAACACAGATGGATCTCCACCTGTTGCAATAATATAAAACTCTCCTGATATTAGAGTAACAATTACAGAAGAATAAAATAAAGAATGTTTTGTTATACCTTTTGGAGCTTGGCAGGGTTCAGTTTGAGCAGATGTTTTATACCATCACAGTTTTCCTCGTTAGAACAAATTCCCAGTACATTCAGCATCTGGCTCATATTCGTGATCTCAAACATATTCTCAAAAATATAATTTTCAGCATCTTCAAAATCAATTATTTTGATCGCTGACAACCTCTTCACTGGATTCACCATCAAGTGACAGTGACAATAATATATGATTTCCTATTTGCTCTGCAATAAATCGCTGAGCCGTTTCAAGTTTTGCTGCTGATACTTCCTATTTTCTTTTGTTTTCTGCCTGCGGTAATTATGAGTGAAATGTCACTTCATTATTTTGTATCAGACATTGCCATCTTGTGGAATAAATGTGAATTGCACTTATTTAGTCATCAAAGATTTGATTATTGTTGTGCAGGAAAAAAAAAAAATCCTTACAATGTTACACACCTCGGGTCATCATAGCGACCCTATACAATTTTTTACAAAGTATGAATGGGAAAACAGGCATTGTTTTATAATTTTATAATTTTTTTCTTGTTAGATTGTTAATAATAAATTTGTTGAGGAAGGTACTAAGAAGGCTGATGTATTTAAAAAATGAATTACTAGGAGGGTAGTGAATGAAGTCCCGGGGACTCGAGGTGAGTTTAAGGGTTAAAGACACAGATAAGTGAAGGTAACTTTTTGCCCCCGTAAGTACTCTGCCAGACCAAAATTAGTTAAATATGCTCTCAGTGAGACTTTTGCTTATATTTAACTTTCTTATTTGTCCTAGTAGTATCAATAGTCTTGGACTTTATAATGACACCTACTGGTAAGGATGTATGAAGTTTGTTTCCTAAATGCTGCTGCTTCACAGCAAAGATGTGTGTTTAGTTTACAAAGTACTTGATGCACATTGCGTACATGCATGAGGAACCACAGACAGACATAGAGTGTCTAGAATAATATCTCTTTTTTCATATGTGGATGGCTCAAGGACATTCAAATTTACCTCTGGGAACAAACAAGCAAGATAACCACATTCTTTGCACTGCAAAGTTAGGTTAACAACAGCACTTGGTAATCAAAGAACATACAGCAAAACATGCAAAAGCCTCTAAGTGCCATCTGAAATTTTCTTCTAGAATGATCATTTTTATCAAGCTTGTATATTTAAGTTCAGTAATTTCACTTAAATGGCAATGAAAATAACCTATTAATTGTCATTTAAGTGAAATTACTGAACTTAAATATACAAGCTTGATAAAAATGTTTCAGATGGCACTTCAGATGGCACTTAGAGGCTTTTGCATCTGAACTCTTCATTTCTTATAAAAGATAATATGTGCAAATTTTAGATTTGCAAATATGTCTGTCTCCAAATAGAGCTGTATAAAGATGTTAGATTTGTTTGGCCTATTATCTATTTTATTAATTTGTTAACTAGTGAGATCAGATAATGTTGAATATTTCTATTGAAATACGCAGGTACAACACCTGTCTTGGAATGCTGTAAAAGTTTTGTATTATATTGTATTATATTGTATTGTCAATATGTATTAGCTCTACTACAGTATATGCTATGTTAGCTCACTTTATATAACCTAATTAGTACATTAGCATTTATCATTTATCATTATAGATGCTATGCAGTAAATTATATATTAACTATTCTGTAATCAACAGTGTTAAGAGAATGTGAGAAATAAAAAAAGACACTTTAAATATGACATCAATAAATACTCATAAATAAAGATTATGCTCTGCAACTCCAATGCTTTATTTATAGTGTGTAATCCTTCTTAAAGGGGACATCGGATGTTTGCTTTTTTTGCATTTAGTTAGGTTTCTGGCTTGTCTGCCAGCTCAGAAAAGCTGAAAAGAAAATACACAACCAGTTTGTTTTGGGCTGTCTGAGTCAGAAACTGTGTCATCCAGCAAGCTGTTTCAATTTGCAGCTGGTTTCTACATAGGTATCTAGCTATTTGAATAAGACCACCCCCGACTGCTGAAGGACTGCTGTATTAGCATAGACCCCATCATGAGCGAGTTGTACACTGTCTGCCATTTTCTCCAGGCCAGAGCGACAAGAATGTCTCTTAAGCAACACAGGTGTTTTGTTTTTGGATGTAAGAATGAAAATAACAGTATTCATTTACTGCCAACATCAGAGCCGCTGAAGACGCAGTGGATTAGTTTTATTATTGAAGGGAATGAGCACCCATATACCTAAATTAATTTATGTCTGCGTAAATCATTTTACATCAGACTGCTTTGTGAACGAGGGGCAATACAAAGGGGAAATCAAAGCATGTTTTGCTAAAAAGTTGTTACTCAAGGATGGATCAGTACCATTTGTTTGTGATCCATCTTATAGTCTGCAGAGCCACGGCGGTAATGAAAGGGAGAGCACGCACTTTTTTTTTTTTTTTACAGTTTATTGGAGTTGTTTTACGGATATAAAGTTTACCAGTTTATTAAGCACCCCCTGAAAAAGCATGTCTGTTGCTTATATATTTGTTTGCTGGTAATTGTAACGAGTATTTTTTGTTTGTGTTATTCATGATGATTGTGGCGAGCAGGATGAGGCCGAGGGCCGTGAGAGAACGGCGCGAGGCCGGTTGCGTGATTACTGATGAGTGACACCTGCGTGACGCACCGGTCTCGTATCTCTCACGGAGGAGCGGAAGCATAAAAGGAGGAGCAACGACAGTGAAGGACGAGAGAGGCCAGGCCTGGACTATTTTATTTGATGTTTTGTTTTATTATATGTGACAGCAGTCATCCGTGAGGGGCTGCTGTCTTTACTTTCATTTTGTATTGGTTTATTTTATTATTAAAGTTTGTTGAATGTTCGCCGGTTCCCGCCTACTTCTTCACATAACATCTAACTATGTTACAATGATATTGCAAGGGAGATAGATAGTTTATGGATAAGACTTTAATGCGCACTTGTACTGTGTTTTTCTATTCAGCTCTTACAGTGATTTTCTGGAGTGAAAACAGACTCTTCATATTTTATGTGATGTACAATAAAATTTAAAAGACTTGGCCAGCATTCGGACGGGGTCCGCTACAGCAGGATAGAACCTGGTTACCATGGCAGCGAAGGCACACCAGCCAAATAAGATTGGTTTATGATGTAAAAAAAATAATAATAATGAAGAAGACACCGGCCATAGGAAAGACATACAAGACCCATAAAAAAGGACTTCTTTCCATTACTTCATAGTCAAACCTTCTATGAATAAACATGCATATTTCCTGGACAATGTGTGTATGATTTTTACTGTCTTGTATAGTGTATTTTTGTATTGTATACTGTTTTATGCATGCTTTTTGATAGAACCACTAGTTAATGTAACATCACCTATACCATGTTTGATATCTATGAATGTCTATTTTAATTATCTGAACGATAATCATTTATGTTATATGTTGATACCTATGCAACATATAGCAATACTTTTTTATAGTATCTCCATCAGCACCCAATCCAGTTACATATGCAATACAGCATGATCATACTTTCCCTCCGAAAGTTTAAGTTACTATTGGATAACTGACCCCCTGGAGGTATGACCTCCACAGAAGTTAAAGGCTGCTGTCAGGGTGACCTCCTTTTTCTTCTCGTCCCTCTTCCCTCTTCTCCTGGTTGCTGTTCATGTGAAAAGACTCAAGACATCTTTTCCTCCCCCCAACTATTGTAACTTCCTCTTCAACAACTGAGTCAGGCTAACACTGCAAGTTCATCATCATTTTTTCCTTTAGTATGGAAGAAATTAATTGCAACATCAACATCACAAACTACTGATCCCGAGACTGCATCCGGAAGCTTGTTCAACGGCTAAGGCAATTGAAGTATTGTACATTTAACTAACTAACAGAGGTTTAGTATAAGCCATAGACCCCTTGTTAGCAATGTGCTTTGAAATAAGAAACCGATTCTGCTCAGATGGTAAAATGACTCTTTTCCATAGCTTCATTCCCCTGTTTCTGTTGTAGATTTCATTCAGTCACTTTAACTTTCCATATTCACATGTATGCATTATTGTGTGTATATTTTGGTTTAGATTAGTTATGTGATTGTGATTTGGCTAAATAAAACTTTTGTGCATTCAGCTGAGTTTGATTCTGGTCACTGCTTGTAAATCAACGCCCCTTTAATGATGTGATCACAGCTGTGAACAAGTTATTTTTATGTGACCATGAAAAGTGTTGAAAGATGATTAATACTGAGAGTTCGCTGGATGAACAGATTAATTGATTGTAATATTAATTTTAATTAATTGTAATAGTTAATTCTATTAACTGATCCAAGTATTTATAATTAATTATAAATATTTTTAGCTAATTTGCTACAACATTATACACCACTTTGTTTCAGCATTTATATTGAATCTCAACAGTGGCATAACTTGGCTAAGTCTTTCTTGCTGTCTTTTTTGACAACCTGTTTCTTAGAAAAGGTTGGTTAGCTGTATACTGCTCTCCTGGAGTAAATTGGCTTTCCAGAACAGGGCTGAATTAGAACCTATTTGTGAGCAGGGCTGCAGACATGATTAGGTCAGAGTAGAAATCCATTACCCCTCTACAGCTAGTTGACATGTTGGTTTCTGCAACCACCACAGTAAATACAAGCACCAATAATGCTCACGAAAGCCAATGCATGATAAAGTGGGGGGTTTTCAATGCTGGGGAAAAAGTGCTCATGAATGTAAGAGAGTACACACTCTAAGGCACTTGATTTTCTTCCATCTTTATGGCTGTATAAGAAATAAAAAAAATAAAAAAATAAAAAAAAAAACTGTATTAATGTCTCTGTCTCTGAGAATCTTATTGAAAGTGCAAAAAGAACAGTTTAATAAATGATGATACTTTTCTAAACAATCTGCATTTAAAGTGCATACTGCATTAAAACATTCCTTGTGATTTTTGCACATTTACCTCACAAAAGTTACATGGCCATGAAACAATTACCTCACTTTTTTCTCCAAAAGTTGCTTTTGACGGCCTTGTCGACCCCAACAAAGCACACTGTCAAAAAAAACACACATAAAAGACAGTGAATCAATTACAGAAAATAGTGGACTCACACAGAGATCTGCACACTTTAAGCCGACAGCGCTATATGCATAGTCTAATGACACATAGAGTCACAACGGCGATAGAAGTATAGGGAAAATAATGAAAAAGAGGAAGAAAAAAACTGGAGGTCTCATTATAATTCAAGAATGCTTGTGTGAATATGACCTTTCCTCTCTGCACTGCAAGTGTGCTATATAGCTAAATCATATCCATGGGATCATTATTCACAAGACCCTACATGTTATGCTTTTCTTACCTTCAAGGGGACAGAGACAGCAGCCGTATTTAATATATTTTGACCAAGACTCTAGCATATGGTGCAATGATTTCCATAGAGCCATAGATAATGTATCTGCACGTTTTTATTGTCAAAAAGCAACAATTTTTCTTCCCTCGCAGGCCATTATGTGTATGAGTGTTACATTGTGTGAGTGTAAAAGTAGATTACATTATATTGGATTATATTAGATTATATTACTTGTAACTTTATTGTCATTGTGCAGAATACAAGTACAATGCCACAGTAATAATTAGTTCAGTCATGAAACTTTAAATGGCACAGGCTGATTTACATGCAATCTGCAAGCAATCACATTATGTATTAGACGGCACAAACTGATTGGCCTCTGCTGATTCTGCAGCCAATGGGCTTGATGATAATTTAAATAGTTTGTTCCAGTATTTGCTGTAAGCTAATCCTTTCTCTGAAAAACTCCACCTGTCTAGATCTTCTACAGGATTTATGAATTCCTATCCATGCAGCAGCAACATATCTTACTGTATATCTCTTGGCAGTAGAAAATCCATACTTGCAAATCTGCCAATACCAAATACACAAATATTTTCATATTCATTAATATGCTAAAACTAATCAGAGAATGAAATTTCAATGCATTTCAAATAGCAATATATTTTTGCATTAATTTGATTTTTTCAGCTGGCCTTTCTGTAGTTTGCAATGTTTATCCAATAGACTGCCACAATTTACAATATCTTTATGAGTGAGTCATTTAATAATTTAATCAAACACACTGATTCATTCAGGACCAGAACACCACACCACACCAAAACACTACAGAGATGAGTAAATGTTATGTGTGCTTTGACTTTATTTGAAAATTATTTTTGTTGATAGGCCAAAAACAGACACTGACAATAACTGACGCTATTCTAAAAAAGTTATTCCATATTGAACAGTTCAAAATCAATATCATGTTACTTTGAACAGGAATGCTGAAAGATATGGCAAATTCATTGGAAACTTTTACATTTATCAGTGTAAAGATGATATTCATTCAGCCTTGATGTTTTACTGTACCTGAGGATTATGTCTGTAATGATTAGTGTTTGTTTTAGTTGGGCTCTTGACCCTTATATCATTAATTTAACATTTTGTTTGGCTGCTGTACCTGAGTTACAACAGCCAGATGAACAAATAGAAAAGGTTATCTGATGGTGATGATTGTGTTTTAACATAATCGTTGTTTCACAATCATTTGACCTGATTCACTGAACTCATATAGAGCCCAATTTCTGAGTTAGGTTTAATATTAATTATAGCAGCACTGTCCTGGTACAGCATAATATTTTTAGCCATTTCAATGAAATCCAAATAATCAAATAAATAATTGTAAAAAACCCATTTTTTTTATGTAGGCACACACAGACATCAAGAATTAGCGTATGAATCTCAACAATGGTGACAAACAGATCACCCCTGATCATAAGCTCATTATTTATTCATGCAGCAATGCATGATGGGAGCCATGAATGAGTTTTGATTGGTTGCACCCGGAATGAAAAATGAGTGAGCAGAACTAAAAGTGTTAAGTTGTAGGTATTTAGTAATTCTAAGTGGGGTTAAATTTATATCAAGCAATCCACACAAAATGAAAAAAACTAAGTTAACACTAAGCATGGCTATGTACATGAACATACAAAAAAAAAAAAAAAAACGTGCTAGTGGTACTACTTGATTTAGTACTGCACACTTAAAATAAACAAGCTTTTATCCAAACTCACTAATCTTAAGATTACTTTGCTTAATTTTTTTGAGGCAACGAGTTTGCATACTTCTTTTAAGTAAGGTCAACTAATTACATTTTACAGTGCACTTATTCACAGTACATGCAGATACATCTTGCTTCAGTTTTTTTAAAACAACCAGCCTTTTTATTCATGACAATTCTGTCATATTTAAGATGTGATTGATGTAGATTATAGGTGTCCAGCACACTGGTGCAGTGATAATAGTGATAATGCTGGTAACAATGATGTTGAAGTTATGCAATGAAAACTCAGCTACTGTTCCATCTTTTTTATTTATTTTTATTTATTTTTTGGTTTCCATCTGTGTATCAGATTCCCAGCTATTAGTTGTTAGATTCCCTTCTTTCAAACTACTTTGCGACCTTCCACACGAACCCCATTCACCCTCTAATAGATTATGTGGGCAGTTTCTAAATGAGCTACAGCCAAACAACTGTGCTTGATCTTTTCAGAACAATTGATTCAGCACTGACTTCACAAGATTTAGTAGTAATTTCTTACAATAAAATACAATATTTGTATTTATACTTTGCATGACCCTACATAGGGCAAGTGATATGTATAGAGGGATACAATTACTGTTAAATCAATGCTGGCTAGGTTATTTACACAGTCAATGTGTAAATCTGATTGTAAATCAGTAAAAAAAAAAAAAAAATCTGTAAAAATACAAATACTTTTTTTATTGTAAACATATTACTATGGTTAAATAGAATCAATATCAAACTTGCAGTCCTGCTGTATATACTGTATTATTGAATATGTATAGGTTTGAATAAGACAGCAATGTATTAAATTCAGTTATGATTTTGTATTATTAAATTCAGTTATGATTGCTCTGGAAATAATGTCACATTGATGTTTGTCAGCAGTCTGGCAATATTGGATGCAGTATTCTCCTTTCTCAAAGTTTCCAGATTTAGACCTTCCAGTCCTATTAATTTGCTCACAAAGTTACAGATTCTGTGATGACTAGGATTGATAAATCATAGTCTCAGGCACACCCCAAGTTAAATATTAATTTAAGGAATCCTGCAAAAACTGTGATATGCAATCCTTGTAGGTAACATTAGTAAATCAGCTTGCATATCAAGTTTACATGTGCATATATTTAATAAATCTTAGCATAATAGTACATACAAATATAATCTTTTATCATTAAGTAAGGATTGTGAGGTGCTGAAATTTTATTGTGGTGAGCTATATATATATATATATATATATATATATATATATATATATATATATATATATATATATATATATATATATATATATATTTATTATTATTATTATTATTTTTTTGCCATGAAGAAGTGAAAATAGAATTATGATGAGGCAACTGTGAATAATAAAGTAGATACCTAAGCAAACCTAAGTGTCTGATACAAATATTTACCAGTGTGGTTGTGATTGATTTGTGTTATGCACAGTACTCACCTGGTAAGTTCCAGTAGTAATGATTAACAAAACAGGACAAGCATGTGTAAACCGTCGGTTTAATGAGGGACCCACCTGCATGATTCTGCTGTGGACGCCAACTTTTGGCGATACACTGGAATTCATTTAGCACAATCCTCACAGTGACTATTTGCACGTCCAGAAAAAAAACAAAAAACAAAAAAAAAACACCTGAAAGTGAGTTTTATCTCTATTGGTTGTTGTGGAGTATTATGGGATTGAATGAGTGCACTCAATGTCCACTATGGTTTCAGACACCACTACAAATTGCTATACAATTCACTATATAAGTGTACAGAGGGCAATTTCATGTGCAGATGACCATGCTAGTAACATATAATTAGAAGGCTGTTATAAAAATGGACTCTTTACCCAGTGCTGTAAAGATTATAGCACTCCTTCACACAGTCTCTAATGAACCCACTGGACTGCCTGCTGGAGGAATTTGGGCTTATTAATAGTACAACAAAGCTGGAGAGAAATTGTGTATTTGTGGGCGTTAGTAGTAGTGGGAGTTTGTGTGTGTGTGTGTGTGTGTGTGTGTGTGTGTGTGTGTGTGTGTGTGTGTGTGTGTGTGTGTGTGTGTGTGTGTGTGTGACTATGTTTTGGAAGGCATTAGTGCAGACAAGCAGCTTCTCACGGTGGCAATTAACACTTAACGAGATGTGATAATTAGTCTATTTGGATATCCTTGCCAACCACCATGAGTTTCTTTCCTCTTCACTCTCTTTGAGTTATTATGCTGTGGATACCGGTGATCACTGAATCCCCCCAGCTAACCCCCCTGCCCAAACTAATACAGGCAATTGACAGCAGTGGAGCCATACATTTCTGTCAAGCTCAACAGAGTGTTCTTAATCATCTTAACACTGACTATAAATGTCATTTTTCTCATACAAAATAAACCGCAAGTGTGGGGTTTGTATTTTGCACAGCTTTGTGTGATGCATTGATGTAATTTCCACTGAAACAGGAAGCTAAAGCGGGACATATTGAATGGCTCCTCCCACTTTTCAAATAGCCAATAGCGTTTATTTACCTCACAGACTGCAAGTCGTACTTGACAGCACCATGGAAGCAAATCCGAACACTGATGATACATTGGATTCAATAGTAGAGGTGTGAATAAATTCTAGCCATTTCATTCTTATCCAATATACAGTTGGAAAACGGAATATAACTCGAGCATTTGAGCAACCGCACTCACATCTCCAACCCATATTGCTCCGTGACGTGTCAACGTTAATGATGTCCGGTTCGTGAACAAACCGTTCTTTTGAACCGGTTCTTTTTAGTGAACCGGTCGTACCAGTTCACTAAATCAAACTGAATCGTTCAAAACAGTTTGTGTCTTGAGTCAGCGCTGATCCAGTTTTCTAAAATTACTCGCTTTCGGACATGCCTGACAGTCCCTCGACTCGAAATAAACCAATATCCTATGTTTTGCTGAGAGAACTGATGAGCAAGACCAGCTGATACTGAGCATGCGTGTATTACCAAACGTACAGACAGACAGCCACTGTCGCTTTGGCCAGGAGGTATTTATACTGTAGCATAGAGGGTGGGACGCTTTAGATTCTAGAAAGCACTCGATTGTACAGAAGATGTGATGAGAAGCTGAAGTCCGCAGTGATGTCATAAAAATCTGTCATCCATTTTAGCGGATGTGAGAGACTGTAAGTTCTGAATGATTATATCTCCTAAATGTGAATTTAGTCATTGTTTTGGAGTACACCAGCTTATTCATAACCTTAAGGCTAACATATTCATACAAGAGCTAAAAAACTTACATTTTGATTCACAAGATAATGTAATATGTGTGTGTGACTGAGTAACTGCAATAAGTATAGCATACATTCTTATGGATGACAGCATCTATACAGGTCAACAGTGACAACTTGCTATTTACTTTCTTACTAAACATAAATCTCAAAATGAATAGGTCTATATTATATAAGGCCCTCTATGTAGTTACATATCAAGAGATGGGAAAAGTCAATCAAACACACATGCACACACGCACACACACACACACACACACACACACACACACACACCTAATTACCATTACCATTTATTTTTATTGTCAGAATAAGCTGTGTTATAAATGATGTGCTTCTAAGTGTATCCCATTAAAAAGTTAGCCATTTGCTTGTAGTCATTGAAAAAGCATGTATTTCTTACAAAACTACTTCTGATGGAATATTTTGTGTAGTTTTCTCTGTATTTTTAACTGAAGAGTCATCACATAATTTTTCGGCCCCAGTGCGGTAGCTCAAAATGGATGATGGACATTCAATTAGATGGTAGTCAGCCTTATCTGTAAATGGCAGCTCCATGACTGATTATAACAAGAACCACATTTATGCCTCACATACATATACCGTTTATGAGTCATTATCATGGCCTTGAATGACAAGAGGTTCACTCTTTCATGGAATAGTGCTATACTTCATCAGAGCTGCAACTGCATGATGGCCAACGAATGATGAGTCATGAGAGAGCATCTTGTTTTTTTTTGTTTGTTTTTTTGCATTTATTTTCATTTTATTTTGTGGCAAGCAGGGCGTGGCCAAGAGCCATGAGAACGGAGTGAGGCCGGTGGCACGACTGCTAATGGCCTCATGTCACTCATGGAGGTGCTCTGAATAACCCTAACCCTTAGTGATGAGAGTGAAGGACGAGAGAGGACCAGGCCTGGGGCCATGATGTGTAAACGTTGCGTACGCACAAAAAAAAGGAATTAAAAAAAGAGCATACAAATTTTTCCACGCACATATTGGGATCTATAAAAAAATAAACTAGGTGTAAATATGTGCGCTGTACAGACACTCTAGTCTAGACCATGTGTATGCACAATTTTATTCGAGTGAGTGAAGTGATTAAGTAAACAGAATGAATTAAACTCTGTTTTACATCTGATATAAACATTTAGATTAAATATGCCACTCTCATCAATGGAGTTAAGCACTGAAATTTCATGAAATCATAATCCAGAAGTTACAAAAAAAATTATATTAATCTAAATAGAAATATTTTTAGTGGATGCACTGCTTTTGAACACTTCTGGCATGCTGTGAAAAAATTACATGGTAATTCTTTAAATTGAGTCCAGAAATGTGTCCAAAAATCATTGACAATCAGATGCCTTATAGCTGTCACGGTAGATGTATTCTCTGTTCCTGTCGGTACACGATCCGTTCCACCTGCACGATCCGTTCTACGTATGCGTATAATGGGATTTTAGCAATATTGCGATTATACTTTACCTC
Source organism: Vimba vimba (assembly GCA_022828995.1). Classification (NCBI taxonomy): domain Eukaryota; kingdom Metazoa; phylum Chordata; class Actinopteri; order Cypriniformes; family Leuciscidae; genus Vimba; species Vimba vimba. The sequence continues at coordinate 22,869,548 of CM040819.1, forward strand.
ATGTAAACACAATACTTAATAATGTGATAAGCTCATAATCGCATCAATTATAATCGTATTAAACAGGTGGCGTACGCCATTTTTAATTGCAGTATGTGGCCATGTAAACACTTTAATCGCACTAACTTGAAATGCGCGCGTGTGTTTTTGTCACGCACCTTAAGCGCGTATTCATTTTAAACTTGACATTAGGAAGTTTTCCCTGAACTCTGTCAACACGACTCACTGTCAGCAGTCCTTCATCCAGAAACAGCTCAAATAACGTGACAGCAGTGTATAAAACTGTTACAGGCACCGACAACATATTTCTGTCTTCATCACGGCACAGAATAACAAAATACGTCCATAAGAAGTTGAACCCGTTTGTTATTTAACGTACGTAATTACGCGCATGCGTGGAACGGATCGTGCAGGTGGAACGGATCGTGTACCGACAGTTCCTTCTAGTCTTGTGTTTATGTTGTTATGTGAGCGCGTGTGTTGTGGCTTGAGTGTATGACATCACTTGATCCGCTCCAGCTGATCATCGTTACATCACCAGCTGCAAGCAATATCACGACTCCATAAATACTTACCGCTGTTCTATCATCCTTGTCAGATCGTTGTTTGATGTCGTTCGTGTTGGTGTTCCCGGTGTCCAGTTCCTGCCTTGTGTTCCTGTTCCAAGTCTTCGTTGTGGATTTATCTGTCGTCTCACCGTCACCTTCACTGCACGTCTTCACGGATCCTGACCATCGAAGTCCCTGCGTCACTATTCACCACCTGCTTGAACTGCTGCCTTTGTGTTTTCAATAAACCACTTGCAATTGCTTCCTGTCTCGTATCCAGTCATTATGACAATAGCAACATAGACAGTATAATGACAGACACCGAAAGACTCGCTCTGTGATCGAACGGTCCATTGGCCGGTGTGAATGGGTCCGATGACACAGAACAAGCTCTGCTGTCAGTTGTAACAGGCCCTGGGGTGAGATGTAACATTATGATATCCCCTGGGGTGAGATGTAACATTATGAAATAAATAATAACATTATGAAAAAATCTGTTTTGAAAGCTTTTTATTCAACACAGACTTTTTAACATAATTGGTGTGTGTGCATGTGTGTAACAAAAATTAATCAAATGAGCAAATGCCAGTGGTGTCCAATCCTGCTCCTGGAGGGCCACCATCCTGGGGTGTGTTTCCCAAAAGCACGTTAGCCAACTATGGTCGCAAGCTACTGTCACATTATCTGTCTTCATTAGTTGTGGTCTCTGTTTAACAGTTTTTTTTTTTCAAAATACGTTTCTGGATAGAACTCTTAAACAAAGAATGTAAACTGTATACGAAAAAATATCATAGCGTTTGCTTTTATATTATTAGTAACATAAAGGCAAACAATATAAATACTTTCTCATTTTCCGTCAGCATTCAGCATATTGTGCATTTATATAATTTGAAAAAATCTTTCAATATCTAATAAACATTTAATTTCACAAACCTTGCAAGGCTTAGTCGAATCCAGCTGTCAGATATTCTGAAGTGCGCATTTGTAGCCTGCATCAACGTGTTACTGTGCGTGACTGTCAGATCAGCTTGACTGGAGATGCCAGATCAAAAAACTTTATACCCTTGATTTCAAACTATGCTGCGTTATATTCAGTTGCCCACTATGTCATATTCATGTCATTTTCACTGTGCTCTATGTAAAATAAGTGTTACCTTATCTTTTTTTGAAAATATATGATTCCCAGTGCGCACAAATTTACCAGATTACTGAGAGCCCTGTTGATTACACTGCTTCCTTTTCATTCATATTTTTTTACAAACAATTTATTTATTTGTTAAAAATACAGTAATATGATTACAGAATCAAGAAGTTACAATCTAAAGTCGGTTTAATTTAGAGATTTTTTTTTTTTATTCATTTTCATATTATTTCGGCCAGTCTGCTCTTTTAAGATATCTGCATCGGCCTTCAAAAACCAATATCAGTCGACCACTAGTTAAATGACTATTTTGACTGATTGTTTAATGCAATACTGTGTTTTAAATTGTGAAAATAGATCAGTCCATAGGCTTGTTCCAATCTGGATATTCTCGATAGTGCATCTCAAAATTGGGTAGATCACGATTCAGATCGTGATTTTTTGTTATAAGATCGTGAAATTTTGGGAAGATCGCCCACCCTACATCGAGCAGAGCAGAATCTAATGCCATGGATGCTTGAGATGGTGGGCTGGAGTGACAGCATATGCAACTACCACTTTCAAGCCTCAGAAAAGTAGAAAAATACATCATTAAAGTAATCCATATGACTCCAGTGGTTTAACCTCAGTTTTAACCACACTTAAAATTAGATGAATAAAATGGACTAATAAAACATGTAAACCAATTAAAACTCTACACATATACATAAAATCATTGTAATAAAAAGAGCGGTAAATCATGTCTCTTATTGCACAAAAACAAAACAAAAAAAAACATCAATTTACCAATTTATTTTGTGACAAAGCACTCGCATCACTTCATAAATTGAGGATAAACCACTTGGGTCACATGGGTTACTTTTATTACATCTTTATTACCTTTGGGGCTTGAAATTGGAAATTGGTCAATGGATGGACAGAAAGCTCTCAGATTTCATTACACAGATCTTCATTTGTGATCCGAAGATGAATGAAAGGCTTACAGGTTTGGAATCACATTTTTACATTTTTGGATGAACTAACACTTTAAAAATAAAAGTACCAAAAAGGGGTTTCCACAGCAATGTCATTGTCAATGTCAATGAACAATTCTTACAAGAATCAAGTCTTTTTTCCACTATAAAGAACCTTGTGTGCAACAAAGGTCCCATGGATGTTATAGATTTTTCAAGGAACTATGCCAACTCTCACACTTGTAGTGAAATAAAGTAATATCTGGACTTTTATTTTCAGTCTGCACCGTTTTCCCTTAGTTAGTTTGTTGTCATGGATGTTGATTTGATTTTGTTATTCAGATCAGGTGTGTGTTGTTAATTATACTTGGTTTGCTGTAGTACTTAAGTTCCTTTCTTTCTGTCCATCACTGTCAGGTCTCATCAATGTTTGAATGTGTTACATTACTCTCTTTTTGTGGATTTATTATCAGGTGCTCAACATTTGGCTGTAGCACTTGTTATCTTCCAGGTCAGAAGTGACCGGATGCCTAAAAATTAAACTTCCTCCACCCCAGTAAAACCAATGCAATTTATTTTTGTTCAGTAATATTTTTTATTTTTTATTTTGAGATGATTTGATGGTACTTATTCATTTTTATGCAATATGTATGGTTAATTTTTGTCAAGGTTTATAAAAAAAGTGAAGTTTACTGTTGTGTGCATTAGTATTACTACAGTCAAACCTGAATACAGAGAAAGCATTTTGTTGCAGGTAACATTACAATTCAATTCATACTTTGCAGTCACGTAACTACCATGGCTACCTGGGTTTCGTTGCTGGAGAACTATGTTCTTGCCCGCCAGCCAGTACTTGTGACATCATGTGCAAAGTATGAATAAGAAAAATTACAAAAATAAACAGTAATGCTTTATCATAGCTTATTATTATTTAGATGATGATAATGATAATTATTATTATTATTATTATTATTATTATTAATAATAATAATAATAATTATTATTATTATATATTAATTATTATAATGATTAGTAATAATTATATGAATTATATATATAATATATGAAGAGTTCAGATGCAAAAGTCATTGAAATTTTCTTCTAGAATGATAATTTTTATCAAGCTTGTATATTTAAGTTCAGTAATTTAACTTAAATGACAATTAATAGGTAATTCTCATTGCCATTTAAGTGAAATTACTGAACTTAAATATATGAGCTTGATAAAAATTATCATTCTAGAGGAAAATTTCAGATGGCACTTAGAGGCTTTTGCATCTGAACTCTTCATATATATTAATTACAATGATTAATTATGTTATGTTTTTCACTATTGATGTTTTAGAGTTTCACCCCTTCATTGCTGAGCACTTTTTTTCTGCATCGTGGCCAATTTGTAGATTGTATTTGTGTTCACATTCCTAACGCCATAAAAGTCACCAAGTTTCGGACCATTCCGATTAAGCTGTGATTTTCAAAAATTGAAAACAGAAAATTTTCCGGTCAGAAATTACCGAAGAGCACCTGAGGGTTAAAGTCTTCCTATTTATTAGGGGTGTAATGGGACACAAAATTGACGGTTCGGTACGTACCACGGTTTTGAAGTCACGGTTCGGTAAAGCAGGGGGAAGAATTTAATTATTCTTTTTATTAAAAAGTGGTTTACTGAACCACATATATAATGTATATGTATGGAGCCCTTACATACACACTTACTTACTTACTATAATATTAAAGGTTAACAACAGACCCTAAACTATTAGCCTAAATTCAGTTACTGTATTTATTTTTAGATATAATTATCATCACTCAAATAACAAATGGTATGCAAACATGTAAACTTGCACATAAGACAGTTTTTGCATTAACTTCTAAATCTAATTAGGCTATATGTTTTTACTCCAATTCGTTGATGAAATATAATCATTTATGCCTATGTGGTATTCTGAATAATTCTAATAATCTAATAATTCTGAAATATATCCTCCTGGGACCCAGAAAAAAAAAGTTTTTGGAATTTAGTTTTTTTCCATGTCATCACACTGTTTAGATCACAATAAACAAATGGTAAAAAAATTTTTTTGCAAAATAATATTTTATTCATAAGTTATGCTATGTCCTCTGTAGTGGACGCCAGGACTAAGTTGTTTAAAAAATAAAATGACATTAAATTATATGTATAGGCAAAAACAATGGGATTTTTTTTTCAATTACCAATAAATTTGGGGGTTTCAGGATTTTTTCAACCAAAATTTGTATAAAGATTATTCTCAACTATGTTATGAAAGAAATAACGGAATGAATTGATACACCATTTTACATTATGCAATATGTGGGTAAAATGTCCATAAATTAATATTCCCATTTAATGCAATGTATATATAAACTGTATCTAATTTGCACCTTAATGTGTTCTTGGAGCAACATTTAATGAAAAAAGAAGTTTAATAATTGGAGTAATAATTGGCAACATTTTAATAATAATATCTAATATTTCATAGGAATATTGATGTATAATTTATTTCCATATTCACTTGTTGTGTCTCACAAAATGCCTGATAAACATGATTTAAGTCCTGGTGTCCTCTACAGTGGACACGTTTGAAATCAATGCCCTGTTCTGTAACAGAAAATATTTTTTTTATTTGAAACCCCTTAACATTTTCCTGAGATGTTGTTTTATGAAATACAATTTGAAAAGTAGTCCAATTTAAATTATAATTACAATATATAATCATATTTCCATAAGAATGCTACATTTGATCACTAAATTAATGTCAGACATTTTTAAAGACCAAGGAGAAGTTGTTTTCATGGTGAAACCTCCAAACATTTGGTATCTCTGAAAAGTCCTGAATGTGCTCTTTACAGGACACCCAGGTTGTGTCATGTGACATGTATGACATCAGAGAAATTCACTAAAATATAATGTCCACTACAGTGGACAAAAGTCTATTCTTGGGTCCCAGGAGGATATATATATATATGAAGAGTTCAGATGCAAAAGCCTCTAAGTGCCATATGAAATTTTCTACTAGAATGATCATTTTTATCAAGCTCGTATATTTAAGGTCAGTAATTTCACTTAATCTTCATTGCCATTTAAGTGAAATAACTGAACGTAAATATACGAGCTTGATAAAAATTATCATTCTAAAAGAATTTCAAAATTTCAGATGGCATTTAGAGGCTTTTGCATCTGAACTCATCATATATGTGTATGTATATATATATATATATATATATATATATATATATATATATATATATATATATATATATATATATATATAAATATACTAGAAATGTGACTTTCAAAGAGCACGACAAAGACTTGATAGAACATCCATCAAGTGTTAGACAATATTCTAGGTTATTATGTGAGGAAGTTTTTTGTCCAATAATTAGAATATCTGTTCTTTTTCAGAATTAAGTAGTAAATTACTAGTCATCCAGTTTTTTTTATATCAGCTATGCATTACGTTAATTTTGTGAATTGGTAAGTTTCATCGGGGCGTGAAGTAATATAGAGCTGAGTATCATCAGCATAACAGTGAAAACTAATGCCATGCTTCCTAATGTACAGAGTGAACAGCAACGGTCCTAGAACTGAGTCTTGTGGTACTCCATACTGAACTTGTGATCGATATGACATCTCTTCATTTACTACTACAAACTGATAACGGTCAGATGCTTTACACCATACTAATGCAATTCCACTAATGCCAACATAATTTCCGAGTCTATTCAAAAGAATGTTAGTGTCAAATACAGCACTAAGATCGAGTAACACTAATAGAGAGACACAACCACGATTGGATGATGAGAGCAAATCATTTGTGACACTAATGAGATCTGTCTCAGTACTATGGTACTGTCTAAATCCTGACTGGAAATCCTCGCAGATACCATTTCTTTCTAAAAAGGAACATAGTTGTGAGGATACTGCCTTTTTTAATGTCTTTGACAGAAAAGGTAGATGCGAGATCGGCCTGTAATTGACTAATTCTGTTGGATCAAGTTGAGGTTTTTTAACAAGCAGTTTAATAATAGCCAGCTTAAAAGTTTTTGGTATACCCTAATGACAAATATGAATTAAAGACTGCCTATTTACATTCATCTTTGTGTTAGTGTGTGTTCTAGCAACACAATCCGTGACAGGACCTTTATTTTTAAGAGAGATGAAGTAAATGAAATGACTACATGGCAAAATAGGTCCAGAATTATAGCAAAACAAAAATATGAATGATGCAGCATTAGAAAGACAATAAAAACACCAAAAAGGAGAATATTTCAAAATCTTTCTTCCAAAGAAAACTTTCCAGTAATGAGATTTTCTCAAAGGAATGACTCCCTCTAAAGGGAACTGTGTTGCGTTTCGCATGCAAGTTATTTGAGGACAGCAATAATCAGTCTGGCAGGCACTGACAGTAGGTCATGGTGAATGGAAAAATGCTGCCATATGCTTGAGGGGTCAGAAAGCCACAGGAAGGCGATGATTGATTATGCTCACTGTAATGCTGAAAGAGGTCAAATAATTAAAAAAAATTCACATCAATTTCACAATGTGAATGTAGGACTAATATCTAGAAAGAGTGGTTGTTGTTTTAAATAACATTTAAGGGACATTCTTTTATGAAATTTTAGGAAGATATGCTGAGGAAAAACCTTTATATTGGCATCTTTTATATAATGTCCATAAAAATGTGACATGGGCCAGTAGGTGATTGCTGAAATAATCAGTCAAATGAAAGCAGGGGTGTCAAATCCTGCTCCAAGAGAGTGACTATCCTGCACAGTTCAGTTCCAATCCTAATTAACCCTTGTGCGACCTTATCGACATTTTTGTCATTTTCAGTTTAGTTTTTGATCTGTTTGCCTGTGTTAATCCCAACTGCATACATTTTGGCACAGGTGTGTATTTTTATTGGAATTTTACTATTTCAGCCCATTTCCCATTTCCAATATATTTTACACTAGGTAGTAGGTACACAAAATAGTTACACTCAGGACCGTAAGGACAAAAATGTCCCCACGGAAACCCATTAAAACTGCAATTTTTAATCCCAGGGCCATTTAACTATAAAATGATGCAATCGTTGTTAATAGGCTTTCATTATGTTGACACATTTTTATTTTATTTTATTTTAATATTATTATTATATATATATATATATTTTTTTTTTACCAGATGGTGCCATTTTCTCAGGTGTGGTCTATAAAGCGTTATTCCTGTTCCTTTTCAAATGGGAATTTGCACTGCTTCCAAAGACACTACTGGGGAATGCCTCAGTGATTCCTTATAATAGCCTACTCTACTTTTTGTCATTCTGCTGAGGCTCCTGCCATCTTGCTCTGCGTGTACAGTAGCTGAAGGTGCAGGCTCTTTCTAGAGTCTCCTCAGCTTGGAATGCCACTAGAGTAGTCTTCAGTTCTTTGGCCTCCTCTCACTGTGAGAGTCGTTCTGCTGAGGCCTGTGCTGTGCTTAGACAATAACTTGGAGTTGCAGGCCCGATAGCCTCCTCAAGTTTACACTTTAGGATTGAGCTTGGAGTCGTCTTGCTGAGTTCCCCCAGAGTTTCAGGTATATTTATACAACAAAGTTGACCCTTAAAAAGAGAAACCTTTCATTTAGAGAGGCACTCTGCTGAGGTCAATACTCCATAGAGCGTTTCACAGAGAGCAATCATGGTGTAGTAGGCTACTTATAGTAGGCTACTGTCTTTCTGGCACTGAGTGTTGCTAGGCTTCCCCTCATATTGACAGTCAGCCTGCTGAGGCCTCTGCTCTCCAGAGCTCTGGATAGACAGTATCTGTCTTTGGAGCAAAGAGTATGGTTAGGCCTCCACTTGGTCGAGAGAGTTATTATTGTTCAGCCCTCCACTCTTTAAGGTATGTCTCGTGTAGGGTCAAGCATAGTAGTATTCCTCCTGGTTAACGGTTATCTTAGAGAGTGCTTTGCTTCCTAGAGCTCTGTGCCACAGTCGTCCTTACACACCTGCTATTCTTAGGTTGAGCTGGATTGGTACTCCCCTCGTCTAGAGTGTTCTAATATAAAATACTCTGCTCCCTAGAGCTCCAAGCACATGCCTAGTGGTAGGTTGTATCTATAGCCCCGTTGATAGTCTGGCTACTTTAATGTATAATTAAGTACTCCCCTTGTCAAAAGGGTTGTTATGTTGAGTAAGTTGCTCCTTACAGTATGAAGGGGCTCTGTACAGGGGCTATGCCAAGCTGAAAGGCTTGTGTAAGCAGTCTGCTTCATGGATTTTCTGCTAGAGTCTAGATATGCTATTGAGTCATTGGCCCTTTCTGGGCCTCCTTAACAGCGTACCTTCAGCTGGTGTAGTACCCTTAGTGACTTATGTGTTTGTACTAGGGATGAACCGAATCCAGATTTTTGGGGTTCGGCCGAATACCGAATCCACTGGTTAAGATTCTGCCGAATCCGAAACCGAATACCGAATCCTACTCCCATCCTCAGTCCATTAACACAGTAAACACATTAATGAAGTAAATAACGTCCACAGCAGTGTATTTTTCAATTTATTTTATTTTAACTGTTAAAAAAAAGAATAGGCAACATTGATGATTTTTTACTTTTTTTTTTTTTTTTTTTTTAAATAAAAATAAAAATGCCAGGATGACAAGTGGGAAAAACTATTTTGACAATTACCATAGGCCCATGTTTACCCTATTTCAAGATCCAATCAATATCCAAAATATTAGCATTTTAGATTTATAATCCCATAAAGTAGGCTACCCCCAAGTACAAACCAAAACCTGTCAATAAAAGTGCAACAATGCAAAAAAAAGTGTTTTTCTTTTTTTTTAAAATCAGAATATGTTTGGTGACTTAACTGAAATTAATGTTATTGAACATTTACTCAATAAACATGAATAGTAGGCTGTTGTTTCGTTTATAACGATAGGCTACGATTAGAAAAGTAGACAAATATTAAGAAAAATATTAAGAAAAAAAACACACACATTTCCTGCATCATACTTAAATTAACATATAACCTCTAACCTTTCACATGAAATGAGAGTTTCCTTTCAGAAAAACAAGATGCTCGGCATTAACAGGTGACAGCCGGTTGCGAGTGTGGGAACAAATGTCCCCAGCGGTACTGAAAAGTCTTTCACTGGGCACAGAGGTTGGTGGCGCACAGAGGTAGATCTTTGCCGTTTTCGCCCAGCAGTGGAAATTGCTGCTGGTTTGTCTTCCACCACTGAAGAGGATCTTCTCTAAGAGGAATCAGAGGTTCGCTGAAAAAAGCGCTTATCTCCACGTCAGCACCCGATGTGACTGCCTCAGTATTGCTGCAATAATACCCTTATTGCTAAGGGTCTGAGCACCTTGAGAACATCCTCCATCAGAGTCCACCTCTGTACATGAATATGTTGCATACCATCTGTCTCGGACACATAAATGTTTATGGCACGTTTTTGTTCTGTTAAACAATTGAACATCAGATATGTCGAATTCCATCGTGTTGACACGTCCTGGATTTGGCAGCCCCAACTCCTGCTGTAGAGCAGAAAGCCTTGATTTAGCACTTGAAGAGTGCTTAAAGTGACCAACAGTTTTCCTGGCCAGTGCGATCATGTCAGAGACACTTTGTTGTGATTAAAGACTGTCGTGGATGCACAACTGGAGTGTGTATGCAAAACAGCCAACACTTGGAACTCCTGCCTCGGACATGGCTTTCCGCATGTTTGCAGCATTGTCCCTCAAGACCAGGTGACACTTGTTAACAGGTATGTCCCACGCTCTGATAATTTATTTTGATAATTCTCTGATAATTTCTGTGCCTTCCATCGAATGCTTCACATCGAAGAATAGCATGTGTGCGCTTAAAATCAGCATCAATCCAATGTGAGGTCACGCTGATGTAGGACTGTGTAGTGTATTCACAAGTCCATATGTCGCATGTAAATGCAAAAGCATGTGCTTCAGCAACGTGTGCTTTTATGCGGGAAGTGATGGACTTGTGCATTTCAGGGATGATTTTGTCAGCAAAAAAGCGCCAGGAGGGGATTTTGTAACGTAGCTCAAGCAGATGCAGTAGCTCGTTGAATCCAGTGTCTTCCACTATGCTATAGAGCTGCAAGTCAATGGCTATCATTTTCCCAATTGCTGCATGAATGGCTTTGGCTCGTGTGTGATCTGAGGCCCACTGTTTGTTCGGTGTAGGGCTAGAAAAGCTGGTAATGGTCAACAGGTTAACACAAGTTTTTAGCTGTGACTGTCCTTCCTTTGCCGTACCTGAAGTTGCTGCATTTTGGCTGCTGTCTGTAGATTCCTTCATGCACAACTCGTATTATTTTGGATGTTTCATACGCAAATGTTTTAACAGCGGCGATGTTGTATATTGTTTAGGGTCCTTGCCACCACGAGACAAATCGACATTGCAAAGTGAACATGTAGCTCGACTGGAATCGCCTTCTTTTGACTGAAAGTACTGCCAAACAACACTTTTTTCTGCTCACGAGTTCCATTTTCACATTCTCACAGCCTACTGCATTCGAACGGTCCACCTTCATAAACACCTTCCCGTAATCAACAGCGGCGTGACGTCGACCACCGCAACATGCATAGTGCAAGCCTTGGGTTCGGTTCGGTGGAAAAAAATTCTAAGGTTCGGCAGAAACCGAACCCAGTCAAAAAGCCCAATATTCGGCCGAATCTAAATCCGAATCCTGGATTCGGTGCATCCCTAGTTTGTACTAATGGCTCCTTCGTTTCTCGTTGTAAAACTCTTCAGGAGCCTCCTTGATGCTACTTCCAGAGCTTGACCAGGACTTCCCTTGGTTGAGAGGGTTGTTATACAGAGTACTCCACTCCTCTAGCTAAATAGAGGAGCTTTGTGGTTGAGTCTGTTTAGTACTCCACTCGTTTGAGAGGGTCGATTTGCAGAGTACTTTGCTCCTTGAGGCTGGATTACAGTAGGCCTCCCTGAAATAGCCTTTCTATAAGCGAGGTGGTATCAGGTTTAAGGACTCTTGTGAGCCTCCCGATAGACCTACTTTAAATAGAGCTGGTAGGTACTCCCCTCATAGGGTCCCCATGCATAGTACTCAGCCTCCACAGAGCTACTACTCTCTGTAGGTCCTGGTGACCCCTTTTTCGGGATGAGCAGTATCACTCCCCTCGTTTGGAGGGTTGGTATGTTGAGTCTTGCTCCCCAGGATACCCGTCTCTGGGATCCAATGGATAATGGTTCTTGCCATTTTACAATACCTTCTTATTGGATGCCTCTTATAGAGGCAAATTATAGAGACTATGTTAAGAGAAACAGACAGGTTGAAGGCAAGCAAGGTTAAGAAAACAGAACAAGTAAGCCTCCCTGGCGGTTCTGTTGGTTGACATTTAGGTCCCCCTTGAAAGTGACAGGGCCATATTCCCTTAACGGAATCTTCCTTAAGCTTGCCTTTGAGCTCGGCCCTGGGTCAAGTCCTTCTGTTTGACCTGGTGAAGGTACTTCCTCACGGAGGCGTGTAGCTCGGGCAGTGGCCGTAGGGAGTAGTGTCACTGGCAGCCAATACTGGTGTGTTATACCTTTGGGGAATTTAAAGCTGGCATTTCAGACCATTGAGTTAATTGTCTTGTGCTTAGTCACAGCCAATTCGGTATGCATTCCCCTCAGCATGGCAGTGTGGGCATTTGTTTCCCAGTAGTGTCTTAGGACGTAGTGCAAGTTCCCATTTGAAAGGTAACGTCTTGGGTTACAAATGTAACCTTGCTTCCCTGAGAAGGGGAACGAGAGACTGTGTCTCATTGCCATAATTCTGGGCTGCCTGCATGGTCCCTTCAGACAAAGAAGCAGCTGACATGTTCTCTAGGCCCTTTTATACTTCACGGTCGCACTAGTACTGGCATCTTTGCTTTCGCCTGCCAATACAATTGACGCAATTAAACAAGTGCTTCAGACACCAATCACGTTGAGGTATTCCCCAGTAGCGTCTCAGGACACAGTGCCTTGTTTGTAATCTGAGCCCTTTTCTACTTATGCATAATAGTGCAATTTGATAAATTATGCAGCTATAATTGTATGGTTGTGTTGGTATGGATGCCAGAGTTTTGTTTGTACGTGTGTAGTAAAAATAAATTGTGTGTGTTTGCATGTAATATTTGATAGAGAAAAACTCTACTGCAAATCACAAATCCAACCACAGTGTGTACCATTGCAGCTTTGCTGGCATCTAATGGGGAAAATTTGGCACTGTGCCCAAAAGAAATGTTACTGTAAGCAATTTTTTTTCAAGATATCAACCTCAAATTTGGAACACAACTTGTTTATATTTATGGATTTGATTTTCTAACAGTTATATAGTTCAACTTGTTTCATATATATATATATATATATATATATATATATATATATATACGAGGATATAATTCCAAAACGAAGGTTTATTGGTAATTAAATGCAGGAAGGCAGAACAGGTAGCAACACACACTAAATATAACTGAGATCGGACCATGACTGACTGAACGGCTCAGGCCTGAGAACAGGAACATGAACAGTTCTTGGGGCAGGAACAGGTCTAGGGACAGGTCTTGGGACAGGAACAGGTGAGGCGGCCATCTTTGCCGAGGGCTCGACAGGCATGACGTGATGACATTCGGGCTTGATGGGCATGATGTGAAGAAGCTCAGGAAGGGTGGTCTCGACGGTACGAGAATCTGGAAGGGGGGCGGTCTCGGCGGGACGAGACTCTGGAAGGGTGGTCTCGGCGGCTGCTGGTGATGGTGGTTGTTTTCTGGATGGGGACGCGACGCTCACCAAACACCTGCCGATGGCATCCCTCCAGTTCAGTCCATCGATGTTTGGGAGGTAGATGGCCTGGTGGAAATTGGCCCGGTGGAAATTGGCCCCGATCCAGAAAAGCAGCTTGAGGGTTTTGTCGTCGAGGGGGCTAGTGACGGCTCAACGAATAAAGTTCTCTGTGAAGGAGAAGAATTCTGTGCTCCCTTGAGCAATGGCGACAAATATAGCCCTGTCGTCTAAATGGGCTGGTCCAACCCACATAGCAATTTTTTTTCTGGCCCAGCTCCGGGCCACACAATCACTTTTCCCTCGGCCCAAGTACCGCAAAGAATGACGGCCCTGAAGTGGCCCAGAACTGGATTAAAGACAAGGGTCACACATGGGCCATAACTGGCCCGAATCTCAGCCAGTTAGTCACCTTTAACTGGCCCTGAACTGGGCTAAAACAGGTTTTATTATTGGTACCAATTCTCAGCCATAAGTTAACCATATCGACACCACCCTTTAACCAGAAACCCCAAAACTGAGCCATAACCCAGCCTAATCTTACCCAAACCATGTGAACAAATAAGGCACAAAAAAATTCAATTCTCAAAAATAATTTAACAATAGGCACAAGCCAATAATAATAAATTATTATTATTTTCTATTTTTTTTGTACATTCAAAGCTTAACATCTTATTACCACCTCAAAGTGCATTTAATTTCAAAATGTTCTGGTCTGTCTTAAACAGTAGTTTACTTATTGTAGTAATGCACAAGCCAAAAAAAAACAAAAACAAAAAAAAAAACAGCTAGAATTTGTGAACACTATTTTAGTTGCCTGAACAGCCAACTATGTACAACATTTTTCAATTCTAACTAAATTAATCTATCAATGAATCTAGCACTGAAATTTAAACATATTATAATGTAATTTTACTCTCAACAAACATAGAGCAAATTAAAAAAATTACTTAAAACAAATTTGCGCACAAGAATGTTTGTATGTGTGAGGGAGAAAGTGATGCTATTTAGGACTGTCCTCAGGAAGTGAAGTACAGCTCTGCAGCCCCTCTTTTCTCCTCGAGCGCTCTCCCCAAATAGCAACATAAGGTCGGCCCAGATCCGGCCCACATCTGGACCGTGTGAAATCCACATGAACCAGATTTGGGCCGGATCTGGGCTGATACAAGCTGAATCCATCTTTGTATTGTTGCTTCTATCTCCTGATCAGTGGCATGTGTCAGACGATTTTTTCCTCACAGCAGCTAAAAGACAAAATACTAAATTAATAAATACATATACAAATATTCATCCACCTACTGTAAATACATTTAGGTAACAAATTAAAATAAGGTTGCTTCGGTTAAATTTTATACAGGAAATGATTGCTTATAATGTGGCACTATTGAATGACCCGCAGGCTGGTCTATCACACCCCGGTCGCGTCAGTCTGTACTCGCGTTCTCAAGTTCAGGGCAGTGAATCAGCTACCATATAGGCAAAAGTTCACTTCAATAAAGAACAAAGTGACATCCGATGTTCTTCTATTTTTTAAAGATTGAAATCTAATAGTTAGTTGTGTGTATAGAGCGCCTGGGACATGTATTGACAAAACAAAGGATCAATTAGTCTGTATGTTTGAGAAGGTGGTAGGTAGAACAAATTTTTTTGTCTGTGGAGATTTTAATGTTGATCTTTTGAATTTACAAGGCCGCAAAGGTACCACAGACTTTATTTATACAATGGACAGCCTAGGTTTATTTCCAAAAATCACAAAGCCGAGTAGAATTACAGCCCATAGTGCTACACTAATTGACAATATTTATTCAAATGTTGTTGATAATGATGTTGTAGGGGGATTGTTGATGGAAGACATAAGTGACCATTTGCCAATTTTTGTTTATCATAATTGTAAATTAAATGGAGAAGCACCTGTAAGGAGGAAAAGAGAATGGAGGCTGAGGACTCCTGTAACCTTGAAAGCCTTTAAGGAAGATCTATTAAGATATAATTGGGAAACTGTTTATGTTAATGATGCAAATGAAGCGTATAGCTCTTTTTTGAATATTTATTTAAAGTTATATGAAATGACAAAAGGGTTACTTAATGCATGTAAAAAGAAAAATACACTATACAGGGTCTTTTTAAGACAAAGAACGGAAAAAGCTGAGATGAAATATAAGGTATATAAAAACAAACTAACGAAAATACTAAGGATAAGGAAGGAGACATATTACAGCAGTTGTTTAGAGGAAAATAGAGAAAACATGAAAGGAATGTGGAAAGTCATATATGGTTTAATAAGAAATAAATCTAAAGAAGCTGCATATCCTAAATTTATAATAAAAGATAACATGTGCTTAGACAAGAAACAAGATGTGGCAAAAGAATTTAATGATTTTTTTTGTTAATGTGGGACCAAATCTCGCAAGGGATATTGTTGAACCAAAAGAGAAAAATGGATTGGATGAATTAATTGAAAACAATCTGCAAAGTTTGTATCTAAGTGAGGTTAGTGAATCTGAAGTGAGGGGAACGGTTTTAAACTGTAAAAGCAAGAGATCACAAGACTACAATAACATAGATATGTCCTTAGTGAAAGAAACCATAGAAGAAATTATCAAACCATTGACACACATATGTAATGTCTCATTTAGAACGGGAATATTCCCTGACCAGATGAAGGTAGCAAAGGTCATACCTTTGTTTAAAACAGGTAATAAAAATGATTTATCAAATTATAGACCTGTATCACTCCTTCCACAGTTTTCTAAAATATTGGAAAAACTTTTTGTTAAAAGATTGGATAGTTTTATCAATAAATATAATATTTTGACTGAGCAGCAGTATGTATTTCAGGCCAAGCAGTCGACCGGACTTGCAGTAATGAAACTAGTGGATGAGTTAAGTAAGGCCATTGATGATAAGAGAGTGAGTCTGGGTGTCTTCATTGACCTGAAAAAGGCATTTGATACTATCAATCACGATATTCTCCTGAAGAAGCTGTTTAAGTATGGGGTCAGAGGGGTTGCATATTCTTGGATTTGTTCATATATAAATAACAGAACACAATTTGTTTCAGTTGATGGAATTATGTCAAGTCCCCTGAAAATTCTTTGTGGGGTTCCACAGGGCTCTGTGCTGGGACCAAAATTGTTTATTTTATATTTAAATGATCTCTGCAGGGTCTCAAGTGTTCTCAAGTCTATTCTTTTTGCGGATGATACCAATTTTTTTTTTTATTCTGGGAAAGAGTTAAAGGACATTGTGAGAAATCTGGAAAGGGAGATGGAATGGGTTAAGAAATGGTTTGATATTAATAAGCTGTCACTGAATATGAGTAAAACAAAGTTTATGATTTGGGGTAAAAATAGTGTGACAGACGTGAAAGTAAGAATAGGGGCGGAGGAAATAGATAGAGTTAATGAAATAAAATTTTTGGGTGTTATATTAGATTCTAAACTGGGGTGGAAAAAGCACATTGATTATGTAAAATCTAAAATCTCAAAGTCAGTTGCGATATTAAATAGGTTTGGGAATTTGTTAAATAAGAAGGCATTATTTATGTTATATTCATCATTATTTGTTCCATATTTAACTTATTGTCTGGAGATTTGGGGTAATACGTACAAGACATACACCCCAACCACTTTTTATTTTACAAAAGAGAGCCTTGCGTATCATTACAAGATCACAATATAGGGATCATACAAATGATTTATTTTTAAAATTAAACATTTTAAAATTCTATGATTTAGTGGATTACAAGGTTACATTGACAATGTATAAAGCATATTATAAAATGCTGCCTGATAAAATTTTGAGTATGTTTGAGAAACGTTATTGTAAGTATGAGTTAAAAGGAACATGTTTGTTTAAAAAACTGAAGGTACGAACAAATATTAGATGCAGAACTATCTCTGTAAGAGGAGTGAATTTATGGAATTGTTTGCATATAGACCTTAAATTGACACAAACAATAAGTGAATTTAAAAGGCTCCTAAGAAACAAGATGATACTTTCAAATAGATCAGTTTTGGTTGATCAGTTTCTATGACTTTGTTGTTTCAAGTGTTTGCTAGAAGAGAATTGAGCACTGTTTGAGGGATAGGTGTTAATAAGCCTTGAGCTTCAGCCTATACCCTTTGGTTTAATCAAAAGTTATGTATATGATGATGAGTTGTATATTTGTTATTGTATATTTGTTAGTGATAAACCAAATAAATGAAATGAATGAATGAATGAAGATTGTCATTACATAACCTGCCAAAATAACCTTTGTACCCGCCACGGTCGATTTTTAATCGAGGTTAAGGTTAAATAAAAATACTAAAAAAATAAGAGAGCTGTAAACACATCGCAGGCTTGATCTGTTTCGGCATGAGTGCAAAAGAGAACCCGTGTGCATATCTGCTATATGTATTACATCTAATGTTAGGTCGTACACAATATAGACTGTAAAAAAAATAGGGTCGTGCAGAAAATAGCTTCACTTACCTGAACAGCGGTTCGGTTGTCAGACCACCAGACGTCTTCTTCACCCTTCAGCGGGAGAAATTTCAAACGACGCATCACGTGAACCTCATCCACCAACCAGAAAGCTTGTGGAGATCACACCAAAATAAACAATAGTTCACTGTACATATTTTTAAATGAACTGTTATTTAGAATATATATACTATATATATATACACACCTCCCATCCACAATCGGCCCAAATGTTGTCTGCCGTCTTCGATGATGTCACGAAACCCGTGTGCACTGAAATGCATTAGACTGATATTAAAAGAAATAAACGATATTATCAAACTCAGTAAACACAATGCTTATAATGCATACTACAGAAAAGCAGATGAGCACAGAATATGACGAAAGAAAGCAAATGTGTGTTCAGTGCAAATAAACTTGCTGCCTGTGTAATAATTTAACGAATTATGTGTTTTTTTTGTTTGTTTTTTTATTTATTTTATAACTGTTGGTCCATTAAGTCTTATTAAGCGTTTTCTTGGTTTTCTATGGGAGGAAAACGTACAATTAAACTCGTTGCATCCATATTCAGAGCTCAATTGCTTTGCTTTATTTGTATGGTGTTTCCTGAGTTTGGTCTTTTAATACCACTGTCTCAATTAAACGCGTTGTGTTCATATTCTGTGCTCATCTGCTTTTCTGTAGTATGCATTATAAGCATTGTGTTTACTGAGTTTGATAATATCGTTTATTTCTTTTAATATCAGTCTAATGCATTTCAGTGCACACGGGTTTCGTGACATCATCGAAGTCCCATTTTATTGGCTAGCTGCCAACCAATAAAACGGCTCCTTAGAACACCCCAGCTCCCGCCCCCCTTTCTCTCTCGCCGCTTCTCAGTTTCAAGTGCACAAGTTAGTTTTGCACCTGATATATCGCGAAAAGAGTAGCAAAAGTCAAGGCGCGAAATTTGAAATTGCAGTGACAGATTTGAGAAGTTGCAAGTGCCTAATTGAGGAAGTACCGCGAATGTGAACGTAAGATTAAACGCAAAATATATATTACAAGTTTGTGTCTGTCGTTGTATTTCTGTGAATGGCATTTTACACATTTGTGTCTACTTGTCTGCAGCTTCAGATTCAGAATACAGGTTTGTGACTATTGTATGCGAGTGCAAATTTCAACATTCAACTTCAGATTTTTATTTTACAGGATTTCACATTGGAGTTGTGAGTGTAAATGTTCATGTACAAGTATGAATATTTATTGTACAAGTTCTCAAATTCACATTTACGTGCTCTCGAGTTTTGCTACTGATTTACCTTCATAAAAACACCAAAGAACTTTCATAACATTGATTTTAGAAAACAATTACAGACAATGCCTTTTCAAGGGTAAAACATGAATGGAGATGGAATTCATCCGTGTGCTCTCTCAAATGCCTGATAACAAAATGGCTGAACAGCACATGCTCTACATAAATAGAGGCACATTGCCTCTAGGGGTCGCTAAATTGCAAACTGCAGCAGGGAACAGCATAAGGATATAATTCCAAAACGAAGGTTTATTGGTAATTAAACACAGGACGGCAGAACAGGTAGCAACACACATTAAATATAACTGAGATCAGACCATGACTGACTGAACAGATGGAACTTAAATACAAACACAGATGACACTGATTAACAGAACACAGGTGATACAGATAACGATGATTGACTAAACAGGTGATACATCTGAACTGATAATTACAGTAACCATAGAAACGAAGGAGTGGCGGGAAAAGAACAAAGGAAGACAGGAACCAACCAAAATACAAACTGAAAGTCCAAACAAACACATACATGTGACAATATATATATATATATATATATATATATATATATATATATATATATATATATATATATATATAATGTTCATAAATAATTTTCATAAAAATTAAACCTCGATATTTTTTGTTTTGTTTCACTTTTTAAACTTTTACATCATCAAGAATCTGCCATGGGTCTTCTTTAAAATGAGACCAAACTTAGGTCTGTGTTCCCAAGCTTTAATTTTTTTATGACAGTTTTTTGAAACAGACATTTTGGACCTCAGAGTAATTTTTTTAATTGACGCACAATGGTTAAATACAACTAGACGTGTGTCCAAAAGTGTCCAAATATCTCTACTTCCATGCTATATAGTAGCCAAAAAAAAAACAGTATGCGAGTCGAGTAGTATGTCCAAATTCACAGTTCTCTTACGAGAGGTCTCTTGTACTGCGTTTGTAAAAACGCAATGGGGAAAAACTCTTTTCCACGAAATACTGAAGCCAAAAAATTATCCTATAATTTTGCATTGTTGTAAGGCGCGTTGCAGCAGCACACAGCCAAAGGCGAGACGACTCGCTCGCTCATTGGCTGCTCTGCAGCAACTGCATTAGCCTATCGAGCAAGGTCTGAGGTGACGTCAGACCAATGAGGGCGCTTCGCGCCCTCCGTGCCACTTCCCGCCGAAACGGGTGTGGCCTAGCCTTATAAAAGGAGCTCGAAAAGGCTGATTCACTGATTTTTCAACTCTTCAGCGAAGCTCTCGCATCGCTGGATCACGGAAGAAGCCGTGCCGTCTGAGAAAGCACTTCAGCGGGACGAGCCACTCAGAAGCTGCTGGCCCACGCCGCCTTCGACTGCCGTTCCAGCTGCGCTATCCGGCGCATATATCCTTTAAAGCCTTCTTACTGTTCTTTGTGTGTGTGTGTGTGTTCGCCCTGCGACACGCACTACTAAAAGAGCTAGCGTCTTTCTAAAGATGCCTTCATGCGGCTCGTGCCGAGCCCCACTCAGCGAGGGAGACCGCCATGTCATCTGCGTCTCCTGCCTGGGTGAAGATCATGCAGCGCTCGCGCTCGCCGACGGCGGCTGCCCTCACTGCGAGATATTGCCTATGGTGACTCTTAGGACTCGCCTGGCATTTTTCTCCGAGCCTGCACCTTCCGCTACACTGCCGCGCCGTAAAAAGCGTCACTCTCAGCGGGCCCCTGAGTCTTCTCCAGCCCGACCAAGCTCGCCGGTTCGCCCGCCTGCTTCTCCGGCTTTGCCCGAATCACTTCCCGATGCACAACGGCCGCGGTCTGCCGCCCCTTCATTCGAGGAAGATGATGTTAAAGCCGCGTCGGGGGAGGATGACACGTGTTCTCTGCTAGCCTCGGGCAGCAAGGATTGGGCGAGCTCTGAGGATCTCGCGCCTCCTGCTCGTAAACCTGGCAAGAGAGCTAACATCGAGAGGGAACTGATGCGCGTACTCACGTTAGCCGCGGCGAGCCTCGGCCTCGAGTGGTCTGCTCCGGAACTCCCTTCTCATACCCGGCTGGATGGTTGCTTCCTTCCTGGTGAGCGCTCTTCGCCTGAGTCCAAGCCCGCTCCATTTCTTCCTGAGCTTCATGAAGAAGTTGCGAAAGCTTGGGGCGCTCCCCTCTCAGCACGAACCCGTTCGTCTGTGTCACCAGCATTCTCCACTCTGGACGATGCTAAAAACAGAGGCTACCACTCACTTCCGCCGGTGGAACAGGCGATAGCAACCCATCTTTGCCCGCCCTCTGCTGGACGGCGGACGAAACCGGTATTGCCATCCAAAGCCTGCCGCACGACGTCAACACTGCTCACGCGAATTTTCTCCGCCGCTGGGCAGGCTGCGTCTGCACTACATACGATGGCCACGCTGCAGATTTTTCAGGGTGATCTCCTCCGTAAGTTGGACGAGATGGGACCTGACGCTATCTGCCTCACGGACCTGCGTAGCGCTTCGGACCTCACCCTTCGCGCTACTAAGTCTGCTGCACAGGCCATTGGACAGTGCATGGCTTCCGCTACTGTAGCTGAGAGACATATTTGGCTGACGCTCTCGGAGATGTCTGAGTCTGAGCGCACCGCGTTCCTCGACGCCCCGCTATCTTCTGCCGGCCTCTTTGGATCCTCCGTCAACGAGTTTGTGGAGAGATTCGCCGAGGCTCAGAAAGCGTCTCAAGCCTTCAAGCACTTCCTCCCGAAGCGCTCCGGCTCTGATCGTGCTAAACCGACCGCTCGGAGCTCTCAGCCACAGCGACCGCCTCCCGCTGCTTCATCGCAACGACGGCAGGATCGCAGCTCGAGACCCCGCTCTCGCTCGACCAGCCGCCGCCCCGCTCCGCGTGGACCGCGGCAGAAGGTCACGGTGAAACCGGAAGCCCCGAAGACATCCTAGCATGCCTAGGAAAGCGCCGGTGTTTGAGTCCCGCTGCGGCCGTACTCTCACCAAAGCGCACCGCTGTTTCAGTTCCAGGAACTGCGACTGTCTCAGCGTATTCTGCAATGCGCAAGCCCGTACAGCTGCCCGCTTGCCTGCACACAAAAGCCGTTTTTACAGCTACCCAGATAAATCCTGTAAAGAGTGTATTTTCTGGTGTCCCGGCCACGGCCGATGGTGCTATAAATGTAGAGCCGATGCCCACTTCACAGTGCCCATCCCTACACACAAGCACAGCTCTTCACTCAGGGCTTGCGCTCTCAAACTCGACCCAGGTCGAACGCGCACCAAACATAGCAAACGTGCCCACTGCCCAGTGCCCACAAACACTATGTTATGCATGTCGCACGGTTTCTGTAAAAACGAAACCTGTGTGCGCTCACTCTGTTCAGACAGACAGCGCGCTCAATGCAGTAAATGTGCCCGCCCCGCTGCGCCCACATTTACCCACAGACATCATGAGCCCGGCCACGGCCGATGGTGCTATAAATGTAGAGGTGATGCCCACTTCCCAGTGCCCATCCCTACACATAAGCACAGCCCTTCACACAGGGCTCGCGCTCATAAGCTCAACCCAGGTCGAACGTGCACCCAACATAGCTCAAACACTATGTTATGCATGTCGCGCGGTGTCTGTAAAAACGAAACCTGTGTGCGCTCGCTCTGTTCAGACAGACAGTGCGCTCAATGCAGTAAATGTGCCCGCCCCGCTGCGCCCACATTTACCCACAGACTTCATGAGTCCTACGGAACTCGCTCAGCCCTCCCTCAAACGGTTAAGCACCGTAGCGGGGTCGAGGGCGAGTGTCCCGCCCGCTGTAATCAGTGTGCTCCCCGCCTCGAATGTCACGGGCATCACGCCTATGTTACTGCACACCGAAGCGCTTCGGTCGCCCAGCGACCAGAGCGCGCTTCGCATCCAACCCTTAGCCAACCACGCAGATGCATGGGCAGCGCTTCCAGGGGTTTCGGATTGGGTGCTAGACATTATAAAGAGAGGCTACTCGCTACAGTTCTATCGACGTCCCCGCCGCTTTACAGCGCGCGTCAAGACGAAAGTAAATTCAGAAGTAGCACACCTACTTTGTACCGAGATATCAGAACTGATGAGCAAAGGGGCTATAGAGCCTTTATCTCAGGCTCAGAGCGAAGGGGGGCTGTACAGCAGATACTTCCTGGTTCCCAAAAAAGACGGGGGTTTCAGACCCATACTGGATCTAAGACAGCTAAACAAAGCATTGACGAAACGCAGTTTCAAAATGCTCACAACCAGAAAAATCCTCGCGCATATTCGCCGAGGGGACTGGTTTATGTCAATAGATCTGAAGGACGCGTATTTTCAAATACAGATAGCGTCACGTCACAGGCGTTTTTTGAGATTCGCCTTCGAGGGACAGGCATACCAGTACACAGTCCTGCCGTTCGGCTTGTCCCTAGCACCCCGTACATTTACGAGGTGCATGGACGCAGCGCTCGCGCCCCTCAGGCTTCGAGGCATGCGAGTGCTGAATTATTTGGACGACTGGCTGATTCTGGCTCAATCGCGATCAGAGCTCGTGGAGCACAGGACCATTTTACTCTATCACCTCGAGAATCTTGGTCTCAGAGTCAATTGGGCGAAGAGCTGTCTGAACCCCAGTCAAACGATATCGTTTCTGGGCACAGTTCTGGACTCGCGGTCTATAATAGAGCGGCTGTCTTCACAGCGCGTGCTGAGCATTCAGCATGCAGCGAGCTCTTTTCGCTGCGGCGCGATCGTCCCGCTCAGGGGTTTTCAAAGTATGCTCGGCCTTATGGCCTCAGCATCATCAGTTCTTCAGCTGGGTCTGCTCCGTATGTGCCCCCTGCAGTTCTGGTTGAAAGCGCGAGTACCGCGCAGAGCGTGGACGTCCGGTCAGCTTAGTCTCAGGGTCAATCAGAGCTGCGTCGCAGCTCTGGAACCTTGGAAAGCGAGCGACTGGTACCAATCAGGTGTAAGCCTGGGGATTTCCTCGAGAGTGAAAGTGGTGTCGACGGACGCCTCCACCTCGGGATGGGGAGTGCTGCTCGAGGGCAGACCGTTCTTCGGCCAGTGGTCAGAACGGGAGAAGCTCCTACATATCAACTGCCTGGAAATGCTGGCAGTGGACAACGCGCTGTCACGTTTTCGTCCCCTAATAGAGGGCCACCACGTCTTAGTCCGATCGGACAATATGTCTGTGGTGTCCTACAGAAATCGCCAGGGCGGTCTCAGGTCCCGAAACCTATACAGGTTGGCAGAACGCCTCCTGTTATGGGCCCAGCGCAACCTGAGCTCGTTGAGAGCAGTGTATGTGCCCGGGCTACACAACCTGGGACCAGACAGACTGTCCAGGAACAACATTCCGACGGGCGAATGGTCTCTACACCCGCAAACAGTCCAGCTGTTGTGGGAGAGATTTGGCAGAGCGGAAGTGGACCTGTTCGCGTCTCACGAAAACGCTCACTGCCCCGTGTTCTTTTACATGAGCGAAAGTGCGCTGTCCCTCACATGGCCGCGCTGTCCGCTCTACGCTTTTCCCCCCGTCTCTCTCCTGTCTCAGGTGATAGAACGGATCAGGGAAACAAAATGTTCAGTACTGCTTGTAGCACCGTTCTGGAGGAACCAACCATGGTTCCCAGTTCTGATGCAGTTAGCAGATACTGCCCCTTGGCCAGTGCCATTGAGGAGGGACCTCCTCTCTCAGGCCAGGGGTTCGATTTGGCATCCTCACCCGGAGTTGTGGTCCCTCCACGTGTGGGCGCTCAACGGGTACCCGCTGACCTCTCAGTGGGAGTGATAAATACTATCACTCAGGCTAGGGCTCCGTCTACCAGACGGCTCTATGCCTCGAAGTGGTCGGTGTTCTCCAGCTGGTGCACAGCTCGGGGTTTTTCACCCTTCGACTGTGGGGTGACGGAGGTTCTCTCCTTCCTACAGGAGCTGTTGGACAAGGGCAGAGCCCCTTCCACGCTCAAAGTCTATGTGGAGGCTATCGCGGCGTTCTCTAAGACAACGCTCGGTCAGTCGTTGGGAAGAAACGATTTAGTCATCCGCTTCCTCAGGGGAGCTAGGAGGCTTAATCCTCCCAGACCTCCCTCGGTCCCTATGTGGGACCTCTCTACTGTTTTGGAAGCCATGAAAGGTGATCCTTTCGAGCCTATCCAAACAATTAGCCTCAGGCATCTGTCTTTCAAGACAGTGTTTTTGCTGGCTCTCGCTTCAGTGAAGCGCGTGGGTGACCTGCACGCGCTCTCGGTGAGCGCGGCATGCTTAGAGTTCGGGCCAAGTGACTCCAGAGTCATACTCAAACCTATGCACGGTTACGTCCCAAAATCCCTCAACACGCCGTTTCGGGCTCAGGTCATTTCCCTGTCTGCCCTGCCGGTGTCGGGCGAGGAAGGGGACGCAAGCTCTCTTTGCCCAGTTAGAGCGCTAAGAGCTTATGTGTCTCGCTCATCTGTTTTCAGACAGACTGAGCAGCTATTTGTCTCGTTCAGTGGACGTTCCAAGGGAGCGGCTGTTTCGAAATAGACTCTATCCAGATGGATAGTTGATGCCATAGCGCTGGCATACACCGCCAAGGGCTCACAGTGCCCATTGGGTGTTAGAGCGCACTCCACGAGAGGCGTCGCCTCTTCGTGGGCTTGGTCTAGTGGGATTTCCTTACAGGACATATGTATGGCGGCAGGTTGGGCCTCCCCGTCTACATTTATAAGGTTTTATAACCTTGAGGTTCCCGCCTTGCAGGCTAAGCTATTGTCGGTTTGAGCGAATCAGTTCTCTCTGATCCGGAAACGCTGAGATCGAAAGCGCTGCACGCTGCCGACTGTTATACTGAATGGGCAGTATTGCGTAAGACCCACATTTCCGCATTAGTTCAGGCTCTCCGCCTTGTCTATGTGATGTCATATATTGCGTCTGTGAAGCTGCTATATATGGATAGAGGGATTCCCCATCCTCTCTCCCGGGCTCTCTGTGAGTCCCTATGGTGATTGTGCACTCTGTATCCTGGACTTCGCTTCCAGTTCTAGTAGTGTTGATCCCTGCATGCACGCCGTCTTACAATGGGACCCGTTTTTTACAAACGCAGTACGAGAGACCTCTCGTAAGAGAACGTACTCGGTTACTAACGTAACCTCGGTTCTCTCTAGAAGAGGGAACGAGTACTGCGTTCCCTGCCGTGCATGTGATTCACTCTGGTTCGCTTCGGCGTTGAAAAATCAGTGAATCAGCCTTTTCGAGCTCCTTTTATAAGGCTAGGCCACACCTGTTTCGGCGGGAAGTGGCACGGAGGGCGCGAAGGTCTGGTCTGACGTCATTGGTCTGACGTCACCTCAGACCTCGCTCGATAGGCTAATGCAGTTGCTGCAGAGCAGCCAATGAGCGAGCGAGCTGCCTCGCCTTTGGCTGTGTGCTGCTGCAACGCGCCTTACAACAATGCAAAATTATAGGATAATTTTTTGGCTTCAGTATTTCGTGGAAAAGAGTTTTTCCCCATTGCGTTTTTACAAACGCAGTACTCGTTCCCTCTTCTAGAGAGAACCGAGGTTACGTTAGTAACCGAGTACGTTTTCATAAAAGTACCCAGATGACCTGCTACTTCTGGAGAGAATCTGAAGCATCCACTGGACACTTTACTATCCCATAAAGCCATGGGAGTGGATTGGTAAATGGCAGTGATGCGACTCAACTAATCAGAAGCTAATCAGAAGCTAATCAGAATCAGAACTGTAAATGGCAGTGAAGCGACTCAACATAACTCAACTACCATAGATCAAATGGCAACATGACAGATGTAGTACAGTACATCCGAATTTCATGCATATTACACACATTTATACTATATAAAACCTATTTCTAATGGTCACAAAGCAAGTTTCAAACCAAACATAGTACTTACTATACAGTATGAGGTTTCAGATGTAGCTTAGAAACTTCCAGGCAAGTGTGTTTTGGGCAAGTTGGAGCTAAACTATGTAGGACATTGGCTCTCTAGAAGCAAGACTTGCCTCTCCTGGTGTATTGAGGGAACCTGCAATGCACGGGGTGACAGAACACACAAGAACGGAGGACTAATAATAATTTGTGGCTTGTCATGTGCAACAACATAAATACATTTCGTATTAAACAGGTAAAGTCGACATGAAATGTAAGAGGTGCTAGTATTTTCTTCTCTGTTGTAAGTTAACATATATATTTTCGAACAAGAAAAACATGTAGGGTGGGATTTTATTTTGTCCACTGAGAATTGATTGGATCGTTGGTTTGTTGTGGTTTGCTGATGTGATCTATTGTGAGTGACAGGTTGTCCGCCCTTACACCAGTAAACACATAATCAGAGAAGAGGGGAAGTTACTTTCATTAGTTTGGGAACATGAATTTAATTAAAAATAATGATGAATCTTTTATAATAAATGGGCCTACAAATTATTTATGTTATTGTAACTTTAAATAATAAAATCCAAAAGGTATTTATCTTTTTTTTTACATAGTTTTGTGTTAGCATGGACCTTTGCTTTTTGGTTTATCACCAAATAATTTGACCACACATACAAATTGTTTCAAATTGAGAACAACATAAAATCAGCACAGCTATGAGTCACTGGTTCTGCATTCACAGCTGTCAAGCATTTCTCTCCAATTAGGTGTCCCTAGCAGTGCCTAAAGCCACGTGCATACAACTGAGCTGTTTGAAACTTGCGTTTAGAAAGACGAGGCTGTGATTCTGTTTGACAGCTCTCCTTCGCTCATTGTCTGAGCACTGTGGAAAACATGGCAGTTTCCTGTGTGTTAAGACCTCTGGTCCTATTCTTTTTCACATTTCTCTTTCTCGCTCTCTCTGGTAAGCTCACGGGCAAGAGATGAAGCTGTCGTTTATTCTGCTATGTTGTGCTGTCTTATAAAGGAACTGAGGAGAATGAAATTGAGAGACATGTCTCTCTCAGGTACTTTCAAAGATGATGAGCAGGAACAAGGGTGTGTTAAAGTCTGTAAAGCACTTTGAATAATTTCTCTAGGTGGCTCAGTGATGACTTGATACATGTCTGGTTTGAGAGGCAGAGCCTTACCAACTTTGAAGATAGTTGTATAACTGATTGATGAGATCTAGATAGCGCCCTAAGGTGATGCCAGCCTCTGGAGGTTGTTTGTGGGAAATGATCTTGCCCTCAGGCAGAGAATAGTGAACAGTTCTGTGGCCAAGCACTGAGGAGAATTAAGTTGGTGTATATAGACTAAACTCATAGGTATAGATTTTACATCACACACCACACAACCCTGCCACAACCCAACCAGGTTTTTTTTTTTTTTCCTCTTCTTTTCCAATGCTATATTTTTAGCCTCTATTATTGATAGGACAGTTTAAACAATGACAGGAAGTGATTATATTAAAGGAGAGAGAGAGATCAGGCCACCCAAAGCGATGCTGCACTACATGTTGAAACGCTGCACAAAAGGCTGTGGCTCCAACACATTTTTTTAAAATCAACTCTAAAGAGAATTTTGCATAAAATGCTGGTAATTACCAGTAAATTGCATATAATTGAAATTTAATGATTTTTCATCAAAATGTTTCTGAATTGAATACAATCTAAACTATATCACAGCACATCAATACAGTCTGTATAAATATTTACAAATTCTCAGTAGTACTTTATCCTAGTACTATAATACTATAATAGATAGTACATGCTCACATTACATGCAAATATCACCATTAATGTGAATAACATTTCAAATGCACATGAAATCTCATTTATTTGAAAAGTGCTGTACAACATTAGGAAATATAAGAAAATAAAAATAAGAATCTTTAATGAAACACCCTAAAAGTAATAATAAGTTTTATAATTATCACATTCATGTATGGGGGTTTATATTATTATTATTATTATTATTATTATTATTATTATTATTATTATTATTATAGAGTAATACTAAAAACAAATCAATGATAAAACATAACAATAAAACAATAAAACCTCACAGACCATTATAGAAATGGTGCTAGAAACATTGCATAGTAAAACAAAACTTTGATTATTTCATACATTTTTAAATGCAAACATAAACTTCTACACTTCTGTAATGTAAATGAAATTGAAAATATGAATAATCCTGCTCAACCAGTTAGTTCATGCAGCAATGTGTGATTATGCACACCTTTGTGGCTGTTCAATTCGGGAAGAATTAGGAGCAACATGACTGAATGAGCCTGTGGATTCAAAGAGCATGGCCATAGCATTGAGAAATGAAGTAGGTTAAAGCTTTTAAGTTTTAAAAACAATTGCATTTGTCTTAGTAAGAGCAGAATAACACTAAAAAAAGTTGATGACTTTGCCCTTTTTTTTACCTTTGCTGTTTTCTCCTTTGAATCCTTCTCTTCTTCTCTCCTTACATCCATTGTGATTCCGTGTGCCGTACCATGCTCATGAATGTGCTTTACGCAGCAGTTCTTTCTGAGCTCCATCAGAGCAGATAGAATCCATCAACCTGTAGATAATCACCTGTAAATAATTCATTATATTGCACTGAAATGCAAGGCTTCACACTTACCGTCCAAAAAGACACAGAACACGCTGAAAGGGTGATCTAGTGCTTTTTTTTTTTTTTTTTTTTAGTGTCTCTTTTCATGTGGAATCTTGATGAATTAGCAGTTCTACTTTTTGCTTCTCATAACCTGAACAAGGCCTTCTTGCTATGTAGAGGACACAGATTTTACGAAGCATAAAGCGATCACCTTTTGTGTACATTAAAGATGTGAAGCGGGAAGTGGTGAACTGAAAATCAATGCAATCTCCTGCAGCTGTCAGCATGCTGCATCTTGTTTCTCGCTTGATGGATGAGCCTGCTCTCATTTAAGCTCTTAACATGCCCCTGATTGTATCCCTCAGCAGCCCAGTAGGCACTTGGATGCATCCTAATGCCCCCCATTTGCTTTGCGCCTCGTGTGAGGCTCTCACAACCCATAGAATTCCTTTTCTTTTCCTCTGTGTCACAAAAAAAAAAAAAAAAAAAAAACATGGCAACACTGCAGTATTGATAATTATGTATGACCTTGTTGATACAAAGTCGACTAATCTTCTGAGAGGGGCCGGAGAACGTATAGATACCCTTGCCTGACTTCTATAAACGTCTTGGTTACGTATGTAACCCTAGTTCCCTGAAGAGGGAACGAGATGCTGCGTCGAAACGCTGTGGCATGCTGGGAGTATGGCAGGGCAACGCAGCGTCTCGTTCCCTGTTCAGGGAACTAGGGTTACATACGTAACCGAGACGTTCCCTTTCAAGGGAACTTGAGCTGCATCGAAACGCGGTGGGAATGCTAATACCCACGTCACCATAAGAGCAAGTGTCCGTCCTTGTGAAGTCAGTGCAACATAATCCTTCAGAAATCATGCTGATTTGGCGGTCAAGAAACTCTTTCTTATTATTGTCAATGTTGAAAAGAGTCGTGCTGCTTATTTTTTTATTTTTTTATTTTTTAGGGTTATTTTATAACTAGTTCAGAAAACATTTATTTGAAATAAAAAATATTTTCTAACAATTTAAAAGTCTTTAGTTTCAAGACAATTCTTTTTATCAATGTAATGCATCCTTGCTGAATAAAAGTATTGATATCTTTCAATTAAAAAAAACTTTTGAATGGTAGTGCAAGTTGCACAATTTTTACAAGAGCCTGTAATGACCTTCATGACCTATGGCACTAATCGCATAACAAATTAATACATTTCTTAACACAAAAAAAAACATAGTTTCTATAGAGCTGAGATCAAAAGCACCCTGGCCGAGTATTAATTATGACCCATTCACCAGCTAACAGCATTCCTAACAGGGATCAATAAGGTCAATAATTCATGGCTCTTCAAATACAAGGGAAACATATTAATGACCTTGTTAGTTTTATACTATGATGTGAGCATGTCTGCTTAGAGTGAAAAGTTAAAAAGCAAGTGTTATATGAAAATAAGGGTAGTTCACGGTATTCTCTCGTGAACCTCTCATCGTCTCCCTGACTTTCCCCCTGACATTTCCATTGAAATATCGACAGCAGTGTTCAGCAAACTACCTCGTCAATGAGTTTGCTTTCTCACATGGGATTTTGCATTGTGTGCATTGTAGAGTTCATTGAACAGCAACTAACATCTCACGTCTTCCTTACCCATGCTTATTCTCTGCCTCAACCTTTTGATTTGAAATTCTTGAATAGTGCTAAGCTAATGGCTGTGTCTATGCTGTTCCTTCAAGTGCAAAGCACAGAACAGGCTGAGGAATAAGCAAGTACCTGTGAGGAAAGAGAAACAGGTTAATGATATGTTCCCTTTCGTGGTCACTATGAGTTACGTCGTGACGACGAATGGGGTTTCGCTTAGAAAGCCTCTCACCTTCGAGAATACAAAACGAGCCAATGGCAAGAAAATGCCATGGATCTACGGAATTTGCATAGCGTAACTCCGCCCCACCTCGTGGGTATATAAGGAAGTACGCTGGCAACATGCAGTTATGTTTTCGTATCGGAGCCAAGAAATTTCTTCACTCCCACAAGCCATTCTGAATTATCTTCACTCTACAAGACGAGCGGCTCTCCAGTGTGTTGGTGCAACAGCGAGATCCAGCGAGATCACATTGCCTGCTGCTGGTCTGTGCAGTGATCTGCCGACAGTGTGTGTGCTTCTCCCTGGGCGCTTCAGCACTCTGCTGAGGTTTTTCCTCTCTCTAAAAGAGCTGCACTTGACACGTCTTTTTCAAGACGGCTCGCCCATGTGTTTTCTGGATGTGGGTGCATGATTCATCTGCCTAATGGTCACGAGCATTGTTTGGTGTGTTGGGATTAATCACGCTCGGCAGCACTCATGGATGAGTCATGTTTTCTTTGCGGGAACATGACCATTGCGATGTTTAGATCGAGACACAATGATCTCCATGTGAGTAGAGTCCCCTCTGCCACACCCCAATCTATCTCTTCCTCGAGAGGGGACACTTTGGCTGGTGGCCAGGGTGATCTGAGGGTTACGGTGTGGCACAATAACAGACGAGTCATTCCTCGGGCCACGCCCCTCTCCACATCGCAAACCATGGAGCTTCCATGTGTCTGGTTCTTCTCAGGGACCCAGTGTTTCATTCGGGGCTCCAACTGATGTTGTTATGTCACTCACAGCATCACAAGGTGGGCTTGATACCTCTGGAAATGAGGATGGCTGTGGAACGCTGGTCCTTCCCTGGCCAACACTGACAGATCGCGGAATCTCAACCACGCCCACATGCAGGGACGCTATTTTCTCAGCTTCCCCCCCGGGGGAGAATCTTTTTTTCTAAGAACTGATGCCCCTTCCTCCAAGCCCCAAGAGGGGCTTCCGTTCAAGATGCTCATGGCCAAACGCATTTTCGAATGTGTGCGGCCACAGGATTGGTTTGCAGCGATCGACCCGATCAACGCCTACTTTCATGTCTCCATTCTTCCTCGACACAGACCGTTCCTACGGTTTGCTTTCGAGGGGCGGGCATATCAGTACGCGGTTCTCCCATTAGGTCTAGCAGCGCCTTTGGCATGTCAATTGCCTCAAGTTGCTGGCGGTACATCTGGCTCTGCACCGCTTCCATGCGCTGCTCAAGAACCAGCACGTACTAGTCCGATCAGACAATACCGCGACAGTAGCGTCTCCCTGCCACTTCCGCTGTACCGCTGGAACGCCGGAGTTCAGTCTCGGCTCCTCAGCAAGAAAACATAACTGCATGTTGCCAGCGTACTTCCTTATATACCCACGAGGTGGGGCAGAGTTACGCTATGCAAATTCTGCAGACCACTGGCATTTTCTTGCTATTGGCTCGTTTTGTATTCTCAAAGGTGAGAGGCTTTCTAAGCGAAACCCCATTCGTCGTCACAACGTAACGTCTCCGTTCCCTACTCAGAGAACGAGGGTTGCATACGTAACCGAGACGTTATCCTGCAACATGCGGGAAAACCACTGTGAGAGCAAATCAGATTAAAGATGTTTTGAGAAAAACAGTCTTGAGATAAGTCTATCCATGCTCATAAATAGTTAAAATGCTGCAGAGCTTCTGCAATTTATTCTCTTTTAGTACTGCTTTGGAAACAATATGAAAGTGACATGATATGAAATAATACAAAACTTATTATATAACATAACTAAGAATATTGAACTTTTTTTAAAATGATCAAACACTGCAATAGTGTTTGCAATAGAGGCTTCTGCAATAGTCTAACAGTAAATGCTATGAAGCTACTAATATAAATATAATTATTAATGAAGATTTAATTAATAATAATAATAATATAATATATATATATATATATATATATATATATATATATATATATATATATATATATATATATTATATTATTATTAGTATTAATTAAATCTTCATTAATATATATATATACAGTACTGTGCAAAAGTCTTAGGCATGTTAATATCCACCCCATACCCCCCCCCCCCCCCCCCCCCCTCCAAAAAAAAAAAGTTTTTAAGTCAGTTATTTATATTTTTTGCTGTAGTGTGTCAGTAGGAAATTTCAGTTTACATTTCCAAACATTCTTTTTGCCATTAATTGTAATAATCCAGTGAGATTTATGTATGCACAAGGAATCTGACAACAGCCAGGATGATCTGATCTCAGCATCATCGAGTCCGTCTGTGATTACATGAAGAAACAGAAAAAAGTGAAACAAACTAAATCCAGAAGAACTGACGGAACGTCTCCAAGATGCTTGAAGAAACCTTATATACATATAAGAAATATATATACACTGTACTGTATGTGTGTATAAATATACATACATATATATATATATAAGCCTCTAAGTGCCATCTGAAATTTTCTCCTAGAATGATCATTTTTTATCAAGCTCGTGTATTTATGTTCAGTAATTTCACTTAAATGACAATTAATAGGTAATTTTCATTGCTATTTAAGTGAAATTACTGAACTTAAATATACGAGCTTGATAAAAATGATCATTCTAGAGGAAAATTTCAGATGGCACTTAGAGGCTTTTGCATCTGAACTCTTCATATATATATATATATATATATATATATATATATATATATATATACTACAAAAATATATAGACAAATTATAATACTACTGTATGTATTATGGTAGTTTTTTGATAGTCAAAAGTCTAAGGTAAATGGTGTTTCATATAGGCGCTACACCCAGGATCAATATAAACATCAAATAAAATTAAATATGACTTTACATTACACCAGAAAAAAAATAAATAAATAAAAAATTCCTATTTCCAGAAGTCCACTACAGGTCACTGGATCATAACTCTAACCATATTATCTATCTAATCACTGATATCATATAATAAAACATTACACAGATGGCTTGCCATTTTAAATCTAATCTTTTTTTTCCAGTCTGTATCTTGCCAGAGATTACAGTCCAACTATTCGAAGGATGCTGTTTTTTTCGAAAAATTCCCCAAAGAGTAGGTAAAAAGATTGCATTTTGTTTGGCAAGAAATCCCTGTCATGTGGCGTTATTAAAATAACCTCCAGGGATAGGATGACTGATTGAGTTTGTAAGGCTGAAACAAAGCCCTTTGCATTTTGTGAGTAACCCAATTTCAGTTGCATCTTCTGGGCCACTAAAAAGTTGCCTTGCTCGGCATGTGTCATCCCTCAGATTCCCTATAAATCATTGCTGTCTTTTCATCCCTTGGTTAAAGGGGGCAAAAATAATCTCTCTGATGGGGCAAAAAATAAATAAATAAATAAATAAATAAATAAATAATATATCTTCATCATTTTGTCATACATAGCAAGAACTGTCAGCTGTGTTCTCAGCTTTGTTGCTGCATCAGTCCAACTAATTGTAATGTCTATTAATGACTCAGGTTAATGATTTAACATAATAAAGAGTAAAAGATAAAGATGGGTGCTGCAAAATAGATGACCATGTCTGTACAATTGTAAAGCCCCCTACTGTCCAACGTGTATCTACCCTTAGGAATGTTGGACACTTGAACCCAGATTTGTTTATTTGTCTATCGACGTGATCTTATAATCAATCTGTGACCCTTGGTTCTACACTACTTCTTACAAAGTGCAACTCAGATCTCTGCAAAACCACTTTTAACCAATTACAGCTACCTATCTGTTCTACAAAAATAACCACACTATATAACTGAAATATACAATGGATTTATTTACAAGAAAATAAACAGAAAGATTTAACAAAACCAAATCAAATTAAATATGAATAAAATCTGTTCAATCAACTTCTGAATAAACTGGTATTTTCAAATACAGTGTTTGATTCTTCTGTGCACAACAACAGGCACTTAAAGGGTTAACCTTTTAAACTTCCATCAAAATAGGGCTATCTAATGAATCACTCTTTAAATTAATCACAAAGTACAAATTTGTCTTCACTTAGTGTAAACGTCTCAGGTTACGTATTTAACCCTGGTTCCCTGATAGGGAACAAGACGCTGCGTTTGAGACGCTGTGGGAACGCCCTGCTTGATTGCGTCGTGAAACACGTGTAGAATCAGTCCAATGGAAAGATGAGATGTCATAGGCGGGTGACGTCATCGACCAGGAAACTATAAAGCACCCCCTGAAACAGATCGCGCTAGTTTCTGAAAAGCCTGAAGCAAGTCTATCAGGGCATGCAGGAAGTATGGCAGGCGAACGCAGCGTCTCATTCCCTATCAGGGAACCAGGGTTACAGACGTAACCTGAGACGTTCCCTCTCAAGGGAACTCGAGCTGCGTTTGAGACGCTGTGGGAACCCCATACCCACTACGCCATAATGCCAAATGCTCATTCTGTGTGAAGTCCTTGCACACACTAAGAAGCAAGCAACCTAGCCCCAGGAGTGGAGAGGTCTACATCATAAAATCTGACAAATGTATGTGGTGAGGACCAGTCCACCACATTACAAATATCTTGAAGATAAACTCCCGAAATTAAAGCCTTAGAGGCAGCCATACTCCTCGTAGAATGGGCCCGAACAGCCAAAGGTGAAGGCTGTCCAGCCACTTCATAAGCAAGTGAGATAGCCTCAACTACTCACTTGCTCATTATCTGTTTAGATGCAGGGCAACCTATCTTAGGTAACCCGAAGCAGACAAATAATTGTTCTTATATATATACGCCACAGGGCAGCTCTGTGGACATAAGCATCCAAAGCCCAGACAGGCATAACAGATTAAGTTTTTCCTGATCTGGGGTATTAAGGTGGAGGACAGAAGGCCTGCAGCACAAATGACCCGCAAATTTAGTAGGGACCTAGGAATACAACCCGGAAGGGGTGAAGAAAGAGTATCACCATAACAGGTGCAAATCCAAGTACGTGCAGGCCTCAGCCTCATGTACCACGGAGAAGACGAAATAAGGATCTCTCCTCAGAGATAACCCAGCAAAGAAACATTCATTGCAGAAATCAAGTACTGTACCATAGGGCAGATAGCAAGATTCAGAAGGCGTTCTCTGCACCAGGCAGAGAACAGTTTCCATTTCAATGCATATTCAGTCTTCTCATGGAGGGAACTCTAGACTGGAGTATGGTCTCCACGACCTCAGTCGAGAGACCTGAATCTATGAGCTGGGCCCCCTCAGAGGCCGAGCCCACAGTATCCATAACTCCGGATGAGAGTAACTCCCGGGAGCAAAGATATCGGGAAATGTGTACAGGTGTAGCCTCAACCACACCTAATACGTTGCATCCAGTTCAAGCAGAGCTGGATGCATCAGGGAGGACCACAAAGTGCAATGCGTTGTATAAAACAATGCGAAAGGTAGACTTGAGTTTTGACCGAAGTTCTCCCAAAGGAGCTCCACTACCTTGGGGTGAAGTCTCCATTCCCCGGGCCTCAGCCCCTGCCTCAACAGGATATCTGCTCTGATATACGAGACCATCAGTGTGTTGTCCGGAAGGACAAGCACATGGTGACCTCTCGGGTCTGACAGGAAGTATTGAGATTCTCGGAATACTGCCATCACTTCTAGCCAATTATGTGCCAAAAGGAAGATGGTCCTGCCAAAGACCCTTCGCCAGGCGACCACTCATGATCACCCCCCACTTGTGAGGGAAGTATCCGTTGATAGCATTATGCGTCGACAAGAAGCCCCCAACACTGGGCCTGGGCGAGGAACCAAGGTTCTTCCACATGACCGAGGCACGTAGGCATAGCCACGTGACCTTGATCATGCGAAAATGGATTTCCCCTCGGAGAAAACCCCTTTGTCCTGAGCCCCCACTGCAGGGGTATCATGTACAGAAGGCCAAAAGTAATTACGTTGGACGCAGCTGCCATGAGACCCAACAGTCTGAAACTGTTCCAGAGTGAGTGACTGGCCTAGTTTCAGCCCATTTACGGCGAAGCCGCAACCCCAACATCTTTAAATGAGACAGAACTACATCTCGAAGCCGAACTGCCATCTGCTCAGACTGAGCTAGGCTCAACCAATCGTCGATAAAGTATAATACGCGAATGCCCTGGAGTCTCAGAGGAGCCAGAGCTGCATCCACGCATATTGTAAAGGTGCGGGGTGATAAAACTAGGCCGAATGGAAGAACCCGATACTGGTATGCTTCGCTCCCGAAAGCAAACCTCAGGAACCCCCTGTGATGAGGATGGATGGATAAGTAAGCGTCCTTCAAGTCTTTTTTGACAAACCAGTCTTCGGACTGAAACTGTGACACAATCATATTAGCGTAAGCATACTTTGAACTTGAGATTCTGAAACCTGCTGTTTAATTGACGCAGGTCTAGAATAGGACGCAACCCCTCATCCTCTTTCGGAACAATGAAGTAATGGCTGTAAAACCCTGACTGTCTGCTGGGAGGAGGAACCCCTCTATAGCTCCTTTTGCAGAAGTGTCAGTACTTCCTGCTCCATAACCAGAGCCTGCTCGGGGTCCACCACTGTTGGTAGGACTCCTAGAAATCTGGGCGGACGAGAACCAAACTGAAAACCCTTTTCTATAGTGTGCAGGACCCACTGAGAAATATATGACAGTAGTTTCCACGGTGCCAGAAATTCTACTAGGGGAACCAGTCTCTCGAGACTGGCCTCTGGATTTGGTTGAACAGTCACTTTGGTGCCCTGAAGCGGAGAACCGGCAGGGAACAACCGAACTGGCAGCGCTGCGACCCTCCGCAGAGAGTCACACCCCAGAGGGTGCAGAGGAGAAACAATTTCTCAAAACCGTCCCTGCCCCGGAGGAACCTTCAGAAGCCTGATAGCCTCAGCGTCAGGACTTCTTGTCTAAGTTTTATTAGAGATAACGACAGTCCTCAGATCTTGCCTACTTCTAACCAGCTTTGTTCCTACGACCCTCCTTGGAGGATCATTGGAAAAAGCAAGCACCTCGGCGCCCTGAAACGGTGAACCAGCAGGGAAACCGAACTGACTGCTCTACAACCCTCCTCGGAGGATCGTTTGGGGACCCTGACACCTCGGTGTCCTGAAACGGCGAACCGGCAGGAAAACCGAACTGACAGCGTTGCGACCCTCCTCAGAGAGTCACACCCCAGAGGGCGCCGAGGAGAAACGATTTCTCAAAACCGTCCCTACCTCGGAGGGGACCACCCTCAGAAGCCTGCAGCCTCGGCGTCAGGGCTTCTTCTTCCAAGCTATTTTAGAGATAAAACAGTCCTCAGATCTTGCATATCTCTAACTTGCTAGACTGTGACTGCCACCCAGGTCCCCCTCGATTGTGGATGAGCCCGAATGGCGAATCTCTATTTTGCCGCACTCTATGCCACGAGGAGCTTTAGTAGGCTGAGACTGCTCCCGGCCAGCAGTCTCAGGAACATTAGATCGGTGAGGAAGAAACCTCTGGAACGCTGAGTTAATGTTTCAGACTTTGCATATTATGGTTAACCAAAATCATATGTGTGGCATGTTTGGTATCTATAAAATCCAATCTTCGGCTCCGATTTGTTCATTTACATTACATTTTGCTAACTTTGTGACGCATTAGTGTTATAAGAATCTTAAAGATCCGTTTCTTAAACACCCAATGAAAGTACATATGCAAATGCCCTGCTAGAACACAATGGGTCGTAAAATTTCCCTCCAAAGGGAAATCTTCTCATTGGCTCACACACATCCAGAGGTTGTGCCATCTTCACGCTTTAAAGTCACTGATCAGCTCTTAGCTCTCGCTTAGTCCCTTTCTGAAATGCTGACGTGAAGATGATGCTGAACTAGAAGCTTCTAAGGACCCACCAAGCTTGTGCCAGGCTGCGGCCTTGTCTTTCCATTCACCAAAGATACTCTGAAATCCACTGGTTCTCTCTCATCAAGACTACATCAGCAAAGATCAACTGGAACTTCAACAGATTGCATCAGGACAGTTTAATTCAAATGGGCGAGACATGCAAGTATCAAACTTAGTCTCATTATTTGATACATTAAGTATCCTTACCCCTTTAAAGAAGGGCGTGTTAGAACTAAACTGATGGTTTGCTCAAGGCTGTTGATCTGCTGAATTTCAAACAATGCTATAATTTATTGCTTTCCTGTATTCTGCTTCAGCTCTCTTTCCCTTGGTAAACTGTATGCCTGTATGTGTGTGTATGTCAGAGAAGTTTAAGTGTTTAGACTAGTTAATAAAATGTTGTTTCATGTCACAAGTAAAGTTTTCCGTGTCTCAAGCTCATAATTGGCGTCACTAATCATATAGATTTTTGCTACTGCTCTTAGTAGTACTGTAAATTAAGAAAAACATTTCCCATGCCCCGGAAATGTACATTTCTTAGAGTTAATAAACAGTTAATACTGAGTGTTCATGGGACAAACAGGTTAATTGATTGTAATATTAATTTACGACAGTAAGTTAAAGGAGCTGTATGTAAGAAATCTATTTCAATTAATCATAAAATGGCCCTGATGTGTCACTAGACATTAAGAAATCATGTTCATTTCAAATACTTATATCACTGACAACAGTAGTATGGCTAGGATATTGTCATTTAAAAAGTGGACTTGCAGCCCTCAACTGATGTTGATGTTGTCATTTTGTGTTTTGGCCTGACACGCCTCCCTCCACCTATCTACCAATCACAAAGTCAGTAGTGTTTCGGGATCCGGGTTGCCAGCTTTGCTCTAACCTACCCTCTAGTCGGATAAAAATGTCTAACGTTACCTCGTTATAATTCAGAAATTCGTCGTGACAAAGTCAGAAATAAAACCAGAATTTGTATTGGAGATGCTTTTGAAAGATGGAGACGGCTGAAAACGGAGAAGAATTTGAAAACAGACGCCATCGTTGCTAATTTTCTCCTGGACAGGTAAGATTCATCTATGCTTGGCTAACTTGTACTTGATGTCAATGGACATTTCATATATTCATGACAGTCGAACAAAGTTATGCATGTTCGTGCAAAGTAACGTAACATTAGCTCACATGGACGTATGCTAACATTAGCAATGCATTATATGAGCCCGTTTCTCTGTCATTTTGCTGAGACGCTGAGGAAAACAACATTAGCACGCCCATTATGGCAATTTGAAACGTAATTGAGACAGAAGCCTAACTTTACCTCAGAAAAAATGATTCGTCATTCGTTCTTCACGTACAGTATATCGTGGACTAAGTTACACATGCTGCAAGTTGACCTGTATGACCATTGCTAATGTAATTTAGTTACTCTAACAATATTTTAGATGGGACTGAAAACAACCCTGTGATAGCCATTGGTGATATTGAATTTGTCCCGCGTTATAATTGCTGTGGAAAATGTTTTGGTTATTTGTTAGCCTACTTATGACAAAAACTTTAGTACTTGTAAATCGAGTTTTTTTTTTAAATCTTTACGATTATATTTAACTAATGACAATTAGTATTTTTTTTAAATACATAATTACTTATTAAAATATCTCTCATGAAGCATAAACATAATTAACAGAAAAAAAACTTACTGTGTACGTCTCGTCGTCACTTGCCATTGGAAGCTCATTGAAGCAGCCTACGTTTCTGCTGAATCCTGCAGCTTATCTGGCAACTTCGAGTCAGGGGGTAGGGGGAGGGGATACACCGCTCTACAGTATTTTTAAAGTGATTGCAGTACCAGTTTTGACCACAATCCTACATACGGTTCCTTTAATTATATTAACTGATCCAAATATTCATAATCAATTATAACCAGTTATTATTGATTATTAATATTTCATAGAGCTAATTTGCTACATATATAAATATATATATATATATATATATATATATATATATATATATATATATATATATATATATATATTGCAACTTTAACAGACAACAATAAATATGACAAGGACAGAATACACAGATCGCTTGCTGAAGGCACAGAAGTTAGCGCGATTTGTTTCAGGGGGTGCTTTATAGTTTCCTGGTCGATGACGTCACCCGCCTATGTCGTCTCGTCTTAAACTCTGTGATGCTCCCGCGACGCCAGAGGAACTCCAAACCACTCGGAGATTAGGAGCACTATCTGGATTCCTCCTCAGCGGCTCTGTCACTCTCGATCGATGTGCTAACAGTTCTTGGCAATTGCTTAGATCACCTTTGATACTCTCACATTCGCCGATGTAAAGGATAAACTTGAGTGAAGTTTCTCAAGGGTAACATGAATACGTTAGTCCAATTCACTGCGATAGCGATCAAGCATTAAACTATAACAGTTCTTCCGAATCGCATCATGTTGACTTCACAACAGAATACTATTCAGCTTCACACTTAAACAATGCAGTTCAGATTATATTTAACACAAATAAACCAACGCGCTATCTGTTATTTTCTATTCTATTCTATTCTATTCTATTGTCTATTCATTTTTTCCTTCTCCTGCTACCTCTGACCCTATCTTGACTGACATTAGCACTGGCCAATCACAGTTGCCATAGCTGATATGAGGCGGGATCAAGCTGTTTTTAGCCAATAACGTTAAACCAAACACAACTTACTGACATGAAAATTTCTGAACAGGTACACTTTGATTCAATAATAAACTCTTGTCACCAAGCAGCACATTTCTGCATATACCCATTTAAAATAAACAAATAAATAAAATAATGAAAATAATTATAAAGATGAATGTAGAAATTAACCCAGGGTTGCATCCTCCTCCTTCTGAAATTCTCATGTCCCCATGAGAATACAGACTTTAAATATGAAAGTCTATTCTCAGAGTTAGCATATATTCTAGTACACCTGGCACATTTAGGTAAAGGTTGATAATTTTTTGAAGGGCAAAGTTCAATCTTTGAGGAATCTGTCAGATGAATAACTATTCCTCTGTGCACAACTGTTACGGGTCTCTCACTAGGTTGGCCTAATTCATCGTAGCTTAACTTAGACACAAGTTTCAGCTTCCTTTTAGGATTATGTTCCATGGGTTTGGCCTCCAAGTCTGCTCCTCCTTCTGAAGATTCTTCCTCCACCGAGTCTACAATCGGGTGCATATTCTCCCTGGAATCCTCGATTTCACAGGTTTCCTCCACCATTTCCTCTTCTCCAGAATATTGAGATTCACTGTCTGTGTGGGCACTTACTTCATTATCTTTAACTTCAAGCTTGTGCTGGAGATCAGGAATTAACTGTGTCCATTGTCTAGGCCTGTTTGGAAAATAGTACCCATAGCTTTCATCTTCACTTCCTGAGGAATTATCAACGGTTACAGGAGTTTCCAATACTCTTTCTTTGTGCTCTTTTGTAGCTCTAGACCTAGTTACTGGCCTTTGAGTAACTTCTTGTCTCCTATCAGGTTTTGGCATTCTCACCGATTCTCCAATAGGTAAGAGATGATACATGTGCATTGTCCTGACTCCTCCAGTTCCTTCCTCTGATTTGAGTTTGTACACAGGCAAATTGTCAAGCTTTTCAAGAACAATGTAAGGGGCCGAATTCCACTTATCCTCCAGTTAGTGCTTTCCTGTGAAACTGAGATTTCGAATAAGCACACGATATCCAGGCCTTATGCTTTGATATTTCACCTTTTGATCATAGAGAGGTTTTTTTTCTCTGATGATTCTTTAGTGCAGATTCAGAAGCTAGTCGGTAGGCTTTCTGAAGATCTGTCTTCAGGTCTTCAACATACCTCTGGTATATCTGTCCTTCTCCTTCTGAAGAAGTACCAAAGCACACATCATTTGGCAAGTGGGCTTCCCTTCCAAACAAAAGAAAGTAAGGTGAGTACCCTGTAGCCTCATTTTTAGTACAATTGTATGCATGTACTAATTTGCTGATATGCTGGCTCCATTTTTGCTTTTCTGCAGCACCCAGCATGGAGAGTAGTGTCCTATTAAATCGTTCAGGTTGTGGATATCCCTCAGGGTGGTAAAGTGTCATCCTTGATTTCTTAACCCCCTGAGGTCGGCAAACGCGCCGGCGCGTTTTGCTGGATTTTCTTCACATAGTAGCACAATAAACTTAAATTACTCCGTCATTTATGGTCATACAGAAAAAAGAAATATGAAAAAAGAATATGTGATATTTCTACTTTTGTTTGTGTCCACTTACAATCAAATCAAAACATTGTGCTTTTGTAAAATAAAGAAAATAAACTGGGTGTGCTTTCTGCCTCTCCGTCTCGGTGAACTTTTTTTTCTTGAGCACGTCTATAAACTTAAACAAAACTCAGCGAATACTTGTCACACATTTATGAGCGATATAAACTTTTAAGTGTGTACTTTTAAATGATCGGATTCAAACTGAAAACAAATATTCTCTGTTTAAGTAATTTGTATAAAACGTACTCGGTTACTAACGTAACCTCGGTTCTCTCTAGAAGAGGGAACGAGTACTGCGTTTGATAAAACGCTGCGGGAAAAGTCTCTTTTCACGAAATACTGAAGCAAAATTATCCTTAATTTTCATATTTGTAAAACGCATTGC
This sequence comes from Vimba vimba, assembly GCA_022828995.1. Taxonomy (NCBI): domain Eukaryota; kingdom Metazoa; phylum Chordata; class Actinopteri; order Cypriniformes; family Leuciscidae; genus Vimba; species Vimba vimba. The sequence goes on from CM040819.1 coordinate 22,913,548, forward strand.
GGCAGTGCACAGCCATGGCGAGACGGCTCGCTCACTCATTGGCTGTTCTGCGGCAACTGCATGAGCCTATCGAGCGAGGGCTGATGCAACATCAGACCAATGAGAGCGCTTCGCGCGCTCCTCGTCACATCCCGCCGAAACGGGTGTGGCCATCCCCTATAAAAGGAGCTCGAGTAGGCTGATTCAACTGGTTTTCATCGCCGAAGCGAACCAGAGCGAACCGCGCGCACGGCAGGGAACGCAGTACTCGTTCCCTCTTCTAGAGAGAACCGAGGTTACGTTAGTAACCGAGTACGTTCTCTTACGAGAGTTCTCTCGTACTGCGTTTGATAAAACGCTGCGGGAACCACTTGTAAGACGCCGTGCGTGCTGGGATGAGAAAACACCGACCACTGGAAGCTAGTCCAGGTATACAGTGCATAATCACCCGGTAGACTCGGAGAGTCTGGAGGGGGGGGGGGGGGACAACCACCCTCAGATAGCTGCGTCCTAAGACGCGATATAACATCACATAGGCAGGGGAAGGCCTGGCTAATGTGGGAAATGTGGGTCTTACGCAAATTTGCCCAGATATATGCGCCCTTAGGCGCGAAACAGCGCCACATAGGCAGGGGAAAAACCTGGCTGATGTGGGAGATGTGGGTCTTACGTAATTTCGCCCAAATGGATGCGCCCTTAAGCGCGATACAACGTCACATAGGCAGGGAGAGCCTGGCTGATGTGGGAAATGTGGGACTTACACACTTTCGCCCAAATAGGTGCGTTCTAGACGCGATATAACATCACATAGGCAGGAGGGAGCCTGGCTAATGTGGGAAAAACATGGGTCTTACACAATTCTGCCCAGAAAACTTCGGCGGCGCTGTGCGTCTGCGATATCAGTGCCGAGGTAGACAGCTGATTCGGCTAAACCGAAAACAACCTGGCCTGCAAGGCGGGAACTTCTAGGTTGTAGAACCTTATGAATGTAGACGGCGAGGCCCAGCCCGCCGCCGTACATATTTCCTGTAAGGAAATCCCGCTAGACCAGGCCCACGATGAGGCAACGCCTCTCGTGGAATGCGCTCTAATGCCCAACGGGCACTGAAGGCCCTTGGTAGTATAAGCCATTGTTATGGCGTCAACCACCCACCTGGACAGGCTCTGTTTCGAAACAGCCGTTCCCTTGGAACGTCCACTGAACGAGACAAAGAGCTGCTCCGTCTGTCTGAAGGCAGCGGAGCGGGACACATAAGCTCTTAAAGCCCTAACGGGGCAAAGACAGCTCGAGTCCCCTTCCTCGTTTGATCCCGGCAGGGCAGACAGGGAAATAACCTGAGCCCTAAACGGAGTGTTGAGGGATTTCGGCACGTAGCCGTGCTTAGGTTTGAGTATGACTTTGGAGTCATTGGGCCCAAACTCCAAGCACGTTGGACTCACAGAGAGCGCGTGCAGATCGCCTATGCGCTTCACCGAAGCGAGGGCCATCAAAAACACCGTTTTGAAAGACAGTTGTTTGAGGCTGACAGATTGGATAGGCTCAAAGGGGGGACCTTTCATGGCTGCCAAGACCGTAGAAAGGTCCCACACCGGGACTGAGGGAGGTCTGGGGGGATTCAGCCTCCTAGCTCCCCTGAGGAAGCGGATGACTAAATCGTTCCTTCCCAGTGACTGGCCTGGCGTTGCTGTCGAGCACGCTGCGATAGCCGCCACATAGACTTTGAGCGTGGAAGGGGATCTGCCCTTGTCCAACAGCTCTTGTAGGAAGGAGAGAACCTCCGTCACCTCACAATCGAGGGGTGACAGGCCCCGAGCTGTACACCAGCTGGAGAAAACCGACCACTTCGAGGCATAAAGCCGTCTGGTGGAAGGCGCTCTAGCCTGAGTGATGGTGTTCAGCACTCCATCCGTGAGACTAACGGGTAACCGTTGAGCGTCCACGCATGAAGGGACCACAGCTCTGGGTGTGGGTGCCAAATCGAGCCCCTGGCCTGCGAGAGGAGATCTCTCCTCAATGGCACTGGCCATGGAGCGGAGTCTGCTAACTGCATCAGGACTGGAAACCAGGCTTGGTTGTCCCAGAACGGTGCTATAAGCAGTACTGGGCATTTCACCTCCCTGACTCGCTCCAGCACCTGAGGTAGGAGGGAGACTGGGGGAAACGCCTATAGCGGGCAGTGCGGCCACTTGTGGGACAGCGCGCTGTCGTTCTTTGAAAAGAACACGGGGCAATGAGCGTTTTCTGGGGACGCGAATAGGTCCACCTCCGCCGTGCCGAATCTCTGCCACAACAGCCGGACTGTTTGTGGGTGTAGAGACCATTCGCCCGTGGGAACATTGTTCCTGGACAGCCTGTCTGGACCCAGGTTGAGTGTCCCGGGCACATGCACCGCTCTCAGCGAGCTCAGGTTGCGCTGAGCCCATATTAGGAGGCGCTCGGCCAGCCTGTAAAGGGAACTGGATCCGAGACCGCCCTGGCGATTTATGTAGGACACCACGGCCGTGTTGTCCGAGCGGACTACGACGTGTTGGTCCTTGATGTGGGGACAAAAGCGCGTCAGCGCGTTGTGAACTGCTAGCATTTCCAGGCAGTTGATATGATGGAGCTTTTCTCGTTCTGACCAAAGGCCAAAGAACGGCCTGCCCTCGAGCAGCGCTCCCCATCCCGAGGTGGATGCGTCCGTAGACACCACTTTCACTCTCGAGGAAGTCCCCAGGCTTACACCTGAACGGTACCAATCGCCCGCCGCCCATGGTCTCAGGGCTGCTGCGCAGTCTTGATCGACTTTGAGGCGCAATCGGCTGAGTGCCCACGCTCCGCGTGGCACTCGCGCTTTCAACCAGAACTGCAGAGGGCGCATGCGAAGCAGGCCCAGCTGGAGAACTGATGATGCTGAGGCCATGAGGCCCAGCATCCTCTGAAACCGTTTGAGCGGGATAATCGCACCGCAGCGGAAGGACCTCGCTGCGTGCTGTATGCGCAGCGCGCGCTGTTGCGACAGCCGCGCCGTCATAGAACGAGAGTCCAGAACGATGCCCAGAAACGATATAGTTTGGCTGGGGTTCAGGGAGCTCTTCGTCCAATTGATCGTGATACCAAGATTCTCGAGGTGATCGAGTAACATGGTTCTGTGCTCCACGAGCTGAGATCGTGATTGAGCTATGATCAGCCAGTCGTCCAAATAGTTCAGCACTCGCATGCCCCTGAGTCTGAGGGGAGCGAGCGCTGCGTCCATGCACTTCGTAAATGTACGGGGTGCCAGGGACAAGCCGAATGGCAGGACTGTATACTGGTATGCCCGACCCTCGAAGGCGAATCTCAAGAATCGCCTGTGGCGTGACGCTATCTGTATTTGGAAATACGCGTCCTTTAGATCTATCGACATAAACCAGTCTTCTCGGCGAATGTGCGCGAGGATTTTGCTGGTCGTGAGCATTTTGAAACTGCGTTTCACTAAAGCTCTGTTTAGTCGTCTTAGATCTAGTATGGGTCTGATACCACCGTCCTTTTTGGGGACTAGGAAGTATCTGCTGTATAGCCCCCCTTCGCTTTGAGCTTGGGACACATGTTGTATCGCCCCTTTGCTCAACAGTTTTGATATTTCGGCGCGAAGTAGGTGTGCTACTTCTGAATTCACCGTAGTTTCGACGCGTGCTGTGAAGCGTGGAGGGCGCCGACAAAACTGTAGCGAGAAGCCTCTCTTTATAATGTCTAGCACCCAGTCCGAAACCCCTGGAAGCGCGGCCCATGCGTCTGCATGGCCGGCTAGGGGTTGGATGCGAAGCGCGCTCTGTTCGCTGTGCGACGGCGGCGCTTCGGGGTGCGCTAGCATAGGCGTTACGCCTGTGACATTTGAGGCGGGGAGCGCGCGTAATACAGCGGGCAAAACGCTCATCCTCGACCCCGCTACAGTGTTTATCTGAACGAGGGAGGTCTGAGAAGGTCTCATGGGACTCATGCAGCCTACAAGTGAACGTGGGCGGGGACCGGGCACGTTTACTGCTTTGGCCGCGCTGTCTGCTTGAACAGAGCGGGCGCGCACAGGTCCCGTTTTTACAGGGAGCCTGTGGCTTGCCAGACATAGCGTTTGTGGGCACTGGGAAGTGGGCACTTTGACTATGTTTGGGGCGCGATCGAACTGCGTCGATCTTATGAGTACGGGCCCTGTGTGCAGGGCTGTGCTTGTGTGTAGGGATGGGCACAGAGAAGTGGGCATCAACACTACATTTATAGCACCATCGGCCTTGGCCGGGACACCAGAAAATACACTCTTTTCGGGATTTATCTGGGTAGCCGTAAAAACGGCTTTTGTGTGCAGGCAAGCGGGCAGCTGTGCGGGCTTGTGCTCTGCTGAGAACGCTGAAGCAGTCGCAATTCCTGGGACTGAGACAGCGGTGCGCTTTGGTGAGGGCCCGGTCGCAACGGGGCTTACACACCTGCGCTTTCCTAGGCGTGCTAGGATTTCTTTGGGGCTTCCGGCTTCAACACAACCCTTGGTCGCGGCCCGCGGTGAGTGGGGCGGCGGCTGGTAGAGCGAGAGCGAGGGCGTGAGCTGCGCTGCTGTCGCTGTGAGGGGGCGGCCGGGGGCTGAGGCTGTGAGCTCCGAGGGGCCTGTTTCTCACGGCCCGCTGCAGAACTGGGGCGCTTCGGCAGGAAGTGCTTGAACGCCTGTGACGCTTTCTGGGCTTCGGAAAATCTCTCCACGAACTCGGAGAGAGAAGATCCAAAGAGGCCAGCGGAGGATAGCGGGGCGTCGAGGAACGCGTTGCGCTCTGCATCAGCCATCTCCGTGAGCGTCAGCCACAAATGCCTCTCGGCTACGGTAGCGGAAGCCATACAGCGTCCCATGGCTTGTGCTGCAGCCTTGGTAGCGCGGAGGGAAAGATCCGACGCGCTTCTCAGGTCCGTGATGCAGATAGCTTCAGGTCCTATCTCGTCCAGCTTGCGGAGGAGATCGCCTTGGAAAACCTGAAGCGTGGCCATGGTGTGCAGAGCCGATGCCGCCTGCCCAGCGGCGGAGAAGATCCGCGCGAGCAGCGACGACGTCATGCGGCAGGCTTTTGACGGCAGCACTGGCTTAGTCCGCCGTCCAGCAGAGGGCGGGCAAAGGTGGGCTGCTATCGCCTGTTCCACCGGCGGCAGAGTGAGGTAGCCTCGGTCCTGAGCATTATCCAGGGAGGAAAATGCTGGGGATACAGACGAACGTGTTCGTGCAGAAAAGGGAGCGTTCCAGGCCTTCGCCACTTCTTCATGAAGCTCAGGAAGAAACGGAGCGGGCTTAGACACAGGAGAAGTGCGCTCACCAGGGAGGAAGCTACCATCAAGCCGGGTGCGCGAGGGGAGTTCCGGTGCAGACCACTCGAGGCCGAGGCTCGCCGCGGCCAACGCGAGTACTCGCATGAGCTCCCTCTCGATGCTAGCTCTAGCCGACGGCTTTCGGGCAGGAGGCGTGAGATCCGCAGAGCTCGCCCAGTCCTCACTGCCTGAAGCTAGCAGAGAGCAGGAATCCTTATCGACCGACTCGACTTCAGAAACAACTTCCTCAGATGAAGCGGCGGCAGACTGCGGGCGCTGAGCATCGGGAAGTGCTTCGGGGGAAGCCGGCGAAGCTGGCGGGCGAGCCGGCGAGCTTTGTCGGGAAGAGGTGGGTTCTGGGGCCCGCTGCGAGCGGCGCTACTTACGGCGCGGCACCGCGGCGGGGGGCGCAGGCTCGGAGAACTGTGCCAGGCGAGTCCGCAGAGTCACCATCGGCAAAAGCTCGCAGTGAGGGCAGCCGCCGTCAGCGAGCGCGAGCGCTGCGTGATCTTCGCCCAGACAGGAGACGCAAATAACGTGGCGGTCTCCCTCGGTGAGCGGGGCTCGGCACGAGCCACAGGATGGCATCTTGAAAAAGACGCGGCTCTTTTAGGGGTGAGTGTTCGGGGAACACTGCACACACACACACAGAACAGAGCAGATAAAGGATATGAAGCGCCGGAAAGCGCAGCAGGTACGGCAGTAGAAGGCGGCGAAGGCCAGCGGCTTCAAGGGCTCGTCCCGCTGAAAAGCTTGCCTCGACGACGCTTGCTTCTCCGTGATCCAGCGATGCGTGAGCTTCGCTGAAGAGATGAAAATCAGTTGAATCAGCCTACTCGAGCTCCTTTTATAGGGGATGGCCACACCCGTTTCGGCGGGATGTGACGAGGAGCGCGCGAAGCGCTCTCATTGGTCTGATGTTGCATCAGCCCTCGCTCGATAGGCTCATGCAGTTGCCGCAGAACAGCCAATGAGTGAGCGAGCCGTCTCGCCATGGCTGTGCACTGCCGCAATGCGTTTTACAAATATGAAAATTAAGGATAATTTTGCTTCAGTATTTCGTGAAAAGAGACTTTTCCCGCAGCGTTTTATCAAACGCAGTACGAGAGAACTCTCGTAAGAGAACCAACAAGATCATTAGTTTTAATTTGACCACGCCCACGTGCGCAAAATAGATTGACATGCAAATCGTCCATATGGAACGCGAACAAGCTCATTACCTCAAACACAAAGCACCAAACTTCATCAGTCTCTGCTTTTCGTCGAGTTTGGAAGACATGCCGTGAGCTTACATTGGATTTACATCAGAAGAAGAAGAACGCGATTTGAAGACAAGAAAGATGTAAGGTAAGAAATGTATTCTGAATTATATTAGTTAATGTTATTGTTACATAAACTTCACATTGCAGTTGAACTGTTGCTAGATATATGGTGAATATTATAATATTTAGACCTGTGTTTACTGTTAAATACTGTGTTTGTGGATATCTGCTCAAACGTAGATATGTATAATATGGTAACCATAATGTTTCATATTTTAGAGCACGCTGTGCGTTTGAATGTTTCATATTCAAAACGCACTGTGCATTTGAAAAGCAAAACACACCAAACATTAGGCTTCATGTTTTTACTCCAATCTCATTTCATAACATCATAACGAATGGAAACATTTGAAGTAACATATGATAATCAATATATTTTTCTCTAGCATAGTTGTTACTGAAGTGTTCCTTTTTAAAGATTTAGGGCTATAGGCTGCCTGCTATAGGCTATTGTTATTATTGTATGCAGCACTGTGCGTAGCCTATGCCTACAAGGCACAACAAACCTGATGATCATTATATATTGTTGGAAACATTTGTGTGTGTGTGTGTGTATTCTGTGAATTTTAAAAAGCAATTTTAACCAGAAAAATCTAAAATGTATTCCCAAAATCGTGCAGCCCTATAGTTTATCTTGATATCAGCATGTTCACAGTTTTTTTGTTTGTTTGTTTGTTTGTTTTTTTTTTTTTTACAGGGACCAGATGCCCCACTGATGAGTCCTGCTGACTTCCAACATTCACATGAGTCTCTGTACATGAACATGGTAAAGTGAAAAATCAAACACCTTGGAAATGAAAGGTATGCACAATGTTTTTAGGAATGTCACAAAGATCTCTGTCTTTGGATCATTGTTTTTAATAATGTGCTTTTTTGTCATTTGTTGTGTATCTTTGGATTATGTTGTGTTGTAAATAAATCCAAACAATCAAAAAGCCATTATTTTTTTTAAATCTCCTCATTCTTCATGCAAGGTTGCTCACAATGATAGGGCCTGATAGCACCTAATAGGGCTATTAGGGGAGGGTCTTTGTCTTTCTCAGGTGTGAAAGCCTGAGATATTATTTTTATTATTAATATTCAGGATGTGTTTACGCTTCCTCGCATAAAGCTTTCTTACACAAAACACGTCTTACACATTTTAAATCAATATATTGTCTTATCTGAATGAGCAGTCAGGATGATTTTCACATAGTTTTGAAGCAAATATTCTAGGCTACATGATACAATTTTCTAAAGTCTTGCGAAGAAATAATCAGTATGGGTTTCATGGCCTTATTTCAGTGACAATTTATTTTTATTTTTTTCACAAACCATGCATAAATGTCATTATCTCAAAACTACAAACTTTTACATACATGCTGCTGACATATTATTGTAGCAGAGTTTGTGCTGAATACAGTGTAATCAGACTTTAGCCATGAAAATGTCACAAGTAACAGAAATAAGCACAAATGTCAAAGCATGTCAGAACACCTCCAGGGCCAGAAAACACCTCAGACCCCAGAGGGTTAACCAATTACAGCTACTTATCTGTTCTTTTAAAGTGACCACACTATATAACTGAAATATACAATGGATTTATTTAAAAGAAAATAAACAGAAATAATTAAAACCGAATCAAATTAAATATGAATAAAATCTGTTCAATCAACTTCTGCATAAACTGGTATTTTCAAATACAGTGTTTGATTCTTCTGTGCACAACAACAGGCACTTAAAAGGTTAACCTTTTAAACTTCCATCAAAATAGGGCTATCTAATGAATCACTCTTTAAATTAACCACCAAGTACAAATTTGTCTTCACTTAGTGTAAACCAATATACCAGTGTAATTCTGGTATCTATGAAAACTCAGTACAGAAATAAAGCACATAAACAAACTTCAGGTCTGAAATACAAACTGTAACCCTGTAATAATATAGGCCTACTCAATGAATCACAGAGTATTAAACCATTATTCATTCACCAAATGGAAAAAAAAACTTATTGTGGGCCCACCACACGCACATACACACACACACACACCCCGTTGCAGGCCTGAAACGTTGCTTCTGTGCGTTGAGGATGAGTGAAACGTAAAATGGCCGCTTCGCTCTATAAGAGCACAAATAAAATTAACAAAGTGTACCTGAGTGTAAGTGGCAAGAGTTAATGATTTCCGTCACCCGTCAGATCCATCCACGTGAAGCTGTCATCAGTTAACAAACTCTGTGATGTTCCCGCGACGCCAGAGGAACTCCTAACCACTCAATGATTAGGAGCGCTATCAGGATTCCTCCTCAGCGGTTCTGTCACTCTCGATTGATGCGCTAACAGTTCTTGGCAATTGCTTAGATCACCTTTGATACTCTCACATTCGCCGATGTAAAGGATAAACTTGAGTGAAGTTTCTCAACAGTAACATGAATACGTTAGTCCAATTCACTGCGATAGCGATCAAGAGTTAAACTATAACAGTTCTTCCGAATCACGTCATGTTGACTTCATTGTGTGGTCGTGTTGACTTCACAACAGAATACTATTCAGCTTCACACTTAACCCTCAACAGAACAAAACTAATTATGAATCATTCAAAATATCAATATTTAGAACATTGGAGAAAGCAAACAAAGTAGACTAAATTGTTCTTTGACAGAGTATATGCACACTGTCAGAGAAGAAGAGACGGATCCTGACTAAATACAGGCTCAGTGACCACCAACTGGGTCAGACAGAGATGCACTTCATCCTCCACTGGGAAAAAGTATCTTCACTAAGTGATTTACAACTTGGACAAATAGCCAAAATAATAAAACTTCCCAAAGTTAGCACCAGAAAAGAAGCTGGAAGTTCTCCTAGGAGATGGTATCAGCTCCACTGACAGCTAAATATGTACAGTATCTGCCTGAGGGACTGTGATACCGGTATTTAGTTTTTCCATTCCACCTGTGTGATGGACTGTTGATGTGTTGTTTTGGATGTAATGATCATTGATGGATGAAGCAATAATGAGTTTGGGATGTTAAACAGTGTGATACATGGATTTTACTTGGACCTAAAGCATATTTTGTCTGTAATTCATGGCTTTCAATAGAAATTAGTGGAATTTTGCCATAAAAATCTTTAAAGGCCGTTTTCTCAAAATGAGTTTTTTCTTGCACTCCTAGTGACGATTTTCCACTTCTGTAGCACCTACATACACCAAACTTTACAGTCGTATTCCTAACTATATTGTGAAGATTTGTTCAGAGGGATTTGTTGATATATAATTCTTGGCCTGATTTATATGACATTTTATGCCTAAAAATAGGGCGGAAATCAATTTTTTAAGGCTATTGCCAGTATTTTCTGATTTACAGGGTAACAAAAGGGGATATTCATAATCCCCTCTGAAAATGTCTTTTCATTGAATATATCAACAAAATGCAAAAATAATTTTGAACCTTGTTTTTTTCAATGGTCAGATTTGTCACTTCAAAATATATGCAAATTAGCACATATTTAATTAGATATAGCCTCATTAGCATATTTAAAAATAAAATTACAGAAAACTTGCAATGCATTTTTTTCTCCTATTCATGTGAGTAATCAACTGGTAAAGTTTGATGGTGATATCTGTAAGTTAACAATTTTACCCTATTCACCTGTAGTGTCTCGCCTTAAGTACTTTGTTCTAATCGCGATATGGAATAGTGTCTGTAAACCGCAAAATATGAATCATGTGTCTGTGTGTGAATGAATGAATGGCACAGATGCGCGCTGTTGTGTACTACAGCTCGCAAAAAGACTGTTTAAATATGAATCGCGTGTCTGTGTAAATGAATGAACGGCACATATGCCAGGGTGGCCGCGGGTCTTAAAATGTCTTAAATAAAGTTTTCCTAATAAAAGGCCTTAAAAAGTATTAAAGTGTCTTAAATTCAGATTCGATAGGTCTTAAATATTTCTGGTCACGTTACCGCAAAAATGTCTCCAGTCTGACGGACCTAATGTCCGTCAAATAAGCAGTGAAGCATCGAATCGCCAGAATGATTCAGATTTTATTACATAAACAGCTATTGATAATGATAATGTCGGCTTTTTCTGGTAACGCTGTTGAGGCTCGCGCTGCTTGTCTCTGTGACTGTGATAGATTTTAAAGGAAGAAATCAAAACATATGTGCATAACGGCAAACATAAAGAAACATACTGAGGTAAAAATTCAAAATGTTGAGTTTATTTATAACATGTGATATAGTTAAGTAACGTTTTTTCCTGCATAGAGGAAAACGTGAGGACTATTCTGTTTTATTTCATTTAATGTAAGTGGCGATTGATAGCCTATATAATTGATAATAATAGCCTACCTAATGTACTGACGGTAACGTTAACAATGTTGCGCTGTTGAGGCTCGCACAGTTATTTATAACATAGTTAAGAAACAATATATAACGTTAGCCTAGGCTACACGCGACCAGAGAGCTGTTTTCCTGAATGCTATCAAGATTGAAACCGAGACTGATTTCATTACAGTTCTGTAAACAAATAGTTAAAATTAAGTCACTTACATGTTAGACGCAATGACTGTTTTTGTTCTGTTTCAGCAGCGAAAATAGTTCCAAACAAAGATCACAGCAGAATCGCGCATCTCACAGCAACACTTGTTGCAGCAGCATTACTGAATGATTCAGCGTTTTGAACGAATCTTTTGAGTCAAAGATTCAATTACCCATTCATAAACTGCCTCATTCTGAATAAATCAGCCGTTTGAACGAATCGTTTGAATTAATGACTCAATGACTCGCTCATTAAGACGATCGCCTGCCGCCTCCTAGACTGTTCGGACGCTCTTGCTTACTGCTCCGCGCTTTGCTCTATCGCTTTTACATTTTATCTCCTATATTTTTATATTTTATTTCCTTTTATCACCTTATTTTAACTTCAGCAAACAGCACAGTGCTCAGACAACAAAGTTTGGATTACTACAAAAACGTAGAATTCTTTTACCCGACCAGCTTACATTCCGGGAAAGGAAAACACAACTGCCTACATTCATACGGATAAGAGAGAAAATGCCTCTTCAGGTTCAAGAATCGACTTGCTGCACTAACTGCCACAGACTTTTACAAAGGATTGCAGTTCTCGAAACAAAGTTACTTACGGGACCACCAAACCAGACGGAGCACACAACAGAGCTTCGTCATGGACACCCTCAGCATACAGCTGGTGAGTCCCATGAAACTAGTGCTCCTCGACAGGTAGAGAAACAAGCCGATCGACTTACTAATCGATGGCACAAACAGGGAGCGAGACCCAAAGGCACTCGAGACATCAGATTGTCACGAGCATCACATATTGCCGCAGTAGCATCCTCTACCCCAGATACAGCTCTGACAAGGATTGCAAACACTGGTCTCCTACCACCGCCTATACATCTTGAGAACAGATTTGAAGTACTAATGAATGTAAATGAGGAATCCCCAAATGTGATGAATGTGATCGAACACAGAGTGAATGGGCCAGTAGCTAACACTGATGCTAACTGGCGCTCAAGGTCGAGCAGACAGCGGCACTCAGCTCAGAGCACAGCCGAGCCCAGGACTCTGATAGTGGGGGACTCCATAATCAGAAACATTAGCGGCAGGGATACAACTACATGCTGCCTTCCACAAGCAACAACTTCTGATGTAAACAGGGAACTTCAGAACATTCTGATGAAACATAAGACTGCAAATCGACTCATCATTCATGTGGGGAAGAATGATATTCATAAAGAGCAGTCAGAACTCCTTAAGAAGGATTTCAATGAACTTTTTGAAACACTTAAAAGACTGAAAGTTCAAACATTCATCAGTGGACCTCTCCCAGCAAGAGGAACAAACAGGTTTTCACGGTTGCTTGGGCTAAATACATGGCTGCAAAAAACCTGCAATATAAACGGAGTAAACTTCATTGACAATTTCAATCTTTTCTGGAGTCAGAGACAACTTTTTCATCGGGATGGCCATCACCCAAACAAACTTGGTTCAAGAGTGTTAAAGGACAATTTCTACTTCTCCCTCATACATCCTTCTGCAGTTTGTGCCAATCCACTCAATCTGAACGGCACACACACACCTGGACACAGTATGAATGACCACGGGACTTCACTTCAGCAGCAAAATGGACATGCGGTTGACATATCACACAAGGACAATGATAACACCACTCCGCCACAACAACCTCTGCTCACGGACACAATCTCAGCTGAGCCCTGCCCACAGAGAGACTTATCAGAACTGCTTGAAGATTCAGCACCCAAGGACGACTTCCTGGAAAACAGCCAGGGAAGCCAGGACAGCATATCACAACCTCCTATAACACCAGAGCAACAGCCCCTTTCACCAGACACGCTATCCCTCTCTCCAGCATCGCCACTACTGTGCTTCTCACAGAAAATGGAAGAACTGGTGCATGCTGGAACCAGACTATCCCACTCTTTTGCTGCAAGCCCCCAGATACCAACCAAAAAACGACAGGCACTATTACCACCAAAGCCTGCGGGCCCAGCTCGCCCTCCCCCTCCTGTGAGAGCTCTTCGGCCTCTGCCACAACGCCAGGGCCCACACCCTCCTCCATCTACTCGAGGTGAACCAAAAACAACTGATACCAGCTCTCAGTGATGTGTTTTGGGTCCCCGCTCTGATAACAGTAACTTTCTCAAATGTTTACAGAACAAGCGGGAACCCAGTGTGCCTGTATCTTTCTCTATTGCTGTTTTATTACAAGATAGAAAATCTAAGGCCTTCAATAGCCGTGCAGCAAACCTAACTAATCTGGTGCCTATTACACGTCAAAGTAAGATTGATGTGGGGACAAAAAGTAAGACTGTTAAGTTAGCACTTTTAAACATTCGTTCACTTAAAAATAAATCACTTCTAGTCAACGATTTAATAACCACAAACAACCTGGATTTTATGCTTATAAATGAAACCTGGCTAGAAGCCAGCTGCAGTGCAACAATCCTCAATGAAGCAGCCCCTCCTAACTTTACTTTTATGAGTGTCTGCAGAGCTGTTAAGAGAGGTGGGGGTCTAGCTGCTCTTTTTAAAGATATCTATCAATGTAAGCAAATATCATTTGGGAATTACCCTTCTTTCGAATATCTGGGTATTGTGTTGAAAGGTGCTCCACGCATTTTACTTATCATTATTTACAGGCCTCCTAAATACTTTCCAGCCTTCGCTGAGGACTTTACAGAACTGTTATCAACAATTACCTCAGAGTTTGACTGTTTTGCCATTGCAGGAGATTTTAACATTCACATAGATAGTGCAGAGAACAATATGACAAAAGAAATCAAAACTGTTTTAAAAACTTTTGATCTGAATCAGCATATACATGGACCCACACACAATTGTGGACACACTCTAGATTTACTTATCAGTAAGGGTCTAAACATTTCATTAATTGTTATTAAGGATGTAGCACTGTCTGATCATTTCTGTATTTTCTTTGATATATTGATCTCTCCTGCCACTGAAGCTATATCTGTTTCTGTCAAGAAGAGATGCTTAAATGAGAACACTAATGTACTATTTATGAAGGCTATATCCTTAACACCAAGCATATCTGCAGACTCTGTTGATTTTCTCCTTGATTCTTTTAACTCAAAAGTTAAAGGTATAATTGATGATATTGCTCCTGTGATAGTCAGGAAGAAGAGTGGCAGACAAAAAGCACATTGGAGAAACTCAACAGCAGTGCAAACTATGAAAAGACAATGCAGAAAAGCAGAGCGCATGTGGCGGAAGACTAAACTTGTAGTCCATTATAACATCTACAAAGACAGCCTTCATGCTTTCAATATGGAACTAGGCAAATCTAGACAGACTTTCTTCTCAAATATTATAAACAGCAATTTAAACAACACACACACTCTTTTTGCTACTGTAGAGAGACTGACAAACCCTCCAAGCCAGATTCCCAGTGAAATGCTCTCAGAGAACAAGTGCAGTGAGTTTGCTTCTTTCTTCTCTGAGAAAATCAGTAATATCAGAAAGGTGATCAGCACATCCTTGAGTTGCACTGAGGTCAGACAGATCAAACCACCTGAGAAATTAGTTACTATGTCTGATTTCAAAGAAATTGATGGCAAAATTTTGGAAGAAACTGTACAGCACCTTAAAACATCAACATGCGCTCTTGACACACTTCCCACATCATTTTTCAAAAGTGAGTTAAACAGTTTAGAAGCAGATCTTCTAGAAGTGGTAAATGTCTCACTTCACTCTGGGAGTTTTCCAAACTCCCTGAAAACTGCAGTTGTCAAGCCCCTCCTGAAAAAGAGCAATCTGGATAAGACCATACTAAGCAACTATAGACCGATCTCAAATCTTCCTTTCATAGGCAAGATCATTGAAAAAGTTGTCTTCAATCAGCTGAACAAATTCTTGAGCTTGAATGGATCCTTTGACAATTTTCAGTCTGGTTTCCGACCGCACCACAGCACAGAGACAGCGCTCATAAAGATAATAAACGATATTCGCTTAAATACTGATTCAGGCAAATTATCAGTGCTGGTACTACTTGACCTTAGTGCTGCATTTGACACTGTCGATCATAACATACTTCTTGACAGGCTGGAAAACTGGGTGGGGCTTTCTGGGATAGTCCTAAAATGGTTCAGGTCATACTTAGATGGGAGAGGTTATTATGTGAGTATAGGAGATCATAAGTCTGAGTGGACATCCATGACATGCGGAGTCCCTCAAGGCTCGATTCTTGCGCCACTCCTGTTCAACCTGTATATGCTCCCAATGAGCCAAATAATGAGAAAGAACCAAATTGCTTACCACAGCTATGCAGACGACACACAGCTCTACTTAGCCCTATCGCCTAACGATTACAGCCCAATTGACTCCCTGTGCCAATGCATTGACCAAGTCAACAGTTGGATGTGTCAAAACTTTCTTCAGTTAAACAAAGACAAAACTGAAGTCATTGCGTTCGGAAACAAAGATGAAGTTCTCAAGGTGAACGCATACCTTCACTCTTGGGGTCAAACAACTAAAAATCAAGTCAGGAATCTCGGTGTGTCATTAGAGTCAGACCTTAGTTTCAGTAGTCATGTCAAAGCAATAACTAAATCAGCATACTATCATCTGAAAAATATTGCAAGAATTAGATGCTTTGTTTCCAGACAAGACTTAGAGAAACTTGTGCATGCTTTCATCACCAGCAGGGTGGATTATTGTAATGGCCTCCTCACTGGCCTTCCCAAAAAGACCATAAGACAGTTGCAGCTCATACAGAACGCTGCCGCCAGGATTCTGAGCAGAACCAGAAAATATGAACACATCACACCAGTCCTCAGGTCTTTACACTGGCTCCCAGTTAAATTTAGGATTGATTTTAAAGTATTACTACTGGTATTTAAATCATTCAATGGCCTAGGACCTCAATACATTGCAGATATGCTCACTGAATATAAACCCAACAGATCACTCAGATCATTAGGATCATATCAGCTAGAGATACCAAGGGTTCACTCTAAGCATGGCGAGTCTGCTTTTAGCTATTATGCCAGCCGCAGCTGGAACCAGCTTCCAGAGGAGATCAGAAGTGCTCCTACTGTAGTCACTTTCAAATCCAGACTCAAAACACTTCTGTTTAGCTATGCATTAACTGAATGAGCACTGTGCCACTGTTCGTCCGAATGTTTGTACTGTATTTTATTCTATTTTTCTAAACTGTTTTAATTATTCTTATTTCTTTTATTATTTTAATTTCTTCTATGTAAAGCACTTTGAATTGCCATTGTGTATGAAATGTGCTATATAAATAAACTTGCCTTGCCTTGCCTTGCCTTGCCTACTGGCGGTTTAGTTTCATAAAGTGTCATTCTTTTCAACATTCCTTATTTGTATATTAAAAAATATTTAAAATAATCTAATTTAATAGTTATAATTTTTCAATGTAAATTATTTAATTTATTTGGTAACAGCCTAGTGTCTTATTATTTTAATTGAATATATTGATCAAATTTAAGAATTTGAAATGAAAGATGGAGCATACATTTAATAAAATTGGGGGAAAATGCTAGCCTGGGTTTCCCCATGCTGCCTTGAGCGCAGCGCGATTTTATTCACACCTCAAAGAGAAAGTGGTCTGACGTTAGCCAGGCTAGGAAAATGCCCTTTATAAAAGGTACAAAAAAATTAGCGTTTTCAAACTTATGAAACATTGACAACTTAAGTTTGAAGGGAGTAAAGCCTCTGTTTAGGCTATTAAGGAAATGTAATTTTGCCAAAAGAAGAACTTTTATTTGAAATAAATGTTCATTTTAAATCAGCCTACTTCAGTGTGATATGTTACCATATTATCATGCTTAACACTGAGAATTTGAATAATTGTAATGTGATGATCAGATGCAGATATCGAAATAAAAGAATATAGGCAGTTTGCGGGTGGATTATCTATTTTTAACAGTGGATTCGGGTGACTCAAAGTGCACCAGATTAATGAATTTATCTTTAAAATGTACAAAATTTTCTTCAGGGGGGGCATGCCCCCGGACCCCCCAGAGATACCAAGCCCCACCCACAAAAATAATGTGAGAAACACATAAGGCTATATGATGATCTACAAAAAATACAAATTTAATTATCTTATTATTAAAATACATTATTAGGATTTTACCACCTCCGCCTCATTTTGAGCCAGGAAAAACCCTGAGTAACATAACATGACAGGATATTTTGCTGAATATTCTCACGATTGCAAATGTTACATTGATTTTAGTTCAATAAACAAGTAATGAATATTAAATTATGTCAATTACTTAGGTTAAATATTACATATACGCATGTAATATAATGTGTATTTCCATCACAGGTTTGGTCTTAAATTTCATTCAAAGTGGCATTAAAAAGGTCTTAAAAAGTCTTAAATTTAACTTGTTTATATCTGTAGACACCCTGATATGCGCACTGTTGATTACTATGTTACAGACAAAATATGAAAGACAACATTTTGTTGACTAGTTTTGAATATATTATAAAGTTTTTACTGTAAAATAGACTACTGCCACATCAAATAAGCTTTTGTTTGCCAGTTTCTGCTCAGATGTTAAATACAGGTCCTTCTCAATAAATTAGCATATTGTGATAAAGTTCATTATTTTCCATAATGTAATGATAAAAATTAAACTTTCATATATTTTAGATTCATTGCACACCAACTGAAATATTTCAGGTCTTTTATTGTTTTAATACTGATGATTTTGGCATACAGCTCATGAAAACCCAAAATTCCTATCTCAATAAATTAGCATATCATGAAAATGTTCTCTTAACGAGCAATTAACCTAATCATCTGAATCAACTAATTAACTCTAAACACCTGCAAAAGATTCCTGAGGCTTTTAAAAACTCCCAGCCTGGTTCATATCTCAAAACCGCAATCATGGGTAAGACTGCTGACCAGAAGGCCATCATTGACACCCTCAAGCAAGAGGGTAAGACACAGAAAGAAATTTCTGAACGAATAGGCTGTTCCCAGAGTGCTGTATCAAGGCACCTCAGTGGGAAGTCTGTGGGAAGGAAAAAGTGTGGCAAAAAACGCTGCACAACGAGAAGAGGTGACCGGACCTTGAGGAAGATTGTGGAGAAGGACCGATTCCAGACCTTGGGGGACCTGCGGAAGCAGTGGACTGAGTCTGGAGTAGAAACATCCAGAGCCACCGTGCACAGGCGTGTGCAGGAAATGGGCTACAGGTGCCGCATTCCCCAGGTCAAGCCACTTTTGAACCAGAAACAGCGGCAGAAGCGCCTGACCTGGGCTACAGAGAAGCAGCACTGGACTTTTGGACAAATTTTGCATGTCATTCGGAAATCAAGGTGCCAGAGTCTGGAGGAAGACTGGGGAGAAGGAAATGCCAAAATGCCTGAAGTCCAGTGTCAAGTACCCACAGTCAGTGATGGTCTGGGGTGCCATGTCAGCTGCTGGTGTTGGTCCACTGTGTTTTATCAAGGGCAGGGTCAATGCAGCTAGCTATCAGGAGATTTTGGAGCACTTCATGCTTCCATCTGCTGAAAAGCTTTATGGAGATGAAGATTTCATTTTTCAGCACGACCTGGCACCTGCTCACAGTGCCAAAACCACTGGTAAATGGTTTACTGACCATGGTATTACTGTGCTCAATTGGCCTGCCAACTCTCCTGACCTGAACCCCATAGAGAATCTGTGGGATATTGTGAAGAGAAAGTTGAGAGACGCAAGACCCAACACTCTGGATGAGCTTAAGGCCGCTATCGAAGCATCCTGGGCCTCCATAACACCTCAGCAGTGCCACAGGCTGATTGCCTCCATGCCACGCCGCATTGAAGCAGTCATTTCTGCAAAAGGATTCCCGACCAAGTATTGAGTGCATAACTGAACATAATTATTTGAAGGTTGACTTTTTTTGTATTAAAAACACTTTTCTTTTATTGGTCGGATGAAATATGCTAATTTATTGAGATAGGAATTTGGGGTTTTCATGAGCTGTATGCCAAAATCATCAGTTTTAAAACAATAAAAGACCTGAAATATTTCAATTGGTGTGCAATGAATCTAAAATATATGAAAGTTTAATTTTTATCATTACATTATGGAAAATAATGAACTTTATCACAATATGCTAATTTATTGAGAAGGACCTGTATATAGTATGTTTTGTCAAAAATAAACTCATCAACCTGTTAGTGTTTGTTCCAATGTAAGCAATATCAAACTAATGAATCCTTAACTTTGAAATACGTATGTGTAGCGTCTGGACCAATCAGACACACACAAATTATGCATTATATTTAATCAATAATCCAGCAAACTCACTCTCCCAACAAAGGCCTGTGAAACTTCCCCCAAATCTAACATCACAATTGAAGCTAACACACTGGCAGAACCCGGTTTCCTGTTACAGGTTCATTAAGATTGATAAGACCTTTTACAACCCCAAAAAGGAATTTGCAGAGGGCTGTGACGCTCATTTAATTCTTACTGAGGAAGAGAAATAAACCCTGTTAATCCTATATATTCTATATATAAACACTTGAGAAATGTGTAAACATGTATCTAATTTTCCCATCTAATGATTTTCCTTTTATGTGGTTTGGCCTTTGTATTAATGTTTCAAACTTTGTTGCATACTATGGTTTACCAAAATCATATGTGTGGCATGTTTAGTCTCTATAAACTCCAATCTTCATCCCCCATTTTTTAATTTGCATTACATTTTACTAACTTTGTGACGCATTAGTATTATAAGCATCTTAAAGATTCTTGTGTTAAACATCCAATCAAATTACATGTTCAAAGGCCTGCTTGAACAATGGGTCATAAAGAAATTTCCCTCCAAAGGAAAACACTTCTTATTGGCTCACACACCTCCAGAGGGTGTGACATCTTCACGCTTTAAAAATCACTGATCACAAGATCAGCTCTCTTAGCTCTCTTAGCTCTCTTAGTCCCTTTCTGAAATGCTGACGTGAAGATGATGCTGAGTTTCTAAGGACCATCCAAGTTTGTGCCAGGCTGTGGCCTTGTCTTTCCATTCACCAAAGATACTCTGACTGCTGCAACGCATTCTCATCCTTGGACGTCACATACTGACCCTTGTGACATTTTGTCTACATTGAACGCACATGGCACCTTTTAGCGTCAATATGACACGCACAGGATATGGGTAGGTTTAGGTCTGGGGTAGGTTTAGGATTAGACCGCTAGGAGGCGCCTTCTGGCTCATATCTATCTGCGTCTCATATTGACGATAAAGGGTGCCATGTGCGTTTGATGCAGACGAAATGTCAACAGCGTCAGTATTATGACGCCTTGGGATGAGAACGGGCTGGACTACCACTGGTTCTCTCTCATCAAGACCACATCAGCAAAGATCAACTGGAGCCTCAACAAATTGCATCAGGACAGTTTAATTCAAATGGACGAGACATGCAAGTATCAAACTTAGTCTCATTATTTGATACATTAAGTATCCTTACCCCTTTTAAGGAAGGGCATGTTAGAACTAAACTGATGGTTTGCTCAAGGCTGTTGATCTGCTGAATTTCAAACAATGCTATAACTTCTTGCTTTCCTGTATTCTGCTTCAGCTCTCTTTCCCTTGGTAAACTGTATACATGTATGTGTGTGTATGTTAGAGTAGTTTAAGTGTTTAGTTAATAAAATCTTGTTAATGTCACACGTAAAGTTGTCCGTGTCTCAAGCTCATAACTGGAGTCACTAATTCAGAGATTTTGTCTACTTGCTCTTAGTAGTACTGTAAATTAAGAAAGACATTTCCCATGCCCCAGAAATGTACATTTCTTAGAGTTAATAAATAATTAATCCTGAGTGTGCACGGGACAAACAGGTTAATTGATTGTAATATTAATTTACGACATTAAGTTAATTATATTAAATGATCCAAAAATCAATTATAACCAGTTATTATTGATTATTAATAT
Organism: Vimba vimba; assembly: GCA_022828995.1. Lineage (NCBI taxonomy): Eukaryota > Metazoa > Chordata > Actinopteri > Cypriniformes > Leuciscidae > Vimba > Vimba vimba. The sequence continues at coordinate 22,934,589 of CM040819.1, forward strand.
TTCATAGAGCTAATTTGCTACATATGATAAAATGTATACTTTAAAAAAAGAAAGATTACACTTGAAATATTGTTAAAATTGTAATTGTTGTTGATTTACATGTGAACACTTTTTAATAAAATGGAAAAAAATATATATTTACAAGCTAGGTGAAAAAAATCAATATAAGCCTTCTGATTAAATTATTTATTATTGTTTTTTATTAGTGACATATTTGGGGAGAGGATATATTCCAAAACTTTCTGAAAATACAGTATGATAATTAACTGCACAATTACTAGAAATGTTTACCTTGGATATTATACAATTTGCATGGATAAAAAATGTGTGGAAAAAGACAATATCTTTTTTTTCAAGATGTTTCCAACTCTAACTCTGAACCAATTCTGTAGAATGACCCATATAGCCTATTTAAACAGGATTTGTTTCCAGGTATGACTATGTGCTTAAAAATGTGCTTTTGACTTTCATTTATATTTGGATTATATATATATATATATGTGTGTGTGTGTGTGTGTGTGTGTGTGTGTGTGTGTGTGTGTGTGTGTGTGTGTGTGGCGGCTGCTGGTCTTTCAAAGAGGGGAAGCTCATTTTCAGCCTACATCATAAAAATTGCTCATTTATTTATACGTAAATTCAACGTTCCTTTTCAAGAAAATGCTCTGTGACCGTGTTGTACAACTAGGCATCTTTTCCGGTGACTTGAACAGTGTCCTCTCAATGGCCAGCAGAGTTAAATATAATTGTATAAATGTAATAATATAATAAAGGTATAAATAATAATATAATAAAGTATAATAATACTACTACTAATCATATATATTTTTTAATTATTTTAATAATTTTTTTAATTATTACTAATAATAATATAAAAAATATAATAAGTAATAATATAATAAAGGTATAAATGTAGAATTGTGTGAAATGTATTATGAAAATTGGCTAGCAATTTCGACAAGCAAATACCAAGAAATGGGTTGAAGCAGTTTGTCTTTCAGCTACATTTGAAAAATCCGCGATGGGACTGAGCTTGAATAGCTTCAGCATCAGCGACTTTTTATTGTATGAAATCGCTGTCAATCAAAAGGAGACGCAGCCTTTCGACAGACCCTCCAATTAAGCCCGGAGTCCAGGCCAGCCCACTCATCATTCACTCCCAGAGACGCTGAGCGTCTGTGGGTGGGACATAATTGCAGCATTTATCCAATGACTGTCTAGTTTCGAAGCACTGAAAAAAACTGTTCAAAGCAGCCCCATTGAAGTCAATGGACGCTGGGCTTCAACAGGGAAATGCACTGTGACGCTACGGGAATGTATGAGAAGGAAATCGAGTCAGCAGACCTGCTATATGTAACTGATTCTGAACAAACTCGTCTTTGAGATGAACGTTTTCTAACGCATTTTTAGTCAATAAAATATTAACACAATAGTATACACTCACCTAAAGGATTATTAGGAACACCATACTAATACTGTGTTTGACCCCCTTTCGCCTTCAGAACTGCATTAATTCTACGTGGCATTGATTCAACAAGGTGCTGAAAGCATTCTTTAGAAATGTTGGCCCATATTGATAGGATAGCATCTTGCAGTTGATGGAGATTTGTGGGATGCACATCCAGGGCACGAAGCTCCCGTTCCACCACATCCCAAAGATGCTCTATTGGGTTGAGATCTGGTGACTGTGGGGGCCATTTTAGTACAGTGAACTCATTGTCATGTTCAAGAAACCAATTTGAAATGATTCGAGCTTTGTGACCTGGTGCATTATCCTGCTGGAAGTAGCCATCAGAGGATGAGTACATGGTGGTCATAAAGGGATGGACATGGTCAGAAACAATGCTCAGGTAGGCCGTGGCATTTAAACAATGTCCAATTGGCACTAAGGGGCCTAAAGTGTGCCAAGAAAACATCCCCCACACCATTACACCACCACCACCAGCCTGCACAGTGGTAACAAGGCATGATGGATCCATGTTCTCATTCTGTTTACGCCAAATTCTGACTCTACCATCTGAATGTCTCAACAGAAATTGAGACTCATCAGACCAGGCAACATTTTTCCAGTCTTCAACTGTCCAATTTTGGTGAGCTTGTGCAAATTGTAGCCTCTTTTTCCTATTTGTAGTGGAGATGAGTGGTACCCGGTGGGGTCTTCTGCTGTTGTAGCCCATCCGCCTCAAGGTTGTGCGTGTTGTGGCTTCACAAATGCTTTGCTGCATACCTCGGTTGTAACGAGTGGTTATTTCAGTCAAAGTTGCTCTTCTATCAGCTTGAATCAGTCGGCCCATTCTCCTCTGACCTCTAGCATCAACAAGGCATTTTCGCCCACAGGACTGCCACATACTGGATGTTTTTCCCTTTTCACACCATTCTTTGTAAACCCTAGAAATGGTTGTGCGTGAAAATCCCAGTAACTGAGCAGATTGTGAAATACTCAGACTGGCCCGTCTGGCACCAACAACCATGCCACGCTCAAAATTGCTTAAATCACCTTTCTTTCCCATTCTGACATTCAGTTTGGAGTTCAGGAGATTGTCTTGACCAGGACCACACCCCTAAATGCATTGAATCAACTGACATGTGATTGGTTGATTAGATAATTGCATTGATGAGAAATTGAACAGGTGTTCAATAATCCTAATAATGCTTTAGGTGAGTGTATGTATATATATATATATATATATATATATATATATATATATATATATATATATATATATATATATATATATATATATATATATATTGTCCTTGCATTCTTTCTTGTGTGACACACCTGAATGAAAGACTCATTATGCAGCTCATTATGCGGATCATTGTCTTCTCAGGTGTGAATCAGAGCATTATTCATGATCATTCAAGCCCCCATGCATATTGCCTTTCCAAACAAAAAGTGTCTCACAAAATTTTAATAAATGTATTGTTTTATGTGAATGATTAGGCAGGATGATTTTCAGATCATTTTGAAGCAAAAACTCTAGGCAACAACATCCATTAGTCAAAAGTCGCATGGACACATATTTAGTATGTTTTGTGGCCTTATTTCAGAAACTTTCATTTTTAGTTTTTTCAATAACCATGCATAAACAGTATTCTCTCAAAAATACAAACATGTACATAAATGTTGCTCACATATTATGGAAGCCCTGTTTGTGCTGAATAGAGTGTAATTACACCTTTGTCATTAATATGTTTATAAGCAACTGAGAAAAGCTCAAATGCCAGGGCATGCCAAAACATCTCAAGGACCCTTAGACCCCAGAGGGTTAAACAATGCAGTTCAGACTATATTTAACACAAATAAACCAGCGAGGTATCTGTTATCATGCTGACAACATTCACATTTTTTCCTTCTCCCACTATCTCTGACCCTATCTTGACTGACCATAGCACTGGCCAATCACAGTTGCCATAGCTGATATGAGGTGGGATCAAGCTGTTTTTAGCCAATAACATTAAACCAAACACAACTTACTGACATGAACATTTCTGAACAGGTACACTTTGATTCAATAATAAACTCTTGTCACCAAGCAGCACATTTCTGCATATACCCATTTAAAATAAACAAATAAATAAAATAATGAAAATAATAATAATAAAGATGAATGTAGAAATTAACCCAGGGTTACATAATTATTACATCATACTGTAGCTGATGTCACGTAAAGTGCTCTTAATGTATGGCTGCTGCTCAGCTCACATTCCTATAGATAGTCTGTCCAATAACATCCAATAACAATCATCTAATAGTGCTTAAGCGCTGCACACATGTCTGCCATCAGCCAGCTAAACAAGCTAGAAGCACTACATGGCAAACATGGCTTAGGTAGCAAGATGGTGCTACATCTGTTACAAATTCATCTGTTGAAAATTATATTATTACATTTCTCCTTTCTGTCTCGCTGTATCTTTGATGGCACTGGCTGCTTGTGTCCATATAACTGACTTACATTAGTCAAATGAGCTGGTGATGGCAAGCAAACCATTTAGAAAAATGAGCATTTTAGAAAATCACAGCTGCCTGCCCAGCTGCTAAGACTGAACTCTGTGTTACTGCGTATCGCCATTCTCTCTGTGTCCAACTAGGTCATTTTCACCAGCAGAGACAACACTTAACCTTAAATTAACTTACCCTTTCACACTGATCTCAGATTGGTTTTGCAGTCCGCCTCATAAGAGGTAAGATTTGTACTTTAGATGTGAATGCTGGTCCTGGATCAGAGGCAATAGGGGAGCCTTACAGCTTTTAATCTAATCAACACAGTCAGGAAGAGCGATGAGCACATTTACTCTGTTTTGTTGCTCCTCTTCCCCGCTAACAGTGTAGTGCATGCACAGCCAGCCATTAAGAGGAATTAGATTTCAGCTTAACTCTGGCTGTGAATGAGGGCTAATGTTTTGAATTTGACAAATCGCTGAGAGGAGCCATTAAGTATCCCTGCGGCACTGAAAAGAAAGAAGTGAATTTTGAAATTTCTCTTTGAGGAATTCTAACTGAAGTTATTTATTTTACAGAAAGTATTTCACAGGGTCAGGCTAGGTCTGAATATGAAACATTATATTAAAATATTGTTATTTTTCACAGCTAATGAGTAATCAGTGCAAAAAAAACAAACATACCATCAAGTATTAATAGAACAGTTCATACCAAAATGAAATAACTCTCATCATTTTCTCACCCTGATGTTGTTCCAAACTTATATGATGTTCTTTATTCAGTGGAACTCTCTGTCCTACAATTTTGAAAGAAAACACTTTTTGAAATGGAATAAAATGAGTGAGTGGAGCTGTCAAGTTACAAAATGAAAAAAAAAAAAAAAAAAATGAAAAAGCACCAAAAAATTCTTAGAAGTGGTCTACAGTATATGGCGGTTCTATTTTTTACGTCTTCTGAAGAGAAACCATAGCATTGTGTAAAGAACCAAATGAAATGTAAGTCTTTATTCACTGATAACTTTGACAGCTCCCCTTGATGCATTCATGAGGGAAGTCATGATGTCTGATTAATGAATACACTTTCTGTTGAGTCAGATATAAATGAGTCAGTTGATGAAGTTCACAAAACCAAATAAAATGTAGCCTAAATTATACAAAAAGGAAAACTATAAATTAACTCTGTCAATGATTTTGTTTACAGTGAATAACCAATTCCAGGCTGTCCTGGAAACAAAGGCTTCAGAAGTTTTGTAATATATGCACTTTATGATACTTTTATGGTACTTTTGAGTCCTTTTTGAAAAATGTGAACTTCAGTTGTCAATTTAATTGCATGGAAAAGGATGACCAGTACATTAATCAGTACATTCTTCAATGGCAGAAAGACAGCCAGGGATTGGGGGTTAATAATTGATGACAGTCTTTAGATATGTATTGATTTCTGTAGATTTATACTAAGTTATTGAATTCCTTAAATGTAATGGAATGCTTGTTATCAGTTTAGAAGTTGTTTAATATGTAGTCCAGTGCTAGACGCATTCACTGGTTATGTTATGGAGTTTTTGACTGTGTGATAAGCTTCCACTTTTACATGTCAACGTTTAGACCTCATCATTCATCACGCCGCCTCCTCTCTGTCCACTTAGCTAGCGGCAGATTGCATATTACATCAGTAACCATGGAAATGCCTTTCCAAGGGGACACAGAGCCCGACTTCATACCATTAGTAGAGAGAGAAAGAGAGAAACAGGGAAAGAGGGAGGGATTTCAATAGCCAAACTCTTCAGTGTGAATTATTTTCCATTTCTCCCTGTCAGCATGTCTTGATAAGATTTCAAAAATCATGACAGGATCCATCTTACGCTGAAGTTACTTTCTCATTTAGTTATTCAGCTAAAAGATACAGAGTCTGCCTATTACACATGAACTCCTACTGTTAATAAACCTGATTATGAGGTGGTGGAACTATAATACTTATAATACTATAATCTAAGTTACAAATATCCTGAACTGATGCATATACACTGAGACTTTTAATAACATTGATTGCAAAACATCTTATGGGGGTAATCTATGCTGGTTAGATACAGATGCATAAAACATCTCAAGCAGGCAATCATTTATCCTTTAATCACTTAACTAATTATCCAGTTCTAAACAAGCCAGTGAAATCTTACAGTTGATGAGGAGATTTTTCACCAGAAGGTCCATGAAAGCTGTTGCCAATTGGACATGTTGTAACAAGCAGCTCAGAAATAATGAAGTATGTTATTAACTTGTAATTGGGAGCCTCTTGTTTTGGGATGCTGCATATGAGAGTGTTTGTCTGTTTGTATGAGATAAAGACAGAGTGAAAGAAAAAGAAAACAGAGAGGGAAAATGATGAAACCATAAACATTTATCATATCCATTTCGTCAGAACATATCACAAAAAGAAAACAATTTTTGATCAACATGGCAACAAAATTAAAATTCAAATGATTAAAAATGATTAAATGAAATTATTACTGGACATTGACAGATGTCATTATATAAGCAGCTGACAGAGCTGGACAACATGAGGAAGGCATATATGTAATATATGTCTATTGTAAGCCCGTCTACAGGTCCAATGGCGGTTTACGATAGGACGGGTGAAGGTCTCTGTGTCACAGGAGGTTGCAGGAAGGCAGACAGAGACAAAGATATATTTCCACAAACAAAGGTATAATGTAATTAAACACAGGTCAACAGAACAGGTAGCAACACACGCTAAATGTAACGGAGATCGGACAAGACTGACAGAACAGACGGAACTTAAATACAAACACAGATTACACTGATTAACAGAACACAGGTGATACAGATGATGAAGATGACTAAACAGGTGATACAACTGAACTGATAATGATAGTAACCATGGAAACGAAGGAGTGGCAGGAAAAGAACAAAGGAAAACAGGAACCAATCAAAACACAAACTGACAGTCCAAAAATACACTGACATGTGACACTCTGCACGTTACTGTCTTTCCTTTTACACAACACAACAAATTAAATGAAATACATTTTCTCATATTCATTACCTCATTACTGTCACAGGTCGGGATAGGCCAAGCCAGACTGCGCCCACCCCTGAACCAGGACCACCTCGAGGAGCGTGTCAGAGGGAGGAGTCGGAGACAGAATAAATTCAACAAGTTTTATTTAAAAGTAAAAGCAATTTGAAAATCCTAATCTAAAATCTTCTTCCTTCTTGCCCTCAGGGATCGAAGGTGAACGGTGCAACAGCCGGGGTCTCTCCCGCTCTCTTCCTCAGTGCGGGCCCTGTAGTGGATGGGACAGTGAACAGGTAAATGGTCAGGTAGGTCTTTCACAGGTGGAGATACAGTGAACAGGCGAACGGTCCGGTAAGTCTCTTCTGGTAAGTAAATACTTCCAACCTCCCTTCCTTCTTTCACAGGTGCAAGATTTGAGGCAGATGGATATCAGTCGAGTACGTATGCAGCAGGTACACGGTCTTATGGTGGGACGGCTGGGGAGTCTTCCTTGGGTAAGTAAGTGATTCCAACCTTCCTTCCTCCACAGGTACGAGATCTGGAGCAGATGGCCGTCGGTCAGGTACGTATACGGCAGATTCAGTCTGATGATGGGGTGGCGAGGGAATCTTTACAGGGTAAGCGAATAATTCCAACCTCCCTCTCTTCACAGGCACAGAAACTGGAGCAGATGGATACTCCAGACAGAGTGTACCAACCACGTTCGTAACAGAAGGACAGCCACTTCTCTCAGCACAGGTGACTATAAGGATACAGTAGACTCGAAGTCGACCGGCTGCACAGGGCTTCTACTGAGACAGACAGAAGGGATACTTCAAAGCAAGCATACAGTTCACATGAGTTGGAAGGGGACGAACACTTCTCACGATACAGATGAGTTGCAGGAATTCAGTAGACTCAAGTCGACAGGCTGAACAGGACTTCTTCTGGCATAGATGAAGTGGATATTCCAGACAGAGCGGGCCGGCTTTACGTTCACGGCAGAGGGACAGTCACTTCTCCCCACACAGGTGGGCTCCCAGGATACTGCAGACTCGAAGTCAACCGACTGCACAGGACTGCTACTGAGACAGACGGAAGGGATACTTCGAACAAAGCATACAATTCACATGCGTTGGCAAGGACAACCACTTCTCACAATACAGATGCACTGCAGAAATACAGCAGACTCAAAGTCGATGGGCTGAACGGGGTTTCTTCGGACATGGACGGGATGGGTATTCCAGACAGAGTGTACCAGCCTTACGTTCGTGGCGGAAAGGACGATCACTTCCCCCGACACAGGTGGACTACAGGAATACAGCAACTCGAAGTCGACTGGCTGAACAGGGCTTCTTCGGGCACAACAGAATGGATATTTCAGACAGAGCGTGCCAGCCTTACGTTCGTGGCGGAGGTACAGTCCCTTCTCCCAGCACAGGTGGACTACAAGGATGCAACAGACTCAAAGTCGATAGGCTGCACGGGGCTTCTACTGAAACAGACAGAAGGATGCTTCACACAAGGTATACAGTTCATATGCATAGAAGGGAGCGAGCACTTCTCACAGTACGGCTGCGTTGCAGGAATACAGCAGACTCAAAGTCAGCGAGCTGAACGGGACTTCTACTGAAACAGACAGAAAGGATGCTTCACACAAGGTATACAGTTCATATGCATAGAAGGAAGCGAGCACTTCTCACAATACAGCTGCGTTGCAGGCATACAGCAGACTCAAAGTCAGCGGGCTGAACGGGGCTTCTACTGAAACAGACAGAAGGATGCTTCACACAAGGTACACAGTTCATATGCATAGAGGGGAGCGAGCACTTCTCACAATACCGCTGCGTTGCAGGAATACAGCAGACTCAAAGTCAGCGGGCTGAATGGGACTTCTACGGAGACAGACCGCGAACATTTCAACAGGGCATCTCCTCTCCTATTAGCTCAAACAGAGGGGTTAATTCAAATTCCAGATGATAATTCTTCAACATCCACACAGTTAGAACAGATCAATGACACAGAACTCTCACTATTGACAGTAGACCAGCGTAGCACAGGGAGAGTGCACGGCAAAGGGAATATATCTTCCACACACACAGCAATTCCACTTCTAGCATATAATGTGGGGGAAACGTCAATCTTAGGCACTGCAAACTCACTTCACGAAGTGCAATTTAAAGCCCGCACTCACCCTTGGGTCTCTGTCCGAGGGGACCGCGTTCATCAATGCTGCAAAGGATGTTTCGGGATGTTTTTCTTCACAGACACAGGCAGAGTTCACATCACCATTTATAATGGAGGAAGAGATAGGAGGTCGGTAGTGAATCAGTACAATCCACTCAGTGACATTTATGATCGTGATCCACACACTCCAAACCACATCCAATTCAGTGTCGAATACATGCAATTACGAGACTCAGTTCTCGATTACTTAGCTCCTCTCCAATGCAAACAGGATATTTCACTTTCCCTCTGTTGCCCTCGAGTCCCTCATCAAGTCAACACTCTCCTCTTCATTCGCCAGCACTCCAATAACTGCAACCGCCCGATAAAACAACTTCTCACGGGAGAGAACCACACCAACAGTCTCTTTCTCTTGCTTTTTATACTCTCTCAAATGCTGACAGGGCCTCACCCAAACTCCCAGAGTAAATTCCCCACACCTGTTTTCAATCTGTCATTTGGGGTTGTCATGGCAACAGACGCACACACAGGCCTGGGGACGGTGTTACACTCAAAGTGTCCCAGCGGGAACACTGCTTCAACGGGAATAAGTTCCATATACTATTTGTCACACCGTGACATACCCCCCCGCCAAACCGTTCTAGTCCCGAGAACGGTCTCCAGACACCCAGTCTCCATACCTAGCTGGAGGCTGACCTCGATTCTCTCGCTGGGACCGTCGAGGTGGAGAAACAGGTGCTTCAGGTCGTGGTCCTAGGCCTAGGCCTCTGGGAATCACCGCCCATCCTACCAGCGGGGGCATCCCGGACGTCTCGACCGAAGGATTCTCTACAACACATTTTGGATAGTTTGGGCAAGGGCGGATCAAATTACGGTGTAACACCCGTTCGGGGCCTGCCTTTCCTTCTGGTCGCAATGCATATACAGGTTGATCTGGGTGTGGCTGTCGCTGGACGACAAACGGCTGAGCCTCCCACCGGTCACTCAACTTTCCCTTCCCTTGTCGGCGATTGTCCCGCACCAGCACCCTCTCCCCTGGCAGTAGCGGTGCCTCTCGAGCCGTCCGGTCATACAACCTCTTGTTCTTTAACGCTGCTCGATTAATCTGGTCAGAGACTCGTTCGTACGCCGACTGGAGGCGTTGGTGGTGTCCCATCACCCAATCTGTCAAGCTACCTCCCTCTTCCCCTGCAGTGGTCCCCAGAAGCATATCCATTGGAAGTCTCACATGTCTGCCGAACATCAGGTAAGTAGGGGCGTAACCGGTGGTACTGTGCACACTGTTATTGTAAGCCTGCACCATCGCCGGGAGCCTGTCGACCCAATGACCTTGCTGTTCCTCCTCCAAGGTTCCTAATAAACTCAGTAGGGTCTGATTAAACCTTTCACACCCCCCGTTCCCTTGGGGGTGGTAGGGAGTCGTGTGGGTCTTCTTGCATCCGTACAGTTGGCACAGCTCATGGATCACCCTGGACTCAAAATTGGTTCCTTGGTCTGAGTGGAAGATTTCCGGGCATCCGAATGGTTGGATCACATACCTCCAGAGGGCGTTGGCAGTCGTGACGGCGGTTTGGTCCACAGTTGGGATGGCCCAAGCGTACTTGGTGAACAAGTCGGTTACCACGAGGATGTTCTGGATCCGATCCATTGGCCGTCCCAAAGTCAGATAATCCATGGCCACCATATGCAGCGGTGCCTTGGCCTGAATCGGGACCAGCGGTGACCGTGCCTCCTTCTTGGTCTTAAACAACGTGCAGCGGGGGCACCTCTGAAGGTAAGTCCTCGTGGTACCTTCCATCCCAGGCCAGTAGAAATGTCGTCTCACCAGTGCCAATGTCCTCTCTTGCCCTTGATGTCCCATCCTGGAGTGATATGCCTCCAGTAACGCCTGACAACGCCCTTCAGGGACCACGATTTGACAGACCTCTTCGCCCCGACCTGGGTCCTGAATGGCCCTACAGAGCACACCTTCCTTCAAGTAGAGTCTCCCCTTCTGTCCCAGCAGGCCCCGCACAATCCGAGTCTGAGCCCGGCGTGCCGCACCCTCAGGCCAGGCCTTCTGTTCTAGCCACGTTCGAACCAACGCTACATCTCCATCTTCGCCCTGCCACAACCTCCATCGCTGCGGGTCCCACCCCCAACAAGGGGGGGGGGTTCCTCCGGCGTTTGCCCCGGTGCCTCTACCACTCCCACCATCAATCCCTCGTCGGACCCCGCTTCTGGTGCCGGTACCTGACCTGCCGATCCTTCGCCGGGTAGCCTAGATAGTACATCGGCATTAGTATGTTCTCTTCCTGGCCGGTACTGGATCTGATAGTCAAAATTGGCCAGTTGTGCCGCCCAGCGTTGCTCCACCGCCCCCAGTTTAGCAGTCTGCAAATGTACCAATGGGTTATTGTCCGTAACGACCCGTATCTTGGCTCCCCACAAATAATCCTTGAATTTTTCACACAACGCCCATTTCACTGCCAGCAACTCAAGCTTAAAAGAACTGTAGTTAGCGTCGTTCTTCTCCGTTGGATGTAGACTTCGGCTTGCATAAGCAATTACCTTTTCCTCTCCCTGCTGCTCCTGTGCCAAGACGGCCCCCAAGCCCAGGTGGCTAGCGTCGGTGTACAGAGTGAAGGGTTGTGTGAAGTCGGCATAGGCTAGGATCGGGGCCTGTAGTAGTTCCTGCTTGAGCTTCTGGAAGGCGGCTTCACAAGCCGGATCCCATTGGATCGAAGGGGACCCTCGCCCCCGGACTCTTCCCGTACCTCCCAGCAACTGGTTGATCGGTTTAGCAATTTTAAAGAAATCCTTAATGAATCGTCTATAGTAACCCACGAAGCCCAGGAACGAACGGACCTGGCGCACCGTCTTGGGCGCAGCCCACTCCTGTACTGCCACCACCTTCTCCGGATCAACTGAAATCCCTGCCGCGCTCACCACATGCCCCAGGAATTTGACTTCCTTTCGGAAGAGCTGGCACTTGTCTGGCTGGAGCTTCAACCCATATCGCTCTAGAGAGCGGAAGACTTGCTCTAGGTGCTCAAGATGGGACTTGAAATCTGGAGAGTAGACGATAACGTCGTCTAAGTAGACAAGGGTGGTATCCATCAGTTGGTTGCCTAGACAACGCTGCATCAGCCGTTGGAATGTGGCGGGGGCGTTGCAAAGGCCGAATGGCATCCGGTCCCATTCATATAGGCCGAAAGGGGTAGTGAACGCTGTCTTCTCCCTGTCATGCTCGTCCATCTGCACCTGCCAGTAACCGCTGGCCAAGTCAAGAGTGGAATACCAGGTGGCTTGTGTGAGGCTCGTGAGAGAGTCTTCAACTCGAGGCAACGGGAAAGCATCTCTTTTGGTTACTTGATTCAGCCTTCGGTAATCCACACAAAACCTCCAGGAACCTGTTTTCTTTCGAACCAGTACTATCGGGGCGGCCCAAGGGCTACTGCTCTCTCTAATAATCCCCTTGTCGAGCATCCCTCGTAAAAGGGTGCGGACCTCTGAGTATAAGGTCGGGGGCACGGGTCGATAACGCTCTCGGCTGGGTGCAGCGTCCCCAGTTGGGATTTGATGTCTTACCACATCTGTGCGACCGTAGTCCTCGTCATGAGTGGAAAACAAGTGTTGCCATTTCATCAAGAACTCTTGGAGTTGTCCCAATTGCTCTTCACCTAGTCCTTCACCCCGTAAAGACTCCCCCGCCAGGTGGGCAGGCATTCCTCTTCCTGTCTCTCCCGCCTCCGGACCAGCTCGTGCCAGGGCCACCTCGACCACTGTCGGGCTCACTCGATTGAAGTTAACTTCACCCTGTTCACGAACCTGCTGGGGTCTCACTGAGGTCACTCGGGCCAACCGTTGGTGACGATACAAATGCACAGGGAAGGGGTTCATGTTCCTGACCCGCACTGAGACCCGGCCCCCCCGAGCAGTCGCCAATCCTCGAGCGACTTCCACCTTGGGACCATCTTCATGGGGTTCCACCATGACCCATTCCTCCGGACTATAAAGTCGAGGGGGCAACCTGGCCCAGACCACAGCCTCACTCTGAGCTGGAATGGACAAGGCGTAACGGCAGGCCACTCTTCCCGTGCTTTCCCTGTCCCCCTGTCGTTCAGCAAGACATACCCGGCGGCAGTCAGCCCTGATGCGGTCCCACTCCTGGCCGGCCGATGTTGTAACTGCCCGAGCCGGTCTACTTCGAAACAGATCCTCCCAACAGTCTGCAATGACGTTCATCCCAATCAGGGCACGATGAGACCCCAGGCATGTGTCTCGTACGACCACCACTCCTTTCTGAGGCACTACAACTCCGTAATTCTTCAGATCGGTCACAAGATATCCTACGTACGGGATGTCGAGGCCATTCGCCCCACGTAGCGTCAACCAGGGGGCTTCCGCAGGTGGTCGACTTTCGGTGCCAAACAACTCATGGGCCAAGCTTTCGGTGAATAGGGTCACTTGGGAGCCTGTATCCAAAAGGCACTGCACTTCCTGGTCATTAACCTGAACTACCACCACCGGGCAACAGCCCACCAAGCGGCTCCTAGAAGATGTAGGTAGGGAGGGGTCTGATGAGGGGGTCCCGACCACTTGACCCACAGTGGCCGGAAACTCTAAAAACCCCCTTGCGATGCACGTCGAGCAGGACACTGACGAAAGTAATGCCCCGGCTCTCCACAGCCATTACAGATGGGACGCCCGTGCTCATCCCACTGGAATCGAGAGCCCGAAGGTCGGGATGGACGGCGGTCGGGGGGACGATTCCCATCGGAGTAAGCCCGCTCCCACGGTAAAGAGGACAACTGGAGGCGTTCTCGACGAAGCTCCTCCATAAAAGATTTGGACAGGTCAGACATTTGTTCCCGCACATCTCTCTTCAGCTCTTCCCGAAGGGCCTGCTTCCAGTCGGGTGCCGCAGTAGTCGAAGGGGTGCCCACAACATTCGTGGCTAGACAGCTGGGGGGATCTACATTCTCCGTATGATCATGCTCAAGGGCCAGCGCTTCTCGTCGAAGCTCTTCAAAAGTCAGATTCGGTGTTCGTCGAAATTGCACCCGCAGACTCTGGCGCACAGGACCCTCCCGTAACCCCAGTAAAAACTGATCTCGGATCAGAGCCTCTTCGCCCCCCAGGCCATGATCCTGTCTCCCCGTAAGTCTAGAAAACTGCTCCCGCAGCTGTAGGGTAAATGCCCGAACAGATTGGCGAGGGCCTTGCCGAGAATTGAAGAATTGCGTTCTCAGAACAGCTACCGGGGTGGCGTCTCCATATTGTCCCGTGAGAAAGTCAAAAATGGCCTGGACAGTTGCTCGGGTTGCTTCCGGAGCCGCCTGAACTTCTCTTCTCGCTTCTCCATCCAAGGAGTTTAGAACAAACTGAACCTTCTGCGGGGCACTCAGACCTTGAAGCCCTACCAGGTACTCTACCTGGGTCTTCCACATCGACAAACTCATTTCAGATCCCGGGCCTCCATACTTCGGAGCCCACGGAGCCCCCATGAAGATCGGCATGACCGGTTGCCGCACCCCGGGCTCTTCCTCTTCTGCCATCTCAACCTCTGGTCGCTCAACTCGAGGTAGATCCTGCCGACTACGCCAAAAGTCTGTCACAGGTCGGGATGGGCCAAGCCAGACTGCGCCCACCCCTGAACCAGGACCACCTCGAGGAGCGTGTCAGAGGGAGGAGTCGGAGACAGAATAAATTCAACAAGTTTTATTTAAAAGTAAAAGCAATTTGAAAATCCTAATCTAAAATCTTCTTCCTTCTTGCCCTCAGGGATCGAAGGTGAACGGTGCAACAGCCGGGGTCTCTCCCGCTCTCTTCCTCAGTGCGGGCCCTGTAGTGGATGGGACAGTGAACAGGTAAATGGTCAGGTAGGTCTTTCACAGGTGGAGATACAGTGAACAGGCGAACGGTCCGGTAAGTCTCTTCTGGTAAGTAAATACTTCCAACCTCCCTTCCTTCTTTCACAGGTGCAAGATTTGAGGCAGATGGATATCAGTCGAGTACGTATGCAGCAGGTACACGGTCTTATGGTGGGACGGCTGGGGAGTCTTCCTTGGGTAAGTAAGTGATTCCAACCTTCCTTCCTCCACAGGTACGAGATCTGGAGCAGATGGCCGTCGGTCAGGTACGTATACGGCAGATTCACAGTCTGATGATGGGGTGGCGAGGGAATCTTTACAGGGTAAGCGAATAATTCCAACCTCCCTCTCTTCACAGGCACAGAAACTGGAGCAGATGGATACTCCAGACAGAGTGTACCAACCACGTTCGTAACAGAAGGACAGCCACTTCTCTCAGCACAGGTGACTATAAGGATACAGTAGACTCGAAGTCGACCGGCTGCACAGGGCTTCTACTGAGACAGACAGAAGGGATACTTCAAAGCAAGCATACAGTTCACATGAGTTGGAAGGGGACGAACACTTCTCACGATACAGATGAGTTGCAGGAATTCAGTAGACTCAAGTCGACAGGCTGAACAGGACTTCTTCTGGCATAGATGAAGTGGATATTCCAGACAGAGCGGGCCGGCTTTACGTTCACGGCAGAGGGACAGTCACTTCTCCCCACACAGGTGGGCTCCCAGGATACTGCAGACTCGAAGTCAACCGACTGCACAGGACTGCTACTGAGACAGACGGAAGGGATACTTCGAACAAAGCATACAATTCACATGCGTTGGCAAGGACAACCACTTCTCACAATACAGATGCACTGCAGAAATACAGCAGACTCAAAGTCGATGGGCTGAACGGGGTTTCTTCGGACATGGACGGGATGGGTATTCCAGACAGAGTGTACCAGCCTTACGTTCGTGGCGGAAAGGACGATCACTTCCCCCGACACAGGTGGACTACAGGAATACAGCAACTCGAAGTCGACTGGCTGAACAGGGCTTCTTCGGGCACAACAGAATGGATATTTCAGACAGAGCGTGCCAGCCTTACGTTCGTGGCGGAGGTACAGTCCCTTCTCCCAGCACAGGTGGACTACAAGGATGCAACAGACTCAAAGTCGATAGGCTGCACGGGGCTTCTACTGAAACAGACAGAAAGGATGCTTCACACAAGGTATACAGTTCATATGCATAGAAGGAAGCGAGCACTTCTCACAATACAGCTGCGTTGCAGGCATACAGCAGACTCAAAGTCAGCGGGCTGAACGGGGCTTCTACTGAAACAGACAGAAGGATGCTTCACACAAGGTACACAGTTCATATGCATAGAGGGGAGCGAGCACTTCTCACAATACCGCTGCGTTGCAGGAATACAGCAGACTCAAAGTCAGCGGGCTGAATGGGACTTCTACGGAGACAGACCGCGAACATTTCAACAGGGCATCTCCTCTCCTATTAGCTCAAACAGAGGGGTTAATTCAAATTCCAGATGATAATTCTTCAACATCCACACAGTTAGAACAGATCAATGACACAGAACTCTCACTATTGACAGTAGACCAGCGTAGCACAGGGAGAGTGCACGGCAAAGGGAATATATCTTCCACACACACAGCAATTCCACTTCTAGCATATAATGTGGGGGAAACGTCAATCTTAGGCACTGCAAACTCACTTCACGAAGTGCAATTTAAAGCCTGCACTCACCCTTGGGTCTCTGTCCGAGGGGACCGCGTTCATCAATGCTGCAAAGGATGTTTCGGGATGTTTTTCTTCACAGACACAGGCAGAGTTCACATCACCATTTATAATGGAGGAAGAGATAGGAGGTCGGTAATGAATCAGTACAATCCACTCAGTGACATTTATGATCGTGATCCACACACTCCAAACCACATCCAATTCAGTGTCGAATACATGCAATTACGAGACTCAGTTCTCGATTACTTAGCTCCTCTCCAATGCAAACAGGATATTTCACTTTCCCTCTGTTGCCCTCGAGTCCCTCATCAAGTCAACACTCTCCTCTTCATTCGCCAGCACTCCAATAACTGCAACCGCCCGATAAAACAACTTCTCACGGGAGAGAACCACACCAACAGTCTCTTTCTCTTGCTTTTTATACTCTCTCAAATGCTGACAGGGCCTCACCCAAACTCCCAGAGTAAATTCCCCACACCTGTTTTCAATCTGTCATTTGGGGTTGTCATGGCAACAGACGCACACACAGGCCTGGGGACGGTGTTACACTCAAAGTGTCCCAGCGGGAACACTGCTTCAACGGGAATAAGTTCCATATACTATTTGTCACACCGTGACATTACCATATCATTACCTAGTTTCTTCATCTAACTCCATAAATGAAAAAGGTTTTAATGATATCTGAGTATCATTAAATTGTGGGTGAATGTTTGATTATTCTATTCAATTTTTTACTTTATATTGTACCCGTTTAGATTAGGAATGTCGCTTTGAGGTCCAGAGGCAAATCAATGACAAAATTAAGGGAGCGCACAACTGAAGCTGGCGCGCGCAGTAAATGACTTTCGTGAGAGGATAACAGATCTACACGTGAAGAAACGGGAACTCGCGAGCTCATTCAAACCCTGCGCGCACGCATGACATCTCCTCTGCACGCAATACAAGCCCTCTCTCGCGCGCGCATGATCATTCCCCACGCTCTCGCACTAGATCTCCTCTCGCCTGCTGCTTTTGCTCGATCGAACACTTTTATTTTTGGCAGTCGAGGGGCGGGACTTACTGTTTAAATATAACCTCAAATGTCATTGGTTACAATGTTATTGGACGACTGTCCTTGACTTCAGACATGAGACATCACTAAATTTGTTTTAATTATTTATATTAATGTGTAATGTGATTTAATGCATTATTGATATAGAATAGATTCTTACCAGATACTTTATTAACAGGAAGTCTTACTAGTGATTGCATTGTGTTAAGAGATATTTACAGACTGTAATGACACATTTCCATGGTTATTAGCATTGCAAATGCTAATATTTGCTAATATGTGCTAATAAGCTAATATGCTTATAAATGCTAATAATGCATTGTAAAACTTTGCTGTGTTTAAGCTGGGTTTAATAATTTGCTGGGTTTAATTTTGTTCCTCTGTATTCTGTAGCAAATTCTGAAAAGGCATTTGTAAGCTATAATTAATGCTGTGTACTGTATCTTAACTTGAGAAGCCAGAACCCCTTTAACATTTAATAGAAAATATAATGAACCATTTATATTACGTAAAAAAATTATACATTTTTAGATTTACAATGCTAATAACCAAGGAAATGTGTCATTACAGTCAGTAAAGATCTCTAAACAACACAATGCAATCACTGTCACAGTTCACAAATTCATTGTTTCCTTTTTGTCTCGTGTCATAGTTGTTATGTGTGTGTGTGTGTGTGTTTGTGTGTGTGTGTGTGTGGGCGTGACCGGGCCATTACATCTGATCAGCGACACAGCTGATCTCGTTAGCAGCGCCAGCTGCAGTTTATCACAGCTCATCAACATATCTTCAAATACTCACCGGTTTCTCCTCTCATTGCCAGATCGTTGTTGATGTCTCCATGTGCTGTCTCTTGTTTCCCGTTCCTGTTTGGCGTTCCTGTTCATTGCTGCTGTCTGGTGTTCGTGAGTCGAAGTCTCCGTTCGGTGCTGCTGTTTTCCTCGTTCAGTGTTTGGATATTCTCACTCATTCACCAGCGGACTTCATCACCTTCACCTTCATTCATCCGTGTGGTTCATCAAGGTCCCTGCGTCACTCATCGTCTCTGTGTTGCTGCTCATATCTTCACTCATTGTGTATACTAATAAAGAGACTGTTCACTCGCAATACTGCTTCCTCATAATTCATCATGACAGAACGATCTGGCCACCTGATGGAAGCAGCGAGTGCGCCACCCATTTCCCTGGAGGAATTCATCACCGGAAGCATTAATCGGATGGATTCCCAGGAAGAGAGTTTGAATAACACGGGTCGTGCTGTTCAGGCTCTAGTGACGCAGGTGTCCGAGCTCACCCAGCAATTCCAACTACTGCGAGCTCCCACTGCGCCGCCCACGCCGTCGGTTCCCCTCACACCACCTGAGACCCTTTTCCAGTCGGAACCCCGCCTGCCGGTAACTGAGTCCTATTCCGGGGAGCCCAGCTATTGCAGAGCCTTTATCACACGGTGTTCCATGCACTTTTCTCTGCAACCAAGAACCTTCAATACTGAACAAGCCAAGGTCGCTTTTGTGCTGACTCTGCTGACTGGAAGAGTGGCGTTATGGGGGACGGCGGTGTGGGAGAACCAGGATCCATGCTGCGCCTCGTTCCAGGCACTCTCCGCTGAGATGAGGCGAGTATTCGACCATGCCGTTGCTGGGAGGTAGGCGGCTAGAATACTCACCGACCTTCGCCAGGGTGAAAGAACTGTATCGGACTATTCCATCGAATTCCGGACCTTAGCGGCAGAGTGTCACTGGAACGAGGAGGCGCAGTGGGACATGTTCCTGCATGGGCTGGCTGACCCCGTCCAGAAGGAGATCTATGTCCTGGACCTACCGAAGACACTCAATGGACTTATTGATCTGGCTCTAAGGGTAGATGCACGGCTATCCAGAGTCGAGCGACGTGTCCTTCCCAGCCGAGTATCTGGAGGAGCTGAAGGTCAGCGGTTCAGCGGCGGGGACGCGGTCTGCCCTACCTATGATCACGAGCCCATGCAGGTAGGGCGAGCTCGACTTTCCCAGGAGGAGAAGGAGAGGCGGAGATCCCAGGGCCTCTGCCTCTACTGTGGAGGGGCAGGGCACTATTTGAACAACTGCCCAGTAAAGGAGCCAAGCCCGATAGTAACTGTGAGGCTACTATCGGGTGGGATCTCCGCCGAGAAGACCTCATCATCATCTACACTCCTCCCGGTAAGACTGAGATGGACAACACACTCACACGACTGTCAAGCACTACTGGACTCCGGGGCTGAGGGGAATTTCATGGACTGCACTTTCGCACACAGACTTCAGGTTCCCATCAGACCACTCACTCACAAGATTTCCGTCCACGCCCTCAATGGTCAAGAACCTCCCCACCATTTCATTTACCACTGGACCAGTCACTCTCATCACATCAGGCAACCATACAGAAACCCTCTCATTTTTGATCATGGACTCTCCCCTTGCACCTATCGTTCTTGGTCACCCCTGGCTCATCAGTCACAATCCCAAAGTGGACTGGCACCAGAAATCTATTGTGGCGTGGAGCAAGAAGTGTCATGAGTCCTGTCTAGTGTCTGCCTGTCCGTCTGTTTCTGTGTTTCAGGAGGAGGCAGTGGATTTGTCTAACGTGCCCGCAGAGTACCGCAACCTGAAAGAAGTGTTCAGTAAGTCTCGTGCTGCTTCTCTTCCTCCGCATCATCCTTACGACTGTGGCATAGATTTACTGCCAGGTAAGTCTCTGCCTAAAGGCAAGTTATATTCGCTTTCTGTTCCAGAAAGGGAGGCTATGGAGAAATATATTATATATAGATTGTTATATTATATTGTAATAAATATATATATATATATAGAAATAAATAAGTTCATCCGCCCTTCCTCTTCTCCAGCGGGGGCGGGGTTATTTTTGTGGTTTTATTTTTTTCTCTGCGACCTTGTATCGATTACCGGGGGCTGAACAGCATCACGGTAAAGAATACTTCAGGGAACTACACTGCGACCAAAATGGTTGCATATGCGACCTTTTGAAATGCCATTGCAACCCTAATTTTTAATGGGTCGCAAATGTATCACTGATTATTTTTGTACCTATGTTTTAGGCAATATGATTTACTATGAGCATTTATTAAAACAGAAATGTGTATTTTAAGAATACGTTTTATAACGTGCTCTGAGCATTCAAAACATCAAGTTGGCTTCAGCCCCACGACTGTTACTTACATTAAAACGTAGCCTACCATTGTATCAGTGCTGCGCGAGCTCTCTCTCTCACACAAACACGGACGCGCAAATTGACGGGCTATAGGCCTAGTTTAAATTTTAACGTGTTCTAGCCAGACTGTAAAAAATAGGTTCTAATGTGTGCGTTCCTCAGCGCGTACATGTGAAGCTCACATGCACTAAAAGCCTGTCTGTCTACCAGCGCCTGGATACTGGACTAAGTTATCTTTTGAGTCTTATTGTGTTTATACTGTTAAATACACACAAGGTTTAGATAAACAAAGTCGGTTATGTCTAAAGTGAAAGCAAACTTGAGAAAATTTAGTAAATCTGCTTGTCAAATGCGTGTATATTAGACGCGTCGCGCAACTCTTAAAGAGACAGAAGCAATAGTAAACACGCTGCCGCTTGTCCTTAAAGGGATAGTTCACCCAAAAATAAAAATTATCTCATCATTTACGCACTCTAATGTTGTTCCAAACCTGTATTAATTTCTTTCTAATATTTTCTAATATTTTTCTAATATTAATATTTTGAAGAATGTGGCTATCCAAACAGTAGCTGGTCCCAATTGACCTATGGCTAAGCCACACCCCCAAACGCGATGAGCCAATCACAGTGCGCATAGCTAACCCAATACACTCGGACATTCTCTGCTTCCACATCCATTGAAATGCATTGCAGTTAGTCAGTTTTCATTCGTTTTTACATGTTTTTTCTTGTCATTTTAAGTTTAAAATGGTCAAACGGTGTGCATGGGGTACATGCAACTCCGACACTAGATATCCTGAGAGGCTGGGCGACGGTGTGCATTTTTTACCCTTTCCCAAGCCACATCTCAACCGAGATTAAGTGTCTGCTCTGGATTAAGTAATGCGGTAACTTAGACCACAACACCAACTAAACAAAAAAAATGTCTACATCTGTTCTAAGGTAAGTCAACAACGTATTTGAACGTTATCTTTAACATCTCTAACGTAACGTTAGGCTAACGTTAGCCTAGCTTCTAGCTTAACAAAATGATGGAGTATGTTTTTATGTTTCCACTGTTCGATCGCTCCCGCGCCTCTCTCTCTCTGACACACACACACACACACACACACACACACACACACACACATTACAGCATTGCAATCTTGACATCGCAGCCTGTTCATTATGCTGCGTTCACACCAAACGCGAATAGAGCGTCAATTCCGCGCGTATCGCGTCTAGTTCGACGCCTGAACATTTTTAATCCATTCGTGCGTCCAAAGCGAATAGGACTTGCATATAAAGCGAGCGTTTGAAGCGAAATAGCACCAAACTATAACGTTTACACTGTGACCTGTAAATCTTTGTCTGGAGCTGAAGCTTTTCATCGACCTTCTCAACAATACAATTATTAATATAACCCCCCAATGCATAGTTAAGGCCCTTTTGGTGACTTCGAGATGATATATAATCTTTCTGTCTCCAAAAATCATCAATTGCCTCCTGTGAAATGTCTCCTACTGTGACAGCTGCCATCCTGTTACCGAATGTTGACTGTTTGTCCGAGTGAGTGGAGGGGGCGTGGCTTAGCCATAGGTCAATTGACTTCCATAGGAGAAAAATATACTATGGTAGTCACTGGGGTACATCAACTGTTTGGTTACCCACATTCTTCCAAATAACTTTTATTTTCAACAGAAGAAAGAAACTTATTCGAGTTTAAAACAACTTGAGAGAGTAAATTATGACAATTTGAATTTTTAGGAGAACTATTCCTTTAATGTTAATAAAACAACACAATGCAAAGAGAAAATCACTCACTGCTATTGACTGAAGCTATTGACTTTAATAAGTATCAACGTATAATTTATACAGTGAAGTCTGTTTTGTTTTATTTTCATATTTGTTAATTTAATTACTTTATTCAATGCTACTGTTAAATACACCTACTGTAGCTGAAAACATAAAACACTGTTTATTTAATTTGTATATTAAGTTGTGTATGTGTAATTTGAATCTTTGATCTTAATATTTAATAACAAAGAAAATAATGACAAATATTGTTATCTTCGCCCCTGTCTGCCATTTCTTTTCTTTTTTTGTTACCTAAGGCTTTGTTTTTAAAATATGGACATTAGTTTGGCTGTAATGCTCAGTCACAAAATAGTAAAACCAACATAAAAAAGAATTGTGATAAAATCGTGAATCGTGATTTTCCTGAAAAAAATCGTGATATGATATTTTTGCCATATCGCCCACCCCTAATTGGAATAATAAATTAAGTAGCCTATCCTAATTGTACACAATGTTCCTGTTTTTTTTTACTGTTTTATGCCATAACAGCAAATATTAATATCGGTTATTATCGGTATCGACCACAATTTTCACCTCGGTGCATCACTACTTAAGAGTTCAGGAGTCTGCCCATCTGTGCCAACCATAGCATGTTGAAATCCATTTTGCACTTTATTGTGTACTGTATTTTCTATTGCAGAAAATCTATCCCAACCAATGTTAAAGAAAACAAAAACAAGAAGGCATGTGGTTTAAAAGATGGCAAGTAAAATAAAAAGCACATCTGTATGCAATACAGTTTCATTATTGTTCATTATTATCCAGAGCGGCTTACTATAAATAATTTGTGCGACCAAATAATGTTTTGCGCCAGTAACTGAAAAAGTTAGTAGCGCAAGTGCCACCAGTGGAAAAGGTTAGTGTAGTTCCCTGTACTTATCCTTTGCCGTTGATGTCTTGAGCCTTCGAGAGGTTGCAGGGAGCGTCAATCTTCACAAAACTGTATTTACGGAATGCTTATCATTTGGTCCGCATAAGGAAGGGGGGTGAATATTTTGAATATTTGGTCATGCCTTTCGGTTTGTCCAACTCCCCAGCGGTCTTCCAGGCTCTCGTCAATGACGTGCTGCGAGATATGGTAGATCAGTTCATATATGTCTACCTGGATGACATATTGATTTTTTCTTCTTCTCTCCAGGAACATGTGCAGCACGTCCGGCGAGTGCTTCAGAGGTTGCTAGAGAATGGGCTTTTTGTCAAGGCGGAGAAATGCGCTTTTCATGCACAGTCTGTTCCTTTCCTAGGGTACATCATTTCGTCTTAGGGAGTGCGTATGGATCCTGAGAAGGTTAAGGCTGTGATAGAGTGGCCAAGTCCAGATTCCCGTAAGGCCCTACAGAGGTTTCTGGGGTTTGCCAATTTCTACCGGTGTTTTATTCGCAACTTCAGCCAACTAGCCGCACCTCTGACTGCCTTGACCTCCCCCAGAACTACGTTCAGGTGGTCAGACACAGCCGAGGCTGTGTTTACCAAACTGAAAGGCCGCTTCATTTCAGCCCCCATCCTTATAGCCCCTGATCCTTCATGTCAGTTTGTGGTGGAGGCCGACGTGTCAGAGGTGGGGGTAGGCGCAGTGCTATCCCAACGTTCTTCCACAGACGACAAGATGCATCCCTGCGCGTTTTTGTCCCATCGTTTATCCCCGGCCGAACGTAATTATGACATTGGTAACAGAGAGTTGTTGGCAGTCAAGCTAGCGTTGGAGGAATGGCGTCACTGGTTAGAAGGGGGTACCTTTTATCGTCTGGACCAATCACAAGAACCTGGAATGTATCAAAACCGCCAAAAGATTGAACTCCAGGCAGGCTCGGTGGGCACTTTTTTTCGGTCGTTTTGATTTTTCTCTCTCGTACCACCCGGGTTCCAAAATCATCAAACCCGACTCTTTATCGCACATTTTTGATCGTTCTGAACGCCCGTCTACTCCCGAGTGCATTTTACCAGAGAATCTATTTGTCTCCACACTCACATGGGAGGTCGAATCGAAGGTCAAGACGGCCTTAGAAGGGGTAACGCCTCCACCCGGTTGCCCACCGAACCGTTTATTTGTCAATGTCAATGTCAATGTCAAATTTATTTATATAGCACCATTTATCCCAACCGAGGCTGTCCAATGTGCTGCACATATTGTAATAGACAATTGCACAAAACAAATAAGCAATAAAAACATCATAATAAAACATTTCAATACAACTTCCTCACTAAGTAAAGATGCATTTTTAGCTTAGTTTTAAAAACAGATATGGATGATACAGAGCGAATACACAGAGGTAAAGCATTCCATAATCTGGGGGCAGCTACTGAAAAAGCCTGGTCGCCTCTGCACCTCAGCTTTGACTTTGGGATATATAGCAGATTCTGGTTAGATGACCGGAGAGATAGAACCGGACGATACTCAGTAAGTAATTCCGAGAGATACGGAGGGGCCAGACCGTTTAGTGATTTAAACACCAAAAGAATAATTTTGAAATTCACTCGATAACGCACGGGCAACCAGTGCAGAGAACGTAAAACCGGTGTAATGTGCTCCCGTTTTTTAGACCTGGTTAAAAGTCTAGCAGCTCCATTTTGAACTATTTGTAACCGGGATAGAGCTGACTGGCTAATCCCAAAATAGTGAGTTACAGTAATCCAGTCTCGTCGTAATGAAAGCATGGATCAATTGTTCAAAATTTTTAACTTTAGCTAGTAGTCTAAGCTGAAAGAAACATGATCTGACCACTGCATTGATGTGTTTGTCAAATTTCAGCTTATCATCAAAAATAACCCCTAAATTTTTAACCCAAGGTTTTACAGAGGAAGATAACTCACCAAAATTTATTTTTGGTGTACTAACAGAGTCTGAAGGACCGAATACTATTATCTCAGTTTTACTCTCATTAAAATTAAGAAAATGTAAAGACAGCCAGGCTTTCACATCAGCCAAACAAGTCATGAGTGCTTCTAAGCCATTGGAACTCTTTTTTAAGGGCAAATATATTTGAGTGTCATCTGCATAGCAGTGAAATGACAGACCATGCTTCCTAAAGATAGAACCCAATGGTAGCATATACAAAGAAAAAAGAATCGGAGCTAAGATGGAACCCTGAGGTACACCACATGCTAGAGGAGCTGACTCAGATGAGTGTTCACCCATATTAACATTAAAACGTCTATTTAAAAGATATGAATTGAACCATTCAAGAGCGCTTCCTGTTATGCCTGCGCAGTGCTCCAGGAGAGTAAGAAGGACAGCATGGTCAACAGTGTCAAATGCAGCACTCAAATCTAGGAGCACAAGCACAGAATGGTTTCCAGAGTCGCCAGTAAGTAGAATATCATTTAAAACCTTCAGGAGTGCAGTCTCTGTAGAGTGGAATTTTCGAAAACCTGATTGAAAGACCTCAAATATCTTATTTTCAAAAAAAAACTCTGCAATTGTAAAAGCACTATTTTCTCGAGGATCTTTGTAATAAAAGACAAATTTGAAATTGGTCTATAATTTTCTAAAACTGTAGGATCTAGATTATGTCTCTTGAGCAAAGGATATACTGTAGCATGTTTTAACACATCAGGTACAGAACTGGTTTCAAAGCATCGGTTAATCAAAGTCACAAGGTATGGACCCACTACATCAAAAATAAGGAGGCAAGATGTCAACGGTAGAGCCTGACGGCTTAAGCCGGCATACTATTTCTTGGAGATATTCACAAGAAATGGGTTTGAATTGACTAAACTCTGCACAACAAACAGAATAGATGGATGGATCAGAATCAGGGTGAGATATCCCCCGTCTGATAGAATTAATCTTGTCAACAAAGAATCTCAGAAAATCCTCACACATTGTTTTTGACACAGCAGGGTACTTTGAGACCGTTGGGTTGACAACAGTGTTAAAAACAGTAAAAAGAGTTTTGGGCCTATGGAAATTATTATTGATAATGTCTGCAAAATACCTTGATTTTGATTCTTTCATTGCCTTCTGATAATTAGATAATGCATCTCTTAATAATTCCAGCGAAATCTGGAGCGGGTCCTTTTTCCACTTTCGCTCCGCCCGTCTACAGATCTGCCTCGAGGCACAAACGTTATCGTCAATCCAAGGTTCAGATCTAGGTTTGAGTTTTAAAGTCTTTACAAGAGCAATTGAATCCAAGATAATCAAAGAAGTCGAGTTAAATTTAAGTAGGAGCTCATCTGGACTCAGATCACACTGACTTATGTCAACTGTTTAAACAGCATCACAGAAAGCTAATGAAAAGGATTTACTAGTAGATGGAGTAATTATTCTAGATTTACGGACACATTTAGTAGCTTTAGTACAATTTGGTACCCAGGGAACAGAAAACATAACAGTTTTATGGTCAGAAAACCCGTTTTCAGTTACTTCCAGCTCATAAAGTGAAATGCCATAAGAAAGCACAAGGTCAAGAGTATGTCCTGACTGATGAGTCGGGACATTCACATTCTGAATGAAATCAAAGGCATTTATCAGATTAGAACATTCTTTAGATAATGAGTCCGTTGTGCAACACACATGAATGTTGAAATCACCAAGGATTAACAGTTTATCAAATTTGGGTAAAAATTCCCCCAAGAAGTCTGTCTCAGATCAAATGTAAACCACTGCAGTTCAAAACTCTGATAAGCATGAAACATAGTTTGGCTGCAAGAAAATCTGTCTTTAAAAATAGAGATCAGTCCTCCACCACGGCCTGTTGTACGTGGTGAATTAAAAAACAAACAATTTTGTGGCAAAAGATCAGAAAACGGACTTAAGTCCCCATTTGTAAGCCATATAAAAAGTCAAGATCCCGCGAGGAGAAGAAGTCATTAATAATAATGTCTTATTTAAAGTCTTATTTACCACTGATCTGGCATTTAGCAACGCCATCCTTTGACCAGGTAGATTTTCAATCGACTCCGAATTCCGACTCCGAGAAAAACGTTGAAGATTACTCACACAAACTCCAGCACGGTGAAAACGAGGCGAGCCGTAGGCAGGTAGCGGAGCAGCTTCAGCCATAGTCACTGAAGTGTTCTTATTCCATTGATACACTGGGTCCAGAGAGCGCCAGCGAATGGAGAAATCGCCGACCAAACCCTTCACATGGAAACCCAGAAAAGATCGACGCGACTCTAGTTGTTGTTGTTGAGCCAGGAAATGCTTCAGCTTAACGGCAAAGCCACCCCGTCTTCCGCGTTTTCTCCTACGCCTCCTCACCAGTAGAGAACACGGCCAGCGGCGCAGGTAGCCAGGTATGGACGTCAGAAACGGAGATGAGGGAGATGAGCCGTTTCGCGCTTGATATATCAGATCGTTTGTACTAGTTTGCAAACTTAAAAGAGTCAGTCTATAATATCGTGAGCTTAGAATTATAAGGTTCTATCTCCGTTTAGGGTGGTTCTGAGATATTGAGCATCAAAGTTTTTACATCCCAGCTGGCAAAACTGTTATGTAGTATAATCTACTATTATAGCTCAACAAGACCATCACCCT
This sequence comes from Vimba vimba, assembly GCA_022828995.1. Lineage (NCBI taxonomy): Eukaryota > Metazoa > Chordata > Actinopteri > Cypriniformes > Leuciscidae > Vimba > Vimba vimba. Next base: position 22,962,869 of record CM040819.1, read on the forward strand.
ACAGGTACTTTGAGGATAGAAAATCAAAATCCTGGCACATTTGGAAATGGAAATTTGGAAATTTTTTAAGATGGCCCAGATGGAGATAGAACCTTATAATTCTGAGAGGTCTGATTCTGTTTGGAATTATAAGGTTCTATCGCCACTTTACAAATAAAACCCCACATTTCAAAGAATAAATGTATATAACCATTGATTTTAATCAATTTATATATTTATAATACAAGCACACAGCTTGTAGTATATAAAATAATATAAAATAGTATAGTATACATCAAAGCCAAGCAAGTTTGTAAGAAAAAATATATATATATATTTTCAAAGAACATGGACATGGAAAAATTACAGCATACTACACTCACATACATTCACATACTACACCCCACTCCTCTGTACTGTACGGTTTATTTAGTAGATTAAAACATACAAAATATTGGGTTTCACTTTATTTTGATGGTCCCTTTAACACGTTCTGTTGACTATAAGTAACGCTGCACCTACATGTCTACTAACTCTCATTAGAGTGTTAGTTAAGTATTAGTAGACTGGTAGGGTTAGGGTTAGATTAAGTTGACGTAGTTGCAAAATTACTTATAGTCAGTAGAGTGTCTGTTGGAGGACCATCACAATAAAGTGTTTGCAGATATTAAGCAGACAGTCTACTTATACTCCAATGAAAGTAAGTTGACATATAGTTGCAAAGTTACTTATAGTCAACAGCACGTTCAAAAGGGACCATCAAAATAAAGTGTTACCAAATATTGTGCAACATCATGAAAGTTATGTTTTCATCCCTTTCCACCCCCACCCCCTCTGTGCTCTGAAACATTTTAAAAAATGAAAGATGGATTAGTTAGAAAGAAAGATAGATTAGTTAGAAAGATAGAAAGATGGATTAGTTAGAAAGAAAGAAAAAGAAAGAAAGAAAGAAAGAAAGAAAGAAAGAAAGAAAGAAAGAAAGAAAGAAAGATGGATTAGTTAGAAAGAAAATAGATTAGTTAGAAAGAAAGAAAGAAAGAAAGAAAGAAAGAAAGAAAGAAAGAAAGATGGATTAGTTAGAAAGAAAATTGATTAGTTAGAAAGAAAATTAATTAGTTAGAAAGAAAGATAGATTAGTTAGAAAGATTAGTTAGAAAGAAAGATAGATTAGTTAGAAAGAAAGAAAGAAAGAAAGAAAGAAAGAAAGATGGATTAGTTAGAAATAAAGATATATTAGAAAGAAAGAAAGAAAGAAAGAAAGATTAGTTAGAAAGAAAGATGGATTAGTCAGAAAGAAAGAAAGAAAGAAAGAGAAAGAAAGAGAAAGAAAGAAAGAAAGAAAGAAAGAAAGAAAGAAAGAAAGAAAGAAAGAAAGATGAATTAGTTAGAAAGAAAGATAGATTAGTTAGAAAGAAAGAAAGATGGATTAGTTAGAAAGAAAGATAGATTATTTAGAAAGAGAAATATTAGTAAGAAAAAAAGATTGATTAGTTATTAAGGATAGATATATATAAAGTTTGAAGATAGAAACAGTTTGAAGATAGATAGATAGATAGATAGATAGATAGATAGATAGATAGATAGATAGATAGATAGATATATAGAAAAGGTTGGAAGATAGATAGATAGATAGATAGATAGATAGATAGATAGATAGATAGATAGATAGATAGATAGATAGATAGATAGATAGATAGATAGATATAGATAGATAGATAAGGTTGGAAGATAGATAAGGTTGGAAGATAGATAGATAGATAGATAGATAGATAGATAGATAGATAGATAGATAGATAGATAGATAGATAGATAGATAAGGTTGGAAGATAGATAGATAGATAGATAGATAGATAGATAGATAGATAGATAGATAGATAGATAGATAGATAGATAGATAGATAGATAGATAGAAAGAAAGAAAGAAAAGGTTGGTTGGAAGATAGATAGATAGATAGATAGATAGATAGATAGATAGATAGATAGATAGATAGATAGATAGATAGATAGATAGATAGATAGATAGATAGATAGATAGATAGATAGATAGAAAAGGTTGGAAGATAGATAGATAGATAGAAAGAAAAGGTTGGTTGGAAGATAGATAGATAGATAGATAGATAGATAGATAGATAGATAGATAGAGAGATAGAGAGATAGAGAGATAGATAGATAGATAGATAGATAGATAGATAGATAGATAGATAGATAGATAGATAGAAAAGGTTGGAAGATAGATAGATAGAAACAGTTTGAAGATAGATAGATAGATAGATAGATAGATAGATAGATAGATAGATAGATAGATAGATTAGTAAGAGAGAAAGAAAGAAAGATTGATTCGTTATAAAAAAAAAGATAGAAAGATGGAAATGCCATCTTTTGCAGGCTTCAAATGTCCAGGCTAATGTCCAGGCTACAGAGCTAAGAGGTGGGTTTTGATTGGATATTGAATCTACTGGAGATAGAATCTTATAATCCCAACTCGGTTTATGTTTTGTGAGATGGAACCTGTAGCGACTATGGCTCGATGGGTAAAAATGGACTCTTAATTTATATACTAATTAAAAGTGAAGACACTTTCTAATTCCCACAGACTTGGCAAAGTCTGTATCTGAAACCCTTTTTATGACTCCCTTCCCCCTCTCCACAGTGAGCTTCAAAGACATTATTGACATTCCGATCTCAAACAGAAAACCTGCTCTGAATCACACACACACCAAACCACTCTGAAACTCCTAAAACACAAGTTACACACACGCATGAATCATTATCAAAATGTTTTTATGTAGTTTTCTTGTCTATGGGATGTGATGGGATAAATTGAGATATTTATGCCCTTCGGCAGATGTAATGGACACGTGTCGATACATTTGAGATGTATCTGTTTCATTAACTGATATTAATATCGGGTTTGGTATCCTACGGATCGTAATGAGCTTCTTTATACGGAAATATAAACTATATTCCGCGCGAATGTTTATCCTAGACATAATGTGGTATTAAAGTTTTAATGCATTTTTCTGTGTACGATCAGAAGAGGCGTTCCTTCACAAACAATGAAACGCTCCCGCCTCAGAACCGAAAGATTCCATTGGGTCCCGTCATCAAACGGGGCGTTACCCCGCGCTGCTTTAAAACCACAACACAAGCAGACGTCGCGCTCTTAGCTCTCTCTGCTCTCATGCACTCTCACCCTCGTGACTCCGAACTCTGAACTCTGACCCCTCCCTGCACCAGCAGCGGAGCGGGAGAAGGCACAGGGCCTTCATCCAAACGAACCACGGATGTAAAAATCCAGCTTCGTCCTGTAACTAAGTTTTCTCGCCTTTCCCGTACAGGGAAAAGAAGTCTTCACTCGGTAATGTTACTTTCAAGTAAGCTTTTAAGAACTTCACGCGAAACGCAAGCCTACAAATCGATGAGACACGGTCCAGCCAAGGTACACACGTGGTCCCGAAGCCCAGCTTCACACAGACAAAGGAACAGAATCGCAAGTAACGTATAAAATGATCTCTCTCGAAGCTGCTTTCACAGTTGTCTCTTAAAAGGTTCTGTTTGTAAATTACCATACTTTCTCCCTCACTTTCTTCCTAGTTTCATTTTGATCAAGTCATGTTTTATGTTTGTTTGTCTAAACGTTCGTGGGTCTTGTGTAATTTTACGTACGTAGATTAGCCTATATTACTTCCTATATGCATAATCCTTTGTGTGTCATTTTTGATTAAATAAATCTTTTATACTTTGACTGACTCTGTGTTACAATCCCACCAATGTGATTGTCAATGAAATTGCGATAAGATCTGGCTACTAGCTCTTTATTTTAATTCATAAACCCAGCAATTTGTATCCACGGCCAGGAGAGAATTCGTCTGAGGTTTGATAATATAAATATTCCTTCTTAACTGGTATAATCAAAGCATTCGCTGGTCGAATGACTGATGAGAGACCAGTTATAGAATGAAATATTTTTGATAGTTAGCAGGTAATGTAATAGCATATGTGAAATTTATGAATTATGACTATGAGTTATGATTTTTAATATTTCCCCAAAATTTTCTTAATGCTCGAGCTAATATTTCATATATGACCTAATTACGATTGTTACCATAAACGCTACAAACCTTATTATTTTATTAATAACTACTAACAAAATATTATTTTTTTTACAAAAATAACACCACACAGACATTAATAAACACCTAATGGATCAGATTATGTCAAAAACTCAATTTCGACCAAAAGTGGAGATAAAACCTTATAATTCTAAGCTCACGATATATCAATATTGAGGAAGCGCATTGTGTTAGATAAAAGATCAAACAGCATAAAACAAACAAACAAAGGACTGGACCAGGCGTCCGACGGCAAGCCACACATAACGGCGCCATCATGGATCCAATTTGTGCCGGAGGGATTACGGTCTGACGTCATTCAGTGGGGGCATTGTTCCAACGTGGCTTGTCATCCAGGAGTCAATCGCACTAGTTTTTTTTGGTCAAGCAACGATTCTGGTGGCTAGCTGACTAGCGTGCTCATTGGCTGTGCTGCGGGAACTGTGTGAACATAAGGCGAAGCGGTTTTGTCACGCAAACCAATCATGGTGCTTCGCGCCAAAGCCCACCGGAATGGGCGTGGCTTTTGGCTATATAAGCGGGCCATTTCGCCATAGGAATCAGGTTTAAATTGACTGAAGCGACAGCACCTGTACCAAGCATAACATGGCAGGGTAAGCAATACTCGTTCCCTTACTCTCAGGGAACCCAAGGTTATGTTAATAACCGAGTACGTTCCCTTTCGAGAACGGTCTCTCGTATTGCGTAGCTATACGCTATGGGAACCCATTTTAAAACTTCGCCCTTAACTATCACCTAGGGCTCAAAGCCTGAGGTTAATAGTAGAGCTAAGGTAAAATCCAATGGTGGCCGGACCATGTCGGGCCCCACAGAGGGGTAATAAAAGGCTTGGGCTCCCCCGAGACCAAGGCCTTTATACAGAAAGAACTTGAGCCTGCAGAGAAGGAACCTCTAAGTTATAAAATCTTACAAATGTGGACGTCAAGGACCAGCCGGCCGCCGCACAGATGTCTTCAATTGGTATACCACTGGACCAGGCCCAAGATGAGGCCATGCCTCTCATGGAATGAGCTCTAAAGCCAATGGGGCAAGGAAGGCCCATAGAAGCGTAGGCTAAAGCGATAGCGTCTACTATTTATCGTGATAGTCTCTGCTTGGTGACCGGAAGCCCTTGGGTTTGGCCACCGAAGCATATGAAGAGCTGTTCTGACTGTCTGAATGGGGCAGAACGCTCTAAATAGACTGTAAGGGCCCCAACAGGGCCGAGTAGAGACACATCTCTATCTTATTCCGAAGGAGGAAGAGCTGATAGAGAAATTACCTGAGCTCTGAACGGAGTCGAGAGCACTTTGGGAACATAGCCATGCCTGGGCCTGAGGACAACTTAGGAGTTGTTGGGCCCGAACTCAAGGCAGTAAGTGCTCACAGAGAGTGCCTGTAAATCACCCACTCGCTTGACCGATGCTAGGGCTAGCAGAAGTGCGGTCTTCAGTGAAAGAGGCTTTAGATCAGTCGACTGAAGTGGCTCGAAAGGGGGTCCCTTCAGGGCCCTGAGGACCGTGGAAAGGTCCCAGGCCGGTATAAAAGGGAGTCGAGGCGGGTTCAGCCTCCTGGCCCCTTTGAGGAAACACACAACGCCGCTCTAATTTACCCGTGTAGAAAGTTGCGTCGCATTAGTTACGCTTTTGGCGCTCATGTGTAAAATCATAATAAATTCATATTTTTTTTATTTGGTCAGCACGGGGGGGCCCACAGGGGTGGCCAGGGACATGTCTACAGAGGCACGGAACTGCCACTGCCCAGAATCCTCTGAAATGTTCTGAGGGGCGTGTGAGAGTCCACCCTGAACAAAGCTGCTAGCTGTTGAATGGAGAGAGTGCGGTCTGGCGTGCCATGCTCTCATCTGAACTGAGGCGATAACTGTTCCCAGGAAGGTTACACTTTGGCTGGGAAACAGTACACTCTTGGAAAAATTTATCCTGAGCCCCAGGCATTGCAAATGGCTGAGAAGCCAGGATCTGAGGGTCAGTAATTCGGCCTCTGATTGGGCCAGAGCGAGCCAATCGTCGAGGTAATTCAGAATGAGCATTCCCCGCTGTCTCAGGGGGGAAAGAGCTGCATCCATGCACTTCATAAATGTACAAGGTGCCAGAGACAGGCCGAATGGCAGGACTGTGTATTGATAAGCCTGCCCCTTGAAGGCGAATCTCAAGAATTGCCTGTGATGGGGGGCTATCTGGATATGAAAGTAAGTATCTTTCAGATCCACTGACAAAAACAATCCCCCGGGCAAATTTGCGCAAGGATTTGTTTGGTTGTCAACATCCTGAATGGCTGTCTCATGAGCCACGCTGCTTCTCACCGTCGTCTTGAACGCGGCGCGAAAGCGCGGGGGTCTGTGAGCGAATTGGAGCGAATAACCTTGTTTTATTGTGTTCATTACCCATTCTGACACATCGGGGATGGCTGCCCAGGCCTCGACCCGATTGGCTAGGGGTTGAATGAGGTCTGGGGGCGGGCCGCCATGCAAAGGGGACCCAGCCACCCAGATGTTGTAAGTTGGAAAAATGCTCTTTTTGTGCTCTATTTGGGTCGCTGACAAAACAGCGTTTGGTCCCTAGCTTCTCGTATCCCTTCTCCTCAGCGCCGTCAACGGTGGAGAGAGTTGAGGAGGTGGATGGTCTCAGGCGGGCTGAGCAGGGGGCGCGCCATGATTTAGTCAGCTCGTCATGTACCTCAGGAAAGAACGGCGCTGGTCTTTGACGAGAGGCCCGGTGGCGCCCCGGCAGGAACCATTCGTTGAGCCGGCTCTTAGCGGGCTCCTGGAGGCGAAGACCAATCAAGCCCGAGGTCTTCAACAGCTTTAGTGAGGACGCAGAGGAGCTCAGAGTCCATGTTAACAGGTTAGAGCTTTCACACTGCACGCGGATGCAGTCCGGCGATCCTTTCCAGGTGCGGTGCGTATACAGCAGTGTAGCGGTCGTTTCCGCACCGAGTCTATTTTTGCTGTGCTGCGCTGCACGCGCTGAATTAAAGTGACAGCGCATGGTTCATGGTCAAAATGAACACAGAGTGACATGAAAATATAATATTCTCACCATAAATGCATTTAATTAAATAAAATGTAGTAATCTCACCATAAATGTATTTAATCTAATTCTACTATTTTTCACAGTCATCTTTTTTACTTTAAGACCGGGGTAAAGCAAGGAAAACTACAATTTACCTCAACAAGGCGACATAATGAACAACACTCGTCTCATTCATGGAGGTGGAAAAACAAGTTCTTTGTGACATGCAAGATTTATTGTATTAAAATTTAAATGCAAAAGAAAAGGCACGAGAGTCGGCTGTTTTTGTCAGTTTTAAGCTTTAATTTAAAATGTTTGTGATTTTAATATAAGTAGGCTACATGGTTAAATATTTTACTTTGCTTGAGCAACTTAATATAGAAATCTATATAGAAGTAGCACAATAATACGTTGTTTAAATTGTGCTTAAACGTCTATTAAAGAGTGTATACGTGTACAAAGATAATCACAATGCTGACAAAACTTTTTTTAAATAAAAGTTGCTGATAACTTCTGGATCTGAAATACAAATAGTGAGTATATTTTTGTGGTACAGCCATGGATCAGTTACGTACTGCAAACGTATCATATGAAGAGCTATATATAACAACACAGAACTATAGCGCGTGCTGCTCCTGCACCGCTTACGCACTGCAACACACACCGCACACGCACTGCACACGAAGTATGTTTGAAAAGGGCGTTAGCAGGAGAAACAGCGAAGTGAAGAGTTCACTGAAGGATTTTAAATCTGATTCCTATGGCGAAATGGCCCGCTTATATAGCCAGAAGCCACGCCCATTCTGTCAGGCTTCAGTGTGCAAAGCACCATGATTGGTTCGCACGCATCAGCCACTTCGCCATAGGTTCATACAGTTCCCGCAGCACAGCCAATGAGTGCACTAGTCAGCTCTGTGCTCACTGTACTGCATTTTAAAATAAAGGCTTCAATATTCTGGAGAAAAGGAGTTTTCCCATAGCGTATAGCAACACAATACAAGAGACCGTTCTCGAAAGGGAACAGGAATCTAGTCAGTCACTAATCTGACGCAGATTTGCGGGAACATACAAATCTGTTTAATATATTTGGGAAAATTATTTCAGAATAAGTCAGAATAACTTCAAATGTAACGATTTATTGACCAGGTAATAAAACAATAATTCAAAGTCCAATTCATAGAATAACATCATTGGTCAATCATATACAATAGCAACAATTCGGAAACCGAGGAATTGTAGAAATATTTACCTGGCTATGAAAACTACACACAGAGATCGTGTGGGTAATCTACTTACAGACTCATTGAACCTTTTGCCAAATTTCCTTATATACCCAGATAATTTAATATGCTTACCAAATGGTGGTGTCAGTCATTATAATTAGAAACAAACTTTGTTGTATTATTTTATTTTAATACTGTGAAGCTGCTTTGATACAATCTGTATTGTGATAAGCGCTATACAAATATACTTGATTTGATTTTGATTTGATAATTAGATTTTGGTCCCCTATTGGGGGGTTCACAACTGTGGGATCACAGTTTTTGATTGAATGGGTTCTTGATACCTGTATAAGAGAATACTTGAAGAGTTCAGATGCAAAAGCCTCTAAGTGCCATCTGAAATTTTCTTCTAGAATGATCATTTTTATAAAGCTTGTATATTTAAGTTAAGTAATTTCACTTAAATGACAATTAATAGGTAATTTGCATTGTCATTTAAGTAAAATTATTTAACTTAAATATATGAGCTTGATAAAAAAATAATCATTCTAGAAGAAAATTTCAGATGGCACTTAGAGGCTTTTGCATCTGAACTCTTCACTTATTTACATACAGGAGGTAGCCTGAATGGATGATCTGGGGAAGGGAACACCTTTTAAGGGGCACACAATATTTCTCATATTCTAGAACTTCTTGGAGCTTTGTATTGTGCCTGGGAGAATGAGACCATTTTACCAGACACACTGAGACATGTTAAATGATACCAAACATGTATAGTGTAACGGTAGCTGTTTCAGTAAAGACAGGGCATTAGATCCAGGTGCAGTTTGACATGTATTATTAACAAAACAGTCAGAATGTAAATCCAGGCAGAGTAAGACAAGAAACTAGGCAGAGAACAAAATCCAAATAATCCAAACACAGGAAAATCCAGAAACTAAAAATGACTCACACAGAACATCCAACAAAGGACAACACCAGACAAAGAACATGAGAAACACTTGGGTATCAAGGGGAGATTGGCAAACAAGACACTAGGGTTGTCAAAATTGCTCAAAAATGAGTTGGAATATTCCCTCTAAAAAAAAACACATACGGGTCCTTCTCAATAAATTAGCATATTGTGATAAAGTTAATTATTTTCCATAATGTAATGATAAAAATGAAACTTTCATATATTTTAGATTCATTGCACACCAACTGAAATATTTCAGGTCTTTTATTGTTTTAATACTGCTGATTTTGGCATACAGCTCATGAAAACCCAAAATTAGCATATATCTAATATCTCAATAAATTAGCATATTTCATCCGACCAATAAAAGAAAAGTGTTTTTAATACAAAAAAAAGTCAACCTTCAAATAATTATGTTCAGTTATGCACTCAATAATTGGTCGGGAATCCTTTTGCAGAAATGACTGCTTCAATGCGGCGTGGCATGGAGGCAATCAGCCTGTGGCACTGCTGAGGTGTTATGGAGGCCCAGGATGCTTCGATAGCGGCCTTAAGCTCATCCAGAGTGTTGGGTCTTGCGTCTCTCAACTTTCTCTTCACAATATCCCACAGATTCTCTATGGGGTTCAGGTCAGGAGAGTTGGCAGGCCAATTGAGCACAGTAATACCATGGTCAGTAAACCATTTACCAGTGGTTTTGTCACTGTAAGCAGGTGCCAGGTCGTGCTGAAAAATGAAATCTTCATCTCCATAAAGCTTTTCAGCAGATGGAAGCATGAAGTGCTCCAAAATCTCCTGATAGCTAGCTGCATTGACCCTGCCCTTGATAAAACACAGTGGACCAACACCAGCAGCTGACATGGCACCCCAGACCATCACTGACTGTGGGTACTTGACACTGGACTTAAGGCATTTTGGCATTTCCTTCTCCCCAGTCTTCCTCCAGACTCTGGCACCTTGATTTCCGAATGACATGCAAAATTTGTCCAAAAGTCCAGTGCTGCTTCTCTGTAGCCCAGGTCAGGCGCTTCTGCCGCTGTTTCTGGTTCAAAAGTGGCTTGACCTGGGGAATGCGGCACCTGTAGCCCATTTCCTGCACACGCCTGTGCACGGTGGCTCTGGATGTTTCTACTCCAGACTCAGTCCACTGCTTCCGCAGGTCCCCCAAGGTCTGGAATCGGTCCTTCTCCACAATCTTCCTCAGGGTCCGGTCACCTCTTCTCGTTGTGCAGCGTTTTTTGCCACACTTTTTCCTTCCCACAGACTTCCCACTGAGGTGCCTTGATACAGCACTCTGGGAACAGCCTATTCGTTCAGAAATTTCTTTCTGTGTCTTACCCTCTTGCTTGAGGGTGTCAATGATGGCCTTCTGATCAGCAGTCTTACCCATGATTGCGGTTTTGAGATATGAACCAGGCTGGGAGTTTTTAAAAGCCTCAGGAATCTTTTGCAGGTGTTTAGAGTTCATTAGTTGATTCAGATGATTAGGTTAATAGCTCGTTTAGAGAACCTTTTCATGATATGCTAATTTATTGAGATAGGAATTTTGGGTTTTCATGAGCTGTATGCCAAAATCATCAGTATTAAAACAATAAAAGACCTGAAATATTTCAGTTGGTGTGCAATGAATCTAAAATATATGAAAGTTTAATTTTTATCATTACATTATGGAAAATAATTAACTTTATCACAATATGCTAATTTATTGAGAAGGACCTGTACTGTACGTGAAGAACGAATGACGAATAATTTTTTCTGAGGTAAAGTTAGGCTTCTGTCTCAATTACGTTTCAAATTGCCATAATGGGCATGCTAATGTTGTTTTCCTCAGCGTCTCAGCAAAATGACAGAGAAACGGGCTCCTATAATGCATTGCTAATGTTAGCATACGTCCATGTGAGCTAATGTTACGTTACTTTGCACGAACATGCATAACTTTGTTCGACTGTCATGAATATATGAAATGTCCATTGACATCAAGTACAAGTTAGCCAAGCATAGATGAATCTTACCTGTCCAGGAGAAAATTAGCAACGTTGGCGTCTGTTTTCAAATTCTTCTCCATTTCAGCCGTCTCCATCTTTCAAAAGCATCTCCAATACAAATTCTGGTTTTATTTCGGACTTTGTCATGACAAATTTCTGAATTATAACGAGGTCTACGTTAGACATTTTTATCCGACTAGAGTTAGGGTAGGTTAGAGCAAAGCTGGCAACCCAGATCCCGAAACACTACTGACTTCGTGATTGGTAGATAGGTGGAGGGAGGCGCGTCAGGCCAAAACACAAAATGACAACATCAACATCAGTTGAGGGCTGCAAGTCCACTTTTTAAATGACAATATCCTAGCCATACTACTGTTGTCAGTGATATAAGTATTTGAAATGAACATGATTTCTTAATGTCTAGTGACACATCAGGGCCATTTTATGATTAATTGAAATAGATTTCTTACATACAGCTCCTTTAAGTCAATGTAAAGACGCGTTCCCATACAAAAATGTAATATATGGCCATATATGTACTAAGGGTGTCACGATTTCGATTTTAAATCGAAATCGATCGAAATGAATGCTCAATCTCGATTATCGAATCAAAAAATGGAATCGTCGATGCTGCCACGCCCCATAGTCACGTCACATCGGCTTGCCTGTAATAGGTAAAATCCTTTTCTCGAGAATATTGAAGCCTTTATTTTAAAACGCATTGCAGCTGCACAGCGAGAGCATCATAGCTCGTCTGAGCGAGCTGATTGTCTGTGCTGCGGCAACTGCACGAACCTATGGCGAGTTAGCAGTGGCGTGCGGTTCAATGAGAGCGCTTGGCGCCCTGCTAACCTCGAGCGCGCCAATTTGGACGCGGCTGAAGTGTATAAATTCAGAGAAAACTCACCAAAGGACTTTAGGTTTAAATCGACTGAAGCGAAGTACCAGATATGAGCGAAATAGCAAGGCAACGCAGTACTCGTTCCCTTATCAGGGAACCGAGGTTACGCAAGTTCTCTCGTACTGCGTTGCAAACGCTGTGGGAACCCAATTTAAAACGCCGTGCTATTCGCCTGTGACTGCTCTGAGGAGTCCAGGGAGCCCCGTGACTATAATAGGTAATAGGTTATATTGATTAAGTTTCCAATTGACTGAAGATATAAGTTATTGTTACATTATGTTGTGAATAAACGTTTTAAATTTGACAATGTAGTGTGTGGTACATTGCGAGCAAAGGTCAGATATTATTATATTGCATAGAAGTCTAAAAATGGCATAGCTTGTACTTTCTTTTTTTTTTTTTAAATCGAGAATCGAATCGAACCGTGACTTTAGAATCGAAAATGTAATCGAATCGAGGATTTGGAGAATCGTGACACCCTTAATATGTACTTATATTTTAACCTCTTAACCAGCGCCCCTATTTTTGAGAATTTTCTGAAAATGACATACCCAAATACAAATGTCTGAAGCTCTTAAACCTTATGGTCCACATTCATAACTCTGATCATTTTTTAAACTAGACACTTGAAACTTTGTTACACAAGAGTCATTATACCTCAAAGTAGTATAGGAACAGAGTAAAACGAGGTAAAATTTACATGAAAGTGACTCACGATTTCTTTGAATTAACTTCACTTAGGGAAAAAATTATAAGGGCCTGAAAACACCATAAAGATAAAATTGAATGTCTGACCATGTTTAGATTCAAATTTGAGGATGATACTCCCAGAAATGTAGTTTTTGTAAGCTTTTATTCAAGAAAAGTATAGGCGTCCTTTCCAAAATGCAATTTGGAGACTCCAAATGGACACCTGGCACCCAACACCTTGACCTAAGGAGTAAACACTACATACTACTACATACATGTATATCAATTCAGAACTGTTCTGCCCTTCAAACCACACAAGAAAAAAACGATTTCAGCACAACATTTGAACATTTGAACAAAATTCCCTTTATTTTGAACAATTCTAATAGCAAAAACAGTGATTCACTACATGTATTCCAGAAGTGATCGTTTTCCAACTAATGTATAAAATATATAAAAAGAAAATAATAAATGTTTTAGAACATTTCTAATTACAAACGTGGTTTTTACTCAAATAAATTGCAATAAACTGATAATTATAATGAATATCCTATTACTTTCTGCTGCTCTTCGCCGCTGCTCTTCTTCATCTTCATCTTCATCAAAAACACCTCCAAATCTCCTCTGTAGTCGACGATCCATGATAGAGATGCTCAGATATATGCTTTGGAATAAATCCGTGCATTTATGCAAGCTCCATGTGTCAAAACATCGCGTGTATATGTGTGTTTACAGTCTATGTTCGGCGAACTGTGTGTGTGCGTGTGTGCGCGCGCGTCCGAGTGGCGAAAGCGCATATGTGAATGAAAACATTACGCGCTTGAATTCGACGAATATGCTTTGCATAAACTGTCTATCACTGCAATCGCTCCGGTTACGACTGTAACCTCGGTTCCCTGAAGAGGGAACGAGCGTTGCGTCGAGTTTGACGCTATGGGAACGCTTTGCGTGATGACGTCTTGAAGCACATGTAAAATCAGTCCAATGGTGTAGCGGGACGTCAGAGGCGGGTGACGTCACGTACCAGGAAGCTATAAAAGCCGGCCTGAAGCAGGAAACAACAGCTTAGTAAAGTCTGAAGTCGTGCTGACAGGCATGAAGGAGATATGGCAAGGTGACGCAACGCTCGTTCCCTCTTCAGGGAACCGAGGTTACAGTCGTAACCGGAGCGTTCCCTTTCAAGGGAACTCGCGTTGCGTCGAGTTTGACGCTATGGGAACGTCTATACCAACGCCTCCATAGCTACAAATGTCTGTCCTGTGTGAAATCATAAAGAGCAGCACTAGGATGACAAAACATGAGACCCTGGAGCAGAGTCTAGATCCAGAGAGTAGAACCTGACGAAAGTGTGCGGTGAGGACCAGCCTGCCGCATCACAACCGTCCTGTAACGAAACTCCTGATATAAGGGCCTTAGAGGCCGCCATACTCCTCGTAGAGTGCGACCGGACAGCCAAAGGAGAAGGCTGTCCAGCCGCCTCATAAGCAAGTGAGATAGTCTCAACCACCCACTGCTCATCCTTTGCTTAGACACTGGACCTCCCTTGTTAGGGGAGCAAATGTCACTTTTACGCCACAGGGCAGCTCTGTGGACATACGCGTCTAACGCCCGAACAGGGCAAGCAAATTATTAGCCTCCTGGTCCGATTTCGAAAGGGAGGAGGACCTCCAAGTGCCACGAGGGAAACGAGATACCAAAGGGGTCTTTCCCCACAGACATTCCACCCAAAGGAATGTGGTAAGCACCTATGGCCGCCACATAAACCTTTAAGGTGGACGGGGTCAGACCAGCAGTGAACCGGTCCTGCAGGAACTCCAGAACTGTACCAATTGGGCAGTTGACTGGATCCAACCGACGGTCACTACACAAAGAGGCGAATACTCTCCAGTTCAGGGCATGAAGTTTCCTCGTGGAGGGAGCTCTGGACTGTAGAATGGTCTCAACAACCTCAGTTGAGAGACCTGACTCTATGAGCTGGGCCCCCTCAGAGGCCAAGCCCACCGGTTCCACAGTTCTGGGCGGGGGTGAAATATCGAGCCCTCCGCCTGGGACAGAAGGTCCCTCCTGACGGGTAGCTCCAGAGGAGGCCCGTCGAGGAGCGACACAAGATCGGGAAACCATACTCTGCCCGGCCAGCGCGGGGCTATAAGAAGCAGGCAAACCCGGTCCCTGCGAACTCTCTCCAGAACTCCCGGGAGCAGAGCAACTGGGGGAAAAGCGTACAGACGTAGCCTTGGCCACGTCTGCACCATAGCATCCAGTCCAAAGGAGCTGGATGCGTGAGGGAGAACCAAAGTGGACAGTGAGACGTCTCTCGAGACGCAAACAGACCCACTTATAATTCCATATCAGCTCCACCACCTCGGGGGTGGAGCCACCATTCCCCGGGCCTCGGCCCCTGTCTCGACAGAGTGTCTGCTCCTATATTCTGGACCCCGGGGATGTAGGCTGCCTTGAGTGACAGCAACTTCCCCTGGGACCACAAGAGGATATGGCGTGCCAGCGCAAACCCCCTTGATATAGGCGACTACCGACGTGTTGTCCGTATGTACTACACATGGTGTCCCCTGAGACCTGTGATAAAGCTCCTCAGAGCCCGGAAGACAGCTAACATCTCTAGGCGATTGATATGCCAGGAACGATGATGGTCTTCCCACAGACCTTGAGATGAGCGACCCTCAGGATCGCTCCCCAACCCGTGAGGGAAGCATCCGTCGTTAGCAGTTTGCGACGACAAGGAGCTCCCCGCACTGGGCCCTGGGACAGGAACCAAGGTTTCTTCCACATAACCAAGGCACGTAGGCATCACCGCGTGACCTTGATTGTGCGAAATGGGTTGCCCCTCGGGGAAAAACCTTCTGGTCCTGAGCCACCACTGCAGGGGCCTCATGTGCAGCAGTCCAAAAGGTATCCCGTTGGAAGCTGCTGCCATGAGACCCAACAGTCTCTGGAACTGTTTGACAGTGAGTAGCTGGCCTAGCTTTACACTTCTCACAGCTGCCAGGATCGAAGCGTGGCGATGACAGGCGCGCCTGCATCGACACTGAATCCCAAACCACGCCTAAAAAGTGGTCCTCTGGAGTGGAGAAAGCACACTCTTCTTGGCGTTCAGCCGTAACCCCAACTCTTTCATATGGGCGAGAACAACATCTCGATGTTGAACCGCCATCTAATGCGACTGAGCTAAAATCAACCAATCGTCGATGTAGTTCGTGATGCGAATACCCCGGAGGCGCAGAGGCGCCAGAGCTGCATCCACGCATTTGGTGAAAGTGCGGGGTGATAAAGCCAGGCCGAATGGAAGAACTCGATATCGGTATGCTTTGCCCCCGAAAGCAAACCTCAGGAACTTCCAATGTCACGGACGGAAGGAAATATGCGTCCTTGAGGTCTATCGTGACAAACCAGTCCTCGGACTAATCTGTGGCACGATTGTCTCAATGTTAACATTTTGAACTTGAGCTGCATGACAACTCGAAGACCTAAAATGGGACGCAATCCCCCGTCCTACTTTGGAACTATGAAGTACCGGCTGTAAAACCCGGTTTCCCTGTTGGAGGGAGGTACATAATCTATGGCCCCTTTCTCTAACAGAGAGTTTACTTCCTGTTCCATAACCAGAACCTGCTGGGGGCCCACCATTGTGGGCAGGACCCCCATAAACCGCGGTGGGCTTTACTAGAATTGTATCTAATACCCTTTTTCCACGGTCTGCAGGACCCAACGAGAAACATTTGACAGTAGCTTCCACGCTGTCAAAGATTCTACTAGAGGTACCAGTCTCTCGAGACTGGTTTCTGGATTTTGTTGCTGTTGAGTAGTCGGTTCGTCGCCCTGTAACGGCGCACCGGCAGGGAACGACCAAACAGACTGCTCTAGCACCCTCCTCAGAGGGGGCGGGCATCCCGAGGCCACTACGTTTCCGGGTGGACCTTGAGATATGTGCTCGCCGGAGACCGCTGCGCCCTGTAACGCCGGAGGCGGCAGGGTTGGCAGAACGGTCCCCTGAGGGCACCGAAGAGAGACGGCACCGTATTTCTCTCCTGCTGTTGAGCAGTCGGTTCGTCGCCCTGTAACGGCGCACCGGCAGGGAACGACCAAACAGACTGCTCTAGCACCCTCCTCAGAGGGGGCGGGCATCCCGAGGCCACTACGCTTCCGGGTGGACCTTGAGATATGTGCTCGCCGGAGACCACTGCGTCCTGTAACGCCGGAGGCGGCAGGGTTGGCAGAACGGTCCCCTGAGGGCACCGAAGAGAGACGGGCACCGTGAAAAGAGGTGTTAACCGCTCTGCTTCGGGGGGACTACCCTCATTTGTCCTGAGCCCTCAGACATCAGGACTTTTTCCCCAGCAGCCTTCTTGGCGGTAATAACGGTCCGCAGATCCGTTTTACCCCTCGAGGACTGCTGGGTTTGAGAGCGCCCTCCGTGTCCCCGAGATTTTTGTGGGGGAGCACGGGAGGAAACGCTCTGTATCTGAGTGGCGCGGTGCTCAGCGCTCTTTTTAGAGGAGTGAGGCTGCTCCCGCTCAGCAGCCTCATAGAAAGAACGGCGGGGGAGAAGTTTCTGAAGTGCAGCTGCCTGTTTTGAAGCTTCTTGTGACTTCGCTACAGCACTATTAACTGCGTCTCCAAATAACCCTCGTGGATACTGGTGCATCTAAAAGAACATGTTTTTCTTTGTCCTTTATGCGCAGTTCAGATACCGTATCACTAATACCCCCGCCCTCCTAAAAACCACCCAATAACTCAGCCTGGTAAGCCTGCATTATGGACATTGTATGTAAACACGCTGCAGCTTGACCGGCGGCGGCATAAGCTTTATGGAAGTGCAGGAGCCTTCAGAGAAGATGCCGTTGCTGGAGAGAGATAGCTCGCGAGCGTCTCTTCCACCTTCGGCATCTCCCCATAACCATGCTCTTTATAATTGTGAATGGATGAATAGTGTGATGTTTGTGCAGTATACACTCAATATGACACTGGTTTCGCCCACGATCTCGACACCTCGGTGTGGAGATCGGGGAAAAACGGCAGGCTCCTGCGCTGGGGCTGCGCACGAGATGGCAGGAAGCGTTCGTCGAGCTTACTTTTCGAACGAACGTCCTGCCTATCTACTGGCCACTCAATAGACAGTCTGTCAACAGCTCTAGTAATGACATCGAGCAGTTCCTCAAACGCATGAGACTGAGGTGGCGAATCCTCAGACTCAGCTACAATACTCACAACATCCAACTCCTCAGAGCTGGATAGTTGCAGTACTGGTACCTCTATCGGGGGGGAAGGAACCGCAGCGCGTGCTTCCACACCTGATAAGAGGCACTGGATCTATCAGACGGATGCTGAGATAAGGCAGAGCCCGTCTCAACATCCACTGATAAATCCATCTGTGAACCCCAGGTCTGAGATCGACGCCGTGCCTCGGCAGCGGCGGGACCCGAGCCCTGGGGAGCGTGGTCGGGATTGAACCGAGCCAAGCGGGATCGGAGCGTACGCAATGGAAGCGCACAGCAATGCACACAGTCACCACCCTCGAGTGCTGACTGGGCGTGCTCCTCTCCCAAACAAACAACACAAAGAGTGTGTGTGTCACCTCCCGTTAAATAACGCGGGCAGGGATGGACACACACTCTAAACTGCTGCTCGCTCGCCATACTGAATATATATATATATGATATAGACAGACAACACCAAATATACAGACAGATTTCACACAGAGCGCAACTGAAGACTCAGAAAGCTGTTGTTTCCTGCTTCAGGCCGGCTTTTATAGCTTCCTGGTACGTGACGTCACCCGCCTCTGACGTCCCGCTACACCATTGGACTGATTTTACATGTGCTTCAAGACGTCATCACGCAAAGCGTTCCCATAGCGTCAAACTCGACGCAACGCGAGTTCCCTTGAAAGGGAACGATTTTAGTTGGCTAACACTCCCATCCATAGACATAATAAATACATAGACGCCCTATTGGCCGCTGGATCGTACGTCAACGACGCCGCCATACTGCGGAGGGCAACTTTCCCATACCTCTCATAACGAGAATTGAGAAAAATGGCTATTTCGTGTGCTGCTTGGGGCTTTACAAAGCACCACACAATTGAAAACAGGTCTCAGGGAATTACCTTTCACAAGCAAAACTGAAAATTTGTTCCTGGTTGTATTTCATTTACTATTTTTATTTTCAGAGGAGAAAGGCCGCGAAATTTAAAAATACTACTGTTATTGTGTCACGAAATGTAGTTTTAAGAGTTTTTCAGTCGACAATGTAGTTGTTTAAAGCTCAAATCTGTGGTCTATTTATAAAGAGAGCGCCTTTTTAAAAATGTTATCTGGCGGTTTCGGAGGTGTGAGAGCCAGCGATCACCGGGCGCTCAACGCTCATGTACCCCGCTGAGAACAGCCTTGCCTCGGCTATACCCAGCTAACAAAAAGACGTCCCTAGAACGTCCCTGAACGTCCTCTGCGAACGTCCCCTGGACGTCTTCGTGTAGGGTTCTTTAAACGTTAGCAGGACGTCGCGGGGGACGTTCGCAGGACGTCGCGGGGGACTTTCGCAGGACGTTTGCAGGACCGCCGTGCGACGTCCCGAGGGACCTTCGTGGGACGTTTGGAAAACATTCGGGGACCTTTACAGAACGTTCATTAGAAGTCCTTTTAACATCCGTTTATCATTTTATTTCATTTTACTTCTGGCTAACCAAAGAAAACAGACACGGTATAAGGAACAAAGTATTTATTTGAACAATTGTAAAGGTGTTGTGCTCTTTCCGTGTGTGTGTGTGTCTTCAAACGCGCTGGCAGCTGTGTGTGTGTCTCGGTCGGTCAGCTGTGGGGTTAGTCCGTTGGCAATTCTTCCCCTGGCATCTAAAACAACAAAATTAACACATTCAGTAGTGTTATGATTTTATATGTCTATATATGAATATGTGAAATATAACGTCGTCTCATTTCAGCAACATTTAGCAGCTAACGTTAGTTTCGTAATGTTAGTGTTGGCATAACTTAACGGTTAGCAGTGGTACACGGCGGACAACTTCAGCAAACGTTTTAAAAAGTCAAATTATCATAATATGTATTGATGTATAGTGGTTACGATAACTAATGTATACTAATCTAAAAATTAAAAATACCTTTTAGACAGACGAAAGGGAAAACACAAGGCCGCGTCTGAGGAGGACCGTTAACTGTCACTACGCAGCTGAGCGTTGCCATGGATACATGGATACATGCTGCGTGGCATAATGAATGACGTCACTCGCTTAGGTGCATTTGATCGTAACTTGCTGGTGTGTTATATTCTGCCAAAATTATAGTGTGTAGCTATATGACACTTTTTTTTGTTATTTGAAATGCAATGTGCAATCAGTCTTAAGTGCAATAATTAGAATAATATTTTTCCTAAAATAACTTATTTTGAATAAAACCAGTCCTTCGATCGCCCTGACCAACATTTTTACAGGTAGCCTAAATTAGGATACATTTGTCTTACCTGTGTTATTTTCCACTTTCTGTGCTTTTCCATTCTTCGCATTTTCCTTGGCTGCATTCATCATGTGAAGTCGATGCATTATTTTAGAGCTCCTAAGATTCAACCTTATTTTCTTCATGCGGAATAATAAATTGTAGGCTATTCAATTGAATCAATTCTCATGTTTTTGATGTTTAAATTATATTGGCTGAAAACAGACTCGTGATTTGATTACATCTTTAATTAGTGATAGAAGTTATAAGTAACATGAAAGTTATTATCTTAACATTACAATTAAAACACTAACATTTTTAACATTAACTTAATTTTATAATTAATTTAAATATTTTTACTATAGTTTATTTTCAGTTAATAAACTATAACGTCAATCTGCAAAACAAAAAACATGTTTTTTAGATAAAATCCATTATCACAGTTAATTTAATGGATAAAAAAATCCCCTTTTAAATCCAATATGGGTTTTTATTTTAGTTTAATCATTAATTTGTCTGAGTTGCAAGATGTCCGGTCTAATGATACAAATCAAACAAAGGCATGGGCGACTGGATTGTGTTGTCATGGAAATGGCATGTGAGGGAGACGTTCGCAAACTGGCACGGACAAATGTCCTCAGAACGTCCATCAGCGAACGTTACAAAGCGGACCAGATGCAGACGTCCCCCGAAGGTCCGCTCGGGAACGTTACAAAGCGGACCAGATGCGGACGTCCCCCGAAGGTCCGCTCGGGAACGTTACAAAGCGGACCAGATGCGGACGTCCCCCGAAGGTCCGCTCGGGAACGTTACAAAGCGGACCAAATGAGGACGTCCCCCGAAGGTCCGCTCGGGAACGTTACAAAGCGGACCAGATGCGGACGTCCCCCGAAGGTCCGCTCGGGAACGTTACAAAGCGGACCAAATGCGGACGTCCCCCGAGGGTCCGCTCGGGAACGTTACAAAGCGGACCAAATGCGGACGTCCTCCGAACGTCCGCTCGGGAACGTTACAAAGCGGACCTAATGCGGACCTAAGGGGACGTTCGAAACGTCCGGGGGACGTCCCCTGTTTGCTGGGTAGTGCTTCTGACGTTCGCCGGTAGATATGATGTCTTTAGTCTAGTGAGAATAATTCGTCTTGTGTTTATCTAACGGGCGATCTTTGGTTTCATTAATCTATTATTTGTTCCTTGGCAGATTGTTTTGGCTGAGGGCAAAGTGAAGTTTCATAACTTTATATATTTAGGCTATTTGACTTTAACGGTGTAGCCCGCTGTATTTTTTACTGAATCGCTTACTTTATTTCTTGACTTGTATAGCTTCTTATACCTTTTAAAAACTGAAATTTAACAAAAAGAGACAGGGTTGCGTTATTTTATTTTATATAGCCTATGTAAGAATATTTTAAAATATATAAATTTACATTATTTATTATTGTTATTGCGATTATCAATCTATTATAGTTATGCTGTTAAATTATTGTACTATTCATAGTAACTATTTAACTTATTTTTTATTGTCTATATTCTGTAATTGATATTTCATATTCTATTGCTATTATTATAGTATTATACATAAACTATATGCTATTATCAATATATTATTATTATTATATTAGTACTTATGATATTATATAATTATACTTTTCATTACTATTTAATTTGCTGTATACTGTTTGTTTATTTTATTGACTAAACTATTTACTATTAGCCTACTTCTCACTTTATTTTATATTTACTATTTGCATTGCACTGTAGTTGTACCATGTATTACCATAAAGGATCCATCAGTTATCTTTTTTATTGCTAAAATCGGGTCAATGACAGAATATGCTTTTCCCACAATAAGAAAACTTTATTTAATTTAAAGTGAAAATTAAATTATATCTCAGTATGGGGGTGTTCACAATTCTTATCCAATAATGAAAAACCAAATACATGACAACCCTGAGCTTTGGCCATTCTTTATTAAAAATAAATAAATTTTATAGTATAACTATCGAGATTTTAAATAACTAGAAATGGAACTTTTTTGTACACCACATACAAACCACTGAAATCGGTTGATAAATATATTTTTGGGGGGGTTTATACAGGAAAAACCGCAGCTCACCTGTTTACTTGCATTTGATTACAGCGCAGTCTTGCCCTCCGCAAAATGGCGGACGCGTTGACGTATCGCAGCAACGTTCCAAAGCGGCCAATTCACCTTATTTTCCATGACAACAAGGGCGACGCCATTACGCTCATTTTGTCATCTTACTTCCGGCTAAGCGGGACTTCAACTTCCGGCTGAAAGGACCTACGCTAGTTTCTAGCGTAATTCTATAGTTGTAACGGTAAAATATGTAAAGTATTATATGCTCAGTTAGGGGCTGACATAACAATTGGATTAAGAGGATAGAACAATTTAACCAACGGTGTTACGAACACAATGTAGGCTAAAGCGATCGGAATGTTGTGGTGTACAGTGTACTTTACGATTTACACGAGGAGCACCTGAGGCAATGGCGGAAGGCGCTAAACTTGAAGTGCTCACCCAAGCGCTGTGTGTTCGTACCATGTGTGTTAGTACCATGTGTGTTATGTGTGTTCGTACCATTTTATGGACGGGGAGCAGACTGACGAACGAACACCCTTATGATTACCATTGGCCACCTATATGTCATATTTCTTATATTTCGTTTACTTTGTGATATGGACCTAAGGGTCTGAAATAAAGAATGAATGAATATTCATGATAGTACAATATATTATGGTACGTTACGGTCTTACAACAGCTCACATTATTCCTGTAAGGAGGCCAGCTAGCTACTCTTATTCAGATATTGATATTGACCTACGTAGAGTTAGGAGATTGTGTGTATACTGTTTCGTTTTTAATGCATCTTTCTTTTTCACACTGTTCTAAGTATGAGTGCCATCATAAATTAATTAATTCTCATTTTAAGTAGCCTACTAATTTAAATCTACATTTTAAGTACTAATTTAAATCTAATTTAAAAAGTACTATTTAAATCTATTTTAAGTACTAATGTAAAAATGTTTATGGTTATATTATTTCCATAGATCATCGATGAGCGTCAGTGTTGCAGTGGACAACTGTGAGGAGGATCACAGCCACATGCCCCAGACCTGTGATGCAGAAACACAATGGGAGGATCCATCTGTCTCTGACCACAACTACGCTCCAAAATCTCAACTCTGCTGAGAAACGACCACCTTTGTCAGCTCTACACAGGGTCGACATTGATGCATTCCACTCAGTTGCTGAGCACCTTACCAGTTCACACACCAACAGCTTTCAGCTATACACTTGGTATCAGCTCCTGATGACTGATGAAGCTGCGTCTTAAAGGGTTAGTTCACCCAAAAATGAAAACTCTGTCAGTAATTACTCACCCTCATGTTGTTCCAGCCCCGTAAGACCTTCGTTCATCTTCGGAACACAAATTAAGATATTTTTGATTAAACTTAGAGCTGTCTCACTCCATTTTTTTTTTTTTTTTTTTTCTTAATTTGTGTTCCGAAGAAGAACGAAGGTCTTACAGGGTTTGAACAACATGAGGGTGAGTAGCCTAATTACTGACATAATTTTCATTTTTGGGTGAACTAACCCTTTAATTTATTGCAGGGTGATCTTGCTGAAAGGTTTGGTGTTTCTCAGTCCATTGTAAGCAAGGTGATTTCGCGCTGGCTTGACATGGAGGAGAAGTGTTTCAGAGAGCAGTTTCCAAACACAACATGTAGAGCACAATATATCAAAATATCGCAAATGTATATATCGCAATATGCATAAAAATATTTTTGCTTTAATAAGCTTTAATCAGTTTATATAATTCATACAGTGAAAACTAAGCAGTGTTTTACTTTTACATTTGATTATTCAGTTTCTGTTGTTAAATAGACCTAATGTAGGGTAACCTGAACCCCGTGGTTTACACTGATGTTAAAATAACACATCTTATACAGTAAAACACTGATGTTCACTTTCACAAGTTGAAGGGATGTTTTCTTGTTACAAAAAGAATGTGAAACATATGTAGGTTATATAATTTTAAATCTAATTTAAGTTAATTTTATATACTTTAAGCATTATCGTATCGAATATCGCATTGTTTAATGAGTTATCGCATTTTTCTTCAATATCGTGCACTTAATAACCTCGTCCAGGTGATGAAGTAATGGCAGACAGGCTTCACCATTACCGATCTCCTCTATGAAAGGAAGGTCAAACTTGTCCTCCTTGTGAATCTTGTAAAACAGATGTTACCTGTTATGAATAGTTATTTGTATAAACCTTTACAATGTGCCCAGATGTTACCTGTTATGAAGTTTTTTTTGTAAACCATTACAATGTTACCAGATGTTACCTGTTATGAATAGTTATTTTTATAAACCTTTACAATGACCAGATGTTACCTGTTATGAATAGTTATTTTTATAAACCTTTACAATGACCAGATGTTACCTGTTATGAATAGTTATTTTTATAAACCTTTACAATGACCAGATGTTACCTGTTATGAATAGTTATTTGTATAAACCTTTACAGTGTGAGCAGATGTTACCTGTTATGAATAGTTATTTGTATAAACCTTTACAGTGTGAGCAGATTTTACCTGTTATGAATAGTTATTTGTATAAACCTTTACAGTGTGAGCAGATTTTACCTGTCAGTCATTTATTATAAAACAATATAATGTGAGCTCTGTAGATTCCCCTTAAAACTTAAATGAATTAAGTCTTCTAGTTAGAAGGAATAAGTCACGTCAAGTTTGCAAATGAATACTTCAAACACTTCTTACAACTGATTTTATACAACTTATTTAATCGTTCATATTTAACCAATTACCTAATCTCCTATCCTTAACCCTAAATATTCTCATTCCTTATTATTTACAATTTTTTTTATTGCTGCTCCATCAACTCCTTCTGACAGGACGTAGTTAAATATTCCCATAGGTTAACGTTACCTCTGGCCACGTTAACAATGACGATGGATGAGACAATGTGAGATGAACTGATAGTCGTACGAAGTTTTCTCTGTGCTCCCAATTTAAAACATTTACGGTATTAACGTTATTTGTCATTTTGATAAAGTTTTGGCTAACTATAAACGATCTTCTAACTACAGAAATAACTACCGGATGTGCCGTGTCAGTTTAGCGGAAGTCGGATGACAAAATGCGGAAGCGCGAAGTATTAAAAGTGGGCGGGGCGGAATAAGGTGAATAGGGCGTCTGTAGCTGTGTCCCAAAGTGAAGGCTGCGTCCTTCGAAGGCCGTATTTGAAGGCCGATTGCGTCACCGCGGCGAGACGAAACGTCACAGCGGCGCGACGAAGGACGTCCCAATTCAAAGGCTGCATCCTTGGAAGGTCGCATTTGAAGGCCGATTGCGTCACCGCGGCTCGATGAAGGCTGTCCCAATTCAATTCTGCATCCTCCGAAGGCCGTGTTCGAAGGACGGTTGCGTCATCGCGCCGCGACGAAGGCTACCCTGATTCAAAAGCGACGCCAAATGCGCCCTTCGTTTCCCCGTGAAAAGAAGGATACATAAATGGACACTTAGCGGCCTATCCTACCCTATCCTACCCCATAAGTCATTGCGCGCCGTTGACGACAGGCCGGCGGCCGAGAGATCGGTGGTGGACAGCAAATTCACATTTAAATGTAAGTAGCCTGTTATGTTTTCATTTACTCAAATAGCTAGCGAAACCACAGTTAAAGTTT
Source organism: Vimba vimba (assembly GCA_022828995.1). NCBI lineage: Eukaryota > Metazoa > Chordata > Actinopteri > Cypriniformes > Leuciscidae > Vimba > Vimba vimba. The sequence goes on from CM040819.1 coordinate 22,988,941, forward strand.
ATTATAAACTTCATCTTAACTCCTTCGTCATCATTGCATGGCTTCATTTGTCAGGTTGTTTTAGGCAAAACGTGTGGTAATAAAGTTATTAGTTTAACGACCTATTTGTAATATTTGCACTTGTCTATCTCACTTGTGTATTATAAGAAATATCACTCACCCTAAAGCCTAAAACGCCTCGGTTACGACTGTAACCTCGGTTCCCTGAAGAGGGAACGAGCGTTGCGTCGAGAATGACGCTATGGGGAACGCTTTGTGTGATGACGTCTTGAAGCACATGTAAAATCAGTCCAATGGTGTGGCGGAACGTCAGAGGCGGGTGACGTCACGTACCAGGAAGCTATAAAAGCCGGCCCGAAACAGAAAACGAAAGCTTCGTAAAAGTCTGAAGTCGAGCTGACAGGCATGAAGGAGATATGGCAAGGCGACGCAACGCTCGTTCCCTCTTCAGGGAACCGAGGTTACAGTCGTAACCGAGGCGTTCCCTTTCAAGGGAACTCCCGTTGCGTCGAGAATGACGCTATGGGGAACGTCTATACCAACGCCTCCATAGCTACGAATGTCTGTCCTGTGTGTAATCTAATAGAGCAGCACTAGGATGACAAAACATGAGACCCTGGAGCAGAGTCTAGATCCAGAGAGTAGAACCTGACGAAAGTGTGTGGTGAGGACCAGCCTGCCGCATCACAAACGTCCTGTAACGAAACTCCTGATATAAGGGCCTTAGAGGCCGCCATACTCCTCGTAGAGTGCGACCGGACAGCCAAAGGAGAAGGCTGTCCAGCCGCCTCATAAGCAAGTGAGATAGTCTCAACCACCCACTGCTCATTCTTTGCTTAGACACTGGACCTCCCTTGTTAGGGGAGCAAATGTCACTTTTACGCCACAGGGCAGCTCTGTGGACATACGCGTCTAACGCCCGAACAGGGCAAGCAAATTATTAGCCTCCTGGTCCGATTTCGAAAGGGAGGAGGACCTCCAAGTGCCACGAGGGAAACGAGATACCAAAGGGGTCTTTCCCCACAGACATTCCACCCAAAGGAATGTGGTAAGCACCTAAGGCCGCCACATAAACCTTTAAGGTGGACGGGGTCAGACCTGCAGTGAACCGGTCCTGCAGGAACTCCAGAACTGTACCAATTGGGCAGTTGACTGGATCCAACCGACGGTCACTACACAAAGAGGTGAATACTCTCCAGTTCAGGGCATAAAGTTTCCTCGTGGAGGGAGCTCTGGACTGTAGAATGGTCTCAACAACCTCAGTTGAGAGACCTGACTCTATGAGCTGGGCCCCCTCAGAGGCCAAGCCCACAGGTTCCACAGTTCTGGGCGGGGGTGAAATATCGAGCCCTCCGCCTGGGACAGAAGGTCCCTCCTGACGGGTAGCTCCAGAGGAGGCCCGTCGAGGAGCGACACAAGATCGGGAAACCATACTCTGCCCGGCCAGCGCGGGGCTATAAGAAGCAGGCAAACCCGGTCCCTGCGAACTCTCTCCAGAACTCCCGGGAGCAGAGCAACTGGGGGAAAAGCGTACAGACGTAGCCTCGGCCACGTCTGCACCATAGCATCCAGTCCAAAGGAGCTGGATGCGTGAGGGAGAACCAAAGTGGACAGTGAGACGTCTCTCGAGACGCAAACAGACCCACTTATAAATTCCATATCAGCTCCACCACCTCGGGGGTGGAGCCACCATTCCCCGGGCCTCGGCCCCTGTCTCGACAGAGTGTCTGCTCCTATATTCTGGACCCCGGGGATGTAGGCTGCCTTGAGTGACAGCAACTTCCCCTGGGACCACAAGAGGATATGGCGTGCCAGCGCAAACCCCCTTGATATAGGCGACTACCGACGTGTTGTCCGTATGTACTACACATGGTGTCCCCTGAGACCTGTGATAAAGCTCCTCAGAGCCCGGAAGACAGCTAACATCTCTAGGCGATTGATATGCCAGGAACGATGATGGTCTTCCCACAGACCTTGAGATGAGCGACCCTCAGGATCGCTCCCCAACCCGTGAGGGAAGCATCCGTCGTTAGCAGTTTGCGACGACAAGGAGCTCCCCGCACTGGGCCCTGGGACAGGAACCAAGGTTTCTTCCACATAACCAAGGCACGTAGGCATCACCGCGTGACCTTGATTGTGCGAAATGGGTTGCCCCTCGGGGAAAAACCCTCTGGTCCTGAGCCACCACTGCAGGGGCCTCATGTGCAGCAGTCCAAAAGGTATCCCGTTGGAAGCTGCTGCCATGAGACCCAACAGTCTCTGGAACTGTTTGACAGTGAGTAGCTGGCCTAGCTTTACACTTTTCACAGCTGCAAGGATGGACTCTATACGTGGCGGTGACAGGCGCGCCTGCATCGACACTGAGTCCCAAACCACGCCTAGGAAAGTGGTTCTCTGGAGTGGAGAAAGCACACTCTACTTGGCGTTCAGCCGTAACCCCAACTCTTTCATATGGGCGAGAACAACATCTCGATGTTGAACCGCCATCTAATGCGACTGAGCTAAAATCAACCAATCGTCGATGTAGTTCGTGATGCGAATACCCCGGAGGCGCAGAGGCGCCAGAGCTGCATCCACGCATTTGGTGAAAGTGCGGGGTGATAAAGCCAGGCCGAATGGAAGAACTCGATATTGGTATGCTTTGCCCCCGAAAGCAAACCTCAGGAACTTCCAATGTCACGGACGGATGGAAATATGCGTCCTTGAGGTCTATCGTGACAAACCAGTCCTCGGACTAATCTGTGGCACGATTGTCTCAATGTTAACATTTTGAACTTGAGCTGCATGACAACTCGAAGACCTAAAATGGGACGCAATCCCCCGTCCTACTTTGGAACTATGAAGTACCGGCTGTAAAACCCGGTTTCCCTGTTGGAGGGAGGTACATATTCTATGGCCCCTTTCTCTAACAGAGTGTTTACTTCCTGTTCCATAACCAGAACCTGCTCGGGGCCCACCATTGTGGGCAGGACCCCCATAAACCGCGGTGGGCGTTACTAGAATTGTATCTAATACCCTTTTTCCACGGTCTGCAGGACCCAACGAGAAACATTTGACAGTAGCTTCCACGCTGTCAAAGATTCTACTAGAGGTACCAGTCTCTCGAGACTGGTTTCTGGATTTTGTTGCTGTTGAGTAGTCGGTTCGTCGCCCTGTAACGGCACACCGGCAGGGAACGACCAAACAGACTGCTCTAGCACCCTCCTCAGAGGGGGCGGGCATCCCGAGGCCACTACGTTTCCGGGTGGACCTTGAGATATGTGCTCGCCGGAGACCGCTGCGCCCTGTAACACCGGAGGCGGCAGGGTTGGCAGAACGGTCCCCTGAGGGCACCGAAGAGAGACGGCACCGTATTTTTCTCCTGCTGTTGAGCAGTCGGTTCGTCGCCCTGTAACGGCGCACCGGCAGGGAACGACCAAACAGACTGCTCTAGCACCCTCCTCAGAGGGGGCGGGCATCCCGAGGCCACTACGTTTCCGGGTGGACCTTGAGATATGTGCTCGCCGGAGACCGCTGCGCCCTGTAACGCCGGAGGCGGCAGGGTTGGCAGAACGGTCCCCTGAGGGCACCGAAGAGAGACGGGCACCGTGAAAAGAGGTGTTAACCGCTCTGCTTCGGGGGGACTACCCTCATTTGTCCTGAGCCCTCAGACATCAGGACTTTTTCCCAGCAGCCTTCTTGGCGGTAATAACGGTCCGCAGATCCGTTTTACCCCTCGAAGACTGCTGGGTTTGAGAGCGCCCTCCGTGTCCCCGAGATTTTTGTGGGGGAGCACGGGAGGAAACGCTCTGTTTCTGAGTGGCGCGGTGCTCAGCGCTCTTTTTAGAGGAGTGAGGCTGCTCCCGCTCAGCAGCCTCATAGAAAGAACGGCGGGGGAGAAGTTTCTGAAGTGCAGCTGCCTGTTTTGAAGCTTCTTGTGACTTCGCTACAGCACTATTAACTGCGTCTCCAAATAACCCTTGCGTGGATACTGGTGCATCTAAAAGAACATGTTTTTCTTTGTCCTTTATGTCACTTAAGTTAAGCCACAGATGCCTCTCAGTGGCCACCAGGGCTGCCATAGAGCGGCCGATGGATTTAGCCGTCTCCTTGGTGGCCCTGAGAGACAAATCCGTGGCTCTACGCAGTTCAGACACCGTATCAGCACTAATACCCCCGCCCTCCTCAAAATCACCCAATAACTCAGCCTGGTAAGCCTGCATTATGGACATTGTATGTAAACACGCTGCAGCTTGACCGGCGGCAGCATAAGCTTTATGACCCAGGGAAGAAGTAACTTTTACTGGCTTGGATGGAAGTGCAGGAGCCTTCAGAGAAGATGCCGTTGCTGGAGAGAGATAGCTCGCGAGCGTCTCTTCCACCTTCGGCATCTCCCCATAACCATGCTCTTTATAATTGTGAATGGATGAATAGTGTGATGTTTGTGCAGTATACACTCGATATGACACTGGTTTCGCCCACGATCTCGACACCTCGGTGTGGAGATCGGGGAAAAACGGCAGGCTCCTGCGCTGGGGCTGCGCACGAGATGGCAGGAAGCGTTCGTCGAGCTTACTTTTCGAACGAACGTCCTACCTATCTTCTGGCCACTCAATAGACAGTCTGTCAACAGCTCTAGTAATGACATCGAGCAGTTCCTCAAACGCATGAGACTGAGGTGGCGAATCCTCAGACTCAGCTACAATACTCACAACATCCAACTCCTCAGAGCTGGATAGTTGCAGTACTGGTACCTCTATCGGGGGGGAAGAAACCGCAGCGCGTGCTTCCACACCCTGATAAGAGGCACTGGATCTATCAGACGGATGCTGAGATAAGGCAGAGCCCGTCTCAACATCCACTGATAAATCCATCTGTGAACCCCAGGTCTGAGATCGACGCCGTGCCTCGGCAGCGGTGGGACCCGAGCCCTGGGGAGCGTGGTCGGGATTGAACCGAGCCAAGCGGGATCGGAGCGTACGCAATGGAAGCGCACAGCAATGCACACAGTCACCACCCTCGAGTGCTGACTGGGCATGCTCCTCTCCCAAACAAACAACACAAAGAGTGTGTGTGTCACCTCCCGTTAAATAACGCGGGCAGGGATGGACACACACTCTAAACTGCTGCTCGCTCGCCATACTGAATATATATATATATGATATAGACAGACAACACCAAATATACAGACAGATTTCACACAGAGCGCAACTGAAGACTCAGAAAGCTTTCGTTTTCTGTTTCGGGCCGGCTTTTATAGCTTCCTGGTACGTGACGTCACCCGCCTCTGACGTTCCGCCACACCATTGGACTGATTTTACATGTGCTTCAAGACGTCATCACGCAAAGCGTTCCCCATAGCGTCATTCTCGACGCAACGGGAGTTCCCTTGAAAGGGAACAACCAACCCCCAAATTTGGTTTTTAATGTTGGTCTAAATTGGTCTTGATGTGTCATATTTTGCAGTGTTCACAATGCACTTAAGATTGCACCCCTGTGTTAAGTACCCTTTTCTGCTTTTTTAGAACAATTCAGGGAAAAATGGGTCTGGGGTATGTAACTCCCATACAGGCACAAAATAATATTTATATATATATATTATTTTGTGCCTGTATGGGAGTTACATTCCCCAGACCCATTTTTATATGGGTATATAATTATATATATATATATATATATATATATATATATATATATATATATATATATATATATATATATATATAAGAAATTAATACACACATCTTTGCTGAAATGTATTGTGCTGTTGTATTGTCCTGTTGTTGTTAACAAGCCATGGTTAATTTGCTCTGCCTTAGATTGCACGTGTCCTGGGACAGGAGAGGGTGTGAGTGGGAAACCCACTGCTGAAACTTGGCCCTGGTTTGTCCTCATGGATGAGGTGTTGGGACAGAGGCATTGCACCAACCCCCTGTCCTCATGGCCTCAATCCCTGAGGACAGATCAGGGCCGAGTTCAGCAGTGGGTGCCCAAGAAGAGGAGGAGGCAGGACCAGCACCAGCACCCGCACCAGCACCACGAAGAAGGCGAGACAGAGAGGATGAGTTTTTGGACTTGATTAGAGAAGACATGGGACTGCAGAGGCGAGGAGAGCACTGGAGAGTAGGGAGAGGATGGACAGGCTGTTTTCTCTTCTTGAAAGAATTATTGAGAAATATATATATATATATATTCTTGTTTAACTTTTTTTCACCTATATTTTTTAAAAGGAAAAATATAAAAAAAATCTGTACATTTATTTATTTTTATGCAACTTTAAATGTGTAAATAAAAGAGAATTCATTGCTCTGGACATTGTTTATTTTTGTAATGACAGTCATAATTTCTACATGAAACAAATTCTTCTATACCTTTTTTTCCCCCAACTATTTACAACATACGTTAAACATATCAAATTCAACATAAACATTTAAATTTACAGTACATAAAATAAGAAAAATGATGTAGACTTTTATTCAGCTGAGTGGGAGACCCTGGTGTGCTGCTGGACCGGGATGGATCTCCACATTAGAGACCCTGGTAAGGCCTCCTGCTGGTGGGACATCATCTGGGATTTTCTCTTGAGTGTTTGACTGCATATTTACACTATCCACTAAGTTGTCTACCAACAGGTTTGCAGGGCTGACTCATGGAATAAATATTGAGATACTTTATTACACTAAAGTACTTTTAATAATCACTAATACCACATTGGCAAAAAACTACTAGTCATATATTTTAAACCTTAGTTAAGCAATTTTTTTATTATTTTTTTCATTATCTTGCATACTCTAAAGCACTTAAGGTATCAAGAGTAAAAGTAAAGGAATATATACTTTTGTGTAGTTTAATGTAAAACAATGCATCATGTTGTAAAATAACAGTTTTGTAGTGTTGCTGTCCCGCGGGGGAAAATTACTTCGAGTATTAACGAAGTATGTAGTTCCTTACATACCACCACTGGTTATTTTGAAAATTAAAGTAAGAAAATGTAGGCCTGTTGTCACAATATTAACAAATTGTTGCTAACTACAGCTCCGTCCCATTTCAAAGGGCGCATCTGAAGCGCTCGGACCGGTCTAGCCTACGGAGGATTGTTCTTGTCGCCTAGCAACAGTGACTGACAGCTGCCGATGACGAGCGGAGTAACATTCGCACTGGACTTTTTATATTCAACTGGGTTTTATATTCAAATGGGGTGAAAAACCTGTGTAAATATATTTACCATGGTCCATTTATGTGCATAATAAAAAGAATACACTAGCCTACAAAATCACATCAAGGTAAGATATAAATGAACATTTGAATCTTCGGCTAAGCCAAAAGTATGACCTGAAACATCCTTAATACCATGTCTTCCAGTAAAATATAAAACATAAAAATGACAATAGCCAATTCTGGCTCCATAGCATATCAAATGAATTGTCAGGATGGCAGCATACTCTCGCACCGTTGCTTGGCGCCTGGAGCGTTAATCGGGAACACCTGGCTGCGCAATTAGGAAATCCTACGGAGGCTACATGGTGCGTCCTTCGGAGGACGCAAAGGCTGCATCCTTGAAGTCTTCAGTCCTTCGAAGGATGCAGCCTTCACATTGGGACACAGCTAAAGTATTTATTATGTCTATGCTCCCATCAATCAAAACTTTCCTGAATAGACATTGGCTGGCTTTACCAAGGCTCTTATCCAGTCGAAACCCCAGGTGCGAGATTGGCAGCGCGCTCAGCCTGTCAGGCGCTCTCTTACTGTTTTGGTCAGTAACAAAGCCTGTGATTGAAGGAGAGAGAAGTGGAATGTCTCAATCGATCCGGAAGAGTCAAAACTACGGGGGTGAGATGGCTTTTGAGTGTTGGAATACGGATTAGTATCATTATTTCTTTGAAAATAAACATGATGAGTACTCTATCTCGAAAACGCTCATGCAAACAAAGGAGGATATTTCATTTTTCCCCCTATTTTTTCGTTGTTTTGGATTAAAAAGTGGGATGCATTTTGAAGAGTGGACCCTTATGGTGCGTTCTATTATTGTCAACGAACCGACTCGGACCTCGGATATGACGTCACATCCACACTTCAAGCGTTCTGGTATGTTTTGCGCGTCCGAGTCGGAGAAAAACATGGACTCCACCCGGAAAGCTGTTGCTATGAGACAGGGGTAGCTGCAGCTTGGAGCAATGGGCGTGGCAAGAGGTAGGGGCGTGGCAGGAGGTAGGGGCGTGGCAGGAGGTTTCTCATTGGTCAAAGGAGTTTCCTCCTGGACAGAGTCAGAGCCATAGAGAGAAGTTGCGACACAGCAATGGCGGCTTGTGGAGCCTCTCAATATTTTCCGAAAGCAGCAGCAGCGCGGTAGAACAGACCGTTTGTGATGCACTTTTAAAAGGTAAGACGTTTAAAGAATAAGATTGTATATTATCAGTACATCTGAATCAAATTAACTTGTGTATTAAAGCATGCTAGTTTACTATTGCTCTCTAAATTAGAAGTTTTAGGGGACGTTATCAGATAAAAGAAAGGTCACTGGATAAAGTTAGTAGTGCATAACAAACCACGAACAGCCTATTAATGGTTAAAACCGTTCTATTAATGCATTTTTATCCTTTGTTGTGTAATAAGAGGTAAAGGCTTCTAAACAGGTGTCAAATATAAAATTGGGGAGTGTGATAGGGAAGTGCTAAAATGAGTATCCATTTCATTTCTCATTAAATGTGCAATAACAAAAAAAATCATTATTTTAGATTGCATATTTGAGTAACAAAAACGTATGGGTGGAGTTTTTTAGGCACTGTGTTTCTGTAAGCTACCTGTCTATATTATGTTTCAGCTCAGCTGATTTTTGGATTGATGGAAAAGGGAAATGGAAGTTTATTCGTGAGATTAAAAACAATGCTTAAAAGCAGCAAGCCATTTACAAAAACAAATCACACTAGACTAAATGGGAAATAATACTAAATACCACAACATGTAATATATGCTACTATAATTTGTCCCATTTTTGTCTCCTTTATCTCTTTCAACACAAGAAGCAGAAAGGGATTCAGTGGATCCTGAAGACTTCAGTTTCAGCTCCTTGGATTTTACAAGACTTTCCTTGCTCCTTATTTTTAATAAACATTAAACTTCCCAGTGTTGGTCTTTGTGAAAAAGTTCAGATGCAGCCAAGTATGATTAGTGCACAATATAGCATAAAATCTTTAGTTCTTCTATTTAGACTGCTCCTGCTGACTCGAGCATATTTACTCATCTGTGTCGGACACTACAAGAACAACATAGAGGAAATGACAGACAACATGCTTGACGTGCAGTTTATGAGACATTTATAGACATTATTAGACATTTATAAAATCCCATTGTGCTAAATCAATGCTATATATAATATATATATATATATATATATATATATATATATATATATATATATATATATATATATATATATATATATATATAATGTACAGTACCAGTCAAAAGTTTGGAAACACTACTATTTTTAATGCTTTTGAAAGAAGTCTCTTATGCTCATCAAGCCTGCAGTTAAAAAAAAAAAAAAAAAAAAAACAGTAATATTATGAAATATTATTACAATTTAAAATAATGGTTCTCTTTTTTTAATATACTTTAAAATGTAATTTATTTTTGTGATGCAAAGCTGAATTTTCATCAGCAAGTACTCCAGTCTTTGGTGTCTTATGATCCTTCAGAAATCATTCTAATATGCTGATTTATGATCAATGTTGGAAACAGTTGTGCTGCTTAATATTTTTTTATAACCTGAGATACTTTTTCAGGATTATTTGATGAATAAAAAGTTAAAAAGAACTGTATTTATTTAGAATAGAAATCTTTTGTAACAATATACACTACTGTTCAAAAGTTTGGGAACAATAACTATTTTTTTTTAAAGAAATTAGTACTTTAATTCAACAAGAATGCGTTAAATTGATAAAAGGTGACGGTAACGATTTATATTGTTAGAAATGTTTTTATTTTGAATAAATGCTGTTTTTATGAATAAATGCTGTTAACGTTTTACTCATCAATGAATCCTGAAAAAAGTATTCCAAAAAAATATATTAAACAGCACAACTGTTTCCATCATTGATAATAACTGAGTATCAAATCATCATATTAGAATGATTTCTGAAGGATCATAAGACACCAAAGACTGGAGTACTTGCTGATGAAAATTCAGCTTTGCATCACAAAAATAAATTACATTTTAAAGTATATTAAAAAAGAGAACCATTATTTTAAATTGTAATAATATTTCATAATATTATTGTTTTTTTTTTGTTTTTAACTGCAAGCTTGATGAGCATAAGAGACTTCTTGCAAAAGCATTAAAAATAGTAGTGTTTCCAAACTTTTGACTGGTACTGTATATAATGTGTATATATATATATGTGTGTGTGTGTGTGTAATTGACAAATAAACCTTCACATTTTTTTTTTTTAAATCTCAAAATCTTTTCAAAATTGATGTTTTATTAGTTTTTATTTATTTTATTTGTTTTATTTATATTTTTGAGTCATTAACTTTGACTTTTTGAAATTTAAACAATTTTCAGTTGTAAACATTTCTAAGTGTTTAAATTCAACTGATATGGAAAGTGTACCAACCTACCCATACTTGAAAGCAGTTTTTACCAGTATTAGAGAGATCTACAACTCTTTTCACTCATCATTAAGGCTCCTCTGAACGATGAATTATATCATGTATACTGTAATTACCATAATAAAATAACCATGTTTGCAGTTGTGCCAACCTGACATGCAAATTTCTGGACAACATTTTTTCAATTATCTCAACAGCTTTAAAACTTCTGAAATTTATTAACTTTGTTTATATGAAAGGTTCAAATGACGCCATATAATTTCATTTTTTTATTTTTAAGACACCATTTGAGTTTTTAGACTGTTCATTTGTGCGGACAGTTGCTACTATAGTATGAATCAGTGAAGGAATGAGTTTTGACTTAGAACACAAGCCTTTGATGGCAAATTCAATTGACGTTTCAAAAGAATTAATTGTAAAAATGACAACTGAATAAATGTTTTTGGATAAAATGGTGTTTGTTTTGCTTAATTGATTAATGTCACTTAAAAGAAGTTTATTAAACCGTTTTTACTTCATTTTATAATTATATGGTGAGTGTTTGATCAAACACGTATATAGCCTATGTATGCCTTTATACAGCAAAAACATTTGCTGTACCATTATTATAAAAATAACATTACTATTAGTTTGTATGTACTTTAAAATGAACGTACAAAACTAGTATGACTTTAATAATGTCAGGAGACATTTTTATCTTTAAAATAATAATTTAATTAGTTTTTTAATGATTTAAAAAAAGTCGCGGTGGTGATGACGTCATGTAACCCGCGCCCTAAATTTGAGAATGTATTCTCAATATCATTATTGCTATTTTCACAGTGAAAGAAATGTATTTGGTCTTGTATAATTGTTTGTTGGCCAAAAGTGATTAAGTATATGGCTCGCTTTTATGCGGATCAGGAAGCTTTCGCGTCCAATTGTAAAGACCTCACGGCACACCCCGTTCCTCCTGGCACGCCCCATTCCTTTCCGACCTCGTGGCACGCCCATTGCTCCAGGCTGCAGTTACCTCTACTTGGTTGCTATGGTAGCACTGGCCGAGTACCAGGCGCTCCAAAATAAGTATGTGCTTCACCTAGTTTACCTTCTGTTAGCAACGCTAGCCACGTTAGTAACACCCGTTTGAAACAAGGCTTCATTCAATATTGCACTCACAACAAGACCGATTCCCATACCCACAGGCAGTGATACGGACGCAGTAAGGTATTGCAGTAATACGACGAGTGATTAAAATTTAAACAACGTCATTTAAACAACCAAAGCAGTACAAAAACAATGAAAACAAGTCACACAGGGCGCAGCCATCTTGGATTCCGTATCGGAATTCTTGCTCGGTGTCCTCACGGTTGTCCATACTTCCGAGCGGCAAAATCCGAGGAAAGGGGGCGTGTTGGTGCGTGTTGCTAGGCAACGTCTGTCTTCCTAGTCGGAACTCCGACACGGATAAATAATAGAACGCAGCATTATATTGCAATGTATGCTGTTGTTTCTTGGATTCGTCCGAACTGATCTGAACCATACGAGGTGAAAGATGAGTATAGCGGTTCATTTTGCTCATTTTTAAATGAACAGTCCTTTTGCATTTAATTTAACCCTTTCCTCTCTGGTGTATTGATTGCAAAAACAAGTTTAGAACATGATTCTTGAGTGTTTTAGCTTTCAAATGATGCATAGTTTATGATTGTCAGTTGAATATTTGTTATAAAACAAAGCTTAAAAAATTTATAAAAGTATAGCCACGCCTCCGACGGCCCGCCCACGGGCCGATGCTAGCTAACAGGTTAAATAGCATACATATATTTGACTTATCTGAGAACACAATATATGCACTCACCTAAAGGATTATTAGGAACACCATACTAATACTGTGTTTGACCCCCTTTCGCCTTCAGAACTGCCTTAATTCTACGTGGCATTGATTCAACAAGGTGCTGAAAGCATTCTTTAGAAATGTTGGCCCATATTGATAGGATAGCATCTTGCAGTTGATGGAGATTTGTGGGATGCACATCCAGGGCACGAAGCTCCCGTTCCACCACATCCCAAAGATGCTCTATTGGGTTGAGATCTGGTGACTATGGGGGCCATTTTAGTACAGTGAACTCATTATCATGTTCAAGAAACCAATTTGAAATGATTCGAGCTTTGTGACATGGTGCATTATCCTGCTGGAAGTAGCCATCAGAGGATGGGTACATGGTGGTCATAAAGGGATGGACATGGTCAGAAACAATGCTCAGGTAGGCCGTGGCATTTAAACGATGCCCAATTGGCACTAAGGGGCCTAAAGTGTGCCAAGAAAATATCCCCCACACCATTACACCACCACCACCAGCCTGCACAGTGGTAACAAGGCATGATGGATCCATGTTCTCATTCTGTTTACGCCAAATTCTGACTCTACCATCTGAATGTCTCAACAGAAATCGAGACTCATCAGACCAGGCAACATTTTTCCAGTCTTCAACTGTCCAATTTTGGTGAGCTCGTTCAAATTGTAGCCTCTTTTTCCTATTTGTAGTGGAGATGAGTGGTACCCGGTGGGGTCTTCTGCTGTTGTAGCCCATCCGCCTCAAGGTTGTGCGTGTTGTGGCTTCACAAATGCTTTGCTGCATACCTCGGTTGTAACGAGTGGTTATTTCAGTCAAAGTTGCTCTTCTATCAGCTTGAATCAGTCGGCCCATTCTCCTCTGACCTCTAGCATCAACAAGGCATTTTCGCCCACAGGACTGCCACATACTGGATGTTTTTCCCTTTTCACACCATTCTTTGTAAACCCTAGAAATGGTTGTGCGTGAAAATCCCAGTAACTGAGCAGATTGTGAAATACTCAGACCGGCCCGTCTGGCACCAACAACCATGCCACGCTCAAAATTGCTTAAATCACCTTTCTTTCCCATTCTGACATTCAGTTTGGAGTTCAGGAGATTGTCTTGACCAGGACCACACCCCTAAATGCATTGAAGCAACTGCCATGTGATTGGTTGATTAGATAATTGCATTAATGAGAAATTGAACAGGTGTTCCTAATAATCCTTTAGGTGAGTGTGTATATATATATATATATATATGTAAAATATAATATTAAAATATAATATAATATAATATATATGCAATGAAAGCATGCTGACATGCAAACGTGAAGGCTGACATTTTGTACAGTATACACTATATTGTACATACACACACACTCTCTTTCACACAAATCACACACGACGCATGCACACACAAACGCACACACACCTACCATTCTTAAATTAACAATTGTGTGCAATTTTGATTACAGTCCAAAGTTTGTATTTATGTCAGTGCTTACTGCATTTCACCTTTTTATTAATTTTTCCTTTTCCAGGTATCGGAAACGTAAGGAAAATGGTAAAATTAAGACACAAGATTGTAACTTGTATACACAACACTTGTTAACACAAGGCATGGTACTGTGATGATTATGATAAATGAGAAAATGAAAAACTGTTTATGAAATAAATATTCTTTTAAAAATTGTATGTGTTTTAAATATGTAAAATAGGGTTAGGCATCAAACCCCTTTGTCAACAGTTAATGTGTGAGCTAAATCTCATTTCCGAAACATTGATCCTCATTACCGAAATGGCATTTTCATTACCGCAACATGGATCTTTTTTACAAATTAAGTAATAATTAGATAATCATATTTTGTTTTAAAATGTATATACATATTATACAACACTACTTATTTAAGGTCTGCTACATTACAAATGTGTATGTTATCTTTTAGTGAAACAATTAAATAAAAGAAACTGTAAATCATCACGTATGTTTCGGTAATGAGAGAAAATAAGGAAATTACAAAAAATAATAATTATGAAAAAGTAATCTCTCCAGAGTTTTACATAGCTTTGAGCATGAGTAATAAGAGTCTACTTTAACATTAGCCAAAAATACACATTTTTAACCATATATTTAATTTAATGTCATGTTGCGGTAATGATAATTTTTTATGGACTCATCTAAAAAATTTTAATAATTATATAGGAATTTTTTTTTAAATCTTTTTAAAAATAATGGTTATAATAAGTTCAGACCTTAATCTTATATGTGCAAAAAGAAAATTGGCTTCAAGGGCATTTTAAAAATTCTGTTGCTGGACACCTTCTAAACCTGGATTTCGTGAGAATCACCCATATAAGTTTTTTTTTTTTTTTGCGTTCGCATTTCTACATTGTTTTCACGTATTTGGTTTGATTTTGCGAATGCGGTTTACTACCGTGGCGCAAGCAATTCACTGACTCTGTTCCACCTGTTTACCAAGTAACGTTAAAGGGATAGTTCACTTTGAAATTAATTTTTGGTATGTTTTAGCTTACCTCAAAGGCATCCAAGATGTAGGTGTCTTTTTTTCCGGAGTAGTTTCAATTTTGATATTTTTAGGTCAAACCATTCTTGTCTGTCAGTCATATAATGCAGGTCTATGCTCACTGTCTCAAAACAGCATGCACAAAGTCCAAATTAAACAATTCCCCATCGTAAGTACACATTGATGGCTTAAGACACGAAACGAGCGGTTTGTGTGAGAAAACGAACAGTATTTATATAGTTTTTGTCCTTTTGTAAACACACACACCCAAATGATCAGAGGACGCGGGTGCTTCGGTCTGCGCAAGCGCCGGAAAGCGACGGAAAAGGTCAGAGGGCGCGGGCGCAGGCGCTTCGATCTGCGCAAGCGCCGGAAAGCGCAGGAAATTATCTCTCGCGCGTGTACGTCACTCATTGTTTACACAGAGATTTCGGAAGCCTTACCTTTCACTGTGAAGATCTAAACATATTTAGACGTACAGGAAATGGCAATGGAAGACGATTTCGATATATCAACAGACAACGTTGAATTTTTTACACAACCATATTTATTTGAACCAGAGTACACCGATCAAGAACTCAGAGCGATAGAGGAAGCATCCGCTGCAGCAGCACGTCTTCAAGCCTCAGAGAGACAGAGATCTCTGCAAAATTGGTGGTGTTCTTGTAGCAAGTGTTGTGAGATGCCAACAGAAGTAGAGAGCATATGTTGTCACGAATGGAACATAGCAATGCCACAGCTACAAGACGACGACGAGGACATTGACAGTACCCCGTCATACACCTGCCAACGTGCAAAACGCTGCGGCTCAACAGCGGAGAAAACTCGGGATCTTCAGTCAGGCAGGTGTATGACGGGGTACTGTCAATGTCCTCGTCGTCTTGTAGCTGTGGCATTGCTATGTTCCATTCGTGATTCGTGATTCTTGATCGGTGTACTCTGGTTCAAATAAATATGGTTGTGTAAAAAATTCAACGTTGTCTGTTGATATATCGAAATCGTCTTCCATTGCCATTTCCTGTACGTCTAAATATGTTTAGATCTTCACAGTGAAAGGTAAGGCTTCCGAAATCTCTGTGTAAACAATGAGTGACGTACACGCGCGAGAGATAATTTCCGGCGCTTGCGCAGATCGAAGCGCCCGCGCCCTCTGACCTTTTCCGGCGCTTTCCGGCGCTTGCGCAGACCGAAGCACCCTCGTCCTCTGATCATTTGGGTGTGTGTGTTTACAAGAGGACAAAAACTATATAAATACTGTTCGTTTTCTCACACAAACCGCTCGTTTCGTGTCTTAAGCCATCAATGTGTACTTACGATGGGGAATTGTTTAATTTGGACGATGGGGAATTGTTTAATTTGGACTTTGTGCATGCTGTTTTGAGACAGTGACCATAGACCTGCATTATATGACTGAGAGACAAGAACGGTTTGACCTAAAAATATCAAAATTGAAACTACTCCGGAAAAAAAGACACCTACATCTTGGATGCCTTTGAGGTAAGCTAAAACATACCAAAAATTCATTTCAAAGTGAACTATCCCTTTAACTTCGACATTTCATATAATAGGCAACCTTTACCATGCTATTTGCATGACGTGCATTTGATATATATTTTTTTCGTTTTAGGCTTTGTAATCTGATGGCCATTGTTAATGTAAGTGCTTTTAAGTAGTGTTACAGTTATAGTCTATGTGGTAAAAAAAAAAAAAATGCTGTCAAATTCTGTCAGTTCTGTGATTGTGCTTTTGAATCGTTGTCAGAATTTTGCTAGCACATGAAAATCCATGTTCCTAATGCTGTTTTCAAATGTAGTAGGCCTATTCCTGATTGCCATCCCATGGTCCTACAACTACTCCCTAATTCAAAGAAGTTAGACGGTCTTATCCTTCAAGCAGATAAGTAGAGATTATTCAGCAAATCTCATTAATTTGTAATATGTTTTATGTTTTGGTTCTGTTGATCAAGTTTGTGCTGTCCTTTTTAAAAATTGTTTCAGGAATTTGCATCGCTGATGTACAGCAATCTACATTTGCCAGAAAGTCCACGACTTATTTCCTGGTATGTAAACATTAAAGGGGTAACTTAGATGAAACCTAAAATGAAAAGCCATCATTTACTCACCCCACTGCAAAATATGTTTTTCTTAATTAGCGTTTTTATTTTGTTTCCAGTCCAGATATCTACAATTCTTACATGAAGAAGCATTTAATAGACATGTAAAAATTGTCTTGTTTTCTGAAAGAATAAGTCCAAATTAAGTGAGTTTTTGCTTAAAACAAACAAAATTATATGCCAGTGCATTTTAGCATTCTAACCAATTTTAATTTTTAGTTGAAAAATTTAATTCATAGAAATATGAATAGACAACTACATCGAACCATAGTGGAACCCATAGTAGTTATTTTAATTATTAATATTATTTATTTATTCTTTTTTTTTCTTTTTTTTTTATTCCATTACAGGTCAATCTCTAAGCAACCAGTGCTGGATATTAAGTTTGGAAGGTCAAGGTGTGTGTGAAGGATCACAGCCTCTTCATCACTGGCCTGGCAGTGCTGTTTGCCTCCTCCTATAACTTCAGCTTGCCGTACCAGGAAGAGGCAGCACCTTGAGTTTGTTCAGAGGTTAGTCATTGGCATATTTGCCATTCATATATATATATACATATATATATATATATATATATATATATATATATATATATATATATATATATATATATATATATATATTAGACTGAATTGTGTCACTAACCTTGACTTGACAGTATTTATTATGTTGACTACTGGTATGAACAATATGGCCCTGGTTTCCATACAGGGCTTAGCTTAAGCCAGGTCTAGGCCTTAATAAAATTAGGGTATTTAAGCAGCTTTTATAATAATGTATCATAAAAAAAAAAAAAACATTACTGGTGTGCATCTTGAGATAAAACAGTGGCAGTCATATATTTTAAGATATGTCAGTGCAAGTTGTTTTCAGTTGAAGGATTAGTGAAAATTCTCTCATTAATTACTCACCCTCATGTCGTTCCAAACCTGTAAGACCTTCGTTCATCTTCAGAACACAAATTAAAGGGATAGTTCACTTTGAAATTAATTTTTGGTATGTTTTAGCTTACCTCAAAGGCATCCAAGATGTAGGTGTCTTTTTTTCCGGAGTAGTTTCAATTTTGATATTTTTAGGTCAAACCGTTCTTGTCTCTCAGTCATATAATGCAGGTCTATGGTCACTGTCTCAAAACAGCATGCACAAAGTCCAAATTAAACAATTCCCCATCGTCCAAATTAAACAATTCCCCATCGTAAGTACACATTGATGGCTTAAGACACGAAACGAGCGGTTTGTGTGAGAAAACGAACAGTATTTATATAGTTTTTGTCCTTTTGTAAACACACACACCCAAATGATCAGAGGACGCGGGTGCTTCGGTCTGCGCAAGCGCCGGAAAGCGCCGGAAAAGGTCAGAGGGCGCGGGCGCTTCGATCTGCGCAAGCGCCGGAAATTATCTCTCGCGCGTGTACGTCACTCATTGTTTACACAGAGATTTCGGAAGCCTTACCTTTCACTGTGAAGATCTAAACATATTTAGACGTACAGGAAATGGCAATGGAAGACGATTTCGATATATCAACAGACAACGTTGAATTTTTTACACAACCATATTTATTTGAACCAGAGTACACCGATCAAGAATCACGAATCACGAATGGAACATAGCAATGCCACAGCTACAAGACGACGAGGACATTGACAATACCCCGTCATACACCTGCCTGACTGAAGATCCCGAGTTTTCTCCGCTGTTGAGCCGCAGCGTTTTGCACGTTGGCAGGTGTATGACGGGGTACTGTCAATGTCCTCGTCGTCGTCTTGTAGCTGTGGCATTGCTATGTTCCATTCGTGACAACATATGCTCTCTACTTCTGTTGGCATCTCACAACACTTGCTACAAGAACACCACCAATTTTGCAGAGATCTCTGTCTCTCTGAGGCTTGAAGACGTGCTGCTGCAGCGGATGCTTCCTCTATCGCTCTGAGTTCTTGATCGGTGTACTCTGGTTCAAATAAATATGGTTGTGTAAAAAATTCAACGTTGTCTGTTGATATATCGAAATCGTCTTCCATTGCCATTTCCTGTACGTCTAAATATGTTTAGATCTTCACAGTGAAAGGTAAGGCTTCCGAAATCTCTGTGTAAACAATGAGTGACGTACACGCGCGAGAGATAATTTCCGGCGCTTGCGCAGATCGAAGCGCCCGCGCCCGCGCCCTCTGACCTTTTCCGGCGCTTTCCGGCGCTTGCGCAGACCGAAGCACCCGCGTCCTCTGATCATTTGGGTGTGTGTGTTTACAAGAGGACAAAAACTATATAAATACTGTTCGTTTTCTCACACAAACCGCTCGTTTCGTGTCTTAAGCCATCAATGTGTACTTACGATGGGGAATTGTTTAATTTGGACGATGGGGAATTGTTTAATTTGGACTTTGTGCATGCTGTTTTGAGACAGTGACCATAGACCTGCATTATATGACTGACAGACAAGAACGGTTTGACCTAAAAATATCAAAATTGAAACTACTCCGGAAAAAAAGACACCTACATCTTGGATGCCTTTGAGGTAAGCTAAAACATACCAAAAATTAATTTCAAAGTGAACTATCCCTTTAAGATATTTTTGATGAAATCTGAGAGGTTTCTGAACCACCCATAGACAGCAACGTCTTTGTAACTTTTAAGGCCCAGAAAGCTAGTAAAAACATTGTTTAAATAATCCATGTAACTAGTGCAACCTTAAAGGAGAACTCCGGTCAATTTTAACATTGAGCTCATTTTTTTGTAAATTTAGAGTGCTGTCAATACAGAGAACAACGACAAAAATCGGTGTTGCCTACACTGTGTTATCCCTCTTTTTAAAATTTGCACCTTGTTGACTTCAATGGGGCAAGTTTTAAACCTGCTTTTAGCCTCTTAACATCCTTGATGTGTCATACAAGTGCCCAGCCATGTGAGTGATTCCTTCAGAGTGAACACGGGTGAATCTGACTGCAGTAGATGTGAAAGATATCTTGTTGAAACATCTACAAATGTCCATATATAGGTGAAAATGCCCCTTGAAATCAATTTAAGGTGGCAAATATTACCCCTTAATAAAAAATGTTAATTTCTGTCACTGCTGTAAACTGACCACTGCATAGAATATGAAAAATATGAATATCTTTGTCAGTCAGCTGTCAACAGGCCTAAACAAGCCATGGCACCAAGCACAGAAACACAATCAGTAAAATGTTATCTAATTATTATCAAGAAAACTTTGAAAATATCGATAGAGACATATTTTGTCAATATTGCACACCCCTAATGCATGGTATTAATTTTGATTTCTTCGGGTCTTAAAAAGGTCTTAAAAAGCCTTTGACTTTAAAAAATGTGCAGAAACCCTGCTTCATAATATTTAGGTTGAACCACTGTAGCTATATATTTACAAATGTTTTTACCACTTTTCTGGGCTTTGACAGTTGCAATGATATTGATATCAATGGAAGGACAAAACTGTCAGATTTCATCAAAAATATCTTCATTTGTGTCCCGAAGATGAACAAAAGTCTTGAGGGTGAGTAATAATGACAGATTTAAAATTTTTGGGTGCAAACATGCATTTTAGTCTGGTAAATCATGTTGTCATATATGCAATAAACATTGCAAGGCTTGCAATTAAGTTAAATTATTTCTGTCACAAAGGTTTGGGCTGGATTCTGGCAGTGTGTGCTCTATATAAACGGAGAGTCTAAAGACTGCCTTTCCACTGATACTCTGATGGCACCGGATGAGGGGATGATATTGGTAATGAGCTGGGTGATGAGTAGACAAAAGTTGTAGAATAAAACTTTAAATCTGGCAACCCCACTTCCAAAAATTTAGTTAGTTGACAGTGTGCATGTAAACAGACACATTGAGTTGATGTATTTTACCAGGGCAGAAAAAATATCAGTTATTGATCACAACATCCAACATTGCAATTTTTTTTTTCACAACATCCAACATTGCATTTTTTTTTTTTTTTTTTTTATGTTGTTCAGTTTTAGACAGCTTTTGTGCTGTCTCTCTTTGTCAAAATATATACACCCAGTTAATAATATTTAATTGTTGTTTTTTTCTGCCTTTTAGACGCTTTCTTGACATCAATCCTGAACGTGGATCAAAAACAAAGAAAGGACAAGTAACTTCAAAGAAAACTGGCCAAGTTGTGCAAAACAAGAACACCACTGTAAGCCTACAGGTGTCCTCACTTCTGCGAAACCTTGCAGACTTTGAATGGGATTTTGTTTGCACTTTTATGGACTTCAAAAAAGAAACAGCATTTCACTGTCGTTATAAAGCTTGGAAGAGCCAGGACATTTTTTATTAGAACTCTGATTGTATTCGTCTGAAAGAAGAATGTCATATACACTTAGGATGACTTGAGGGTGAGTAAATCATGGGCTAATTTAAATTTTTGGGTGAACTATTCCTTTAATTAAGTGCTAACTGTTACCTGTTTGTTGTTAAGTGTTAAAATTGCATTTTATGTTTAAAAAGTAATTCAGCCAACATGTTCACAGATGGCATTTTAACTAAATAAATGTTTTAAAACTCAGAAAATGTTGTTTTCTTTTTCCTAGTGTGACTACTCTTATGAAACCTTAAAGTATATTATTTTAATTATGTAATAATAAAATCAGTATTCCCTGTAAAAATACAATTTATTGCTGTCGACAAGTTTAATGTAAAATGTGGTATATGCTGTATTTGGTAATTACAGTGGAGTACTGTAAATGCTGTTTACTGTAGTAGTGTTGTAAAAATACAGTATGTGGATGGCAACCCAGCTGCCAGTATTTAACTGTAAATTTACAGTGAAAAGTTTTACAGTGTACATGCATGTGATACTGATGCATTTTTAAAGCTGTGGCATATGGTTATGGTACTTTGTCAAAAATGACAAAGAAAACACTGCATTATTGTATTAAAATACTATATTTGGTATTCACACAATAGACAAAATCTCCAACTATAGGCATTTAATTTCAAGGCATTCAGATATAAGATTTGTATCCCTAATATATGTGAAAGTATGTACTATAGAAATAAGTACATATATGCATGTATACATATATGCGTCATATATGCATGTATACATATATGCGTCTTACATATATTTCACATTTATGTGCATATACGGGAAAATATATGGCACTTACATGAAAACGGACATTTTTGCTATATTTTGAAATATAGGTTTCATATATGTCTATGTGTTTTACATATATGAATTTTGCATATATTCTCATATATGCAGCAGACATACATGGGCACTAACATTAATTTACATATATTGTGTTACGGCTCAGTTTTGTTTTGGGTTTGTTCTGTTGTTTTCTCTTTTTCTTATAGGTTGCCAGATAAGGATCCACATCTGTGTTGAATTTGGAAAGCAGTATTTAAGATGGCTGTCCTTTGTGGGAGGGAGTGCTGACCCCTATCCTGCAGTTGTGCTCAGGAGCTGGACCTTCATATTGTTTTTCTCTTTATTGTTTGCTTATTTTCTGCTTATTATTGTTTGAACATCTATTTTCTTTATTATGTAATCCCTAGACGTAAATAAATATTTTGTCTAATTTATTTTTGAACTCTGATCCCTTTATTTTGTTACTTCCTTGAGCCGGAATGTAACAATTGGGGGCTCGTCCTCAAATGTTTGATAGAATTTGGAAGGTCCAGCTTCTGTTGGTAAGAACAAGGAAAAAACGTATTACTTGTAAAATTTTCGCTAGCGCCTGTGTGTGTGTATGTGTAGGCGGAGCGTATTTGACGGGTATTCGATTCACCTGCGTGTTGCTTGGCGTGCTAGCGCTAACAAACAGTGGGTGTTTTGTTTGTTACTGGGAAATGTGCGCGAGAGGTTTCGGTGTCTTTAAAACGGTGGATTTTCTTCATTGTTCTCAACTGAAGAGAAAATAAGTGGTAACCGAAATAGACCGTATTACATATGGTAAGTGTATTGATTTCTCTTAAGAGTTCCCCTTGTAAAAACGTTTTTTTTCTCTCTAGTAGTAGACTATACAGTGTAACGTTAGCTCTGGCAGGATTTTGTTGTGTATGTGTACTCTACTCGGTGAGCTAAGATTGCTGAAAGGTAATTTGTCAGCGAACTCTGTATTTTGTTACACTAATGGTGATGTTCCCCGTTAGGTTTAGCAATGCACTGCGTTGATCTTTTTTTATTTTAGTTTGTTGTTTTTGTGCTGACGCTGAGTTGAGAGCGCTGCCGCTTTTGTATGTCTCACTGGTTTGTCCGTGAGTTTATACATCTGACGGTATTTGAGTGCTTAAAAATACTCGACTCTTGGTGGAGGCATGAAGACTAGGGTTGAGTTAGTTTAGGGGGGAGGAGAGAGAGTAGGGGGAATAATCACTTGTTGGTGCTTGTAAATTAAAGCAATCGGTTACGAGTTCTGCTGAATAGAAAATAGATAATGGCTTCTGTTTTAGATGTATTTTTTGAGTCTCCTAGTGAGGGATTGTTTGATCAACTAACGAAAGAACAGTTGTTGGAGGTGGCCGCTAGGTATGAGATCTGTTTAACCACCAAAGAAAAAAAGTTAAAGGAGTCTGTTGCACTAATTGTTAAAGCCGCTCTAGTTAAGTTAGAGGTATTTGATCCTGATAAGCCTGTTGGTTTTGATGATGATGATAGCGCTGCACAATCTTCAGTTATTGCTTCCACATTCTCTTTTGAGCAACGAAAAGAACAACCTTACCGGAGTTAGGGTGAAGTTAATATCGATCATTTTGCATCTGTGCAAAAACGCTGGGTGCCGTCTGATTTTCCAACTAACAAACAAGGCAAAGCCTTCCTTTTCAGATTGGGCTTCACCTTGTTTGTTAGTTGGAAAATCAGACGGCACTCAGCGTTTTTGCACAGATTATAGACGAGTAAATATACTAACTAGACCTGACTCATATCCATTGCCTAGGATGGAAGACTGCGTTGACCAAGTTGGATCAAACAACTATGTCAGTAAATTTGATTTGCTCAAAGGGTACTGGCAAGTGCCTTTGACCGCCCGAGCACAGGAAATTTCCTCTTTCATTACACCATTTGGATTATATTCTTACACCGTAATGAGCTTTGGTCTCAGAAATGCCCCAGCTACATTTCAGCGTTTAATGAACAGAGTGACAGCTGGTTTAGAGGGTTGTGCCGTATACCTGGACGACATTGTTGTCTATAGTGACACATGGGATCAACACCTTATCCGAATTTGTGCGCTGTTTGAGCGTTTGTCTGATGCCAAACTCACAGTCAACCTGGCAAAGTGTGAGTTTGCCAGGGCGACTGTGACTTATCTAGGCAAGGTTGTCGGAATGGGCAAAGTGCGGCCTGTACGTGCTAAAGTCATAGCGATTGACAAATTTCCTAGCCCTCATACTAAACGTGAATTGATGAGATTTTTAGGAATGGCTGGGTATTACAGAAGTTTTTGTCCAAACTTTTCTTCTGTTGTTGCCCCGCTTACAGATTTGTTGCAAGCAAAGGCTAAATTTGTGTGGACTACAAAATGTGAAAGCGCCTTTGAGAATGTTAAACGATTGCTCACATCGTCCCCTGTCCTGACGGCTCCTCGACTTGATAAACCATTCAAACTTCAGGTGGATGCTAGTCAGGTTGGAGCGGGAGCTGTTCTGCTGCAGGCTGATGAGAGTGGTATAAATCGCCCTGTCAGCTATTTCTCACGAAAATTCAATTCGTATCAGACCAATTATTCTACCATTGAGAAGGAGGCGTTAGCGTTGATTTGGTCCCTGCAGCATTTTGAGGTGTATTTGTCTTGTGGGACTATGCCAACCGTGGTGTACACAGACCATAACCCCCTTACGTTTCTTCACTCTCTGCAGAATCCGAATCAACGTCTTATTAGGTGGTCTCTTTTCTTACAGCCTTATGCTTTGGAGATTCGTCATGTGAAAGGCGTAGATAATATTTTAGCTGACGCCTTGTCCCGTGCCCCATGTGGTGGAGAATAAAGTTTCTTGACTATTGGTACTTATCTTCTCTTCCCTTTTATTGGTCTTCAACTCCTTAATTTTGCTTTTTCTAGGCGCCGGTAGATTGCTGGTTTTGAAACTAAGAGATGGGTAGAGTTTGGGGAAGTTGTAATGGTTAATGATCGATATTAACTTCACCCTAACTCCGGTAAGGTTGTTCTTTTTGTATGTATGTTTTGGGGTTGGAACTTGTATAAGGTAGAGTTTCTAATGAGAATCTCTCCCTTTTTAAGGGTGGAGGTGTTACGGCTCAGTTTTGTTTTGGGTTTGTTCTGTTGTTTTCTCTTTTTCTTATAGGTTGCCAGATAAGGATCCACACCTGCGTTGAATTTGGAAAGCAGTATTTAAGATGGCTGTCCTTTGTGGGAGGGAGTGCTGACCCCTATCCTGCAGTTGTGCTCAGGAGCTGGACCTTCATATTGTTTTTCTCTTTATTGTTTGCTTATTTTCTGTTGAACATCTATTTTCTTTATTATGTAATCCCTAGACGTAAATAAATATTTTGTCTAATTTATTTTTGAACTCTGATCCCTTTATTTTGTTACTTCCTTGAGCCGGAATGTAACAATTGACATATATTACATTTCTGTATGGGTTTACGCGCGTCTGGAGGTCTTGCGGCGCGTATGAGATGTCACGCTCTCCGCGCGTCAATTTCGCTTCAAACTTTTGCTTTTGATGCGCGAATGGATTCAAAATGTTCAAGCGTCCAACTAGACGCGGTAGACGCGAATCCGACATCGAACGCTCCGAGCGAGCTGTGCTGGAACTTTTCCTTGACATGAAACGGTAAATGATCAAACCAGTGGAAGCCTGCAGTGCATGCCTCTGCTACCGCGGGCGTTTTTCCACATTCAAATATTAATTTTCACATTCAAAATTGTTTTTTAAAACTATTCGAATATATATTCGAATTTAGAACATTCGTTGACAGCCCTACAAGACACACTTGGGAACAATCATGAACTAATCAACAAGAAAAACTACAAAGGCCTACAAAACATGGCACAGAACAGGAAATAACACGAGTCTACACAAGACAGGAATCATGACGGTGACATGACATGAGGGTGGTGGAGGGAGACTGCGGCAGGACTGGAGGCCAGGGCGGATCAGGCTGTGCAGACTCTGGTACAAGCTCATGGGCTCAAGTGAACTCAGCAGGCACTGGGTGGAGCTCTGGGGCTGGAGCCAGCATTGGGCCATCTCTGGAAACTGGTCAGGGGCTGGAACCGACGTGTGTGCAGCCCAAACACACAAGATAGTTGTGGCCCATATGGAAACTACATATGAAAAACTACAAAGGACTACAAAACATGGCACAGAACAGGAAATAAAAGTCCACAAGACAATGGGAACACAAGACAGGAATCATGACATATAGTTACATATTGTATACACTTAACATTGCATAGGTTTTTTGTCAGAAGAAACAGAGGATCCACGTGCAAAGGCAAGTTCTTGCAATTGTCTTTAATGAAGAATTAACATAGGCAGTCTGTCATGCAACGACACAGAACTGGAATAAATTCAAAGTGTACTTTAGAGTAGGTCAGCAGAAATGGAAGACTCCTGTCTTGGTGATAGTTTGCAGAGCTGGTAATTCATGTAGGGCAGTAACACAGTCCTTGTAAGTGGCCACAAAGCCGCAGAGAGAAGACTGGTAGAAAGCCACAAGCAGCAGGGTGACAGGGCAGAGAAAGAACACAAGACGAGCACAACTCCTCTAGACTAGACAAAATAATACAAGGTAATTATTCATGGAGATAACATATAACACAGGCATAACTCACGTGCACATGTAATAATCCAACAAAGAACAATGGGAACAAGCGCTAGAAGTAGAGAGAAAGTAATGAGACTAAAGTGAGAACAGGTGTCACAGAGCACTAATTGCAACGATGAACAGGTGGGAAAATAGACAGGCAGAGCCTGAGAGAGAGACTTGACTTTTAGGGTCTCTTTTATTTTACAAAAACATATTTTCCTTCATATATATTTTTCTCCTTTTTTTCCCCTTCCCTTTCACAATTACACTTTTGTTGACTGTTTAAAAAAGTACTGATTATTAAAAACAGACAATAAATATAACATGGACATTAAAATGACAATGTGCCATAGGTTAAAAAAATAAAAAAATAAATCTATACACCTTAAACATTAACTTGCAAATTACCATCATTATCAACTTCACACACACATTGATTTACTTCCCATTTACATTTAAGTCTCAAGATTATCAACTAGCTTATAATAAACATACTTTATTTTAACACGTGTTTTTATCAATCCTTTCAAAATTGATAAAACATCAGTGGACCCCGTGTCATTCATTTTTCCTTTACGTGACAACCATATTGCCATTTTTGCCTGTCCAAATAAGAAATTTAGTAAAACAAGTACTTCCTTTTTACTTCTAATATATTTTGGCCCATAAATAAAACCCATTGGGGTAAAAACGATGCCCAACGTTTGGCACCACTTCTCTAATTCAGAAAATAATATCTGCAATCTCCCACAATTAAAAAACAAATGGAAAACAGTTTCCTGTACCCCACAAAAAGGGCATCCCTCCCCTACCTCTGGATCAAGGTGTGCTCTGTGTCTGTTTGTAGCTATTATACCATGCACTATCCTCCACTGAAGATCTCCAGTCCTTTTCTCAGTAGGAGGCTTGTACAGGGACCTCCAGCTACCTTTAGGGGAAGCGCCTGCTCCAAACACCTCCTGCCTTTTAGACTCCTTTACACTGTCCAACATTTGAAGGTATAAAACTTTTACACACAGTACATAAAGAGCCTTTTTTCCAACATCACTGAAAAAAAACAAGTTGGGGTGTCTCAAAAGACAGCAGTCCAACCTCCGATTCATTCCATAATCCAGTCTCTGCAGAAATAGTCAATTCTGGGAAGGAAAAAAAAAAATCCTCGTCATCATCATGCGTTACCAGAGACAGTCTGTAATCCAAAGGTAGGGCTTTACTTAAAGTCCCTGTAAAGTCAAAATTAAGTATGTGTTCTGAGTTTGTCACACCACAGAAAAATGTGTTATTAGCCACCCAGCCAAATTTGAATGATTTGAATGAAGCCGGTAAGTACATAAAATAAGCTATCAAAATCTTGAAAAAATGAGCAGTAGTCTCTGCTCTCAAACGCTGGGGGCGTGTCCGCTGGCTACGCTGAAACCACGCCCACTCGCGGGAAAGCTGCCATCGCCACACTCAACTGTCACCGCTACAGCCGGAATGGATGCTCCTAGGTTTTACAAAGCCATACATGTTCGAGCCTGGACTACCTACTATAATTATAACATAAGCACACAAGGCAACTTACACTCAACACACTGCCGACGATGGCACCAGTTGTCTGCGCGACGGGAGGATGAAGGCCGAGGCGGGAGATAGTCGGCTCGGCCCCATTCACCAGTAGCAGTGGATTATCAGTGAATCCCAGTTGTCTCAGACGAAAGTTTATAAAACTATCCCGTGTAAAATGATCACTACAGAGGCGGGTTTTGGCGGTGATCCTCAGCTGTCTATCAAGGTGGCTCTTCACAAAATTAATCCGCCTCTTCTTGATGTGATCGTTTTTCGGAAATTTAAATAAGGACACCGATCTGTTTTGTACGTGATCGCATCCAGGTAGTACGCATTTCCGTGACGAAGGCATAGCTAGCTAGCAAACTGTAGGCTGTAGTAACTAATAGTACTGACAGTAACTCGCGATCGGCAAACTGATGTGAATGAATGTGCTATATTGTTAGGGGAGGGGCCAGCGTCAGGGGCTCCAGTGCATCATCAAGTAGGGGCGTGTCCAGGAGCTCAGGGGCTTCAGTGCGTCATCGAGCCCCCGTTTTAGCCCCGCCCAAAAAATCCGGAACACAGCAATGGTGAAAAACTGTTTAACGGTCTAACTCCACAATTCAGTACTTCACAGTTTACAGTCTTTGTAATATGTTTTAGCAATACATTTCTAACATTTATAATGTGTTTAGAATTTTTTTTTAGAATTGCCTTTACAGGGACTTTAACTGAGTCAGTATATTCTGGGCGAGCTGAATTGATCTTATACCCAGTTTTTCAGCTAAAGCGCCAGCAGATATCCATCCTTCCTCAGATAAAAATTGTCCAACTTTTAATAACTTTGCAGACTTTAGATTATTTCTTAGAGATATTGACTTTAGAATATTCAAGTCCAATGCAGGATTGAAAATAATCAATTCTTCTTTCAGCCACATTCTCTGCACACCATTTTGTTCTTGGGATACTCTGCAAACTGTCCAAGATGTTAAAATTAACCTGTAGAAAACTGTTAATCCAGACAGGTCTATCTTGTTGATGTCCATTAGGAATAAATGGCGGTCTAGTCCCATATTACCTGTTCTCCTCAGTAGGGTACAGGCGACTTCAGCCCAGCTCACATCTTCCCCATACAGGAATTTCTTCAACGTCTGGAGTCTGAAGGCTTTTACGCTTGATCTTATGTCTACTAGTCCTTGTCCTCCTTCTTGCAGAGGTAGATACAGCACCGATGCCTTCAACCAGTGTTGTCCTGACCAGAAGAAATCTACCAGGCACTTTTGTAATCTTCTCACTATATCTTCTGGAGGTTCCAGAATCCTCATTCTGTGCCACAAAGATGCTGCAGCCAAATTGTTACAGACAAGCACTCTTCCCCTGTAGGACAGCTGGGGCAGCACCCATTTCCAGTGAGACAACATTGCACACACTTTTTCCACTAAACCCTCACAATTTATTTCTCTAAATTCACTTTTGCCCCAATTGACTTTAGCTGAACATGCTTTTTTATAACACTCTAATGCCTTTTCTAACAATTTGACATCATTTTGATCTCTAATTAGAACAGTAACATCATCTACATAAGCAGAAAGTTTGATAGGTTGCTGAAAAAATGATGCATTGACATTCAACACTTTTAACTCTCTTCTCAGTCTGCACAACAGAGGCTCAATTGCTATACTATAAAGAAGGCCAGACAGAGGACAACCTTGCCTAATTCCCCTCTAAAAAAACATATGTGGTGTTCAGGTATAGGCTTCACCAGGCCTTCCTGAATATGAGCTCCCACATACTGTGGTGGAATATGAGCTCCCACATACTGTGGTAATCAGGTCATAGGCCTCACTAGGCCTTCCTGAGTATGAGCTCCCACATACTGTGGTTGAATATGAGCTCCCACATACTGTGGTTGAATATGAGCTCCCACATGCTATGGTTGAATATGAGCTCCCACATGCTGTGGTTGAATATGAGCTCCCACATTCTGTGGTTATCCTGTCAGAGGCCTCACTAGGCCTTCCTGAGTATGAGCTCCCACATACTGTGGTCGAGTATGAACTCCCACTTACTGTGGTTATCAGGTTATAGGCCTCACCAGGCCTTCCTGAATATGAGCTCCCACATACTGTGATTATCAGGTCAGAGGCCTCACTAGACCTTCCTGAAGGTGAGCTCTCACATATTGTGGCTTATTACCAGGTGATAGGCCTTCCTGAATATGAGCTCCCACATACGGTGGTTGAGTATGAGCTCCCACATACTGTGGTCGAGTATGAACTCCCACTTACTGTGGTTATCAGGTTATAGGCCTCACCAGGCCTTCCTGAATATGAGCTCCCACATACTGTGGTTATCAGGTCAGAGGCCTCACTAGACCTTCCTGAAGGTGAGCTCTCACATATTGTGGCTTATTACCAGGTGATAGGCCTTCCTGAATATGAGCTCCCACATACGGTGGTTGAGTATGAGCTCCCACATATTGTGGTCGCCAGGTTATAGGCCTCACCAGGCCTTCCTGGTTATGAGCCTCCACATGTCAGGTTACAGGCCTCACTGGCCTTCCTGAATGTGAGCTCCCACATACTGTGGTCATCAGGTTACAGGCCTCATCCGGCCTTCCTGGTTATGAGCTCCCACATACTGTGGTCGCCAGGTTACAGGCCCCATCCGGCCTTCCTGGTTATGAGCTCCCACATACTGGGGTATCAGGTTACAAGCCTTTTTAGGCCTTCCTGAATATGAGCTCCCACACACGGTGGTCGCCAGGTTACAGGCCTTGCCAGGCCTTCCTGGTTATGAGCTCCCACATACTGTGGTCGCCAGGTTACAGGCCTCACCGGCCTTCCTGGTGATGGGCTTCTACATGTCAGGTTACAGGCCTTACCCGGCCTTCCTGAATGTGAGCTCCCACATACTGTGGCCGCCAGGTTACAGGCCTCACCCGGCCTTCCTGAGGATGAGCTCCCACACACCGTGGTCGCAGGTCTTCCTAGTTATGAGCTTCCTCATGTCAGGTTACAGGCCTCATAGGCCTTCCTGAGTATGAGCTCCCACATACTGTGGTCACCAGGTTTCAGGCCTCATAGGCCTCCTTGAGTATGAGCTCCCACATGCTGTGGTCGCCAGGTTTCAGGCGTCTCCGCCTTCCTGAGTGTTAAGCTCCCACATTCAGTGGTCACCAGGCTTCAGGCCTCCTAGGCCTTCCTGGTTATGAGTTTTCACATGTCATGTTACAGGCCTCACCAGGCCTTCCTGAATGTGAACTCCCACTCACTGTAGTCGCTAGGGTATAGGCCTCACTGGTTGTGAGCTTCCACATGTCAGGATGCAGGCCTCATCAGGCCTTCCTGAATGTGAGCTCCTACGCATTGACTATCAGGTTACAGGCCTCGTCTGGCCTTCCTGATCATGGGTTCCCACATGCTGTGGTTGACAGGTTACAGGCCTCACCGGCCTTCCTGGATACGAGCTCCCACATTCTGTGGTCGTCAGGTCACAGGCCTCAGTACCTTACTTATGGTAAGTCACATGACTGAACGTCTTATGTACTTTCTAAAATCCATTTTTTATGAGAAGGGTCATGCGCTGTATGCTTCGGTCCCTTCCTATGTGGCTCAGACCCCGGCCTTTCACCTCGGGTCCCACTTTAGATGCGTCCTGTTGTTGAAGTATGCTACGACAGACGCCTTTCTCTAGCTAACTTCCACATTCTGATGGGCTCCCACACACTGTGGTCACCCGGTTACAGGCCTCACCGGCCTTCCCGAGTACGAGCTCCCACACGCTGTGGTCGCCAGGTTAGAGGCCTCACCAGGCCTTCCTGGATTCGGAATGGCTAAGTACTTTATAAAATCCATATTTATGGCCCTTCTGAAAGTAGCCCCCACATGGTGTGGTTGTCAGGTTACAGGCTTTATCAGGCCTTCCTGATATGAGCTCCCACCTACTGTGGTCGCCAGGTTTCAGGCCCCACCAGGCCTTCCTGGATTCGGAATGGCTAAGCACACGCACTTTCGTGTCGTGTACTTTCTAAAATTCATATTTATGGTACGGGTTATGCGCTGGCCGCTTCATTCCCTTTTTTACGTGGCTCAGACTCCGGTTCTTCACCTTGGGTCCCACTCTAGATGCGTCTTCTGTCGCAATGTTTTACGACAGGCGCTTCCCTTTCAAGCTATCTCCCACATTCTTGGGTTACAGGCCTCATTAGGCCTTTCTAAAGGTAGCCCCACATTGTGTGGCTGTCAGGTTACAGGCCTCTCCGGCCTTCCTGAATACGAGCTCCCACTTACTGTGGTCGCCAGGTTTCAGGCCTCACAGGCCTTCCTGAGTATGAGCTTCCACTTACTGTGGTCGCCAGGTTATAGGCCTCATCAGGCCTTCCTGGATTCGGAATGGTTAAGCACATGCACTTTTGTTCCATGTACTTTCTAAAATCCATATTTATGGTAAGGGTTATGCGCTGTACCCTTAATTCACTTTTTTACGTGGCTCAGACTTCGGTTCTTAGGTCCCACTCTAGATGCATCTTGATGTCGCAATGTATTACGACAGATGCCTCCCTCTTGAGCTATCTCCCACATTCTGTGGTTATCAGGCTACAGGCTTCATTATGCCTTTCTAGGGCCTTTCTGAAAGTAAGCTCACACAGGTTGTGGTCCCCAGGTTACAGGCCTCACCGGCCTTCCTGATATGAGCTCCCACATGCGGTGGTCCCCAGGTTAGAGGCCTCACCGGCCTTCCTGAGTATGAGCTCCCACATGTTGTGGTTGAATATGAGCTCCCCCATGTTGTGGTTATCAGGTTAGAGGCCCTACCAGGCCTTCCTGAAGGTGAGCTCCCTTTAGGCCCTCACAGGCCTCCTCAGCGTTTTGAAACACAAACACTGGGTAGATCCATGGATTGAGTAGAAAAACTCCCCTCGATGGCAAGGGTTGTAAAGCACTATGCTGAGTCATACTTTCCAGGATATCCCGTCTCTGAGATCCGGGCCGAGTGGTTTACTGCCTGCTTCGCAGTCCCTCGGGTTGGATGCCTTTTATTTAAGGCAAGTGTCCAGAGGCTCTGTCTTCAGACAGACAGGAAGTGGCCAGACTGTAGTGTCTTATGTAGTGACACCAGGTCAGGCCTGCCTGGTGGCATTTCAGGTGGCACGTTCCCCTGAATAGTGACTGGCTGGGGTTCCCTCGGGTTCCCTAGCCACATTCCTAAAAGGGACCTCTTCTAAGAAGTTGAAGTTGTGGTCCTAGGCCCTTGAGCAGGCCCAGGTAGACCTTCCACTACACTATGTTTTTGGAGGTTTTCTGTGGTATCATATAGCTTGGGCTATGACCGTAGGGAGTGCTGTCACTGACAGCCCAGTGTGACCTGAGGGGGTTCTAGCATTCTCTGAATTGCTGATTTTGACAGTTGTCGCTGCCTTTGGGCATGCACTCCCCTCAGCATGGCAGAGTGGGTATTTCGTTCCCCAAAGCGTCTATGACATAGTGTCGAGTTCCCTTCAAAAGGGAACGTCTCAGGTTACGACTGTAACCTATGTTCCCTGAGAACAGGGAACGAGACACTACGTCTCCCTGCCATGCCTCGGGGCCTGCCTACCAACAGTCCCTTCAGACGATAGGATGTTGTCATGTGTGCAAGGCTCCCCTTTATACATCCAGGTTGCGCGTTAATCAATCAATCAAGCTGATGATTCATGGGCTGCCGCCGGTCAACATGATTGCCGTGAGTTGATATTTGATTTCAGACACCTGTCAAGCCTAAGGCATTCCCCAAAGCGTCTATGACGTAGTGTCTCGTTCCCTGTTCTCAGGGAACATAGGTTACAGTCGTAACCTGAGACATTTTTCTTGCCCAGTTTTACGCTCCAAATTAAAGAAGAAAGTTGTAGGACCATCCAAATCTCTAATTGCAGTGAACCTACTCCTCACAAGCGCTCGTTTTGCCTTTTCATTTAGAACTGAGCTCAGTTGATTTTTTTTGTTCCTTTCCCACAATTCTTTTAAAGTTGTAGGTTCACTTTCAATCATGTCTTTTTCAGTCTCCATAACTTCTTTTTCTAGCCAATCTATTGTATTTTTTACAACCAACGAGGCATGAGAAGTATATTGCTGACAAAAATGTATTATATGCACCTTTCCAACTTCCCACCACTGAGTAATATCTTCATAATAATTATTCTCCCTTTTCCAGGTCTCCCAAAAACCATTAAAATATTCACAGAAATTTTTATCTTCTAATAATTTGATATTAAAATGCCAGTAGCAGCTTTTACGATTTGTTCTTTCTAATGTGCATTCTACTGTGATAAGTTTATGATCAGAAATCAATGTTGGTTTTATAGCAGTTTTTAAAATTCTATTTCTCATATTTTGTGATACATAAATCCTATCTAACCTGCAGCAAAAACTCTATTATTGGTGACTTTCACCCATGTGTACTGCCGAGTTGTAGGGTTGTATTCTCTCCACACATCTGAGAAATGCAAACTTTAAATTATACTGTCTAAAGAGAAAGATGATTGTGCATGATGATCTTCCCCATTTCTGTCTAGAGTAAAAATTAAAGTACAATTCCAAACACCACCCATCACAATAAAATCATCATCTTGCTGCTGTTTTAGAAAGAGTTCTAATTTTTTAAAAAGCTGTACTCTATCTGCTCTTATATTTGGTGCATAAATATTAAGAAACAGAAAATGGAGATAACTAATTTCAGCCCTTACAATTAAACATCTTCCTGGTTGTAACTCTTTTTTTTTTTAAATTATTTTTGCTTTTATCCCAGGGGAAAATAACACTGCCACTCCAGCACTTAAACTAGTACCATGACTAAGAGCTTTCTCTCCTTTCCACCATAAATCCCAGTCGACTTCATTACTTTGGTCACTGTGAGTTTCTTGTAAAAATACAACACTTAAATGTTTTATAAGAATTAATTCTGATAATACATTATTTTTCCTCCCATCCCTCATTCCATTCACATTTAGGGATCCCACCCGCATGCCCTTCATGAGGAAAATAGAGAGAAAAAGAAAACAGGAAAGGTGAAAGAGAGCTTTGTTAAACAACATGATTTCTTATGTCTTTCCCCTCGTTAGTCCTCCCTTTCCTTTCTTTTTACCTTGTCTTACCGAGGTTATATGTTTTTTGAGGCGAAACCTCTTTTGCTGTGAGAGCTCCTCATAACTGCTCACTTTCCTAGCCCTCATCACGGAAGCAACAAATTTATCAATATCTATATATCTATATTAGGGAAAAAATTCACCTTCCACAAGTTACGTTCACCTTCCACAAGTTACGTTCAAAGACACCTTCCACAAGTTACGTTCAGGCGAATTCAAAAACATATAAACCTGTCTTCTAAAGCAGTGGTTCTCAAAGTGGGGTCCGCGGACCCCTAGGGGACCCCTGCCTGGGGGTCCGTGGAGAGTTTGCTGTAAAATATTTACATACCTGGAGAAAGTGCAGGGCCCATCGTCATTCATTACTCCCGCTTGTGTAACGTTAGACCAATTTCTACTCCTGATTTTCCTTTGGTTGCGTCAAGAAAAGAGTTGATTTGCTCAACAATATACAAGTCTCTTTCATCCATCTTATCCGACCACTCCTCACTGTCTTTCATTCCATCATCAGTACACTGAGACAAGTTATCCAACTCATCATCCATTTTTTCCTCTGAGCCTCCTACCTGTGATTCATCATTAACCTCACATACATTTTAAACACTATGTTCCTCATTGTCATCAATAACATCAGTAGTTTCATTCTCAGTTCTATCTGGAGCAGCACTGCATCCAGATTGCACATTTTCGTTATTAACATTATTCT
This sequence comes from Vimba vimba, assembly GCA_022828995.1. Classification (NCBI taxonomy): domain Eukaryota; kingdom Metazoa; phylum Chordata; class Actinopteri; order Cypriniformes; family Leuciscidae; genus Vimba; species Vimba vimba. The sequence goes on from CM040819.1 coordinate 23,025,088, forward strand.
CAGTCACCTCATTCTGCCCATACACCTCTTCTGTTACCCCTCCATCTTTCTCCTCATTTCCCTGGCTATCATTCCTTTGATGATCAGCTTTTCTTTTCGTCTTGAGCCGCGGGTAATTGCTGTTCATTTTTTTTCGGGCATACGCCGCGTTTGTGCCCAATTTCTCCGCATTCAAAACATTTCCAGTTCTCCGCGCTTGCATAAACCATGTATGAATTCTCTCCATGGTTTACACGAAAAGACACCTTCCACAAGTTACGTTCAGGCGAATTCAAAAACATATAAACCTGTCTTCTAAAGCAGTGGTTCTCAAAGTGGGGTCCGCGGACCCCTAGGGGACCCCTGCCTGGGGGTCCGTGGAGAGTTTGCTATAAAATATTTACATACCTGGAGAAAGTGCAGGGCCCATCGTCATTCATTACTCCCGCGTGTGTAACGTTAGACCAATGAACATTCGGCTTTTACATTATGTCAATCTACCAAAACATTTCCCTCCGGCTTTAACTTCACGTCCCACAGCTAATGAATGAATAAATGAAAGCCAATTAAACAGGCGCATTGTGTTCAGCACTCCCCCGCTTTAACTTTGGGCCAATAGAAACTCTGTTGTTACATTACGTCAATCTGTCAAAGTCATTATTTCGACATAATATCTCACAATTTCGACATAATAAGGGGACATTCTAATCTGCATTAAGCCACATTAAGCATTCTTATAATGGTTTTCTATGGGAGGAAAATGCTTAACGTGTAATTAAACGTTGCGTTCATATTCTGGGCTCATCTAATTTACATAGCATAGCCTACTTTGTTATGATTTTAGTATCATAATGATTAATAAATGCACACACAATTATCCGTGAACTTGATTTGAACAAATGCCTTTCAACTTGTTTGTGCAAAATTCAGAAATAAATGAATGTGCAGCAATTTGTAGAGAGTCTGTAGGCCTACTATACTGTTGTAGCCATTAAATGAGCGCATTTAGTTTCATATTTGTTAAAATATTATGATGTTATTTTGTTTCCATTTATGTTGATTTATGAAAAGTGAACAGCATGAGTAAGATAGCTATGCAATATATCGAGAGACGGGAGTGGGTCAGACATGATTTTGACCACTTCATTAAGTTTTGTTTCGTAGAAAGCCTTTCTTTAAAGTGAATTTCGTTTTGTATAAATTGTATCTTAATTTTAATAAATTTTTCATCAACCAATTGCCTGGATTTAATGAATAAGAAGTAAATATAACAGACAATAATCATGGAGGCGCCCGCGCGGTCACTTGCATTGCACGTTAACTGGAGCGCATCTCATCCTAACTTAACGAAACTCAGTGTATGCCTCACAGACATGAGAAATACATAAAATACACAAAGCTTGAAATGTCTTTAAACGAAATAATTCAAAATGAAAAGAAAGAGGCTACTCTCTGATCTAGCACCCCCTCAGCACATGCGTTAACGATTTTGCCGGGGCTTCAGCCCCGAATGTTTTGAGTGTAGCCCTGAATGTTTTTTGAAAAGTTGACTGACAAAAATGAAACTGGACAATAGCCTATGTAAACCCACGAAATCATAAGTTGCCTTATTTCATTGTGCCTTGGCTTTGCTGCTGTCTCTGACTGACTAGTGATTGTTGAAATCTGTCTCTGCAGACGCACCACGTGAGTGATTTCAGCCTAGAATATCTCCAGGATTTGCACAACAGCAAACAATTTCACAGCAATTAAAAAAAGAAAAAAAAAAAGAATAAATAACGCAGTCAGCACCGCCGCACATTCCTCTGTCAGACCAGATGTTGTCAGGGTATATGTCAGTAAAACTTTCCTGTCGTATCAGCCGTGTGCTCGCAGCGCGCACTCTTCAATATCAAGTGCAAATGCAGCGCGCCCTGTATCACGCAAAAGAAACTACTACGAGCATGTAGGCTACATTGTGTTCTGTCGTCAATTAAGTATTGAAATAACCAAAAGGGAGATTAAAACTGCGTAATTTTTCATTATTAATATTCTAACATTTTATCAATATTGCAAAGCCATCAAAACTGATTTTGTGACCAAAAATGTGAAAAATACATCTAGCCTAAATGATCGTTCTTGACATTCTTTTAACTATAAGCCACCCATTTTATCTAGATCTGTAATATTATTTCCTTTGAATAATGAGCTTGTCTTTGTTTTAAATTATAGCCGAATGTATTTTTATTGTGTGTGAACTTGCTGCACAGTCGTGTGATTTAGTCAGCTTGATTAACATTATTACAATGTATTCCTATTTAACACAGATGTTCTTTGCTAATTACAGAAACTATAAGCAAAATATAAGTATAAATATATGCAAAATAATTCTTAAAAGATTGATCCTTAAAACGCGGACGGAATCACGGAATTTACACATGAAAACGGAATTCTCTTATACGCACGGAATTTGCATATATTTTGTTGACATATTAAATAAACAATTTTTTTTTACTTCCTTCTCATTTTTTCAGTTTAAAACAACAAACGTAGAAAGGTCTCTACCTAAACCCAGAGCCATATAGAGAGACATCTGTCAATACAGTTAATATACAGGGATGCGCGCTTTTCAGTATGCGCGCAAGCGTGAACCACTAGTGTTTCTTGCTGCGTATATTTACTGTCTCTGTGACCTGATTGGAGGTAACTAGCTCGTCAAGGGGCCGTTCACATGTCGTGTCTTTTGCGCGCTCAAGTTCGTTATTTCAAATGTAGGCGCGCGGCAAGCGCGCTCATAATTGAAGCGACGCGCTCATTTTTTTCAGGCGCAGCGAGATGAAAACACCTCAACTTTTCAGAATGCCGCAAGCGCACCGCAGTTCATGAGACAAGAACCAACATATCATCTTCACCCTTTCCGTAACAACATTGAAAGCTCAGTCAACATAAAGGATGGGGGTACACCACTACGGGTGTTTTTCTCTTCTCCATAAATAAATCTTGTAGCAGAGCTACAGCAAGCGTTTTTCGGTGGTGGAAATCTATTAGCTACTAAAACTTCTTTGTCGTTGTGGAGAGCGCAGTGCATGGTTGCATAGCAACGACAGACGCCACGGGGAATTCGGTCCGAATTTTACTTTTAATAATAAAAGATAAGCTAATATGCATTGTATTTGTAAATGTCAGTATCATTGTAAATGTTTATCTTTTTTGACTCATTCTTTTTATAAAAATGATTTAAAGTCTTAAATATGTGAGGTTTATCTTTTTATAAAACATTCTTTGTGAAAAATGATTTAAAAGCTAATTTAATCTTTAATTTAATACTCATCAATCCTACCTTGTAACTGTTATTTTTGGGCAGAGATCTGTTGAAGGTTTGGCTGAATTTTGAAGAATTTTGAACGTGCTTTGCTGAATATATTAACAGTTTAAACAAAAAAGCTGAATTGTGAGTTTGTGTAAGTAAATTTTTAAAGGTCAATACTGCTTAGAAGTGAAAAGAAAACAAGAAAAATCCGAAAAATCCGAAAGGGCTAAAAAAAAAAAAAAAAAACGGAATTCGAAAAAAATAAATAAAACGGAATTTGAGAAAAAATAAAACGGATTTCATAGGGCCCTACTATTGTTATCCAATTTTTTTTGGCCTTCAAACACCTTAAAATGCACATATGTAGGTCCGAGAAATCCAAATTTTCTCGGGGGAGCATGCCCCCGAACCCCCCTACCTCACATTTGAATGCGCATGTCTGTGGGATAATGTGGGCTGGTGTGGCTGCCCCCTGTATACCTACAATATACATTATTCTCTGTATCGAATCATGTTATCTTGTAACCCACCCCCAGCCCCTAATGTTTCGGGCTCAGCCCCTGATGTTTTTAAAACCTAGAAACGCCCCTGCCCCTTTCCCATCTTTCTCTCTCTCTCTCTCTCTCTCTCTCTCACACACACACACACACACATGATTTAGCTATTACATTTGTGTTGCAGTTATGAGGGGGTCCTTGAAATTCTTTCTGCCCTATGAGGGGTCCCTATCTCCAGATAGTTTGAGAACCCCTGTTCTAAAGAAAGCACGTTTTAGTGCAGAGTTTTTACAGCCCAGTGAAATAAGTTTCACAGGGCTTGCAATTTTTCAGAATCTCTGCAATTCCTTCATGATCACATCATTAGAGATAAACGTCGGAATGTTTGAGATTATTATTTTCGTCGCCGGGGCAGATAGCGGGGTTACTGTGACAAAAGTGCCTTTTACCCATACTCCGCTCACGGTCAATTTATTAATCAGCATTTCCGTTTTTAGAAACACAACCACAGCTTTGTTCATACATGAAGCCGAGATGATATTCTCAAACCCTACCTGCTCTCCAACGACTAGGAGCAGTTCCTCCACTGTCACCCCAGGTTCTGGTACACACCTGCACCCGTTCCGAAACGAAAGGCCTTGTGTTCCTTGACTAGGCGTATCCATATTGGCGTCTTAAACTTGATCAAACAACTTTTTTTCATTTATTTTTTTATTTTATTTTTTATTTTTTACTACCGAGGGGAAAAAATGTAATTAAGAAACCATTTGTATTAAATAGAGAAACCACTTTTTCCGTACTCACTCTGAGAATGCTAACGCTCAGCTCTCACACGCACACTCCCAACACGCAGACCGGAAGAGAGACAGAGAGAGAGAGAGAGAGAGAGAGAGAGAGAGAGAGAGAGAGAGAGAGAGAGAGAGAGAGAGAGAGGCTACATTTACACGTGGCCGGCTATTTTCATAAACAGACATTTCACTCTCTCCGTTTTCAAAAATAACATTGTGCACACCTGTCAGTTTTCAGAAAAGTGTTTGTTTACATGAACCCATGTATATATGCCATCAAGAGCATGCCAAACCTGTAGGTGGCAGTGTAACGAGAAGCTCTAGCCCACGTTAGCTAATCAGAATCCCGAAACTTCCTCTTTCTGGTCGCACTTTTGAAGCAGTTCTGTCGCATACTGTGACGTCAGCTGCCTAAAACTCAGTTTTTCTCAGTTTACATGCAAATGTGCAAACGAAGTTTTCCAAAATCTCCACTCTGGCCGGAGTTTTTGGAAAGAATCGTTTTCAGAGGCGAATTCTACGTTTGCATATAAACGAAGGGCACAAACGAAGGGAAATGTCCAGTGGCGTTTTCTTGCGGAGGCCAAGGGAAGCCAGACTTCCTCACTTTTTCAGAATATAATCGTCATTTAATTAACACTTTTGTTTTCACAGTTTACGGAATCCTTCTGTCATCTCCTCATCGTCTCTCTTCATTCATTACTGAGCGTTTTATGACGTGTAAAACAGCGCCCCTATAAAAGTGACATGGTGAATGAGCGTTGAAAACATGGTACTGCACCCTGTGTCTGTGAGGAGGCCAGGCTTAGTTGGCATCCCTTGATAGAAAAAAAAAAGAATGATTAACCAATCAGGTGACGCTATTGTCACGACACTGCTCCCCTGTGATTGGTCAGGACAGTGTCAAGGGAAGCCATGAACTTGTTGGCATCAGGCCAATCACATCACGTTATCATCGTCAATGAATGAATGAATGAAATAGCGGAAGATTTGTGGATTTGTGTTGACATCTTGTTTAGCTAGTCAAAAAAAAAAAAAAGGTTATCTTCTTGTTGCTTACCGTCCGTTTCCTATCTATCTGCGAATGGTTTAATGAAAAGACCATTAGATGTTTAAGAGGACTGACTGTGTGTGTGTGTGTGTGTGTGTGTGTGTGTGTGTGTGTGTGTGTGTGTGTGTGTGTGTGTGTGTGTGTGTGTGTGTGTGTGTGTGAGAGAGAGAGAGCGAGAGAGAGAGAGCGCGTCTGGTCTGAACTGCCCATTTAGCGATGTGTTATTTTTTTTAATGTGATTATAGTTCTTCTTACTGTTTCTTGCATGCTTTGATTAAGCAGCATGTGAGTGCACTTTGTTGTTTATTGTTGTGATTGTTTGTGAATAACCGCTATTGTATATCCGGTAACACTTTAGAATACTGTATCTTACTTACTGCATAACTAATAAGGAATTATTGAGGAACTTATAGATAATTATTTATTAACACTTAAGTCACTACTGTTAACTACTAAGGAAGATGTATTAACTAATTAGTATGTAATAAAATTGTATGATTGTGTTTAGTTAATCAATAACTAATGAATTATGTCATAACTCTTGAAGAACTATTATTAATTATCTATTAATTAATGTGCAAGAAAAATAACTAAGAAGTAACTACTAATGAACAGTCATACACAGTGGTTACTACAATAAACCGTTTTATTTTAGCAGTGGAGTGGTGGATGAAGTAAACAAATCAAGTACTTGGGTAAAAGTACAGATAACCCAATAAAATATTACTCCAGTAAAATGATAAACTATTGGCCTATTCATTTTCAAAATTACCTTAGTAAAAGTACAAAGGTAATTACTTGAAAAGTAAAAAGCACTGATCAATGTTTTTTATTTTATTTTCTAGCCAGTTTTAGTCATTCTTCAGCACTAATAAGAAAGATAAGTGCAGACATTTACTAGGCTATATATTGATCTGCAAATAAGCAAACTTTTTATTTAATTAGCAAAATGTATCATAATGTATGATAACTTATCTATTGTACAAAGGTTTAGATAATACCGTTAATAATGTGTTTTTTACAGTAAGTTTGATTTGAGTCAGAAGTATGTGGTAATTCTGTATTAATTACTAATGAGTTCCCTATATTCTCACTTTAGAATACTGTTCCAGGTTCCAAGTAATTTCTGAAGAATTATCTAATAATTATTTGTTAATTACCAATTAATTTCCTTATATGTTCACTTTAGAATACTGTTTCAGGTTATAAGTAGCCTAATTCCTGGATAATTATTTGATAATTATTTATTAATTACTAATGAGTTCCCTATATTCTCACTTTAGAATACTGTTCCAGGTTCTAAGTAATACCTGCAGAATTATTTGATAATTATTTATGAATTACTAATAAGTTCCCTATATTTTCAGTTTCCCTCAGTCATTGCCTCAAACATGAATTTACTCAATGGCATTCTATGCTGAGGAAAACAGACACACACAGTACTGTATATAAAATATAAAAACTAATCTGAGGTTAGTTTTGTATGACTGTTCACTAGTAGTTACTTCTTAGTTATTTTTCTTGAACCTTAATTAGTAGATAATTAGTAGTAGTTCTTCAAGAGTTATGACAGAATTCATTATTTATTGATTAACTAACTGTTACTTAACACAATCATAAAAATATATTACATACTGATTAGTTAACACATCTTCCTTAGTAGTTAACAGTAGTGAAGAAGTAGTTAATGAATAATTACCTATTAGTTCTTCAATAATTACTTATTAGTTATGCAGTAAGTAAGATACAGTATTCTAAAGTGTTACCGTATATCCTTACATGAACGTCACACCGATTTAAGGGTGTATTAAATGAAAAAGGTTATCTTCTTGTTGCTTACCGTTGGCGTTTCCTATCTGCGAATGTTTTAATAAAAAACACCATGAAAGATGTTTAAGAGGAGTGTGTGTGTGTGTGTGTGTGTGTGTGTGTGTGTGTGTGTGTGTGTGTGTGTGTGTGTGGGTGAGAGAGAGAGAGAGAGAGAGAGAGAGAGAGAGAGAGAGAGAGAGAGAGAGAGAGAGAGAGAGAGAGAGAGAGAGAGAGAGAGAGAGAGAGAGAGAGAGAGAGAGAGAGAGAGCGTCCGTGCTCAAAAGTGTTGGATTGTAACAAGCGCGTAAGTCCCGGTAAGATGATGCTGGGCGCTCTAATAGTTCATCCAAATAGCAACATATAAATGGTAACGTATGATTTTCTGCCCCCACCCCTTAAAACACACAGCTTAGAGGTTGTGTCTTAATTGGCTTCCTCAGAAATTTTCCCCACGCCACGCCACTGGAAATGTCTCCGTTTTTCAAAATAACCATGTACGTGTAAACAGAGAGAGAGAGAGAGCGCAAACCCAGCTCATGACAGTTTTTAGTGAGTTTTAGGTTAGGAGGAGAAGAGGGGGAGCAGGGGGAGATGATGAGACTGTAAAAGTGAAGTGTGAGCTGCACTTTGTGGTGTGTCTCGGATGTTGCTGTTACATATGCAAGAGAGAGTTCAAATGTTAATTCTCAGGAGAGTCTTTTGTTTTCTCAAGGGGTAGCCCAGACTTCTGGCATCCACCTTACAGTATCAATGGCACTAGGCCTAATGTACTCCATCTGTCTCAAGAATGTGAACCTCAAATCAAGTTTCCCCAAAACTGTGGTTTCTTCAAAAGTTGTCTGCCTGTGGTGAATTTTATGAGAAATAAACATAAAAGGAAAATATCTCAATCCAGGACAGTCTCATAAGGGAAATATCACTCTTTTATCCTTCACCTCATTGCTCTTTTGACATTCTCACCTCAGTTTGGAGGATTCCATCAAAGCTTTGATAGTTCTCTGATATGATTTTGCATGATGCAAAACACAGACATTTAACTGCAATGTTTTATTATATTTATATGATATAGTGTAATTCAATAATATAGATATTTTTGAGTGAGAACCAATGCCATTTGACATGACGTCAAATCTGAAGTAGCATAAATCATGCTTAGGTAAATCATACTTATGACAAAAATGTAATAGACATAGAAAACTCAAAATTATGATAAACTAAGTAATTGATATGAGATAAGAAGTCAAAATAATTGACTTCTTAAATGATGACTTGTCATCATTAGACACATTTATGAGATACTGTTTTTTTTTTTCATAATTATGAGATGATGACATTTTGTCATAATAATGACTTTATCTTAGAATTTTAGACTCTTTACCTTATCATTTCAACTTTTTATCCCAAAATTGACTTATCTCATACTTTTGACTTTTTATGTCATAATTATGATTTACCAGTTTTTTTTTTTGTTTTTGTTTTTTCTGATGTAGTGGAAATGGGCTTCCATACATAATGTTTCCTGTCGAAGCATCATGTTAAAATGAGTACAATACTGAAGTGTTATGCCAGAGAATGTGATTATCAGTGATAATGGACTTATGAACCTGCATATTCCTCACACAAAACTATTGTATTAATTCATAAGACTTAAAATATAGTCCATGAGTTTTGGTCTGCAAATGAGGTTACAGAAAATAATCTAAAGTTAACTCTCCTCATGTTCGCTAATGATTAGCGTTGTGTTGTGGCCCTTGTCTATTAAGATGGAGACTGACTTGCTTAAAAGACAAACTGCCTAATTTTGGGGCTTTCCTGTAGCTCAAACAGTAGAGTGTTGGTGCTTGCAACGCTAAGGTCATGGGTTTGATTCCCAGGGAAAGCAAGAATTGATAAGAATGTAAATGTGTACCTTGAAATACAATGTAAGTCGCTTTGGATAAAAAGCATCTGCCAAATGCATAATTGTTCATTGTTCTTTCTAGCACTACACTGGAGAAATTAGTCATCCATTTACGTAAAGAGAGACTGAGCATCAGTAAGAAATTCTCATCTCTGAAAAAGTTGATGATGTGGTATTGATAGGAGGGAAAACAGAGGAAAAAGTTTTTCCGTGCTTTATTCATTACTCAGGCAGGGCGGCACAGATGAGTGTTCCTCTCCACTTAACTGTTCAGCATATATATTGGCTCAGAAGATTTCATATTCATCTATTAAGGTCTTGCCACTGAGGGAGCAAAGGCAATCAGCTGAATTCGATGCAGAGGTATTTACCTGAATCTTAATTTGTGTTTAGAGAAGGGGAAGTGCAGAAGATGGAGGAAAGAGTGAGTTTTTTGGAGCGGGAAAATAGGTGTGTAGAATTATTATTCTTCAAAAGTAAAATAAAAAATATATATTTCTTTATTCATCTGTTTGCATACATTTCATTTGTGGATACACATGATGCTACATTCCCTTACCATACCCCAGGTCTCTTCCCTTCACACTCCTCCTCTTTGAATGGCTACCTTGTCACAGCTTGGATCGATATGCCACAGTAATGACTGCTTAGAAGGGCCCACGCATGAATGACAGACAGGGGGCAGGGAGAGTGATGGAATGCTGGAGCTGGCTTAATTAACTTCCAGTTGAGTCAAGAATATTCAGGCCCACTCACTCCTCCTTTCTTGCCTCTGATAAACAATAAGCGTGGTTTAAGGTTAGGGATTTGGTTGCCTAAATCTGAATACCTTCACGGATAATGGCTTCAAAACAAATAACGAATTCTACCGAATAATAGGAAAAATATTCCTCAGACACTCCTCATGTTTGCTGTATAACTCTTTCCAGGCCATTATTGGATTTTTCCATCATTTATGAGACAACGCTTCCCTGCCATTGACGGATTTTTCCAGCTTTCTGTGTTTTCACTGTTATGTGGTAGGGGCCACTATTAGGCATCTTCTGAAAGAGTACAGAATCTCCAGATCAAAACACAGGCGAAAAGAAGCAGAAACAATCAATAGCGTAAGCAGATTCATATGTAAAATAACGCAATCATCAACATTAAATAGCATATCAATCAAAACTGTCAAACATTACCGAATGAAATGTCGACCCAGGACAAGGTATAGGACTGTGCAAGTTTTATGGGTGTTGATGGACTCGATCTACTCCATCTATGTTTTGATCATCATTCAGAAACCGATCCAGAAGTAGTCTTTGACAAAAACACGGTTTTCTTTTTCTGAAACTTACCACATTCAAGTAACAAAAAAATAATGCATTAAGCTAGAATAAAACATATTTTTGATATTGTTTAACCCTCTGAGGTCTGAGCTGTTTTCTGGGCCCTGGAGGTGTTCTGACATGCTCTGACATTTCTGGTTATTTCTGTTACTTGTAACATTTTCATGGCTAAAGTCTGATTACACTGTACTCAGCACAAACTCTGCTACAATAATATATCAGCAGCATGTATGTAAAAGTTTGTAGTTTTGAGATAATGACATTTATGCGTGGTTTGTGAAAATAAATGTGTGACAAGTATTCGCTGAGTTTTGTTTCAGTTTATAGACGTGCTCAAGAAAAAAAAGTTCACCGCGACGGAGAGGCAGAACGCACACCCTGTTTATTTTCTTTATTTTACAAAAGCACAATGTTTTGATTTGATTGTAAGTGGACACATGCAAAAGTAGAAATATCACAGATTCTTTTTTTTTATTTCAATTTTTATTTCAGATTTCTTTTTTCTGTATGACCATAAATGACGTAGTAATTTAAGTTTATAGTGCTACAATGTGGAGAAAATCCAGCAAAACGCGCCCGCACGTTTGCCGACCTCAGAGGGTTAAAAGAGGCTCTATGTATATATATTTTGTGGTGCTACCACAGAAACCGAAAATTCTCGGGCCAGCAGCATGTGTCAAAATTTCAATCTTTACCGTTCTATTTCATCAGAAACGATCTGAAAACAGGGCTTTAAGTGTAAAATACCGAACTTGTCCTTTAAACATGACTAGGTCCAAAGAATCCATTATATTCCAGTTCTGTCATGACAACTCTTGGAGAGATTGACATGGTAATGTACATGGCAATGGTAATGTATTTGGTCTTGGTGGAATAGATCTGCAACACTGCTGCAGCAGCAGAGCAAGTACAGGCTTGCTACTGCTAATACATTTGCAGACATGCTGATGTAAGCATCTAGATAGAACATACTGCTGTTGCACATTTAACATACATTAAATAACCCCTGTAGCAGATCTATACAGGTGGAGCTGGGGAAGGTGGAGGGTTTCTGAAGCATGCTGCAGACTACTAACAGCAAACAATGGCAAGTATTTGAATGTTGAACAGCAAGCTCGTTGGCTGCTGATGCAACAGCGACCAATCAGCTGCACTATGTAGATAACGACATGATTGCTAATAAATTGATTTAAGGAACTATCAGCCTGCGTCATCTAAAGTTTCATGACAAAGTTTCATGTTTTTAATACGCTTCATGACGAACCATGTGCAAATTTATTAGTCAAAACCATTTGCTAAATATTTTCTCCAAAAACTGCAGTGAACCAAAGACAGTCTCAAAAACACGGTTTGAAATCACTGGTGTTTCTGACGTCACAAACTACCTTGTTACCAATCACGTCAACGTGATCGTCAACGAGTGGATCTCTTAGCTGGTGAGAGTGAGTGGAGGCGGGGCTAATTTGTATATTCATAGAACCATGTATACAAAATGAGGCAAGGGTGTTCCATTCAAGTTATTTTAAGGCATGAAGAAAACATTTTCAAGAAAAAAAAAAAGTTTAAATATATCATTTTGGTGATCAAAGATGAGTTTTAAGGGGTTACGTTTTTGACTACAGGGGGACTTTAAAGACTCGACATGGAATGTAGGGACATCTATCATGCCTGACAGCCTGAGTAACTGCAAATAACTATTTAAGCTTTTGATTTTTCTCCTGTCACTTCGGTTTTAAGTCAAAAGCTAATTTACTAACATTATTTTAGGAAAAATCAATAACAGCAATAAAAGTGAGTGGAAGAATTTCAGAGCAATTTATTGCACCTCAAGATGCACTCCATGCTGATTCCTACAGGGAAACATAGAAGGCTCAATTTGATGTATAGTGGCTTAAAGGTCCATATGTATATAGTATATGTTTTTGTTTGTTTTTTTGTTTTTTTTCTCAACCAGCTATCGTAACCAATCACAAAGTCTGTTGCTTTGACTACTCAATTTAGAATTCAATTTAGTGTTCTGAAGTTCCAATGGCTAGATTGCCAGAGTTGATAAACTCTTAGTTGAGAGCTCAATGAAGTAAGAACAGCGAGACTGATTTCTTCTCCCTTCACCCTGCTCTCCTTATTTAGGTGTTAATATATGGCATATACAACCATTAAGCAAGGACATTAAACATGCTACAAAATAAAAGTCCCTGTTGAGAAACTGGTGACATTTGGGGTAATTAAATTATTAGATGGTTACCTCTGGTTTTTCCACATTTTAAATTAATCTGAGAAAGGGGGAATTTAAACAACAACAACAACAACAACAACTGTTCACTTCTTGAAATCCACTCTAAAGCAGGGCTGAGGAATTCTGGCCCTTGAGATTCACTTTACCCAACCCTGATCAAGCTCGTCCGCCTGTAGATCTGCTAGGCGGCGTTTGAGTCCAATATTGAGTATGAGGTGCCCCTAGGGACATTATTCAGAATTACCATGCATATACATGTACTTTTCCTCTCACATACACATATGAAACCAAAATCATTCACATACTATAATGAAATGCTCACACGCATACAAGTGAAATGCTTTTACAAACACAGCTGAAACGCTCTCATACATACAACTGAAAATATTACGCTCACTTACACACACACACTCACACACACACAACTGAAACGCTCACACACACAACTGAAATGCTCTCATACATACAACTGAAATGCTCACACACATACAAGTGAAATGCTTTTACAAACACAACTGAAACGCTCTCATACATACAACTGAAAATATTATATTGCGTAATGCCCATGCGCGGTCAACACAAAAATAACGAATCACTCTTTGAGACAACTTGGTAGTCCCGAGTCATATTAAAGATTCGTTCAAAATGAATGAATCGTTCATGAACGACACATCACTACCACCTTCCGTTTCAACTGAAATGCTTTCATACTGAAATGTTTTCATACAACATACTGAAATGCTTTTTCAGTTGTGTGAGTGAGAGCGTTTCAGTTGTGTTTGTAAAAGCATTTCACTTACGTGTGTGAGCATTTCAGTTGTGTGTGTGAGAGCGTAATATTTTCAGTTGTATGTATGAGAGCGTTTCAGTTGTGTTTGTAAAAGCATTTCACTTGTATGTGTGTGAGCATTTCAGTTGTATGTATGAGAGCATTTCAGTTGTGTGTGTGTGAGCATTTCAGTTGTATGTATGAGAGCATTTCACTTGTATGTGTGTGAGCATTTCAGTTGTATGTATGAGAGCATTTCAGTTGTGTGTGTGTGTGAGCGTTTCAGTTGTGTATGTGTGTGAGCGTAATATTTTCAGTTGTATGTATAAGAGCGTTTCAGTTGTGTTTGTAAAAGCATTTCACTTGTATGTGTGTGAGCATTTCATTATAGTATGCGAATGAATTTGGTTTCATATGTGTATGTGAGAGGAAAAGTACATGTATATGCATGGTAATTCTGAATAATGTCCCTAGGGGCACCTCATAATAGTGTGCCCTTCCCTCGCTAACTTCCCTCCTTCTCGTTCACTGGGATGTACATCATTGCTTACACTGCATGAGTGCCCACTACTGGCGGAACCCTTGAAATGTGTTTAAATGGAACAAACTAAGCCCTTGATAACTTGGAATCTGCTATGGAGCTGATTTGTTATTTAGTTTATTTTGTCGCTATGAATTTGTTTCATGCACCCTGTATGTATGCTAAGGCTGTTAAAAATTTAATATTAACAAATATTTAATATATTTAAAATATTTATATTAACTATCAAATATAAAAAATACACAAAAATGTATAACAATACAATAAACTATAACTTATGGTAGTTAAGGTAGCTACAAGTATTAAATGCAGTTAAATACCAAATAACTCCAATATCATACACTTGATTGTGTGGGGTCGGGCTAAATTAAGAGCAATCTACTGTGATGTCACAATCATGGTGCATTATGGTCTATGGATCTGTCTGAAGTCTTCATGTTTAATAGTCTCACTGTCAAAATTGAGGGGTCGAGGATATGTCCAAATAAACTTCCCTCATCCACTTGACTAAGTTGAATGCACTTCAAAATGGCGGTAGGGATTCCCCCGAGGGGAAGTGGTTAGGGAAGTCTGTGAGTGTATATCTAAAAGTGGAGTTATACGCAGCCTAGTGCTGCGTTCCAGTCCAAAATTGTCATGCCCTTCACTCGCTAACTTCCCTATGTCTCGTTCACTCGGATGTACGTCATTGCTTACGTTGCACGAGTGCCCACTACTGGCGGAATCTGCAATGGGCTGAATTGGAACGTCTTAAGCCCTTGATCACTTGGAATCCACTATGGAGTTGATTTATTATTTATTGCCTAGTAATCCTGAAGAACTTGATTAGCTTGTTCAGGTGTGTTTGATTAGCGCTGCAGCTAAACTCAGGGAGTTGCCCACCCCTGCTCTAAAAGCACATGTGATGGTTATTCCATATTGACAGGTATAAGACACTACTGATGCAGCACTATTCCGTTTTCCTTTACTATGCTACACACTTAATACTCCAATATCATATTTAGCTTTCAGCCACAATACATTCAGAAATGTTAAAGGAAAATGGAAGGCTCTACCAATTCATGTCGTTCTAAATCCCTCCTTATCTCAAAATCTGAGTTGGCTGTTGAACAAAAGGAAGTGCAAATTGGAAAATGAAGATTGCTCTGGTACATGAACAGATGAACTGGCAGTAGGAAAAAATATGTGTGGACTATGGGCAGCACAGCTGATCAGTCGTTTAAAAGTCGTTGTGCATCTAGCAATGTTATTCAAAAACTAAGACAACTTCTAGATGAAACAAATACGACTTGACTGAAGCTGAAGGACAGGGGACAAGAACAGCAGAGCTGTTTGTATATTCATAGAATGTTAATGAGAAATATTGTTCACATCACTTGTCAAGACGGATAGGGGGAATGGAAATTGAATAACAGGCATTCACGTTTGTTTATTTGTTCTCAGCTGTCATAGTTTGATATAGGAGCAAATGGCTAAAGAATATGATTTTGTTTCGTGTGGGATGTTTTGGTAAGACAAGATTACACAGGACTTATGTCTCATTGAAAGGCTTTACTTCTTAAATGAGAATATGATAGGAGGGAAGATAAAGAAAGCAAGGGTTAGCATGAGTGAGTTTTCTCCCCCCTACTGCTGTCTAATTGATTCAGATTTGCTTGACATTATTGTGAACTTTTCAAAGAACAGAAGTCATCAGTTTATCTTATAACAACCACAAAAAGGAATCATTTTCAAATATTGATCATCTAAAATTAACAAGTTGTGCACTGGGATTAAAAAAAAAAAAAGTGCTATAGCCTTTAGAATTGTAAATATCAAGTTAACCACAAGCTGTAATTTAAAACACAAAAGAGAGTACGATATAATTTTAATGGGCTTATCAATTATAAGAAGGCAAGTATATTTGCATTTAAAATGGAATACATTTTTTACTAATGCAAAAATGTGTGATTATTGTGAAAGGAAACAGCTTCACATTGTTATCGTCTTCCTGGGTGCAAAGTCAAATAAATCTGAAGACACATTTTTAGAAAATACTGTGATATTTTATTAAAAATGCGGCAGAAAAACTTTATACAGGTGGCCAGCCAGAAATATCTATCACTTAAGGCAAAAACTGCAAACAATATAAGACAAACTATTATTTAGAATCCTACATTTGACCCTTGTACTGACAGTTCAAGAACCAAGGGTTAACATGTATCATGAACTGATATAATATACAAATGTAACTTTATGAACTAATTTATTCATTTTTAAATTCTTTCCTGCGCTTTCAACATCTTTGTTATAGGATGCAGAACTGAAAAATATCAGGGTTATTTTTGTATTTTTTATTTTTTGTATTTATTTATAGTAATCATAATTATTTTTATGTACACTCATTCACTTGTGTTTTAACCCAAAATATCACAAGCCTGGCACAATACTTTACATATTGCTAGCATTTTACGAATAGAAATATCTAACACATACTTCTTTACAAACATATCCAACTAATATAGATACCCAAATCCACTGCCTGTGTTATTTATTTATAGATATTTTTAATTATACAATGCTGGTCACATCTGAAGCTCAGGCAGTGATGATACAGAATAATAATGATAACCAAAAAAGAGATTTATGCAGTAAAACAAATGCATATGGGATGTGGGTAAAAGTTGCTCGATTTACATCCACCCTCCTTCATCAAACCCCCAAATGATTTAAAAAAACAAAACAAAAAAAAAAAAAACAACATTACAACCAGTCTCTGAACAGCTTAAATAGGCAAATTCACCCAGCTCTGTAATGTAATTAGATGCAGTCTTTCATTTTTAACATCTGTATGGGGTCACGGTATGGGGTTATCAAATGTAAACTAGCAGTCAAACATGCAATATTCGTCAAACATCGGGACAAAGGAACACTCAAATGACTGAAATGGATATTTAGAGGCTTTGGAATAAGAATGCTGTCCTCTCTTTTATTTCTTTTTCAGGTGTAAAGGCTGTTTAGCACAGACATGATTTCAAAAAGAAAAAGAAAAGATAATGACTGATTTATTTACACGCACCTTAACGAAAGCGTAAGCTCATTAATAGTCATATTTTGAACTAAACAACAATAAAAGCTTTTGTAATTCTTTTAATATTTGTATTTGACTCACAAGTATTTACATGTTGTCACTTTTACAAATTTTGTCATTATTACATTTCAGGCTGGGATTTTTGAGATCAGTCCACATGTTCGGTATGTGACACTCTCAGAAAATAATATTAGTGTGTTCGTCTGAAATATAATTCTCGCATAATAACATTGCTCTCATTGTTGCTCTTGGTATATGACACATGTTATGGCACATACAAAGCTTTGTTAGATCCTTTAACCTCTGTCGTTTGTGTGTATATTGTCTATGCAAGCAAAAAAGTCCTTCAGAAAGAGTTCTTGTCTTTTGGTGTAAAGTCCCCTGCCTTTAAAAAGCTTGGCTCCAAATAAAGTATTACTTTAGTAACATTCATTTTTTTTCGCAAGTAGGTCATTTTTGACTTTGATATATTCTGCAAGAAGGCTTCATAGGAAAATAACATCTCATCCACCATGATAAGTCTCAAAGTGGAACAAAGTCAGCACAGTTTGCCATGACAAACAAAGGTCCTTAACCACCAGTGCCTTAGCAGACCGTGTCCATTAGTACTGAAAAGGATCTTTCAGAAGCTATACCCTGGTGGTGGAGTGTCCATGGGGTAGGTTGGTACTGTTCTGACTACCTCCAAAAGTGTTGAAATTGTGCAGGGGCTGCATTCCGGCCAGAGAGTTAGGAATCATTGTTATGGTACTTGGCGTCATCAGCGGGATGTCATCGGGCGAACGTCGCAGAGTAAGCGTATAATCGGCCGGGCAGGTGAGACGAAGAGTATCGTGGGCCTGTAGTGAATCGCACTCATGATGGTGCTCATGTTCCATCTGCTGCTGTTTCATCTGAAGTGACATCAGCTCCTCGCTCTGCAAATGTGCTATGTCATTAGTGTTAGCCACCACATTAGCCGGAGCAGAGTTCCTCTGCGGGCTGGGCCCTCGTCGATTGGATTCGTGACGACGCTTATCCTTCTTGTAGTAAAGTGCTGCAAAGGCCAGAATGTTGAGGAAGAGGAGAGATGCACCCACCGCAATGGTCACACTGAGCTCAGTAGAGTAATCTCGCTTTGTCTCGATAACCACCGCTGAGTCGTCACCCAGATCATTGCCTTTACGCTGGTCTGTAGTTTGTTTGGTGTTGGCGGGAGGAACACCAGGATGACGAGTGGTGGACGGCCATGTTTTACCTAGTCTCTTAGTGTATGGGAATGGTGTAGTATCCTGAGGAGGTATCTTAGTCGTGGTCGAGACATATTGAAAAAGTTCATTGATGTTATGAAGATGAGGTACCAGCTCTAACCAGAAAGCAACCTTAGTTGCGCGATAGTGATCTCTCACCCTTGGCTTCAGCCCAATGTGTAAGTAGAGCTGGTCTTTGGGGTTGTATTTAGACCAGGCCACTTCCTCGAAACGGTTAGGCTTTGTGTGGATGAATTTGGTGTCCTGTGGAACTGGTTGATTTGGATCCCTAAAACGAGAATTAAAAAGAAAACATCAGTATTTGCCTGACAATTTAGAAGCAAAAAGCTTTTTAAATGCAGTGTGTGCTTTAACATTGCTGTGTTATAGAGTAATTGAAATCTCCTTTATTTATATGACGCTAATTGATTGTTTCAAAGCAGCTTCACAGTAATAAACAGGAACATAACCATCAAATGCAAACTTCATCATATATTAGACAAATTCCACTGTAAAGCAGCTCTACAGAAGACAATAGTGTTGTTATTCAGCTCAAGTCAGTTCAATAACAGTGTCGATGTTGCAAAATGTGTCAATCAAATTGTCTATAAGGCAGCTAGATCTACAGAAAACAGTGGTGTCATCATCCAGTTCAATTAGATTTGAGTTTTATTCTAATTCAATAGTGCCAGTGCAGTCTAAGTGAATCAATAATATTACTTAATATTAAGCATCTTTTAAACCCCAACTAAGCAAGCCAAAAAGGACATCTCATCTGGCCAAATGTGTTTATGAGCACATACAGTACATTCCATATTAATAGCTTAACCTCCATCAGTATGTTCATTCAGTTTCATAACAAACTGAATTCTACTCAGTACAATTTCATAACTGACACACTTGAACTAAAAAATACAGCATTGGTCTGTATTTGAACAGACATTACTGGTATAGCTTTCCCAGCTACAAAAAAGAACATACCTAGAAAAAAAAAGTTTTACCCGGAAAGCCAATTTACCACTCCTACACATTATTCAGTCTGGGAGTAGCAGACAACCTAGCCGGGCATAAAAGGTTTCTAAATATGGAGATGAGGTGGTAAAAAATGAGCCGGCGTTTCTCTCTGAGTGCATTAGCACTGTCAAGGATTGTTTCGGAAGCAATAGCTTCACTTATCCACAGATTTTGCTCAACATTTGTTTGTTTATAAAATTGGCCTCAGTAGTCATCTTTTGTCATCGGGCTTTTAACATAGCTTTGCAGAGCACAAATATTTTAACAACAATTTGGTATGACAGAAAGAAAAATAAGTTGACTGCAGTGGTTTTGAAGGTATTGAGAAACATGGTTTTGAATGCATGAACTTAAACTTATGAGGGGAAATTTACCTTTATACTGTCATTTGCTTCAATATGAATGTGGAGACAATAGAAATAATAAATACAAAATTAGCAAGAAACATGTAGCACAAGCAGGGGATTTTAGAAACTATACAACCCCATATGTGGCCATTTATGCCCTCCCGAATGTGGTCATACCCTGGACATGGTGCCCCTGAACACATGCCCAAATGCCCATATGGTTAATCCAACCATGGCAGGCCGGGCAGCGAGGTGGAACGCACGTCTGACAGAGCAGTGTGGTGTCCCATAGAGAACATTGCCACTCTGGGTGAATATGGCGACTCTAGCAGGGTCTTCTTTTTTTTTTTTTTTTTACTATTTAGTATTTTTATTATTTGTACTATTTAGTTAGTACATTCAAAGAAAAAAGAAAAAAAAGAGGACCCTGCTAGAGTCAGGCCATATTCACACAGCAGCATAATTCGGTTGTCAGTCATGTATTTGAGTCCTTAATACAGTTACGTTCATACACAGTTCAGTTATTTACAGGAGTGTAACACCCATACATTTTCAGGACTCACAACCGCATTCTCAAAAAAGCAGCGCAGTGTGAACAGACTCGACTCGACGACTAGTTGTCTGTTAGTTCATTCAGTTTAATTCTTAATATAATTAATAATTATGTTCACATAACTTTTCTGTTAAGTGCAATGAGTAATAGTTGAGTGAAATGAACTCATATGATAATTTATGATCATAGAGCTTTAAATCGGACACATTCCATGATGTGGCCGTATGCTTTGTCATGATGTAGGCTAGTGTACTGTCATTTCATTACATTTAAAGGTGTTGAAAAATATGCATGAGATATTAAATATTATATATATATATAATTTAATTTGTTATTGATGTCTATAAAAATCATAATTGTGTCTAAAAAAAGTCAGATTATTTTGATTATTTATTTATTTATTTCAGCCACTATTTTAACATAATTGTATAATTAGAAAGAAAAAACTTACTTTTTTCATTCAGGCCATATTTTTTTTTATTATTATTATTTTTTTTATGTTGGAACAGCTTAAAACTGTTCTGAATGGACATGTGGTCAACCAACAGTTCTGATATTTAGTACATTACTGTGATGATTCATTGTTTGTATCACTCCATTTGTCTGTGTTTTCAGCATTCCAAACAAGCTGTCAGTCTGTGTTGCTTGGCGACATCAAAAACTTTTACATACTGTATGGCCTCGTGCATCACAGCCAAGCTGGTATTCAATAAAACAGTGCTCATATTATTTAATTATTGCCTGCAGTATACAGTCTTCACAGGCTTATATTCAAATTGTTCACATTCTAGCCAATATGGTACTTCCTTTTGAATACAAAAAACATTTCCATGGTTAAATCCACTGTATCCTTAGACAGCATCAGGGAATGTTATGCTTCATTTCCAGTGAGTATACTTGTAATGCCTGATATCCATATTGATTTTCACTTTCATTAACAGATTTGACTCTCCCAGCCAGAATTTGGCAAACGGCGTGATTCCACGATGCACAAATATTTACTTAAAGATCCACTTAATGGTGTGTGCAAAATATAACTGGGAATAGTCATTTTTCCACATTTTCTTTTATGCTTCTTGGAACTAATATCTGTGTAGGGCCATTATCATCATTTGCAATGTAATGCACAATATTGACAATATTTAATTGCTTGTAAAGCTAACTGCTATGTTAACCAGTAACAATAAACAACTGAATTTCACAAGCAAATAAAGAGTCATTTACATCACCTCTTATATCGTATTACTCCTCTAAAACACAGTGGAAGTATTCTGCCTCCAGCGAGAGACAGACCTCTTCTGAGGTTTCACTGTCAATGATGGGCTATTATTTCAACCCAAATGCTTGGTTGAGGGTAAGCTTTGGGTTTTTTTTTTTTTTTTTCATTGTTGGGTATGTTTTGTGTTACCCAGCCGTTGGGTAAGTGGCTGGGTCAATCTCACTGACAGTTGGAACAATACACTCCTCCCCCACCCTCCGACATAACAAGCCAGCGGCGGAGTTACTAGAACACAGCTGTTGAGTTACAGAGCTTTTTGTATCATCTTCAGGAGAGAGCAGTTCTCTGTGCCGCAAAATTGGTGCATGTCCTCTGTGAAATAAAGGTACATTTTATAAAGTCTTATAAAGTCATCTATAAAGTCTTTACTGTGCTGTAAGTATTTTATGCAATGCAATAAACAGGGATGAGATGTCAGTCAGCTAAATGCGTCAACATGCTAAACCCAACATGCTAGGTGAAAATAGCCCTTGGTTGGGTTTGCTCATGTTTGACTGAGCCATGGGATGCAAAACAACCTAAATTGGGTTTCTTTCAACTAACATTTTAGTTTTTTCCTTCTTTCAAGGAAAGGTTCATCCCAAAATTAAAATGATGTCATTAGAATGTACCCTCAGGTTGTTTAAAAAATGTATGACTTTTAAGTTCTTCAGAATAAAGAAGTAGGCCTATACCAAATTATTATTTTATTTTTTTGTGGACAAAAACAGTTAAGTGAACTTTTTTCAAAATATTTGCTTTTGTGTTCCTCAGAAAAAAAAGTCTGTTGTTGGTGTAATAAAATGTATGTGTACAATATATACAACACATCAAATCCACAAAGCCAGCATTGCAAAAAGAAATGTCCACTTGACATCCTGAGTACCAGTGCATGTTAATTTTCCTCATTAATGACCCATGTTGCTCTCTACAGTCTGAGCATCAGAGCTTGACAGTCATTGCAACAAAGGAAGGCTTGCAAATGAGACATTACGTTCTGCACATTTTCCTCCACGGTATTTATTCACCCTGTTTTTTTGGAAACACTCAGAGAGGCTGATATCATCAACACTGGAGTGTTTACCAGAGTCTGGAGTGACTCTCTTGCAAAGCGAGCATTCTCCAAGTGCTGCTGAAATTGCTTTCGTTTTTCCTCCTCTGTTTTAAAGTACTCGCGCTGAGAGAAACACTTAGCCAGCGAAGGGAGAGCAGCCTGACGTGAGGTACTGATGAGCCTGCCAATCTATCTCCTGACACACAGGTATCAGCTGGAGTGGTGCCAAACAGCAGAGGCTGTTCTGCCTATAAACTGTGAATGGAGCCCTGAAAGTGTGTGTAGGCCCCAGTCACTTATATCTGGAGGAGGTTTGGGATGAATTGGGCTTGCACTGAGTACTGTGATGCTGTAGGGAACGAAAGCAGATAAAGAACCCCATAACTCATGGCTACTTAAGAGCAGGTCTGATAGCATTAAAAATATGATATGAGTGACAATGTTGAGTCTTTAAATTGTGATATGTGAGGAGACCGCAAAGGCCTCTGAAGATTGTGATCTGTGGCTGTGGCAATTAACAACAACAATTATTTACAATAAGAATCTTAAGATATCTTAATGGACATTTAAACTGAGTTATAATGCTAAGGAAAAGCAGCAAAAAAAAAAAAAAAAAAAAAAAAAAGCCATATTAACATATAAGATAGAGTTCATATTTTTCTTCTTATAAAGAAAAAAAAAAAGAAAAAGAAAAATGTGTATAATGTTACTGACCTTAATAACAAATGAAAAAGATTACAAATAATTTTCTGCAAATATCTGACACTTTTGATTGGAGCCTTAGTTCAGTTATGCAGTGTATATGTTTAATTAACAGAACAGAAAAATAAAGGCTTTAACTTACCCCGTTTTAGCGAAATTCGTCCAATAAGTCATTACCACCGCTGAAAGCATGACATCGTTTTTGGAAAAATTGCAGTTAAACAGATCAGTGGGGCCAATCATGGGAATTCCAAACACATAAGGCACCTCGTCTCCATGTGCTGAATCAGACCAGCTAGGTTTCATTTCACTCTGACAATGGTGGTAGAATGCATAAAAGTACGTTGGAGATCCGTACTGAGCATGAAGGTCTGCCGTAGCTACCGCTGGTGCCACCCATTGGTGATCGGTGAAGAGTGCAACCAGAGTCTTTCGTCTGGTCTCCGGATTCTCTTTGTCAGCCCAGTCGGTATACATGAACTTGATGGTTTCTCGGAGCGTATCCTTGCCCTCGGGATAACCATAGAGGTGGTCCACAAAATCAGACACAGCAAAGTCAAAATCGTTTGCAGAGACACCATCCTCACTGTCCACGATGCCATCCACAAATTTAAAACCCTCACCCTGGTTGACACCAAGCATGATGTCATAGTTGAGGAACTCTCCCTGCTCCATCAGAATTTGGGGGTCATCGGGGATGACGTCACCATCGATAACTGGACCAAAAGCAATGTGGTACTTGGCCTGTGTGATGTACTGTTCGATCAGCTCCTTGTAGTTTTTGTTCTGTAGACATTCCACCAGATCTATAGTATCTAGCATGTTGCAGCCCACTTTCTCAGCTAGTATGCGGGTGTATTTGGCTGGCTGGTAGTTGACAGCCCAGCTTGATAGAGCAGTCCCACTCTGGATAATGGCTTTCTGAAACAAATCTGAAAATAAAAAGAAACAGAAAGAAACAGAAATTAATATATATATATATATATATATATATATATATATATATATATATATATATATATATATATATATATATATAAAAAAAAACAATTTGCCCAAAAATTTGAATTACTTGACGTGCGAGAAACAAGTGAGGTTTGTTTCTTATGTGTCACACAAGCACGATTGCGCTTCCATATGAGATGTGCTTTATGCAAGTGCATTGATCAATGTTTTATGCAAATAAAAGTCTAAATTAAATCTGATAATGAATCAATCATGTCTTTTTAGACGACTTGGATTAAACTACTTGATTCATATGGATTACTTTTACAATGTCTTTTAATATTTTTTTTATAAGCATAGTTTTGGTCGAAAGGACTTTTAAAGGAAGGAACATAAATCTATCAGGTGTAATTAAAAATATCTTCATTTGTATTTTAAAGGTGAATGAAAGTTTCATGGGTTTGAAATGACATGAGAGTGAGTAAATGACAGATTTTTCATTTTTAACTATTCCTTTAACACTATTCAAAGTGAGAACTGAAGGAAAACAATGATCACAACAATAGTGAAATTGAAGAAACAAATATCAAGGTGTTTGTTTATTTCATATTTTATAATACAATGTCTCATTGGAGACTTCAGTTGAAAATGAAAGAGCATGTAGAAAATAATGCTTTGTAATGAGGCCTGGGATTTTTGTCCCGTCATATTGTTATGGGTAAGTAATATCAGTCAGACGCCAACTAATATGCATGTGTCTTGTAGCTGTACCTTTGTCAGCTCAACCAGGCGTGGCCATAACACGTTGACACAGATTGTGTCCTAGAAAATAGCAATACCTCAGGGCACGGACCTCACTAGGCTGAACCAAGGCTTCTGACGCACTGACACTGAGAGAAAAATAGCCTTCACTCAAGTTTATAATGTCAAAAATATGAAAATATATCAAGAGAAAAAAGTCAGTACTGTCTAGAGCTTTTTAAAATATTGGGCATTAAAAATAGTAATATCAATGCCCAGACAGTGGGGCTTAGCAGACCCTTCCCATAAAGCAAAGACTTATGATATGTTTTAAACTGTAAAAGTAAGTCCAAATCAAGCCCAGATGCATCATGGGTTTGTCATGCACATTGAGCTGTACATGTGGAATCTTAACATAATGACAAGAATAAAAACAGGAAATATCTGCATTTTCTTTTTATTTTAAAATAAGCTTTTTGTAGATCAGAATATGGTTTGATATCCTGAGGAATGTATGATTCATTTTCTTCTTCTTCTTCTTATAAGTAGTATCAAGCATACAATTAAAGTTGGTTACATTTACTTATTGCATATTGCACGATGCATTGCACAAAATGCTAATGGATGAACATCTATGTCATATGGCAAACATAAAAAAGCTCAAGGCATTTTCTTATGGTACACCATTATACTCTTTAGAGTGCCTGACATGTATCTGAAGACAAAGGGCTCAGATGAACAGCAGGAGTAACAAGTGAAAATAAATGCCTTTGCTTGTTTCACAATTTACATTATGTAATTCATTCATAAATCATGGCCGACCTTTTAGACCGGAACACCAGGAGAGAACTGTACATCTTGTCCTGTTATTTTGATCAAATATGGCACTTCCTTATTTGGTGTTGTGTTAGTGCTAGAGTAACTGTAGCCAGAGGTCATTTGATCCATTACTAGATTTCGTCTGCTATCTAGCCAGGCTGGACATTGAATGTAAAATCTATTTTTATAGTGGAACAATTGAGTTTCAGATGAATGCCTTGTAGGGGTTGTTGTTACAATGAAAATGGCATGCAGCCAGGCACATTGGGACAGAAGATTCTACCTCAAAGAAAGATAGAAACAAATGGAAACACTTTACAAAAAGGTCTCATTAGTTAATGTCACGGATTGCATTAACTAACAATGAGTAATACATCTGTTACAGAATTATTATTTGTTGTTAATGTTAGTTAATAAAAATGCAACTGTTCATTGTCAGTTCATGTTAGCGCA
Organism: Vimba vimba; assembly: GCA_022828995.1. Lineage (NCBI taxonomy): Eukaryota > Metazoa > Chordata > Actinopteri > Cypriniformes > Leuciscidae > Vimba > Vimba vimba. The sequence continues at coordinate 23,051,460 of CM040819.1, forward strand.
TGTTCATTAATATGAACAGATATTACATTTTATTTTATAATGTATTAGTAAATGTTAAAATTAACATTAACTAAGATTACCAAATGCTTTATAAGTGTTTTTCATCATTAGTTCATATCACCTAATATAGTTAACTAATGTTAACAGATGGAACCTTTTACCAAAAGATAATTGCAATTTAGGATATTTTCATAACTTAGTTTGTTCGGTTTTTTTTATTATTATTTATTAATTTATTTTTCAAAGCATGGATTAAAAGGGTTAAAATGTTTTTTGTTGTTGCTGTTGTTGTTTTTGGTTTGGTTTTCTTTAGCAAGGCAACATACATAAATGGACTATAACGGGGGTGTCCAAACTCGGTCCTGGAGACCAACTGTCCTGCAGAGTTTAGCTCCAACTTGCCTCAACACACCTGCCTGGAACTTTCTAGAATGCCTATTAAGACCTCAATTAGCTGGTTCAGGTGTGTTTAATTTGGGTTGGAGCTAAACATTCCAGGGCTGAATCTGAAATCCCCCCCCAATACCTCCATTAGTATTCCCTACTTTAGTCCACTATTACAGTTCACTTGAAGGAGTGAATGAAAAAGAGTGAGCGAATTCGGACAGCCGTTGAAAGTACATCAGCTGTACACCTTGCGGTGTAACGCAAATGGCTTTCCCCACAAATTATGCCAGTTTGGACACCCTTGGACTAAAATGTATTAATGCAAGTCACATGTGAGTTAATGGCTCTCTCATTGGTCATAAGTGCTCTGTTTATGTTAGTGGGACAACAATTCGGCTTTCTTTTTTCTAAAAATCATTACTTTTATGTATTAATGACTCTGGACATAAATTAAGCAATGTTTCAATGCACCTATTTAGCAGAAGAGCAATTAGATGGTATTTTCAGATAAATAGGTGCATATTGATTGATTTGCAATGACGTCCTAGTGCACATATTTTACCTCATCGTTGCTCCAGTTTAGCTGATTCGTTCTGCTAGCCAAACAAACAGTGTAGTATGTACTGTAATACAGTAAAGTTCATGCATAAAAAAATTGGTTCTTTCATCTGCTGAGTCAGACTGCTATCTCACCAAATGTGAACCGCTCCAAAATTTGTCTTCAGTCGGACTGAGATCACCTGAAGAATTGTTTGAACCAGATCTGAATTTGATTGTCATCTTAAATGAACAAAATTATGAGAGAAAACGCATCATGTTCCGAAACAAATGCTCAAAATGATCCACGTGTGAAATCGGTCTTAATATCTCTTATTAAATGGCTCTCTGAAATGCTTTATTCTGATTGATCAGCCATGACATTCCAGGATCTGTTATTCCCCCGATTGTTACCATCATCAATATACGCTGCAAAATGACCACTCGTCCCGGTATTTGAGGCCAGCTCTTCTTTCATGTTTCTCTTGTCATACCATAGACTCACTATCTCTCTTTTCATTCAAATGCAGCTGATGCCATCATGTGCCTCAGTTAATGACAGTATTTACTGTAAATGAAACTTCTGTATGTTGTAGTGTTCGTCTTGTTTTCAGTACGATTATTATGTACACTGGATTATGAGAAGGGGTGGAACGGTACACAGAAGTCACGGTTCGGTTCATATCTCGGTTCAGACATCACTGTTCGTTATGAGTTCGGCACAATGGAGGGAAAATCAAAACAAAAATATAGAAGGCAATTTTTTTTTTTATTGCGCATGTCTCAGGCTGTACCACCAAAGGAAAATAAATGTCTTAAGCTTTGTATTTTTTAAATAAGTTTTATTAATAAAGTAAAGGCATAGATCCAGTTTATTTGTAGTGCATTGACAATAGTTTTATTTAATTAGTTTATTAATTAAATTAATAAAAAGACAAAAAGAATTATTCTCATCTGAATTATAAATAATTGATTTCTGTATAAAATAATACTACCATTAAAAACACATTTGATTTTCTTTTTTAATCAATGTTGAATGTGCAACTTAAAAATAAACAGATTAGTCCTCTGTTTGAGGACAAGAAATGAAAACCAATGCAATATGATGAATGTCCAAAAGATGGCACCCACAGACTGTTTTTAAATGGGGTTGGAGAAATATTTTTTTGCTTTTAAACAAAATGCGCCCGCCTCTCTCTCTCATGCACATGCATATTACGTGTTCAGCCTATAGTGTTTCATCGCCATCTAATGGTCTGGCAGCAGAACACAGGGTTTTTAGTCGTTTTCGCAGATTCGTCTGAATGGGGATCGTTTTGACAATGATGACATCTGTACGCAGAAAACTCAAAGGAAAAACGTCTCCGTTTTAAGCGTATTGTTGTCGTGTAAACACACCCTCAAATAGGAACTCAAACAAGATTATTAATTGAACACAGCTGAAGCAAACAAACTCACAATGACCGAAACCATAGCAACCAGAAAGTGCGGGAATATAAACAAAGGAAAACAGGAACTGAAGAAATACTAATTGAACTAAAAGTCCATGAACTAACCTAAACTGAACATAATGGTGACACACAGGGCCGTCGCTAGTGGGGTGAAAGGTGGTGACAATTATAGGGGCCCCCACTGCCCAGGGGGCCCCTCAAAATCCAGCAGTAATACTATATAGGCCCCTGTTGTATGAATAATTCTAATATTTATATTAGTTGTATGCCTGAGATTTAAATGAAAACCACAAAAACATGCAATTTGGTTAAATATTTTTTCCAAATATTCTCTTACCTCCCTATAAATGGTTTAGTCCGATCTAACGTATTTATTAATTATTCAGTCAGTGACAAACATCAGATGGACCCAATAAAATTGTAAGTCCCACCCCAGCTCGTGAACAGAACCAATCAGAGTTGAGGCGGCAGTGCCTGAAGTTAACGATGAACTTGGTGGAAGAGCAGGAGATTGACTGACAAAATGTCAAAAAAAAAAAAAAAAAAATAGGATATCAGAAACGCTATGAAAAGAATGAGAGGGAGGCCAGGAGAGTTGTTGTATCCCAGTCGATCAAGACGTTCTTAAAGACAGGTTGCATTGCTATTTCGCTGGGAATAAGAAAACTACCGTCTACAGCCTGCCGGGTAGGCTACTCTTCTCAAGCCCCTGCCCCAATTTTGTCTCAAAATGTATTGTGCCCCTCTCTGATAAATGTAAATAATAATAATTATTAAAATAAATATCATAATAAATAACAATACAATTATACACCATTGCCACGAACAATAATAATACAAACAAATATTATTTTATTTTTTTGGGCGGAAGCATTTGGCGGAGGAGAAGTGGCAGTAGACGGAGGTTGATGTTTTTTTGCAGCGCTATGTACGCATCAGTTCGCCGCGAGTCTTCAACTGCACGGGCAGCAGGTAACATTAAGCTAATATGGAAAAGTTACATTTATCCTACCATGCTACTGTAAAAGTTGCGGCAGCATGTGAGTTATGCTTAACAATCATAAAAATATAACTCAATTTCAGCCGCATTCTGAGTCTGACAATGTCATTCGTTTTTGTCCAGGCCATAGCAAGTGTTATTAGCTTGGGGAAATACATCTAGTGAAAGGTAATTTTAAGTCCATGTCAAGCTCTAAATTGTAAGGAATTTATATCTTTGATTTCATAGTACACTTTACAATAAAGTTCATTTGTTTATTATTCATATTAACTAAGATTAACCAATGAGCAAAACAAAGGGAGCCAACAAACTCCCTTTTTATTGAACTCTAAAGTTTAAAGAATTAGTAGAACTAAAAACATTACAGATCATGTACAAAGTAAAAAGTATCCAAGAGTTGTTCACAGAAAGAGAATGTTAACATGACTTAAGGGGAACTTGTATATTCAAAAAGAATCAAGTAAGAACCAATGCAAAACCATTGTATTCCAGTTAAAGGTGTAAATCTATGGAATAGCTGTCATGGGGAACTAAAAAATATGTGGGACAATTAATAAGTTAAAGAAACGATTTTAAAAATAATGCACTGAAACTATATGAAACCATTTAAAGAATGATAAATGAACAAGCTGATTTTGTTGTATTTGGATTGTGCAACGGTATTGCATAGGAAATACTAATATTTTTGTATTCTGTTTATATTTGTTTGTTAACATTATAATGATGTAAGACAATAATTATTTTTATTTTTTATTAAAATATGAGATGTTTTAAAAAGGTAAGCATTATAAGCAAGAGCTTCAGCCTACACCTGTTTCAGACTGTGCTGTTGTTTGTTAGCTTAACTGTGTCTGAAAATAAACTAAACTAAACATTTGTTAGGCTACTGTAGGCTTATTTGTTAATCTTAGTTATTTAATAATTATACAACTTTTAATTGTTTGTTCATGTTATGTCACAGTCAGTGCATTAACTAATGTTAACAAACACAACTTTTGATTTTAATAATGTTTTAGTAAATGCTGAAATTAATATTAACTAAGATTAATAAATGGTGTAGAAGTGCAGTTCATTATTAGTTCATGTTACCAAATTTAACTAATGAAACCTTATTGTAAAGTGTTACTGATTTCATGATAGCTAACACTTCATTGAATACATACATAGGCCTACAATTTATAACATCAACATAACTAAACATGAATTCCTCATATAATTACAGACTTGATTATCTGTTTTGTTTGGTAAAGTAAATAATATTTAGTTATTATCATCATTTTCGAGAGAGGCTCTCTGACCTATTGCTGCTTTCCATCGAGTGAGATATTCCAAATAATTGTGAGGAAGTCATTAAAATATAAAACACAACAGACAGACGGATACTGCTTTAAATACAGGTAATTTATTTTAAAAATAAATGTTTTTAAAATGGTGCCCTTTTTGGTCCTTCTTCCGCCCCTGCCCCAGAGGAGGTCTGTGCACGCCACTGTTTAATAATATTATCTTTATTAAAAAACAAGACAATAAATGACTTTATTTGTTCAATTTGACTGCATTCTTGTCAATTTATAAATGTTTAAAAACATTATTTTTCTGTTACTTTTTTAAAATTGGTTTTATTATTATTTAACAATTTCTTTTTATTAGTTTTCATTTTTATATAAATTTACCTTTTAAAATAAAGGTTTTACAACAACATCAACTTCTTCTGTTATATGTGGGCCTCCATGCTCATCTATTGTACAGTATATGATATTGGTGGAGGGTGGTGGGGGCCCACATCAATATTTTTTCAGGGGGCCCCGAATCCTCTAGCTACGGCCCTGGTGACACATGTACATTATCCCATAAATTCTGACGTTATATCTCACAATGTGACTTCATTATTATTTTATCTCACAATTACCCATTTTATTTTTTTGCTCCAGGTCAGAAATGGGTTTGATGGTTTGATAACAAAATGGTTTGATAACATTGTACTATGTCTAATTGTCAGTTTATTACAAAATGCTTTTTACCTTCTGAATAGTGTGACAGGGTCAGCAAGCTTACACAGGATGCCCCAGCTCCTGATCCAAATATAGTCACCCTTTTTGGGTCGCCTTTGAAAGCTTGGATATTCTCTTTGATCCACCTGAGTGCTTGGATCTGGTCCAATAGCCCATAATTCCCTTTGGCTGCCTGGTCACCTGTACTCAGGAACCCTAGTGAGACAACAAACATACAAAATAATAATTATTTATTTTCTGAAAAAAAAAAAAACAACAACAACAAAAAAAAACGGCAGAAAAAGCTTTTAAATGTTTTATGTTCAATTAATGCATTGCATATTTTCATCCATTATTTAAATTAAAAAAAAAGTTTTTTTTCCCCTCTCCTTTTTTTCCCTTATAACCTTTTATTTCTCAGGCATCTGTAGGCCATTTGATTAAAACTTGTTTTCATTCTAATTGTCTTTCGCTTGGCACCTTCCCTCCCACTCAGAAACACATGTACACACAAGAATCACCACACTTGACATCTGAATAGGCCAAGCACAGAATTCTAAAAAGAGACCCTTAATGGCATGCCATGGTTACTTCATGTTAAGGGCACTAATGGGTGCCCTCGCAATTGTCTCATTATTTACCTCTGGACCCAATCTGTCCCACTACCCTTTCACTAAAGTCATCATTGTGAAGAAAGAATCAAAAAGACACCACTTTGGGTGCAAGAGACATGCTGTTAAGGAACAGAGGGTATAGTTCAAGGTTGCATTTTAGACTCTAATAGGGTTATTTGACTGCCTTTATGGAAAATGCTGAGGTTACTTCCATGTTAATTGATACAATTTATCTGCTCATTCAAAGTTGAATGTGGAGGTGCCTATATTTCCATTGGGTTAAGGGTAATTCACTCAAATGACATACAGGCTTGATGGCATTTTTGCGGAAATCTCCGTGTGGATGAAAGCTAGATTCTAATCAAAATTGGCATTTGGATTGCTAAAGGAGGGCAGTCCCTTCTAATTAAATGGTGATTTGTCTTTAGGCTTGTTTGACAAAATCACTCCTTATTTGAAGAGACACTACATCAAAGTGACAACATGCAGGAAAAGATATTTCCTCAAAGACGTTTAAATAAACCAAATTGCTCCGATCAGCTTACAGTATGCATGACAACCTCTTTTAACATGCTTGTCAATGTGTACAAAATCACAAACAGGTTGACAAATTAGCTGTCTGTCTTAAACCCATTAGCAAGACCCAGAAAAGCCTCAATGGTCTCATTTCTGTTCCTTTGCCCGGTCTTGGATCTCCGAGCCTGGCCTCTGGCAAAGGCACTTTCCTCGTAGACCCGCTTAGGGGCTGGTCCCAGACAGCTCTGGACAAATAGGATGAGAAGCATAGGAAGCAAAACTAGCCACTGTAGCTTTTTGATAGAGGGACAGATCCAGTTGGTCATGCCTACACAGAAGGGGCTTGATGTGGTAGAGGGATTACAAAGCCCTGAACAGCATGGGTACTGTAGCTCAACTGGATAACCCAAGGCAATGGTCACATACATAATGTCATAATGACAGTGAGAAAAGACTAAAAAAATATCAGAAGAATTAATCTTACTGTACACCTTTATAGAAATATTCTGCTAGAAAGAATTGGAAAATACAGCATGTCAGCGTGCAGATTATAAAGAATCCTTCCTCAATACAATCATCATGATCCTACAGCTAGCCCTCATTCAGTTTCATGATTCCAGTGAATTTGCCAACAAAATGGAATGATGCTGGCAATATGATGAGGCACACCTGGTGCACACTGCACCTTGTCCACTATTGTGTCTCTCCTATTTTTCAACCTGATTTCACAACACTCTATTCATGTGTTACTCAAGACCACCTCTAAGCCTGAGTCTTTGAACAGACATCATAATGCCTGGATAAATAAGGACGCTATCTAGACTGAATGAATACTGAAAAGGACCACAAAGGAGATTTTATTTTCTTTGAAAATCTGAAATGAAGTTAAAAATATTCTACCTAGCATAAAAATACAATTTATTTTTGTATATATAAAAAAGGAAAAATTAAAAGGCTGGAAGGCCTTTGTTAATTAAAAAAAATAGTTTAGGGTCCAATTCTCACTATTAGCTAGCTATTAACTATGACCTTTGTGTCAATAAACTCCTAATTACTGATTATAAGGTAGTTGTTAAGTTTAGGTATTGGGTAGGATTAAGGGATGTAGAATATGATCATGCAGAATAAGGCATTAATATGTGCTTTATAAGCACTAATATGTAGTCAATATCCTAGTAATATGCATGTTAATAAGCAACTTTAAATATAGTGAAATATAAATGGCGAGAATTGCACCCTAAACTAAAGTGTTAGCGTATACAACATTAATTCCTTAATGACTATATATAAATCAATCAAATCCCTTTATTTTTTCAATTGATTTGTGGTATCTGTCAGGAGTTAGTAAGCAGCAATAAAGCTACGGGACAGGAGTAGTGCACTTCATCCATCTAGTTTACTCGTAACTTCTGTTCTCCATATGTTAAGTCATTACACAACAGTTCAGACTTCCTTTCAAAACAGTAGTCCACAACACAATACTCTTATAAACCCACCATAATTGTTTTAATCTAAAGTATTATATTAATATCCTAGTATTTGTATTAATGACAGCAGATTAAATATATGTTTTTTTTACATTTACATTCTGTCTTCTAATTTAAATTGTAATAAACTAACTTGTTCAAACAAGTATGTCAAATTATTTTATCTAAAACACAGTTAATTGTGACTAGATTAAAGTGTGACCCTGTATACTAAAATATACAGTATATTTTCCCAAATAGTTCTTACACAGTAATAGGACAGAACAGAATGTCACTTTATCCATTAATGTGATTAAAGAAGGAATTTACAAAGGAAACAGGGAGAAAAATGAATCATGGTGGTGATTAATTGATTTCAAAAAGGATGTTCAAGTCTTCATTTTATTTGAGGAAACATTTTAAAATTACATTTGTAGTGAACTGAGAAATAAAACAGTATGTCACAGCATGGTGCACAATAATAAGAGCCGTGATTCAAGGCATTCAATGGAAAACTGCAATAAAAATGCTGACAATAAGAATGGGACAGTCGACTGGCATGTCAATTCTGCACTTTTTTGTTGATCTCCAAAAATGTTTTCATTGAACTTGTATCTTCTGCAATGTGTTTTGCTGCAGACATCACAGATATAAGAAAGTCAGGAGCTTTTCAAAGGGCCAGAAATACTGAATATTACATAAAGGTCAACAAGCGCATCATGCACCTGTTCACTGAAGGAGCCCTACTGGCAGTCCCTGACTTGGTGCCCTGCATGAGATAAAACCAGGTTGGGGAAAGGAAAATAACTTAATAATTAATGACTTAGTAGTTATATATATAGTTATATAGTTAGTATATATATATCAGTGGCTGTGCATTTCACACCTAGGCCTGCAGTGGTGTCCTACATAAATGAATAACTTTTAAAAGTGTAGCAGCGCACAGACTCTCTATGTTGTGAAATTGCTGTTTTTATTTTGCACCGGCAGTTATAGGGTTAATGCGGTGAGTTCGGAAAGGCCGGGTAGAGAGAAACGAGCAAGTGAATTCGGCTTGTGCGTTGCGGTTGCGGTTAGTGGTTGCATTCCGATTATAAGTTCAGAAACGGAGCCTCCCTTGTCTTGTCTTGAATGGTGTTCCTTTGTTTCAACCTACCCCACTACCGGGATAGGTTGTAACACATGCTGGGGTAAGTTGTAACAATACACAAAATAAGTAAAAATGGATGCCATACCATATGATATTGTTCAAAAACAGATTTATTGAAATAAAAGAACAATGTCTTTGTCTCTCAATAACAGACTATGTCTGTTTGACTCGCATATGTGTGTGTGTGTGTGTGTGTGTGTGTGTGTGTGTGTGTGTGTGTGTGTGTGTTTAAATGTGTCTACTAGAAAAAACATACTTAACAGTACACTTAATAGTAACACTAGGCTACTACAATGTACCTAATTAAATACCATCTTTTTACATCTTTAGGTCTAACAACAACAACAAAAAACATGTCTGTGTGTGTAAATTAATCTACTAAACAAACGTACTTAACGGTATACTTAATAAACACTACTACAATGTACCAGATTAAAGGGGTGGTATACTGCCCTTTTCACAAGATGTGAAATAAGTATCTGATGTTCTCAGAGTGTGTATGTGAAGTGTTAGCTCAAAATACCCCACAGATATTTTTTTATAGCATGTTAAAATTGTCACTTTTTGAGGGTGAGCAAAAACGCACCGTGTCCCTTTAAATGCAAATGAGCTGCTGCTCATAGCACAGAAGGCGTAGCTTCAACAGCTTGCACTCACACACACATGCACTGAAAATTTCAAAACCTTTTTGCCTTTTATGTTCAAACCGGAGTCAGACAATGATGGAGAGACTCAAGAAGAAGTGCAACATGTAGAATCCAACAGGACATTTCTGAATGGTTAGTTGATGAATTTATGTAGCTTATGTGTAGTTATCTTCTAATCATTGATTAGCATATTCTGTCTTGATAATCTATAAATCGTGTTCCGGGGGCGGAGTTTATGCAAATTTTAGGGTTAGTGATGTCACTAACCCGGGAGGAATGTCATATAGTCCCTACCAGCCGTTTGTTGTAGTCCTAAAAAAGCAATTTCTTTAAAAGAAATTATCTCCCTTTGCTCTGAACTTTGAGCATTGTAACTTTGCAGATCTTGTTTATGCTCAAACAGCAACATGACACAATAACTAAAGTTAGAAAAGTTCAATCATAATCAACCAAAGAATATCTTTGTACATCTTTAAGTCTAATAAAAAATAACATGTCAATGTGCGTGTGTCTATGTGTGAATATTCTTAATCAGAGTCACAGTTCTGACAGATGAATGATGCTGGTAACCATAGAGTGTAGGCTTGATGGGCCCAGAAACTGAATAGGGCACATTTCACACAAACCTTCTTTGGCTTTGAGTTGTTAAATTGCTCCATGCAAACCACTTCATATAAAACACTGGCAGGGACACCTCTGTAAGTCTTTATTTATTCCATGCCCTAGTTATTCTTTAAAAACATTAAAATCAAGATACTTCTTTGTTATATTCTTAGTAAGGGGATGGTTGTAACACTTTTTAAATAAGTGTTACAACCCACCCCACCCCTGTCAGCCAATGTTTAGCTAGCTGTATTAGCATAGTGGTTTGAAATTAGCAAGGGGGAAATGCATCACATATTGCCTAAGAAACTACTGTTTAATCTAATATAAGTCATACAGTTTTATCTGCAATAGTACAGATACTAACAAAATATAGTCTTGGTCAAAAGTTGTATTTTTTTTACCTCAAAATAAGTTTTTTCTCTATATATTCTGCATGTGCTTGTTTCCAGCCTTGACAATCACCATGATGGATCAGGGAGGAAGTAGGAAAATACTGAAGTGATCACATGACTCATATCTTATCCCTTATTGGTGGAATTGATGGTGGTACAACTCTCCCCATGTTACAACTATCCCCGTTCTCCCTACTATGAGTTTAAAAAAATAAAAAAATAAAATAAAAATCATCGATCATACATTTCCAAGAAAAATTAAGAATATCTTATTTGCCATGGGAAAACCGGGGGCAAAAAAAGCATTATACTCACCAAACCTACTGATTATTTTTTTTACACAAGATCCATCCTAATTTCTTTCCTCAAAAATACTCTGTTGTACAGGTTATCTGTGCGTTTCAGTCCCAACAACATTTTATATCGCCATCGAGGCTAATGCTGAAAGTCGAGCATAAGTTTTAATTCGCTTTAGGGCTGAGAGTGTCTGCTCGACAGAAGCAGTGGACACAGGGACAGTCACAGCAAAACATGACGATGTGTACAGCTGCCCCATGCTCTCACACAGATTTTTGAAGGAAATCAATGAACTCAGCGGGACTTTTGCCTTCAAAATCAGTCACGGCATACATTACAGTCAATCAGTTCTGTTATTACCCGGACAGATCGAATAGAGTTCTGTGACTCTGCGTAAAGCTGGATGGCTGAATAAGGGATTTTTTTCCGGTACGTTTTAACCTGGGTTCGAGGAGGGAAAGAAACATTAATTTGTGGGTTGAAAAACTATTAAATCTACAGGAATATATTTTAGTTTATGCAGTTCGCTACAGATGCGGTTAGCTAGCTCAGCCTCTCACTACCAGTAATAGCACGCTCTGACCATCCAATCGAAGGACGTGAAAATGCAGACGTTATTGTACGCCTGCTAGATGGCCCCAATGCAGTCAAATCGAAATCTGATTGGCTGTTTAAATCTGACTGATTATCCGACTGGTTAAAGCAACAGTTTCATTGCCATTCATTTTAAGCTACAGGCGCCCACACTATTGATTATGAAGGCCTCAAGGCAGATTTCTTTGGCCATGCAATATAATTGGATAAAAGCTCTAACATAAACATACACTACCGAAAGCAGAGCAACCAAGAGAAAAGCTATGAAATTAAGAGAATATATATATGTAATAAGAGAATGTATTATGTATATGTATATGTATATATATATATATATAGAGAGATATATGTATATATATATATATATATATATATATATATATATATATATATATATATATATGTATATATAGAGAGAGAGAGAGAGAGAGAGAGAGAGAGAGAGAGAGAGAGAGAGAGATGTATAGAGCTCATTTTAAAGCTTAATGTGACATTATTTTCTTTCTTTTATTTTTCCCCTTTACAAAGTATTACATTAATACTTGGCCACATGTTCTGGACAGTTTTGTATTAGTGTTTGGATAGACACTACGTAACATTCAACAAGGATTGATGCAGTTCCCGGTATATTGTTCAAAGTAAGACCCTCACTAATCCTTTGCTGTATTAAATGGTGAAGCCAGCGAGAACTGCACGCTGAAATGTAGGTCACCTCTACTATGGAGAGATCAGAAGGCTGAGCGACAGTAATAAAAAGATCTTGCCAGACTCACAGCAAGCTGCTGTCGCTAAAACACTTCCAAATGTATTCCAAACACACCTCAGCAGGACGTATGGAAGGAAAGGAAGCTCACGCTGATGTCACTACTGCAATGTAAGCAGAACAATTATACACTATAGCAACAATTCCCAAATATGTCTGCAATGACAGTTATGACCTATAGGGGGGCAGTAAAGTAAACAGGGAACCTAAGAGCATGAGAACGTAGTTACTTGATAAGAGCAGTAAACAAAAAAGAAAAAAAAAAAAAAAATTACAAATAACAAATCTTAGGATAGAAGTGCTTGTTTATTTGGTGGAATACAAAGCAGACGTTAAAGAGATAGTCCACCCAAAAATTAAAATTCTGTCATCATTTATTCACCCTCATATTGTTCCAAACCTGTGCATGCATTCCTTTTGCTGCATAACACAAAAGAAGATATTTTGAAGAATTTTGTAACCGAACAGTTTCAGTTCCTATTGACTTCCATTCTTTTCTTTTTTTTTTTTCTTTTTTTTTGTCCATATAATTGAAGTCAATGGGATCCAAAATTGTTTTGTTAACATTCTTCAAAATATATTATTTTACATTCTACAGAAGATCATCTCCTTGTTCCACGAAAGAGTGAAGATCATACAGGATTGAATTAAATTATGACAGAATTTTCTTTTTTTGGATGAATGATTCCTAATACACCAAAGCAGAGCCGATCAGCCCTATATGCACACAACGCAAGTTATGTCAAATCAAACTTTAAAACATCGATAAGAAAATTAAGCGAAAATATCCTTCTGGTCACAAAAGAGAGATAAAAAAAATATCAATAAAAAATAAAAGAGTGGATTGCGGGAACAGCAATCAGATAGACTTGTGTTCTCTCCTCTCCAAGTTTGATGTCAGCAAAGAACAGTACATTTAAGTAGATGTGCATCTCTCTCTAGTCTGTCTGTCTGTCTGTCTAACCCAGCTGGGCATTGTCTTGCTTGCTAATGCTGGCCACTTCCAGGGCTGTGTTCTGTAACTTTGTGCCTGACAAAAAAAAAGTGAGAGTGAAATACAACTATTTATTACATTTGATAAATGACAAAGTGCAACGGTGTTTGTTTATAAACTGCAGCTCGGAAAAGATAACCGCGCATTGCGCGTTAACATGCATTCATATGCGCGTGCATGAAATGAAACGTGCACTTTCCAGCAGAAACATCTATGGGGACCAATACAAGATGGTACTCCTCATTATAGGCACACATACTTTTAAAACAAGACAATGATAATCTAGTCTCCAAGTCAGTTTAGTTACAACTCTGCAATAAATCAAGATGGAAAGCAATGTATTGACATCGACTATTGATTTAAAGGCTATATTGCATTTAAAATGTTGATTGGCTGGACATACTGGTCAATATGGATGCACATCCCTCAGTAAATAATAACCATCAAGTATCAAGTATTGCTTTTATCATTTAAAACACAGTGACATGCTATGGCAAGCCATTTTAGCTTTTATTCATTCACATGATGCATTTTTGATCTCAATAATTAAATGTGTAATATTTAAAATGTGAATTCTTGATATTAAGAATGTACTTTTTCTAGAAACAATGTCTATTTCTGATATCAGGAATTACATTTTAATTTCTAGTTAAAGGAGGGAGGATTGTAGTGGGAGCACTGGGGTGTCAGGTGTGACTGTGTGGCACTGGCAAATGGTTTACATGGCTCATGGGTCAAGTAGGAGGTCCCCTTAACATAATTTTGCTTAGGGCCCCAGGGAGGTCAGGATCGGCTCTGCACCAAAGTTAACAAAGGATTAAACTATTGTGTGAAAAATAAACAACAAGAGCTTTGGATCAAGCAATCAGCCAAAACTAAAACCTCAGGAATTTAATGTAACACAGTCACATAATCTTTTATGTACCTTTTATACTGGCCTGTAAGAGGATGGAGGATATAAGCAACCATAAACTATACAGATACAACTCAGGGGAGGAGGAGGAGGAGAAAGGATAAGAATATTTGTAATCTCGAGGCTGAATCAAAAGATACACATTCTATGTGAATGTATTGGATAATATTTGTTTTCTGTTATATGATGTTACGGCCATACTTGGAAACAAAAGGGACTGTACATAATCTCTGTTTATATTTATTTATTTATTTTTAATAAATATGTTTTTCTGTACAGGTATATCGAAAACCACCTATTGCTTTTGTCCTTTAGATTTTTAATGACTTTGGGAGCTGAAGCATGAATCGAAAACACCTTGTAACTAAATCTTAAAAACCTGACAGCTCAGAACTTTGTACACATTTATTGAAAAGTTTCTGCAATATGTAATAGCTCTGTTTACTTCGTGGCTTGCCAATGACCTGTGACCTTTATGACTATGAGTTTCATAAACATAGCTTTAATCAAGACACAATCATGCTAGAACTTGAAGGCTTTCTATCTTAACTACATCATATTCAATAGAAAAACTGTGAGAAAAATAATGTATATTGATTTCATTTCTCTGTGATGACACCCTCTAACACAATGACTGAATAATAACAGCCACAATCATCAAAACTTGTCTTTAATGTCAAATCCTCATTTTGTCTTCAATACGTACATTCAGCAGCAGTCATTAACTAATGTTTTTTAATCAAAATATGCAAAAGAGGGGAGAGAATGGAAGGATAAAGGAAAAGAAAGCCCGTATTCTGACAGGCTGATGGTAATAGTGTCTAATTGTGCTCACTGTCAGGAATCCCTTTGGCTCTCAGATGAAATGTAAATTTTCTAAGAAGGAGAAGTGAGAGGAGCGTTCTGGGTTAGCTCAATTGAGGTCAGGTCATGCACATACACAATACCAAGAAGTTTATTCAAGGATTTATTGGTTACTGTCTTTGTTTCAGAATGACATATGAAGAGCGGTATAAACTCTGGTACAGGATATCTAAAGTGCAGGTGCCGGTTATAATGATCACCATTAGGGCTGATGGAACATTAACCTCGGTCCATCAACTTCTATCAGTACATTCACACTAGACCTCAATCTCCAATTGAGATTATATTTATTGGGATAATTATTACAAAAAGTGTTCTCAGTGAAATAAGAGTGACCAATGCTTGTTTGACTATACTGTGGAACACAAAAGATGAATGAAATATATATATATATTTGGATACTTTTTTCGGTCTGATGAAAGTGAATGCAGTTATTTTCAGCTATGACTGTTTTGTGAATTAATAGTGCTTTTGAGTCAGATGAATCAATGAATCAGTTGATCCAGTTTACAAAAACGGTCTGACTAATTAGTTCACAAAATGGAATGTTACGGTTCTCAAGTTAAATTAATCGGCGCAATGATACGGTCACAGTGATTAAAAACCCAGATTCTGAGTGAATAAAGACTTACAGTAAAAGAATAGTTAATCAAAAATGATAATTCTCTCTTCATTTATTCACACTTCCATTCAGAACCAGTTTTTTTTTTTTTTCTGTATAATATAAAATATATTTTAACTAAATATTGTTAAATAAAATACTGTTTTTTTTTTTTTTTTTCTATTAAGTTGCCAGCCAGCGCCAGCATTTTTGGTCATTTTCAAAAGACTTTCTTGGCCCCCAGAATATTTTGTTGTATGAATGTCTGAACAAGCAATATGTCAAAAGAATGAACAGAATGTCTGCTTTTAAACAACAATAAACTTCTAACTTCATGGATTATTTTTATCAACATTTAAATGTGGGTAATTTCATTAAAAAAGCTATATTCTGATCAAAATCACTTTTTTTTTTTTTTGTCATATAGACTACATCCGGATGGGATTCAGAACGATGATCAAAGAGGGGGGAAGAGTGGAATGTCATGCAAAGCTATTGTATGGCTTCAGAAAACTTTATTAAACTTTTATGGTACTTTTGTGTCTTTTTTTTACTCTTGAAAGTTCCGGTCCCGATTTAGTGTAATCGCATGGACAATAACAACTCCCAGCACTTTACCCAAATGAAAAATATCATTTTGTGTTAAGGTCCTTGCACACTGAGTCCGGAATTTTTGTCCGAAATTTTCGCACGTTAAAAAATAAATACGACCTCACGTTGTGTCAATCACCTTTGCACACTGCCTCCGAAACTTTCGTCAGTCATAAAACAATTCGGATCGGGTTCGATTATCTGCGTTTTTCACATCCGTAGCAAGCACTTTGAGAGGTGTTTTGACAATTCAGAGCCACAGAATGACGAATACGAAAAAACGCATACGAAAATTTGTGCAAGTACATTTAGAAAGAAATCCCACCACATGACTATAAATGATTGTATTATTTCCTTTTTTTTTTCTTTTTTTTTTTTGCTGAACTACACCTATAATTGGAAAAAAGACTATGACAACGACCAAACTATTAAAGGGGTGGTTGATTATGATTTCACTTTTCTAACTTTAGTTAGTGTGTAATGTTGCTGTTTGAGCATGGACAACATCTGCAAAGTTACAATGCTCAAAGTTCAAAGCAAAGGGAGATAATTTTCTTTTAAATAAATCGCTTTTTAAGGGCAACAAACGGCTGGTAGGGACTACACGACATTCCTCCCGGGTTAGTGACATCACTAACCCTAAAATTTACATAAACAATACCCCCGGGAACGCGATTTATAGATTATCAAGACAGAACATGCTAATCAATGACTAGAAGATAACTATACATAAGCTACACAAATTCATCAACTAACCATTCAGAAATGTCCTGTTGCTTCTACATGTTGTCTCTTGAGTCTCTCCATCATTTCCGACTCCGATTTGAACATAAAAGGCTAAAAGTTTTTGAAATTTTCAGTGCATGTTGGTGTGAGGTAAAAGGGCATGAGCTCTCTGTTTGAATGCAAGCTGTTGTAGCTCCGCCCTCTGTGCCGGGAGCAGCAGCTCATTTGCATTTAAAGGAACAGACACAAAACTGTGCGTTTTTGCTCACCTACAAAAAATGACAATTTTAACATGCTATATAAAAATATCTGTGGGGTATTTTGAGCTAAAACTTCACATACACACTCTGGGGACATCAGAGATGTATTTTACATCTTGTGAAAAGGGCAGTATACCACCCCTTTAAAGAATCTCTGATTCACTGGCCGCATGTCAAGAAATAGTTTGCTATTAGTGAACAGCACATTAAATCAATGTTGTTGTTTTTTTTGTTTTTTTTATTCCACAATGATTGTGATCGAATGGCTTATAAAACTGATAAAATACTGACAATGTGTTACTTTGAGATCCATATTGCTCCTTACATAAATATATCAAAAATAATATCTCTGTTCAATGTGCATTTATGTTTCAGCACAGATGTGCATGAGTAAATCATGTCTGGTAGATTATTTGTTATTCATGTAGAGTCTCAAGCAAACAAAGCGATAAACACTTGGCTTTTACAGAAATCCTTTTTTGTCTGTTTGATAAAGAAGCGCCTTAAAGGGTTTATTTGACATTGCTGCTTAGTTTCTTTATCTGTGTATTTGAAGCCTTAACAAAGCCCATCTTTTGTGCACAGATACTGGGAGAAAGATGAGCAAGATCATAAACAAATAAATAAATAAATAGTACATTCATTTGTATGTATACTTGTTTCTTCCAGCTCAAACGAAGTATCTTAATCTTCTCAAACCTTTAGCATAATCATAATGCAAGAAAAAATCTATTTAATGTCAAATCTGCCAAGAGAAACAGTAAACAATAATTCATTATGTACTGGCCACAGATATCATTGCTGAGTGGATTACCATTAATACTCACATATTTTTTCAACATTACTGTAAGACTACCGTGAGAAAACCATTTAACATAGCAAGCTGCTATTTACAGCTTTGGGGAAGCTTTCAAATTGCACATAGTGAAATCTACATGTATTAGGACATTGATACAATGAAAGCTGGATTACAGTTCACACTCCAAATGGAAAAGTTAAAACAACACTGTAAAAAATCTGTCATTTTTACACAAGACAAATGGCAGCTATGGTTGCCAGACTAATTCTGTAAAAGAATACAGTAAACAGATTTACAGAACAACCTGTATTTTTTACCATTTAAAACTGTAATTTACAAAAAAAAAAAAAAATACATTTTAAACCAGTATATCCAACAACAAATTTTCTGCTGAATTAGCAAGGCCATTCTGCTACTAAAATCTGTTTTGTACTTTTAACATATACTGACATCCACCATCATGACAATAGTGGTAGAGAGAAAACCACATGGTCAATCAAAGTTCATCACAAGTAGCTTTTCCACAATATGAGGGAAATATAGAAGTTGCAAACAGTGTCATGCACACAAATACAAAACACCATCATGGTAACAAGTATGACACTATGTTTTTATATATATATAAAATACTGCTGACAAAAGCAGCAGGATGAATTCTGAAGTGTTTTGGGCAATATTATCTGCTCATATTCAGCCAAATGCTTCCGAACTCATTGGACGGCGCTTCACATTGCAGATGGACAATGACCCAAAGCATACTGCAAAAGCAACCAAAGAGTTTTTTAAGGGAAAGAAGTGGAATGTTATGCAATGGCCAAGTCAATCACCTGACCTGAATCCGATTGAGCATGCATTTCACTTGCTGAAGACAAAACTGAAGGGAAAATGCCCCAAGAACAAGCAGGAACTGAAGACAGTTGCAGTAGAGGCCTGGCAGAGCATCACCAGGGATGAAACCCAGCGTCTGGTGATGTCTATGCGTTCCAGACTTCAGGTTGTAATTGACTGCAAAGGATTTGCAACCAAGTATTAAAAAGTGAAAGTTTGATTTATGATTGTTAATCTGTCCCATTACTTTTGGTCCCTTAAAAAGTGGGAGGCACATATACAAACTGTTGTAATTCCTACACCGTTCACCTGATTTGGATGTAAATACTCTCAAACTAAAGCTGAAAGTCTGCAGTTAAAGCACATCTTGTTTGTTTCATTTCAAATCTATTGTGGTGGTGTATAGAGCCAAAAAGATTCGAATTGTGTCGATGTCCCAATATTTATGGACCTGACTGTATACATTTATAAATGTATACATTTTAGATATGTTATATACAACTTAATCATGAAATTTGTCAGACTATGAACTATGGTAATACAAACAGTAATTGATCCCAAAACCATGGTTAATTTTCCTAAGAGGGGGTGAACAGTTTTACAAAAGCGAGAGCTTACAGGCACTACATTAAACACTATATCAACACAAAGTGGATTGGAGGCAAAGCTTTGTCCTTTGTTAACATCATAGCAACTACATAAAACATACAATAGGAACTGTTAATAGAAAACACTGCTACAAATAATAAGACATACTTACAATGCCTGCATTGTACTCATCATAGGCTCATCATAAGCTGTTCTCCTTAAAATGTGCAGCACACAGATAAACGTTGGGGTTATAATGTTCAGGAACAGTGTTTAAAATCAATTTCAACCACTCTCGTCAGCCTTAGGAAGGTCAAACAAATTTTTGGAAAGGGGGTGGACAAAACAGCATCTCTTTGACTTGCAACACTGTCTTCTCTAATGCAGCTCAGCCAGGTCTCGTCCCCCTTTTTGCATATTCTGTGGCCGTGGATTATTTAAATGAGTAACATTATGACTTCACAAAGCCCGAAAAATAAAAACACGTTGTAGTCCAAACGAGTCGATCGTTGTAGTTCTTGGAAAGTGGATTCTGTTAAATAAAATATCTCCCTTCACGGAATGTCTGTTTACAGTTTTTCACTGAAAATTATAAGTTGATTTGCTCTTTTTACCTCAAAAAACAGTGCCTTTTTACCTTTTAACAGTGCTTTCCTGTAATGTAAGTTTTTTCTTACTGTTTTTCTCCGTATATAGTACATGAATTGTTAACCACTTAACAGGTTTTTACGGTCACATTTTTACAGTCTTTTACAGTTAAAATTACAATATTTTTTTACAGTGAAGTCTCTGATCAATCTTCTTCCCACTCATTGCGATTACGTAAACTACAGTCTGGCACAATTTTGGTGAATGTTTATATACTTTTTTTAATCAAATGGTTTACGCCACTGGCTCTGAATAAACAACAAGATTCAGACTGTCACTTTGGACTTAATGTAGAACTGTGCCATCAGCCTGAGGTCTTATTCTGATGATACGCTTGCAGGATGTCAGACTGCATGATTTAAATAATTTATAACTCTCTGTCTCAAATGAGAAATTCAGATTTTTTTTGCAAGAAAAAAAGCACAGGCTATACCATTCCTGTTACTTGTTTTACAAAGAATTACGCCACTTATGGTAATTGTCTAGCCGCAAGTGTTTCTGAGCCTTCCTTTTTGTTATTTACATTTCAGTATTACAGAGCACCATCTTCCCACCACTCTGTCACAATGTTTCATCAAGACTAATCTGGACCAACATCTTTGTTAGTGTATCGTGACCATTAAAGATTTGTCTGCATATCATAATTGTCTAAATAAAAAAAATAAAAAAAAAGGTTTTTATGAAGATGTAAATGTCAGTTGAATGGTGTAACAGGAAAAAAAATAGAGCTCCATCACACCTACTGCATGAAACAGAGGCACAGTGATTAAAATGAGCATGTGTAATTATCAGTGAGTCTGTCTGATGTGTAGTGAAAGTACCATCTGTTCTTTATTTAGTGAGAATTGTGCAGTTCAGAAAGTGTCTATTTCTCTACAACCAGTGCTGCTGTCTGTCTGCTGTATAAACGTTTATGATTTTGCAGGAAATATGCTCCAGTTCTGTAACTTAACTTCTCCACAGCTATTCTGCATCTTCCTGCTTTTTTAAAAGATATATACAAGGACTGAAAAGTCTTAGACATCGACTGAAAATGCTTCTATGTTGCTTGTTTCTACATTAATCCAATTTCATTACAAATTATATTATTAGTATAATAGTTTGAGTAACTACAACAATAATAATAATTTGTTACACTTTTCTTGGCACTCAAAGTATGGAACATATGGAATGGGGGATTGCCTCAACCACCACCACTGTGCAGCATCCACATGGATGATACAACGGCAACCATACTGTGCCAAAACGCCATAACCACACACTAGCTTATTGGTGGAGAGGAGACAGAGTGATGAAGCCAATCATGATATATAAGGATAATTAGGAGGCCATGATGATGGATATAGGCCAATGGGCAAGTTTGGCCAGGATGTCGGGGTTACACCCCTGCTCTTTCCGAAGGACATCCTGGGATTTTTAATGTCCACAGAAAATCAGGTCTTTTGTTTAACGTCTCATAATGTTAATATTTGTATGCTTTGCTTTAATGACAGAAGCATTCGAGCAGGCATAGCCCTCACAAGTTTATGTAAAACCTGATGATCATCCTTTCCAGAATGATGAGCAAATGATCCAAAGAACATCTTCTGCTTTCGTTTTCACTGTGTTCTGTTCCTGTTTGCTTGTATTGCTTGTAACCCCTGCTAGTTTGTCTCCATGGTTATTGAGTTATGCATTCTGGTTACCTTAATTATCTCTGTGTATTTAAACTCTCATTCCGATTATTTGTCCAGTATTGTCTTTATGTGGTTGTGTAATACTCTTACTTCTGAAATCTCCTATGTGTTCTTGTTGGATTTATTGAAAACTGTTTATTTTAGATACTCCTTTGTTTCCATTGTGTGCTCTCTGCAGCCACACCTGATAGGTGCCAGATGTTTGGACACCACTGTATTCCTCAATTATATATAGACAAAGGGATATATAATAAAGTAGTACCTTGAGCATCAAAGTACCATGAAACAAAATCCCGGTTCACTGATCATATTACATTATTAATCGTAAAGCCAGGCACACTATATAGTGAACTGCCTGCATTTTAGATGATTGCACCTGGATGGCTGCCCTCCTGAAGTCATTCAGGGTCCATATAAGCAAGGATTCCTGCCTTTCACAGGCTGTCTAGACCCAGGAAGCGGTATAAGACTGTGTAAGGTTTGGGGGTATTGATGGACGCGATCTACTCCGTCTATGGTTTAATCATCGTTCTGAATCCGATCCGATCCGGTCGTATTCTTTGACAAAAATGTGATTTTCTCAGAAATGGTCTATAAAATGTTGTGGAAAGCATCTTCATTTTTAATATGACCTCATGGTATGGTAACCTGAGTATTGTAAATAGAGCCAAGCTGTCCAGGATTGTGAATGAGGCAAGTAAGATAATGAGGCAAGACGCAGAGACATTTGAATGATCTCTATAGACGTAAAGTCAAGTAAAATGCTTTAAAGATAGTTGAGGATGGGTCTCACCCTCTTCATGGCGAGTTTCAATTGTTGCCATCAGGGAGACGCTATAGGCAACCTCGAGCGACAAGGAAAGTTTACCAAGTTTATGCTTTGTGTCCAGTGCTGTAAAAATTTTAAATGTTAGTGAGTGATTATTTATTTTTTATTTTTATTTGTATTGCATGTTTTTCTTATGTGTATTTATGTGGTGATATCTATATGTACTGTAAAGCCAGAGACAATTATCCACAACATGGATAATAATAAAGTAAAGTAAATAAAGAATGCATGAAGCTGATTATTGTATTTTTATTTTTTTAAGGAGAGGCTCTGTTCTTTCTTTTGATATATTGCATGTTCAGATATTCATAAAACAAAATATTCTGGGGGCCTAAACATAAAAGTTTTGTGAAAATTATTAAAAATGCTGGCACTGGCTGTCAACCTTTTTTTTTTTTTTACGCTGGCGGGGAAAGAATTAAAAACCTATATCATTGTTACTGTTTGAGGCAATCTTCTTTTTTTTTTTTCTTTTTTTTTAAGTTGCACATTCATTGTGGTCCAATTATGACAATAGCTGGTATTTAATATTGATACGTTCTAAATTTTCTGTTAAATGTCATACATAGTTTGTAAAAAAATAAAAAAATGCTATCAAAAATGCAAAATAAATAAAATAATCCTTATGCAATACAAATATTTAATAGCACAATATAACAATACTTTTAGTCAGTGTGTGTCTTTCTTCAAGTGACTCTTGAAGAGAGAAAACTCAAATGCCATAAGGGGCCCTATTTTAATGATCTGAAACGGAAGTGTCACAGCGCAAAGCGCAAGTAACTTTGTGGGCGGGTCTTGGCGCTGTTGCTATTTTCCTGGCGGGATAAATGACTCTTGCGCCAGGCGCAAATCTAAAATGGATTGGTCTGAAGAGCTTCATTATTCATAGGTGTGGTTTGGGCGTAACGTGAAATAAACCAATCGGAGCGTCATCTCCCATTCCCTTTAAGAGCAGGCGCGCTTGTTCTAAAGCGGATTCCTATTATAACGGCGGATTTGCCAGACGTGCGCCAGGAGCGGTTCACAGCCAAGGAGAGCAACGCTCTCGTCAGGGACGTTGGGGATGGAGAAACCCACCCAAATTAATCTATCTATCTATCTATCTATCTATCTATCTATCTATCTATCTATCTATCTATCTATCTATCTATCTATCTATCTATCTATCTATCTATCTATCTATCTATCATAATAATGTATGATTTGCAAAAATGAAAACTGCTGCTTCTGTGTAGATGAGAGAATCAAAGTGTATGCGCGTTGTGCACACGCTACATTGATTATGGCCAAGCATGCGCCCTTAAAATAGCATATGAATAACATGCGCAACGCGCCACTGACTTTAAACTATTTTTTCCTGGTTAATGGCGCAATTGTTTTCTAAACCTGCAAAATAGCATGAAGGAACGTTTGCGCCGAAACACGCCTCCTTTTTTGCGCTGAACCGCCCAGGGAGCGCAAGTTCATTCCCTAGTTTAGCGACGTGCTTCTGTGGAGGGAAAAGCGTGCTTTGCGCGGGTGCAAAATAGGAATGATACGTGCGTCGGTGTACAAAGTCAATTGCGCTGGGTGCAAGATAGGGCCCAAGGTCTAAAAACTGCATGTTATCAGTCTGCCTTTCCAGAAAGTCTTTTTTTTTTTTTTTTTTTTTTTCATAGAAAGGGAAGGAACATGATATGTTTCCATACCGTAGAGTGTTAAGTAGAGAGTCCTATGAGCAGTCAGATCCTGGCCATTTCAGAAGAGAGAAAAACTACAGACAGCGGGGAACTGCAGTGCCCTTCCCCACTTAGAGCATGACATATCCCTGTCAATTTCTTTCTCTTTCTGAGTAAAATCCTCATAGACTTTCATTGGGTTTAAAATGATATAGTGAGGTAATACATACAGAAGGTCTGGTGTGAAGTGAGTCCTCCAGCTCCTCTAGTCCCTCTGAACCGTGAAGAGTGCAATTGGTTACACATCCTTGGAGCCAGGCTATGCCTCCCATGATCCATTAGCGTATGTTCATTTAATTCTGTTGAGGTAATTAGAAACTATTTGACACTCCTAACAGAAGGACTGCAAGGCTTGCAGGATCCTAAGGTAAAAAATAGCTCTAAAGCTGAGGGAATGTACAGTGCATAACTCTTAATAAGTTCTCATGCAAGTTCAGGCGGAAGTTTATGTTTGTGTGTGTGCGAACGTCTGAGTTAAGAGGTGGTTAGACCTCAGACTGCACTCACTTGGACCAATTTGTGGTACGAATGTAATTGGATTCATAAATTTATGAACTAATTTCCATAGACGGTTATACAATTAGCCACTGCAAGATGTTGAATCTTTACCCCTCATGGGTAGGTGTTTTATCTTTGGCCCCTGAGGCACAAATAAGTAAGTCTTTAATATATGACTCTATTAGACTAAGTTCTGGCAGCATTGTGTGAGAGTAGGATAAGCTTCAGGGGCATGATGTTGTAGAGGACAAAATATTCCCCATCTATCAGCAAAAACCTCAGCAGTAATTGATGGAGTCCTCTTTCTGCTCCACTTGCTGCCATTCTGCCATTGTCAGATAGACATATTTTGATGGATGATGTCTTTTTCTGGACCATGATATATTTTTAACATAGTCTCTTTTTTTTTCTTCCTTTCACTCTATTTTCTCACACTGAATGTGGTTATTCTCAAGACGTCTAAGGTAAAAGACATCTAATGCATACCTGTATGAATCCTCAATGTTCTATTTACTGTCTTTTGTTCAGAAACAATACATATATTATTATTCAAAAGTTTGGGATCAGTAAGATTTTTGTTCACCAATGTGACTGTCACGGCTGCCATGTAGTTAACATCTAGTGAGGTCCCAAGGAAAGTCTGTGGATCGGATCGGATCGGATCGGATTCAGAACGATAATTAAACCATAGACAGAGTAGATCGCGTCCATCAATTTTCTTTCACAGACTTTCAGACTTTCAGAAAGACATCCCAAGGAAAGTCTGTGATGCAGATTGACAAAAGAACAATACTTTTAATAAACTCCAAATGACTAGAAAGACAACACAACAAACCATAACCTTTAATGCAAGACAGAGAACTGAAGAAACTGAGGGCTTCTGTGTTGAAAAGCCTGTAACACCTTTGGTGTTCCCAGTCAAAAATGACTGGCCTTTTAAAAATGTGTCTTTAAAGGGGTGGTATAATGCCCCTTTTTACAATATGTAAAATAAGTCTCTGTTGACCCCAGAGGGTGAAGTTTTAGCTCAAAATATCCCACAGATATTTTTTACAGCATGTTAAAAATGTCCCTTTTTGAGGGTCAGTAAAATGCATTGTTTCGTGTGTGTCCCTTTAAATGCCAATGAGCTGCTGCTCCCAGCACAGAGGGCGTAGCTTCAAGAGCTTGTGTGAGTTAGCAGCTCCGATTACCTCATGCAGGCACGCAATAAAATGTCAGAGACTGTTCTGCCTTTTATGTTCAAACGAGTCGGACAATGATGGAGAGACTCAAGAAAACGTAGAATGCAACAGGACGTTTCTGAATGGTTAGTTGATGAATTTATGTTGCTGATGTGGAGTTAACTATTTTCAGTTAGCATATTCTGTCATGATAATCTATAAAATCGCTTGTGTGGGAACTGTTGTAAGATGCCTACAGAGTGGCATGTATTGCATGTGAAAAGACGGATGCGACAGCTTGAGCAGATCCACAAATGTGCTCTACTACAACAACTCTTCCTCTTCTCAACATGGCCTGCATGTTCCCAGGGGCGGGGTTTATGTAAATTTTAGGGTTAGTTAATGTCACTAACCTGGGAGGAATGTTGTGTAGTCCCTACCAGCTGTTTGTTGTAGTCCTTATATATCTTCCTTTGCTTTGAATTTTGAGCATTGTAACTTTGCAGATGTTGTTTATGCTCAAACAGCAAAATTACACACTAATTAAAGTTAGAAAAGTGAAATCATAATCAACCAGCCCTTTAAATTGCTTGTTATGCTATATTTTCACCAAATACAAAATAATGAAAACGTGTGAGAAATGTTATGAATGGAAATATTCACAGTTTAAATATACAACCATGTTAAATTTCAGCCAATAAAAATGCAAGCCCTAAAAATACAATGCATTAAAATGAAAGCAGGGTTAATGCAATGCATATTTTTTCAAGTAGTGCAGTTCCACCAGTCCTGTGTAACCTACAACAGGACAACTACAAGTAGTAGTAAACTACAACTACAACTACAACTTTTTTTTTTATCCAACCTTATCGTGAGATGCGGAGCGGAGCACAAGAGAGTCTTGTAGCTGCTCGCTTATAAGATCTTGCTCGCCTCAATCGTCCAACGGTTAAGCATTGCAGAATACAATCAAATGAGATAGACTCAGAAAAGACATCAATAAATGCATACTCGTGTCACCTGTACATCTTCTTTGTTGCATGCGCAAATTATGATCACTAATACAAAATAAAACATTTTATTCACAAAAATGTCTCTATTTGTACAAATTGCTGCACGTATTCGTTGAATTCTAAATTTTGCACACATAAGTTGAAAGCAATTTGTTTGTGGATAGTAGCCAAAACACGGATAACTGTGCTTGCATTTATTAATCATTACGATACTAAAATCATAATAAAGTGTACTACAAAAAATCAGATGAGTCCAGAATATGAACGCAACGCGTTTAATTTCACGTTGAGCATTTTCCTCCCATAGAAAACCATTATAAGAACGCTAAATGTGGCTTATTGCATATTGGAATGTTCCCTTATTATGTCGAAATAACGAGTTATTATGTCGAAATAACTAGATATTATGTCGAAATAAGGAGATAATATATCATAATAACGACTTATGTCAAAATAACGAAATATTATATCTAAATAATGAGATATTTATGTTGAAATAACGAGATATTATGTTGAAATAACAATTTAATATCTCAAAATAACGAGATACGTTTTTTTTCGGAAATAATGACTTATGTCGAAATAACGAGATATTATGTCGAAATAACGACTTCTTATGTTGAAATAACGACTTCTTATGTCGAAATAACGAGATAAGTTTTCTTTTTTTTTCTTTTTTTTACCTTGCAATTCAGGGCTTCCGTACTGTACAAGGCATGATGGGGTGAGAGGAAGGAGAAACATAAAGGCATGACGGGATGAGAGGAAGGAGAAACAGGCATGAGGGGGTGAGAAAAAGGAGAAACACTGAGAAACCATTTACAGCTGGCATGATGGGGTGAGGGGATAGAAATATGGGAATGAAGACCACCTCTCATGTAGCCTTATTCTTCTATGCCTGTTTCTCTCGTATGTCTGAGACATGTATAAAAATAAGAAATAAGAAATCTCTTGTCAAAGTAAATGGTGTAGCTTCCTTGATTCAACAATATTGGGGAAAAGCATGAATTTTTAAATCTACAATACTGATTTCATTTGATTGGTAACATAACTATTGTGTCTTATTTTTATAAATTAATTTGATTACATTTATGAAATTGACACAAAAGATGATGCATGCATATTATTAGGTTTAAAAAATGGCTTTATAAAGGTAAAAAGGCCCACATTTGGTAAAAATCAATTGAAACATATTGGAAAAAATAATTTCTGTCACTGCTGTGAACTGACCACCACACAGAGTATGAAGAATAGCAAAAGCTTTTGGAGTTGGCTGTCCACGACAGTCCTAAACCTGCTAAAGTACCAACACAGTAAACACACTCAGCAAAATATCATCTAATAATCGGTATTGAGAAAATCCCAGAAAATATCGAGATATAATGTTTTGTCAATATTGTACACCCCAGTTGATGCTAATCCAATAACTTTGCCAAAAATACAGTGCAAACAGATATTTTGGGTGAAATGTGGTGCATTTAGTATTTTCTATGAACATTTTTAGTACTGACTAAATACACTTATTATTTTCCTCAGAGTTTTTGTCCTTTTCATCTTGAATAAAATGCATTCTGGCATTGCCTTATCTATGAAGATACATGTGATGTCGCTTTAGAGTCTGGTCAAAATTAAATGTTAAAAGGCAGCATAATTTTTGCTATACCTACAGTTTCAAACAGTATTTGAGTCAGGAGAGTGCCTATTATGTCTTAAATGCCACCTAGGTTGGCAGCTCAGCTGGTTATGAAATAGAGTTGTTGTTAGAACTTGAACATCATAATCTGCTCAAACACACATTATTGAACAGGAGTGAGCATCTTAGACAGACCTTTAGCACTCTTTCTGATTGCTAACTGCTCACAAAAAACGGTTATGATTTTAATGGCAACAAGCATACAAAAAGAACAGGGTCTGCATGTGTCATGGGAATTAAGAAGAAAACATAATTTTCATTATACCTGAAAGAGTTCACTTAACAAAGAAAATTCTGTCATCACTTACTCATCCCCAATGGAATTCCAAACCTATGCATTTCACGGGTTCACACTTACAAATAATCAGATAAAGTAAAGAGTAAACTCTCAGTGAAGAGTATGGAATTTTTGCGTGCTGTCTGAGGGGAGGGCTCCAAGTTCTGAATTTGGCCTGAACTCAGAGTACCACACACACACACACACACACACACACACACACACACACACACACACACACACACACACACACACACACACACACACACTTACAGTATTCTGAGGGGGATTCAAATCACCATCATCCAGAATGGGAGAGGGGCAAGCAAACAAGGATGCTAAGGACTGCAGCCTTTTAGCGTCAGTCCCTAATGCACCTCTTGGGGCCAGGGAAGTGAGGTTTGCCATTACAGCTCAGTTGGCCTAATAACACTCACCTCCCTAAACTGCACTTCTGTCCGGGTCACAACACCAATGTAACTGGTCCTACTCACACCATGAGCGGGATTCATATCACCATCAGCCTACATGGGATGAGGGCACACTATCAATGATGCTAAAGGGCACAACCTCTATAATCAGTTGTTATATGCCTCTTGAGTGAGACACAACTATTTCTAGCTGGCCTCCGTTTACACTCAACTCCCTAAACCCCACTCCCACCTGGGTCACGGCAGCAATATAACTGCTACTCTGAGCAGGATTCAAACCACATCAGCCCGCAGGCATGTGAGGCGGGCATGCTAGTAGGACGCTGAAGACTGCAGCTTTTCCTAGCTAGCCTCCATTAGACAATAAAAGTCAGTGGTGTTCAATATTGTCTGATTTGGGCCCCACTGACTTTCAGTGAATGGCCAAAATCAATTGATTATCCAGGAGAACGAAATTGATAAGGGTTCAGAGCAGAATGACCTGGATGAATTTTTAATTTTGGGCTAAAGTTTTCTTTTAAAACTTTCCTGTCCTATTCTCTGGGCTCAACGCTAAGGATTTTTTTTTCGACTGGCCCGGTTCAAATTTTTACTCTCCCTGCCAAACTTAAATAAATAAAATAAAATAGGCCTAGTTATTGTTTTCATTGTTTTTGACCCATAACCTTAATAATTAAGGTTATGATGACACCAAAAACTACTAGCCTAACTTAAATAAATTTCAAATATTGTTAAAAACAAGTAAACTGTCTAAAAAAAAAAGAACAAATAATTAAATTATGAGCAGTAGCACAAATAAATACAAACATACATGAAACAGTGCTTTTCATATTTTTCAAGTAGGTCTGTCAGTAGTTTCCATGAAGATAAATTTAATGTAAATAAATAAATTCAAATGTAAAATAGCATTGCTTAATCTTCACTGTATAAATTAAATATAGATGAATCCTTATTAAAGTTACAAAAGTTATTCAGTCAAGAACAGTGAGGTTTATTAGGTCGGTTTCACTTTATTTTGATGGTCCCTTTAACACATTCTGTTGACTATAAGTAGTGTCACACCTACATGTCTACTAACTCTCATTAGATTGTTAGTAGAGTATTAGTAGACTGGTAGGGTTAGGGTTAGAATAAGTTGACATGTAGTTGCAAAGTTACTTATAGTCAGTAGAATGCCAGTTGGAGGAGCATCACAATAAAGAGTTAGTAGATATTAAGCAGACACTCTACTAATACTCTAATGAAAGTTAGTTGACATGTACTTGCAAAGCTACTTATAGTCAACAGAATGTTCAAAAGGGACCATCAAAATAAAGTGTTACCAGGTCAATCATGCCTGTCAATTTAAGAGCTGCACAAATCCAACACACTGTTACACATGCATTTTACTAAGTGAACTGTTCATGTTCACTCTAGACATAACAGACTATGTTTACGAGGATACAGGCATTTTGTTATAATTTTGTGTCCGCTTAAGATGTGAAGAAGACATGAAAGAGATTTCATTTAAGTATTTGCGTGCTGTCTAAAACGCAGATTTCTGGGCATGCGCTTTGGATGTGTGTTACTCACACAAAACGTATCACACAGCGAGTACTGAATTTGAGTTATCTTTCCCACCTTCTTGCGCTTGAATATTTAAATTGGCACGGCATAAAAACCTGTGCAAATGCTAAACGTTTGTGACGGGCAGTCCTTATTGTCGAGCCCTGCTATTTCTCTCATTGTCTTTGCTCTTTTTTGTCTTCTGTTAGACAGCACATCCTTACCCATAGGCCCCTACCTATCATCTTTAGTCTGCTTTCAGTCTGTCTCATACTTCATACTAAGACAGGTGTCCAGTCTACTCAGTTTGACTGAACAAGGATCAACAGTGAGTGGGAGACTGATGAAGAGCCCTTTGGGTGATGGAGTCCAGACACTCTCTGCTCATGAAGGTCTTTCCTGCTCTGATGTATCGTTAAACTGTCACACAGGAATCAAGGCTGTGTCTGGGGGGTGGAGGGTATTCAAAATGACAGGTCACTCAGGTGAAGGGCACCTGTGTTTTTACAGTTGAACAGTGACAGCTCAGCTGAAGAATAGACATGTGACACTGATGGAAAGGAAAGGGGGATGTAGTGCATGTTTGAGCTACATCTATATTTCAATCTTGAAGTTGCTCTACTAGCCAGCTCAAAATACTTCCCCTGATCGCTTGTCATAGGATCGGTCAGAAATCCAGACACGAGTCTGATTCCTCATCCTACACATAAATAAAACACGGCCTGCACTGCATGTTGTCCCAAAGCATAAATGTGAATTCTGATCAAAACTTTATACTCGGGTTTCATCAGTATCTCTGAGTCAAGAGAGCTATAGATGAAACTCTAATTTCATGAAAGCTGATTTCCCAAAACACATGAGGGAATTTTTTTTTTTTTTAATGTCTAATAAAATGTGAATTTGCCCTTGGCCAGAACCTGCAAGGAAGAACAGAGGAAAACAGGCCTCCATAAATACTCTGGGATTGAACAGAGGAGAAAAAACACATATATCACAGTAGAAAAGAACACATTGTCATCCCCAGGATTCCAACAACTCGGACAGGGGAAAATGTGGAGACTGCTTAACCGAGATCAGGGTCAGAGAGAATTAAATCCCCCTGTTGTCAATGCATACACACACACACACACACACACACACACACACACACACACACACACACACACACACACACACACACACACACACACATCACCTCAACACAAGCCATCTGTCCTCCAAAAGCATGGCAATCAGATCCATCAGGGTCTTCCAGGTCGCTATCCGCAGGGCAGCAAAGCCCACGTGCCCATGCCATCTGACAAATACACTGTGCTCTTACTAACACCCAACTCTCTGCAAGAGCTGGCAGACAACAGGCCAGATTCTCCAATGTCTGCATATAGAGTACAGCATTATTAACTAGGGTTGTTGCTAGCAGCCAAATCTATGCTGATCTATAAGGACTAAGCCTAGAGAGAAAATGCTGCAGTATACAGTAAATTAGAACTAGAGTTGGGGTTTATCTAACTAATAGTATAGTGACACTAAAAATAGATACATTTCCAGTAACCTGGCTGTAGCTAAGCGCTTTTTATTATATACAATATATCTCCAGTTACAAGCTACTTTTACAAAGTATTAGAATAGCAAGACTCACTGATTCATTTTATTATTATTTTTTTAGCAAAAAATGCTGTTCATGCATTTTTTTTAATGTAATTATATATTTAGTAGAAATGATATCCATAACAAAAGCTATAAGAAAGAAAGAAAGAAAGAAAGAAAGAAAGAAAGAAAGAAAGAAAGAAAGAAAGAAAGAAAGAAAGAAAGAAAGAAAGAAAGAAAGAAAGAAAGAAAGAAAGAAAGAAAGAAAGAAAGAAAGAAGAAAGAAAGAAAGAAAGAAAGAAAGAAAGAAAGAAAGAAAGAAAGAAAGAAAGAAAGAAAGAAAGAAAGAAAGAAAGAAAGAAAGAAAGAAAGAAAGACATCTTGCAACTCTTCAAGTGTAATGCTGAAACCTAATTGAGATCCTCAATGCTTTTGTAATGGAAAAATACTGCTTGGTTGCAAAATTATGAATTATACAATACTTTGTATACTTTTTACAGTTTCCAGGTAGCTTCCTCATCACTTCCTCATCCAGGTAGCTTCAGTACATCTGCTATCATGGATAAATTAAAGCAAATGGTTGACAGTGTTGGGGAAAGTTACTTTTAAAAGTAATGCGCTATGGCGTTACAAAAAAATCCTTTCAATTATAATTTGATGACATGTTTTATTCATATCAGATACGCATTGTGCAGGTACAATTTACTCTATTCTTCTCCTAGTTCAGTGGCCACTTACTTTCATGTATTTCAGGAGAAGTAGATGAATTTACTCGTTATTAACATGGCAATGCCCATCGTGTTTTAGAGATCAGCTAACATGATCATTAGAATGGTGTTCAAATGACAAAACGCATTTACTTAAACAAATTAAGTCATTTCGCAACCCCTTTGGAAGTTTGCCAAAGCCTCTAGTGGGTCCTGGTTAAGACCCACTGGTCTGAATTAATAGACAGTGTGGAAGGTAAAACAAAATTATTGTAGACAGAGACACAGATCAACATACAACACACAACAGAAAGTGGATATATCCAATCCTTTAACCTCTAGCCAATCCTTAAGACCAGCAAAGACTATCAAAATAACTTTCAGTTTTGAACTTCAGGCATCTTCAGTTCACTCCATCATACATTTAGACGCTTTCAGGGGTGAGAGTACAGTCCCTCAGCACTTTAGTGGTAACCACACAGGTCCATGATGAAGTCTGCTGTCCCTTACAGGCCACTATCCTTCACTCACAAGATGAACATCACGCCTGGGAAATGCTTTTCTGTCAGTGTCGATGATGGATGTCAGAGACAGTTGTACTCATTAAGACAGGTGGTCTTCACCTCAAGGCTCAGAAGAACCTAAGGGCATGATGCATTTCTCCTTCACCTTTGACATGAAGCATTAGTCAGGCAGTGACAAAGGCAGTGTGAAGATGGTGCACAGTGACATTTAAGTTACATAACATGTTAACATGCCATGAGCATTATTACTCTGGTGTTAGAGGATGTTAAATGGAGGGCCCTATGATTCCAGTGATGCTGAAAATGCGGGCAGAATTCAGTCACTGAAGTGGAATGTACTGTATAGTGGTGTCACAGAATTAGAAATTTTGGATTAGCATCTTTTTGACTGAATTTCCACTTCATGAGAATTTCATAAATTCATTTGATTAAAAAAAAAAAACTGTTGTCAAATACAACACAGACATTCCAAGGTCTTTAATACAAAACACCAAAATAGAAATATATAATTGAAAATACATATATAAAAATATGTTAATTAAATATTATTATCCCATTGAATAGTATAATGTACTTCTCAAAGTAATATATATATATATATATATATATATATATATATATATATATATATATATATATATATATATATATATATATATATATATATATATATATAGAAAGAGATAAATAAATAAAGATAAAGAAATAAAGTTTTATTGTTCCACCAAAATCTAAGCTAAAGAGCAACTTTAATGGCCCAGTATGGATCCACTAATATAAAAGATGGCACCAATTAGTGATGGCATTTAGCCTCATTTTGTCTCTAATTCATTTGTCTGGCAGAAGGTCCTTGATAAACTTCGTTCTTAGAATAAAGTACTTGGCCGCTAAGACTCTTTGTTGTGCCATATAAGCGGTTTATGCAGCCCTGGGTAGGGAGTGAGGAGGACACATTAGTGATAGATCAATACTAAGTAAATATATAACCATGTCAAAACACAAACAAATCCTCTTCATCAACAAGCTGGAGTTCTTTACAAAGGCAAAGATCCACACAAAACACAAGCACCAAATGATGCAGACATGTTATCAGTGAGCCACGGCAATAGCACAAATGTGTATTCTTTGTATAATATATTGAATTCCCTCAGCTGCAACATCTAGGTAGACTCTTGAGACTCAATATGCATCTCGGCAGCATCATTCGGCACTTTAATGACAGTGTTGTTGCTAATTGCCTCGTTTTTCACATCACTATGACCATGGTTGCTGAACAACTAATTAAAATGAACTAGGTTGTATTAACACGCACTTAAATTTAAGCACTGATATGAAAATAGGAGGAACACCATGGATCCAAATCCAAGCATCTAACATTTTTAAAATGTGGCTGTTGAAATTTTAAATAGAGATTCTTTTTTACTATGTTAGAGCTGGCTTGAGTACTACAGGTGCATTATAATCATTGTAAAAATGACCTTTTTCATCAAACAAATTGTTTTCTTCCATAATGCAACCTGACAATCATGGATGAAAGGCAATATGCTTTTACTCAGTGAGGATAAATACAAATAAATCATTGTTGTCATGACAACACATATAGCTGTTTTCTCCCAATGTGCATTTTAATAATGTACTTTTGCACAGTCAAATAAAACAGACTAATTGCAGTTTAGAGAGCTACAGTAACTACGATGAATACAATATGGATGAAAGGCTACATTTTTAGAAATTTAAGGGCAAATCAAACATTTCACATGTGCACTCAATGTCTAAAATGACTCTTCTTAGAGTATGTGACTTTCTCTGTCACATTTTGTCTTTGTGATCTTATTACAAAGAACATAAGTTTCCTTTGGTCGTCCTTTCAGTTTTATCTGTGCTCACTATTAATTAGAATTCACAAAGTCAGTGATCACAGAATAGATGACATGATAAAAAACAAACAAAAAAAAAACGGATTAATAATCCTACAAATGACGAACATGATTACACATCAAAGTCTTTACAGTTGTTTACTGTGACATTCATTGGCGAATATGCAAATCATCCTTTCTATTAAAGCATTAGGGGGAATCTACAGCTATATGCACATTAATTTACATGTCCTCTTGTTAATTAGATAGAGTATACATTTCTTCCCTCTTGTGCGCTTATATAAGACCTGTTTCATCTTGCATGTATATGCAGCGTGCAAACGAAGTAACTGCAACAGCTGCAGATTCATGCTGCGTAAGAAAAACTGCTCAACTCAACTACTGTACATTGAGTTATTTCTTTTAAAAATTAACATAATTTATAAAATGGTTGAAATAACAAATATAATCATTATGAAATCTAATTTATGAGGTGGCTTACATTTACATCCAATAGTGGTTATTAATCAACGTAACCAAAACCCCAATAAACCATTCAACATGCTGGATTCAGATAAGAAAAACAGACCTGGGTGAAAATGTTTGTCATTCTGATGGGTGGATGAGACATTGGGTCTTATTTACTAATAATTACATAGATTATTTAATATTTGTATGCACAGGAGAGCTTCTCACAAAAAAATGTCTGCCTAATTCACAACATGTGTGTACACATGAATTTGTTCTTAACATTGCTCAAATGTTAATGGCTTTGCAGTATTCTAAATGAGCAACCGTGTGCTTGACATTAGTCATTTGCATAAAACACACCCAACCATCTCCATATAGGGACTTTCTGTACAACCTTTCCTTTCGTCACTCTCAAACATATGATACTTTCTAAAGACATGCTCTTGGTCGAGAGCATGCATAGCAAGATCCCAGATCAATGCAATGCGTGTCATCCTTAACCCATCGGAATTAATGGTACAAAAGGTTTTGCCACTTGCTATGTGAACACACACACACACAAAATCATGGACATGATTCGAAAAGGTTAAATGGACCAGAAAAAATAGTCACACAGTGTACTTCTCATGGTCAAAAATTATCGCTTTCTGAAATGAATGATAAACACATTTCATCTAGTGGAAACTTTTGGTACTGCTCCCAAACAAACTCTTACTAAAGGCACATTTTTTGAGATATCAAGCTCAAATTTGGAGCACAACTTGTTTACATTTATGGCTTTGATTTTCTAGCTTTAGAGTAATAATGTTAATAATAATAATAATAATAATAATAATAATAATAATAATCATAATCATAATAATAATAATAAATATATATTTCATATAAAAAAATTCATAACAATAAATGTAAAATTCTATAACTTGCATTGAGTTCATTTTTTATTTATTTTTTATTTAGCAATAATCTGCCAATTGTTGTCCAAGTGAATAAATGGATTATAACTACTGCATAAATATAACCTAATAGCATAAAATCCCCTAAAAATACAAAATATTAAATAAATAAAAACATTATCACATTAAAATATAGTACATTTATAATTTTTTTTAAAAGGTCACTTTTGACCACCAAGCAAAGAACACCAGAAGGTTAAAACCAATGCCGAACTCACAATTGAATAACAAATTTCAAATCGGCAACAAAATCTGACATGAACTGTCCCATAAATGATGTTTATTATGCTCAAATAGTGTTGAGTTGTGTTGCATGTGCAGTCCAAATTGCGAGTCTTAGAACACCGACTGTTTTTATAACCAGAGCTTAGAAGAACTAACAGCAGCGATTGGCTTTTTTGTTTTTTTAGAAGGCAGGACTTCCTCCAATTCATAAGTAATGGGAGTGCACCGTCTTTCTATATATAAAGTATTTTCTTATTCTTTCCCTGTGTATGATAAAATTTATTAAAAATGAAATATCTATGAATACATTTTTACTTGATTATAAGACCATGTGATTTGCATACATGTAGTTTCAGTTGTTCCTACATTTTTGCATGAATTTAGAATACATTATAGTACAAAAGATATTGGTGAATCATGGTTTGTACATGAAAACATTCGTACGCAGATTCCATGCACAAATGCTCAGTGAATGAGACCCTTTAATCTTTCACCAGCTTTAATCTTCAAAAAAAAAATCTATTCCTTAGAAGAGATGCAAATTAACTTGTTTTTGTTTTTCAAATGCTGTGCCCATTTTCTGAAGATACCAAAACATCCATAGACATGGCATCAGTTTTTAGATGGAAGCCTGTTAAATGTCAAAGCGTCAGTTCCTACTGCCGAAAACGCTTCTCTGTATGCACAGCACAAGACATGCATGATCTTTAAATATAAATACATCGTGACACATGAAGAAAACTCGTTGATGGGCATCAATTCCTTTTTTAAGTGTTCAGACATCATATGTTATAAAATCTAGTAAGAGAGTAAAGGATTTGTGACATGGAGGGTTTAGACTTTGCTCTCTTTCAGCTTGAGTTGCTAGAAAGCTCCACGTTCCACTAGATTCTGTTTTCCTTCCTTCTTTATCTAAGATTTGCAATGGATGGACGACATCTGCTCTGACAGGTCTCAGTTTCAGCTCCTCGGGCAGATACCTGCTTCAGTGAACAGCTTGGTATCAAATGTAATTCAAGCATTCATTCTGAAGGATCCACAAAGTGCCCTTGGCCTAAAAAAAACAGTCAGCAGATGGATTAACTAAACACTACGCCAAACTGAGCAATGGTGTGACCCTAAGCATTGTCCCTGCAAAAAAAAAAAAAAAAAAAAACTCATGGCTTGTAAATTAGATCTTGTGTCTTTCATCACAGCATGGTGGATGAAATTGTGTTCATGTGTATCATTTGGATGAAGCCGAAATAGGGAAAGGCATGCTATTACAGGATTTCCTTAGTTTCTTCTAAACATAATCCGGAGAACAGCTGTGGCACAAAATCAACTCATACGTACAATTACAGACAGTAATAAGTGCTAATCTAACAGTATGGTCTTTGATCAAAGTCTGATATAAAATACTCTATCAAGATTAATTTTAGAGTAGTTTACACTTTAAGATGTGTACCAATACGGTGAATATGCATATTTAAGAAGTTCTAAAGCCTTTGATCTGTCACTTGCAAAATAAGCAACATCAAGAAACAGCTGTGCAGAAGATCAGGAAAATCCACACAACAGCACTAAATGCATATGGAAACTTTTAGGGTTTTCTCTATTCAGTAACTTAAAACTCCAGACCCCCTCTGTAATCTCTAAACTGTCATTTAAACACATTGCATTGCACATTGTAAATTCGGTATTTGGAGGAGCTTATTATATGCGCTGCTCATGTTGACAGTCTGAATATTGACTTATAGTGAAGGCCTTAATCGGATACAAGCTCATGTAATTAAAATCATTCTCAGCAGGGATCATCCAGTAATTAGTGTCAAGCCATTAACGTCCCTTTATATGTCTGTTAACAGCATATTTAAAACATTTTTCAGGAATTCTAATCAGACCACCACATCAAAACAGTATGCATAATTTAAAATTAGCCATAAGTGTTAGACAGGAAATGAATAGGAAAAAGGGGATCTAAATGATGATTATGTTGATAAGGTAAGTGATGTCAAAGGGGACAGTCATGACAATCATTCTAATTAGAGTGAAAACAGCAGTATCTTTGGAACCTTTAACCTCAAGAACTAATTTGAATCGTGAAAAAAGCACGTCTTTCAGCAAATCAAGAAGCAGCTTTACTTGTGACTTTTTTTTTTTTTTTTTTTTTTTACATTTCTATTTGGTTTAAACAGCATTTTTGCATATTAACACTCCTTTTATATCTCAATACATCTAATAGCATAATCCATTTTAATCTGCTTTATGCATATCAGGCCAATAGGCTAATGGAGAATTTAAATCGAGACAAAATGAAAATCTGCCACTGTAATTTCCCAATTCTTAAATATCTGCTTCAGAGTACATTCTTAATGCTCCGAAATAACTATATTTCACTATGCAACACAATATAATAAGTGCCTCCTTGGAGTGTTACAACCTTATGTACAGCTAGAACAATTCATGGTAATATCACCTAATTCAAAGTGAATACTCATATTTCATCAAGTCAAATTGTTCCAGTAATTCCCCTCACTCACAACATTGCATGTTTTCAGTTCATGGTGTATTCACATGACCATACAGCAACCAAGTGCTGCTGAGCCCATCACATTTCCCTCTACCTTCATTTCCATAACACCAACAGTATGTACAGTACAAATGCGAGCATGTCTTGATAAGAGCATTTAAGTAATGTCCTCTGACAGAGGCTTAAGTGTCTGTATTGGATAAAGGGAGTAACCTTTGATGTAAAAGTGGTAGGCATCTGAAGCTACACAAGATATCCTGTGGAAAGATACGGCTCTTAACACAGCCTGGTCCTCATTCAAAAGTAAATGAAGTGAGAAGTTGCAGGGTTTGTAGGAAGGAGAAGGGGAAAAAAGGTGTTGCATTTTGAATATCATGCAAACTAAGCTTTTGCTTTCATAGTAAGGGAAAATGTGCAATATTGTGCAACAGTACATTTGGCACTACATTACACTGTTGCTATTGTCCCTCCTTCTCTGGGAAAACAAAGAGGATCTTTTTTCACATAATTAGCCAAATGCAGTTTATTTAACACTTGGCACTAATTTAACACTTGGCACACTTTAGCAGCTATTAGGACTGCTTGTTTGGCAAGCTGTGTGCTTGCAAAATTAACATTATTACAGGTATTTTCACAAGAAAGAGAGAATAACCAATTCTGACAACGATAAGTGACCAATGTCGAGTGTTGTAACCATCAGTTAGCCATCAAGTAATAAATAATAAAATATTTTCTTTACACATTAAATATGTGAGTGTATATCCTTATCACTACTTTTGAAAAAATATAAAAAACATGATTTTTTAAATATAAATATAATGTATTAATTAATTACCACGACATCTTAATATGACATCCTGAACTAAACTTGACTTATCATAAAAAGGTCAAATAATATACAGTATGTCAAGAGTCTGCACTATGATGTAAATTCCTGTTTTACATTTTTGGTTCTATCACACAATTTTATTGGCCGTACTATATGGCTTAGATCTTTTTATACAAAATATTTTCAAATATTAAAGTTGTCAATATATATATATATATATATATATATATATATATATATATATATATATATATATATATATATATATATATATATATATATATATATATATTAATTTATTTTTCTTCTTTATGAAACAGGACAGTTATATCACACTGGCATTTATGGACTTTAAAAAACATTAAAAATATAAAAATAAAAAAATATATAGGTGCACACAACTATTTTCACACAATTTGACACAAATTCTGTGAATTCTAAAATATTCCTCTTATCCTACACTGTTAAAAAAATCTGTAGAAATTACAGTATTATTGGCAGCTACTTGCCAGTAACTTACTGTAGATTTAAATTGATGTTATTTATTGGCAACAGTTTGTTCAAAGTTAAATGAACATTAAACATTAACAAGTCTTTATCTTTACAGAATAAAACTAAAATAACAGCCTCATGCAAAGCATTCTGGGAACCAAAATCTGAAGGAAAAAAAAAAAACAGAAAAAGGTTGATGAAGATTTCTGGTTCCCAGAATGCTTTGCATTAGGTTGTTATTTTATAGTTTTATTCTGTAAAGACAAAGACTTGTTAATGTTTAATGTTCATTTAACTTTGAGCAAACTGTTGCCAGTAAATAACAATTTATTTAAATAAATTTAAATCTACAGTAAGTTACTGGCAAACAGCTGCAAAACTACAGCAATTTTTTTACAGTGTAGGCCAACATCTGTAGTTTTTATTAGTTTTTATTAGTTTGACATGTTCACCAACAACCGATTAATGCGATCAAACTATACCTCCAATACAATTCTGGCAGTTTCAGAAGTTTAAAGGCACAGTCCTGCAGTGTGACTTCTCCTACGACAACCGTCAAATCAAAAATCAATAGGAGTGCAGAACCTGATAACAATTAGTGACAACAACAAATCATTTGCTCCACATACATTGTCCTTGTTTTTTTGTTGTTTCAGGACAAACCATTATTAAAATTAATGCTGACTGTTTGTTTGCAAGCCATCATTTCAATTCCGCATGTAAATGCAGCTCACCATCACCGAAGGTGTCATGGACTGATGATGTAATACACAGGACGAGTCTTCTTACGTGCATCTGTTTGAATGAATCTTGACTGTTAAACAGTCTGACATTAAATAGAACTGAGATCCCACAGTGTGACATGGCTTACATCGGGGGATCATGTCAAGCAACAATCGTAAAGGAACATTATATCCAGAACATGTTCATCATAGACAATGTTTATTCAAGTTATTGTATGTATGAATTGCATCTTTAAAAAAAAAGAAAAAAATGACAATAATATATAAGACAAGATTTAGTTTTTAACCCTAATATTAATAATGTCTACTCAAAATCCATGAGAATAAAGATCAGGCCTTCTTTCGGCTAGAGCAAAGTTAGAAAAGATTAAGTATTTACATTACAGCCTTGCTGAGCAAAGCAACGGCATTGCCAAGGCAGTTACATTTTCATCATCACCATGACACAAAGGCTTTTCCTTCAGTCAGATTGTTTCTAGCCCATTCTGCTGTTGCTGTTCATCCACTATACATTTTCTGCATACTGATGCAGATGTTTGGATAAGTTCAAGCTATCAAACCCAGTATGTATTGATACTGGGGTTGTGGGTAATGACAGTATCATGTGTGATACAAACGTGACAAGAAACATGACAATGATGATCTGCATTTAAATGGGTTTTGCATTTTGATTTCCTGTTCCTGGTCCTTTCTCAGTAAGCTGACATCCTGTCACCTGTTCCCTCAGTCTCTTTCATGTTCTATTTATCTGTCAGTTTTATAACATCTGAATCAATGCTGTATAGTAAGACGCTTTACACAGGGTTCACAAAGTATCCATAGCATAAATATAAATGTGGCGCTTTCACTGAATCTGCTAACTTACCTCTACTGCTAGAGGTTAGTGTAGTCATAATGAGTATGTTTGAGTGCACTGCAGATGACATAGATTCCCTCCGGGGGGATTGGGGTGGAATCTATGTAATGATTCACAAGTCAGCTGTTATCGTGATTTAGAGCAAATACTTTATTTTGGAGCTCCATTCGAGAATCTTTGCTGTTAAAGTGCCCCTGTTATGTTTTTTTTTTTCCTTTCGAATATTCCCTTTCATGCCATGTGTAATATAGCTGTGTGTGAATGTAAACGTTCTGCAAAGTTTAAGTGTAAGTTTCCATCTAACTGGCGAACTCACGTTATTACTGTTTTACAGAAATCATTCTGCTAAGCAGCTGTGGGCCACTATTACCTAAAACTGTGTCTATTAATGCATATTGTCTGTCGTTCTTACTACTTTGTGTAAAGATAAAGGATGGAGCAAGATTTGTTTGAAAAACGTTTGTTACATCAGTCATTTATGTTAGTGCTGAACATATCATATGCACCGTTATTGATACAGTTCCAGCATGTGCACTGCAATAAATTAGAAATATACACATCGGTTTGTTGATGGACATACACATGTTAATACTGATGGTGAAGAATGACAGCTGCAACATCTCATAATGTACCTCAAACTGAGTAGTGTATCACTGAGATGCTCACGTAGTCCTTGCGATGATGGAGGTTCGGGTTGAATAATTAATTCTTCCCATGTTTCATCATCAGACTCGCGCTCTGATTGATATTGTAATATCAAAGTCATCGTTACTGTCTTTACAGTGTGTATAATCGCTGAGCTTTGGGCCACATCCACACGAAGCCAG
This sequence comes from Vimba vimba, assembly GCA_022828995.1. Taxonomy (NCBI): domain Eukaryota; kingdom Metazoa; phylum Chordata; class Actinopteri; order Cypriniformes; family Leuciscidae; genus Vimba; species Vimba vimba. The sequence continues at coordinate 23,095,108 of CM040819.1, forward strand.
AGCTTTCCCTATCCGATGTTTTTTTTCCCCTGTTCAAAAAAAAATTACGTAAACACGGCGTCGTCTCAAGAAATATCTGCGTACACACGAAACCACTGAAACCGACTCAAAACGATGTAGTATACATGCCAGACCAGTATGTGGCGCTGTAATTCTGCCACAGACATGCACTAAAAATGAAGAAGAAGACTTAGAGCATGCGCATAAACCTTGCGCGCTGTATACAATAAGCTTCTAAGCAAAGTAGCTTCTTTTTTTCTTTTCTTTTTTACTTTTTTTTACCAAGAACTTTATTGAACAATATGAACAACAATAAATGGCCTGGTACAAAATATGAATCACGATATTTGATAGTTAGCGGACGCATAAAGCTTGCCACAAAGAACCGGCAAAAGTAATCATTATGAATGTGTCAAATATAGCAAGGAGACATTTTAATTGTTAATTAATAAAACTAGTAGTTGTGTCAGTCTCGGCTAAAGATGTTGACGATGCTGACTCGCCACCTTCACAGTATTGTGAACGTGCCTATAGAGAGAAATGCACACCTCATACGGATTACATAAGAGAGTTGTCTGTTTCTTTTCGTTTTTAATTGTTTTGTTTAAAAGTAGACATTTCAAGCTTTCTATATTTCTGAGTTTCGGTTCATTTATGAGACGAGCTCCAGTTCACGAGCAATGCAAGTTATATCGCGCCGGCGCCTCCTGATTAAATTGTCTGTTATATTTGCTTATTTATTAAATCCAGGCAATTGGTTGATGAAACATTGATTAAAATTAAGATACAATTTATACAAAACGAAATTCACTTTAAAGAAAGGCTTTATACAAAACAAAACTTAATGTGGTCAAAATTATGTCTCCCGATATATTGTGCTTCTTATGATTACTCATGCTGTTCACTTTTCATATAATCAACATAGATGAAATTAAAAAAATAACATTATTTACACATAAATATGAAACTAAATACATTTTCTTTAATGGCTACAACATGTAGGCCTACAGTACAGAGCAATTTAATGTCAGAGTGGAATTTGAGCGAACACCGTTTTACCGGTGATCATGAGGGGCGGGGGTGCGTTTTTTGAATAATAATCAAATAATTCCCAGCAATCGTTGAATATTATTTTTGCTTGAAACGCCCATCCCTACAAAATACGAAATGTCTTAATCAGACAACAGACAAGCATCATAGCATAAGAAAGAAAATATAAATAGGCCTAAATAAAGAAGTAAAAAAAAGAAATGAAATAAAAATACATTCAAGTAAATAATAAAGAAAGAAATAAAAGAGACTCAGTCGCCTCTGCAGCACGAACACAAGCATGTAGTCGGCAATTGTTGCTGTGACTTAGCGGTGTCTGACTAGTTGACAGTTGGTGTGATGACATCATCGTTTCACAAAATGTACAGATTGGCGTTTTCAGATTTATCCACCTTGGGACCCGGTTTAAAAAAATAGCGGTTTCAGTCTCCGAAAACGCCGGATCCGTCTGGACGAAACGTCAATACGATACAAATTTTGTACGGATACAGCTAAACACGTCTCCGTGTGGACAGGACCTTAGAAAGCCTCTGGACAGAGCTGACGTTGTACCACTGTACGTGGTAGACAAATCACAACAGACTGGGCCATCTGGCCAGCAGAGCAGGTTGTCGGGAAGGAGGGATTTAGAGAGACTGATTCATCGAACGAGTCATTTGAGAATCATTGAAAAATGTGGTGATGTGCAATGTATATTATGAGAAAATTAAACTCTTTTTTGACTTTTGACGCATGTAAACCTGTTGTAGGAGACATCCAAAACAAAATTAGGAGCATTTGAAATGGCATAATAGGGACACTTTAACACTAGAACGGCCATGGCGGTCATTTTGACCGTTTTGAATTTTACATCTGCAATAACTTTGTTGAAATAATAAATACAATCCTGCTGGCACCTGACTTTTCCTAAAAGTGTCTGTATTTTCATTTAAAATGTGTTTCATATAAATTACACATCAGGCAAAAAAACAAATGAACATATTTACCTATTTCGGCCATAGGCGATCATATTGACCTCACAGAATTTCGCGGTATTATTATAGGCTATACTAATATACACAACAATAAAATGTGGTAAAAAAATACACTAAACATATTCAACAACAAATCATTTAAATGTAATGATATTCAGAACAGAACAAGAATGAAAAAAATAACTATAAACAAGCCAAAATGAAATAGGCTACTTTATAAGCGAAAGTGAAAGTAAGCGGCGTTGGGCTCACGTAACTCTCTAATTAGAATCAAAATGTTTCAACATTTGCGATGTATTTGAATGGTAAACTATTCTTTATTATAGGCTTTGTACTTCACTCATGTTCCAGTATCGACGGAAAAAATCATCCTATTCACACGCGCAAAATGGTACGAATTGTAGGCTACTGACAAACAGAGCAGTGGAATTTTTATATGTTACGTTGACTATTTTATTATTATATTTTATTATAGCTATAATGAACAGACTGCAATGTCAAGATTGCAATGCTGGAATATGGTGTGTGTGTCGGCGGTCGCGGGCGCGATCGAACAGAAACATGAAAACATAGGCTATAGCCTACGCCGTCATTTTGTTCAGGACATCTACGGATATTATTTATTTCTAAATGTATAATTAAACTTGTTTAAATGTACAGTTTGGTGTTGTTTTGTTTTTAAAAGACATCCTAATACAATAAATGCATTAATCTCTCAATTGGGTATTTATCATTAAAGATATAGCGTTTGGAATCTAGCGGTCAAAATGACCGCTTGCGGCAGTTCTAGTAGTTATGGAATTCTGGCACTTCTAGTGTTAAGTCACAATACTGACTTACACGTATGATGTTACTGCATGTGGGAGGGGCCCTGGCTCATGGTTATTGTTGGATTCAAAAAAAAAAAAAAAGGTTATCTTTTTTATTATATGCGTGCAGTGAAGTCATTGGCGGTGTCCAAAATGGCTCCCTATACCCTCATTCACTTTTCCCTACAGTAGTCCACTAATATAGTTCACTTGAGGATGTGTGAATGTAAACGAGTGAGTGAATTTGAATGTGCCACAATGGCTGCCTCTTTTGCATAGTTTGTTCTTGCTGTTTAATAGTTATTTGAAACTTAGAAAACTGGCAACTCCAGTAGTAATGAATGGAAACTAGCATGTATAAACCTTAAAGGGGTCATGAACTGGATTATTTTATTATTTTATAATGTTTCCTGGGGTGCCCTTATAATGTTAGTATGCTTTTTATATAAAAAATTTAATAATTTACAAATAAAAGGCATTTTTCCAAGCCTGATTTTAGCGTCTGATTTGAATGCTCTGTTTGAAGGGGTGTGTCTGCTGTGATTGGCTGACATTTTTGCATATGAAATAGCTAGTATTACAAGTGGAACTCTCTCGAAATATTTTACTACGTTTTTACTATTACAGCTATCGAGATTAACAAATCGTGAAAAGTTAGATTTTAGCATTGAGCAGATGACATACTTAATTAGTTAATTGCGTGAATGAAGAGATCTCATCACTGCAACACAGTGTCTGCACTCTCACGAATGCTTTCACCAAATAGCAATGCAAACACAATGTAAATGCAGTAAGAACTTAGTTGTACATTGTAACAGCATCATTGATTACATAACGGGTGTCCAGATAAACCGCGCCGTGTGATTGACAGCTTGGACGATTGGAAAGGGAGTGTTCTTTGATCGCTTTCTGTATGTAATTTAATCAGAGTAAATTAAGATTATTTTTGTCCTACGAAGAGAAACGACGTGAAGTTGATCGTTTAGTCACTCGCTTGATTTACTGATGAATAAACAGTATTGAATGATTTTGAGAGATAATCTGTCAGAACTTGAATAATTATACATCCGAAATCACTGATCAGAGATCAGGCATTAGAATAAACATGGTCACTTACATGTTTGTGCCGTTGCTGGCAGATCCATATCGTAAAAATCTGTTTGCAAAGCCTGCGCTGAAATTTACCAAATAATCCACAGTAAAATGTACCGAATACAAACAAATAATGCACTGGTGCTGAGACATTCACATTGTTGAAAAAAAAACAACAACAACACTGTCCTAGCATTAGGATCCTTTGAAAGGTAATGGTATTGATCCTGTGGTATAGAGTCAGTTCTGGCAGGTCAATTTAGTAAAGTTCGCATCAGCTGACGCTCAGCTGATCCACATCTCTACCTATAGGAATATGATATACAGTGAGGAAAATAAGTATTTGAACACCATGCTATTTTGCAAGTTCTCCCACTTAGAAATCATGGAGGGGTCTGAAATTGTCATCGTAGGTGCATGTCCACTGTGAGAGACATAATCTAAAAAAAAAAATCCAGAAATCACAATGTATGATTTTTTAACTATTTATTTGTATGATACAGCTGCAAATAAGTATTTGAATACCTGAGAAAATCAATGTTAATATTTGGTACAGTAGCCTTTGTTTGCAATTACAGAGGTCAAACGTTTCCTGTAGTTTTTCACCAGGTTTGCACACACTGCAGGAGGGATTTTGGCCCACTCCTCCACACAGATCTTCTCTAGATCAGTCAGGTTTCTGGGCTGTCGCTGAGAAACACAGAGTTTGAGCTCCCTCCAAAGATTCTCTATTGGGTTTAGGTCTGGAGACTGGCTAGGCCACGCCAGAACCTTGATATGCTTCTTACAGAGCCACTCCTTGGTTATCCTGGCTGTGTGCTTCGGGCCATTGTCATGCTGGAAGACCCAGCCTCGACCCATCTTCAATGCTCTAACTGAGGGAAGGAGGTTGTTCCCCAAAATCTCGCAATACATGGCCCCGGTCATCCTCTCCTTAATTCAGTGCAGTCGCCCTGTCCCATGTGCAGAAAAACACCCCCAAAGCATGATGCTACCACCCCCATGCTTCACAGTAGGGATGGTGTTCTTGGGATGGTACTCATCATTCTTCTTCCTCCAAACACGTTTAGTGGAATTATGACCAAAAAGTTCTATTTTGGTCTCATCTGACCACATGACTTTCTCCCATGACTCCTCTGGATCATCCAAATGGTCAGTGGCAAACTTAAGACGGGCCTTGACATGTGCTGGTTTAAGCAGGGGAACCTTCCGTGCCATGCATGATTTCAAACCATGACGTCTTAGTGTATTACCAACAGTAACCTTGGAAACGGTGGTCCCAGCTCTTTTCAGGTCATTGACCAGCTCCTCCCGTGTAGTTCTGGGCTGATTTCTCACCTTTCTTAGGATCATTGAGACCCCACGAGGTGAGATCTTATGGAGAGATTATTGGGTCAGATTTAAAACTAAAAGTCTAAAACTAAAAGTCTTAAACGAAAACTAAAAGTCTAAATTTGAAACTAAAAGTCTAAGTCGAAAACTAAAAGTCTAAGTCGAAAATGAATTTGGTATTTAGGATTGGGCATTTGGTATTTAGGATAGGGCATTTTGTATTTAGGATTGGGCATTTGGTCATTTAGGATTTAGGATTGGGCATTTAGGGATTTAGGATTGGGAATTTGGTATTTAGGATTGGGCATTTAATCATTTAGCCATTTAGGATTTAGGATTTAGGATTGGGAATTTGGGGATTTAGGATTGGGCATTTGAGGATTGAGGATTGAGGAGTGTATGCAAATAAGGAGGCGGGGCCCAAATACTGGAGGCTGGGTTTGAAATGGCTGGTGCGCAGAGACACCTTATGGACAGCAGAGGGAGCTCCCAGGAGCACCCAGGAGCACACTGTAATGAAACCAAACAGAGCGAGTGAGCAGGGCTGGAGCGAGTACTGTACTTTATGTAAGGGATAATGAACTTGAATCAGCCTGTCGTCAGGGTTGTTATTCGCTATAACAACCGCCTCGCTATACATTACCCCACTTATTACATGGCTACCTACAAAATACATAAATAATTTGACACAAAATATTGATTTAAAAAGGAGTTTATTGATTTAAAAACGATTGTATTGCTTCCGCCAAAGAAAATAGTCCGTTCCGCGTCCATAGCAACGCTCTGTTTTTCATGGCAACGGTGTGTTATACTACGCAGCGGTCTGTTATCAAGAAATAACAGACCGCATTTTACATCGGAATTCAACCAAGCCAAGTAAAAAATATATATATTTTAATGCACCGCATCAGAAAAAACAAGGTTAGGAAACAGTAACTGTACGTTCACAACGCCGCCGACTTGAGCTGCAAAGAAGCTCTGGCCGCCCTGTCAATATACGCTTGTCAAAAAGTACGGGGAAGCTTGTTGACAATGACAACGCTTGTTGATAGGGAGTGCGTGCGCGCAGATCTATTGTAACAGTACACAGTGATATTGTGAAAGCCGTGGCAAGAGACAAGCAGCTTCTTTATTACTATACCTTTGTGCTGTCTATTACAACTTATGCTTAAACAGGTGGTTCCTATCATTATCGGATTAATTGCACAGTTTAACCATCATATAGTGAAAGTTTATCATTTGCATGTCAGTTTAACAAGGGCGCGCTTGACAGGGCATATATAAGAACGAGCAGAGAGAGAGAGAGAGAGAGAGAGAGAGAGCCCCGGCCGCGCGCGCGCACTCACCATTAATAATAATAATAATAATAGTTATTCTCGTCGTCAGACCGATAGCACTCCTTTCACTGGTGACTTTGTGTGTGAGGCCACATAAATGTTACAACGCTGTCATTAAGTTGAAGTTATCACATTGTAAAGTACAGTCCTCGCTCCAGCCCTGCTCACTCGCTCTGTTTGGTTTCATTACAGTGCTCCTTAGCACTGGGAGCTCCCTCTGCTGTCCATAAGGTGCCTCTGCGCACCAGCCATTTCAAACACAGCCTCCAGTATTTGGGCCACGCCTCCTTATTTGCATACACTCCTCAATCCTCAATCCTCAAATGCCCAATCCTAAATCCCCAAATTCCCAATCCTAAATCCTAAATGGCTAAATGATAAAATGCCCAATCCTAAATACCAAATTCCCAATCCTAAATCCCTAAATGCCCAATCCAAAATCCTAAATGACCAAATGCCTAATCCTAAATACCAAATTCATTTTCGACTTAGACTTTTAGTTTTCGACTTAGACTTTTAGTTTCAAATTTAGACTTTTAGTTTTCGTTTAAGACTTTTAGTTTTAGACTTTTAGTTTTAAATCTGACCCAATAATCTCTCCATAAGATCTTGCATGGAGCCCCAGTCCGAGGGAGATTGACAGTCATGTTTAGCTTCTTCCATTTTCTAATGATTGCTCCAACAGTGGACCTTTTTTCACCAAGCTGCTTGGCAATTTCCCCGTAGCCCTTTCCAGCCTTGTGGAGGTGTACAATTTTGTCTCTAGTGTCTTTGGACAGCTCTTTGGTCTTGGCCATGTTAGTAGTTGGATTCTTACTGATTGTATGGGGTGGACAGGTGTCTTTATGCAGCTAACGACCTCAAACAGGTGCATCTAATTTAGGATAATAAATGGAGTGGAGGTGGACATTTTAAAGGCAGACTAACAGGTCTTTGAGGGTCAGAATTCTAGCTGATATACAGGTGTTCAAATACTTATTTGCAGCTGTATCATACAAATAAATAGTTAAAAAATCATATATTGTGATTTCTGGATTTTTTTTTTTAGATTATGTCTCTCACAGTGGACATACACCTACGATGAACTTGCAAAATAGCAGGGTGTTCAAATACTTATTTTCCTCACTGTATATATATATATATATATATATACACATACATATATATATATATATATATATATATATATATATATATATATATATATATATATATATATATATATATACACACATATATATATACATATATATATATATACACACACACACACATATATATATATATATATATATATATATATACATATATATACATATACACACATATACGGCGAGGGGGGTGTGGTTCCGCGAGGTCTGTAACAGGATGTAAGTAGGTCAAGTGCAAATGACGAACACCTGTGTCTTGTTGCAGTAACTGGCGTGGAGAGACCGGATATAAGCCGCTGTGGAGTGAGAGACGAGAGAGAGAGAGAGAGAGAGAGAGAGAGAGAGAGAGAGAGAGAGAGAGAGAGAGAGAGAGAGAGAGAGAGAGAGAGAGAGAGAGAGAGAGAGAGAGAGAGAGAGAGAGAGAGAGAGAGAGAGAGAGAGAGAGAGAGAGAGAGAGAGAGACTGTACGCCGTCAGCAAGTGGGAAGAGTCTGAGCTGATCCAGTGGAAAGAGTATTATTGTGAAAGTGTTTTGTGCTATAGCGCGGCTACGGTGAATGCGCTATATAAAATCATTACTCCAGTCTTCAGTGTCACATGGTCCTTCAGAAATCATTCTCATTCTGATATGCCCATTTGGCGCTTGCTGATTACTATAGGTAAAACTGCTGTTTTTTTTTTTTTGTCATGATACATAAGCATTTCTTTTTCTTCAGGATTTGTTGATGTATAGAAATTTCAAAAGTAAATTTATTTGGCTTTGTTTGTAATGTATGTAAATGTATGTAGCCTACTGTCACATTTGATTGATTTAATGCATCCTTGCTGAATACAAGTATTAATTACTTATAATTAATTAAGTATTAATTACTTATATCAAATAAATAAATCAATAAATAATCCCTGCCTTTGATCCCACGATTTTCTGACCCAAAACTTTTGAACGTTAGCAAATGTATTGCTTTTTACACCACACAACCATATATTTGACCACTCAAACAAACAAAGTGGTTAATGGGTGGAGAGTCAGACAAAGAAAACCAATTTTTAACTGGCTGCATGTAGCTTGCAGGTGAGAGCCCTCTTTAACCTTGTCACCGGTTCCAGTGCACTTGCCCCAAGAACTGACACAAACAAAACAATTTAATGTCCCAAAATTGTTCATGTCAAGGTCATGTCGTTGCATGTTTACATGACTTTTCCTGTTCTGCCTCATTATCTTTCTCCCTAGTTCTTTTTTTGTGAACACTCTCAATGCGATTGCAATTTCAAGATTTAATGTCCTCTGCAATTACATCCTCCATCCCGTGGCACTGCTGCACCACAGCTCAAAACAAAAACAAGCAAACAACACATTAGCATCCGAACGTATGCAGGGCAAAGAGTTCCGCATTCTCCCCCGGCACAGCAGCTCAAAACAGGGTAAGCGTGACAGAACACGAGGCTTGCACCAGTCAGAGAGGCAGCAGCCAGATTCATATTAACCCTTTGCCCTCTTGTGCCCCAGCACACTGCATCCCTGAGCGACAAGCTGCCATCCACAGCACTTTAGACAGTTTTTATAGGATTAACCAATCAACACAGTGAGGTCTCCTCCTCTCAAAGGGACCAGACCATCTGGAGTTATGGGTAAAAACAAGGCCAGATCTCTCCAGTACAGCTGGTTCTTGAAGAAGGACCACTCTGAGGTCAACCTGAGCTCCCTATTTCTGTGTGGAGATATCAGATATGATGATGCCAGACTGTACATATCTGAGGAGGAGGAATGTTTACTGATGTCTGCAGGTCTGTAAAGAGTAATAAACATTTGCTTGATCGAGTTTCTGATGTAGTTATTGCAGGGCTAGACAAAACTCAGAATGTAAGAACTGGCTCACTTGCAATCCAAGAGTAAATTGAATCGAATTAGCAGTGCACCACAGAAAGTTTCCATGAACTGCATTGTGATTTGGAATTTTCTGAACTGCATTCAAAGAAATTCAACACAGAAAATGGCATTATATTCATCTATTCCTCAATCCATTCATCCATTTGCAAGACCCATTAACCTCTAAACTTAAGACTTTTAATCGAGCAAGGCCTTGACAAGAGTTTGTCTTGAAATATTTCGCTTTTTAAGTTAAAATGACACTTATTGTAGTTATATTAATTATAAGTAGTAATTGATTATAGGTATAGTCATAATTAAAAGTACTTTTTAAAAATGAATTAATAATTTTATTCAGCAATGACACAATTTAAATAAAAGTGAAAATTCAGTTTAAAGTGGCAGGTATGGCTACATTGCCATTTTTTGCACTTTCGAACTTTCTTTTCTTAAAAGAATTGTGTAAAAAAAAATTTTTTTTGCACAAAAAATATCAAGCGACAACTGTTTTCAACATTAATAATAATAATAAGAAGAACTGTTACGTGAGCATCAAATTAGCATAGAATGATCTCTGAAGGTTCATGTGACACTGAAGGCTGGAGTAAATAAAGACTGAAAATTCAGCTAAAATACAAAAAAATACGACATGACAATATGACAACAATGACCTTTTATGAGAGAAGCTAAGCATAGACATCCAAACTTTAAGGGCAAACTTGAGGCTGAACATTTCAGTCTGTGTTCTTTAAAGGTTCTTAAGACAAAAAGCTATTGTAAAAGCTAAATGTTTATGAGCAATAAAAATGCAGTAAGCTTATTTAATGTTGGAAAGATTAGTGTGCTACAAGGTAAAATTCCAAAATCGAGGAATTTCAACAAGGGTCTCTCAAGGTAGCCTTCCTTATCAGAGTTGCCAGACCCTCTCACGGGGCCACGGTGATTCAAAATGTCTGAATAATCACTACAAGAGGGCTTGCATCATCCTGAGAGAATTGTGTTCATTTATATAAATCCTTGAGGTTTGCGTTTCTAAAAGCCATTAGAGGTGTGTATGTGTTAAAAGGAAATATCAGCTGGGGCTTGATCTGTCTTTAATTAGGTATTGTTTTTATTCTTTTGGTACAGACAAATCAGCTCTCTCACCCGCCTTGGGCATCAGTGCCATTCAAAGGAGCTTGTTTGCTTATTGTTTGTGTTCTGAGCTGATTGTAATGGGAAGATGTTAACCAGCACTGTATGTGCTTCATGTGTCACGCTTTGAAGACTCCCCTTAAAAAGTCACCTCAGTTTCTCAACCTAAACCTCCTTTCCTTTGTGTGATGAATAAACAAACAAACAAAAAATAATAATAATATTGATCAATAGAGTAGAGAAATACGGAGCCCCTAATGGGACGTGGTGAAGGAAATTAATATGAGATAGGAGGAAAACATATTTGTAAACGATTTTGCGTCCTGAAAAATGTTGCATTTCAAAAGTTTGCTTTGTGAGAATGATATTTCATGATATATATATATATATATATATATATATATATATATATATATATATATATATATATATATCATGACATATCATTCATTCATAAATATTCATATAATGATTCATTCATAAATATCATTAAGGTTTTAATTAGTTGAGGACATTTTACAACCTGAACTAACCTTGCCTCATCATGAAAAGGTCAAATTATCTGACATTTAAAAAATAAATAAAAAAAATGGACATTGACACACAGTCATGAGGGTCTGCAGGAACATTATTATCGTGCCATATTACCTGCCAATTTACCATACAAAATTAGTTCAATTAATAGAAAAATAAATCTTTATTTTTACTATTATTAACCCGACTGCTATGTAAATGTCTACATTACAACTATTTTTTAATAGTTATATAATTATCATTAATAGTATTGCTATTAGTTATTATAAGTATACATGTTTTTTTTTACATTTAAGCTTATTAATACCATTACTTTCCATGCTAAATAAATAAAGGAGTCATTTAAAACTACTTTAGAGCCATATTTAACTATGATCATCTCAATGCAACATTAGTAACAAAAGTATGAATATTTTAATTTGGATCTGCCCATCTTTACAGAGCACAATTCAGGCTGAACTACTTCTCTGTAGTTCAACAGTGTCTCTATTGCTAGACCACAGCTCCAATATCCTTTACAATTTATTTGCCACACCCCTCCATGCCACACAAAACAGTTTCTCTGTTCTATTCCCTATTTCCCATGTCGCCTCTCCTCTTAACTTCTCTGGCAGCCTCTTCTGCATGTAGATTCAGCCCTTCATCTCCTTGTGTGTTGACATGTTATCTTTAATCTACTCAATAGTCTCTAATACCTCACTCCTGTCCACTCTCAACTCTCAACACATTTACGTGGACCAGTCCTCCACTGAACTCTCCTGCCATTACCTTACATCACCTCTCCTCTCTGTTTTTGTGTAAAAGAAAGCAGTCATTAGAGCAACCACGAGACAACAACAAACATCTCTGCCTTTTGGCAGTTGAGGACAGCATGACTTGCCCAAAGACACTCAAGCACATTCTCACCAATATTACTGTGGCGTTATATTGCTATTGCTTAAAATGTGACCCAAAAAGCCCTGTTTCTCATTGTCTGTCGCTCCTAATCTCTCTATTTCACTTTGTCCCCCATGAAGCCATTTCAGTCCAATCGGCCTTCCTCCCCTGGGCTGTGCCTGTCCTTGCCCTGTTGTGGAGACTTTACTCACAGACCTCCAGTAAACTGTAGGAGCCGTCCAGGCAGTGGCGGGAGACAGCCTGACAGAGACAGAAGTGAATAGGATAAAGGCTCTGCGGAGATTGAGCCACTGCAGAGGGGTCTATTAGAGTAAGCTACTGCCTGTTAAACGACTGAGAGGGTGATTTGGGATTTTTTTTTTTGAATACCTTGTTTGATAAAAGCCAAAGTGCAATTCTGCTGGACTCTCTGCAGTTCAATTTTATGGTCATAGACTGAAAAATCTCAAGAAGCAGATTTGCATGTCTACTTGAGGTTCTCTCTGGTGCAGCAAGAAATTAGTTGTACAGCTTTAATCTGATTGGCTACATTGACAGTGTCACGGTTTTGGAATGAGAGCCGTATTTATCAACATACAGTATGTGAATATCAAATTGCCCCGTTTATACTTACAGTTGCAAATAATGCCTATAAAGATAGTGACAATGAAGTCAAAGATGCTGACTTCTTATTAAACAAAATCAACACAATTCTATTTAATATTAGTAATAAACACACACACGCACACGCACACACACACACACACACACACACACACACACACACACACACACACACACACACACACACACACACACACACACACACAGACAGACACAATTTCATCCCCTAAAAAATCTTGTACATCATCCCAACCACAAAGAAGTTATATTTACATAATTACCATACCCTTTTGTCTAGGTTTACAGTATACAACATATGGAAAACAAAAAACAAAAAAACATAGAAAATGATTTAAAAAAATATATACACTGCAATTTATTTTGTATTCTATTAGTATTAAATAAATTAATAGTTTTAGTTAGCAAGGATGCCTTAAAGGAGACATATCATGCTTTTAAATTGTTCCTTTTTTCATATAAATCATACATTTGTAGTCTATATAAAGCGGAACTGCAATGCTTGGGTCTGAATTCCTCATTATTATAGCTCCACAAGCCCCCTTTCTACCCCTTTTCTGACGTGCGTCTGAGAGCAACTCGTTTTGGTGCGGTCTCTTTAAATACAATTGAGACACTTCATACCCCGCCCACACTCGGTTCAACTCCACCCCGTTCGGCCATTTTTGTAGTCTGATAGCAGAGATAGGATTATCTAGCGGCACATAAACTTTTTATTCACACGTTATTCACAAAATGTCAACAACGGAAGACTTGTCCAGCCAGCCTTACATGTTCGAGCCGGAGCGAGATAAAAATGAAGACGACGAACCTGCAGAACAACATCTTCATATGGATGTATCGCAATGGTGTGTTACTGTATTTAACTGTTACATATGAAACTTTGGTCTTCCGACTTTTTACCACCGTGTCGATTTATTTTGATTAGTATGTGCGAGGGAGAGAGAGCAAGACAGCGTCTAGTTTGGAGACGGTGATGTCTTGTTTACACTTTTGCCTCTCTGAAGAGAGAGAGTGAGCGCGCGCGTGCGTGCGCGACCGGGTCTCTCTCTCTGCTCGTTCTTTCAGTCAAACATGCGCCACAAGCGCGGCAGTTCATCTACATTAGACGGTGTAATGAAGCGTGTGGGTTACTACATCCAACAACCGAACATTTTAACTTACCCTCTCGTAACTTCTGCATCCTTCAGCTTGGACTACAAAATTGCAGCGAGAAATAATAATGGCGGATTACTCGAAGTGTTGGGCCGGAAGTCAATGTCCTTATTTGGCAGTTCCGCTGCAAATACTGTGACGTTATATTTCAAAAAACGTCATAGATAACAGAAAAATCGGAACAGGTTGAAAAATATGACCAAAACAGAATATAAAGATATCAACGAAGCATCTGAAGAGAATAATTTCATCTTTTCTGTACTTCTAAACACTCCAAATATACAACAAAATGCATTTAAGGGCTAAAAAAGTGCATTTAGCATGATATGTCCCCTTTAAACTGAACAAAAAGTGAAATTACAGACATGTATAATGTTACAAGAAAAAACTATTTCAAATGAATGCTGTTCTTTTGAACTTTTATTCAAGAAAGAATAACCCCCCAAAAATGTATTACGGTCTTTATTTAAAACTAAATACAAATAAATAAGTGACTTAATACATTATAATATCAAAGCTAAATGTGTCAAAATAAACATTTTAAACGACTTGACTACTGCAATAGCCTTCTCTACGGACTTCCTACCAATCAACTACAAAAACTGCAATACATCCAGAACTCAGCTGCCCGCCTCCTCACCCACACCCGGTCCCGAGAACACATCACCCCCGTTCTCCAGCAGCTCCATTGGCTACCTGTTCATTATCGCATTCAATATAAGCTCCTCCTCCTCACCTACAAGTCCCTCCATAACCTGGCCCCGCCCTACCTCACTGAGCTCCTGGAACAGCACCAACCCACCCGCCACCTCCGCTCAGCTGGCACCAACCACCTTACCCCGATCGTCCGCACTAGCCGCCGGACCTTGGGGGATCGAGCCTTCGCTATCGCCGCCCCCACCCTCTGGAACTCACTCCCTACATCCATTAGAAACTCCGACTCACTACCAAACTTCAAATCGGTACTCAAAACCCACCTGTTCAAACTAGCTTTTCCTTAAAACCCCTTTTGTTTTGTTTTGTTTTATTCCTCATGTGAAGCGTCTTTGAGTGTCCAGAAAAGCGCTATACAAGTGTGATGTATTATTATTATTATTATTATTATTATTATTTTCAATTACCATGCTAATAGCTGTGATAGTGCTAATTGTTAAAGAGATGGCCAGAACAAGAATATTGAAACATTTAAAGGGATAGTTCACTACAAAAAATAAATAAATAAATAAAAATAATAATAGTAATAATTTAGAAAAAAAGGTTTGGTTTGTCTTTCCAAACCTCTATGTGTAACACTGTGGTGTACTCAGGAACAGGCTGAAGACTCAGAAGATGAAATCCAAACAACACTTTAATAGTAACACTCAAGAATTATATAACAGGCAGGGAAACTCACATTAACACAGTGTAGGTATTACAGTGACCAGGCAAGGAGTGCAGGAGAAGGAACAACTTAAGTAGTGAACATAACGTCTCAATTGCGTATGCAACCCTCGTTCCCTGAAGGAGGGAACGGAGACGTAGTCAACGTCGACTGAATGGGATCACGTTAGGGAGCCTGTCATCTTCGAGTACTATTGAATGAGCCAATACAATTGGCGTGCGTGATTTGCATCACACAGTCCGCCCCCGCGGCGCGGGTATAAATACGGAAGTGGATACACGCACTAGTTGCTTTTCGCTGAGGTGCCGAGAGTAACTCGGAGTCAGCGGTGGTCCAGCGATAGTGGCTAAGGGACTACGTCTCCGTTCCCTTCTTCAGGGAACGGGGGTTGCATACGCAACCGAGACGTTCCCGTTCGACGTAGTCGACGTCGACTGAATAGGATCTATTATGGAAAGCGCCACTAAAAGCCTCCTGACCCCCCGCAATTTTGAGGCGGAGAAGGGCAAGGCTTAGGCCAGGGAAGTCAACTGCTGTTCCACAGGACCACTGGTAAGCCTACCCTATCAAGGAAGGAAGGGACGCTGCGGAAACCACATACTGCCCGAAGGGAGGTAACGTGGAGAATACACATATGGACTGGGCGTATAACTGGGCAGTACAACATATGGAATGTCACTGGGATGACTCCAGCCTAAACAGAGGGGAGGATCAACCGACAGTGACGGCAGAGCGGACTCTGCCGAGGGAAGACATGGGCTTGCCGCAGGGAGCCGTACCATGGAAGAATACACATATGGGATCGCCGTAGGGATCACAAGATATGGACCCAGCCTACCACAGTTTCCACCAGTGCATATGAGTGATAGGCCTGGCTCCGGACATTCCGCCACGTCCTTTGCTGAAAGGTATGGAGGAATTCGACAGGGTTTGGCTAATAAGGGGAACTCACTGGAACAAGAATTGTGAACCGTGCTTACAGTGAAACTGGCTTCATGTGAAGGGAGCCCACGGGAAGCAATGGTTCGACACATAGGCTAGTTCTCTAGCGAACGTGTATAGGTGTTGCTCAGCCCCCAACTCTATTTAACCCCCTGAGGTCGACGGTATCGCCGGCGATACCAGCTCGCTTTTTTTTTATCAATGTAAAAAAAACTTATAAATACTCTGTTGACTTTGATTTTCCATAGGAGTTAGATACATCAATCGATTCTGTTAAATGTGTATTATTTTTGTGTATACTCACAATAAAAACAAAGTGTTGTGTTTTTTGCCAAATAAAGAAAAATAAACACGAAGCGAGTTCTGCCTTCTCTCTGTCCGTGTAGTCCATTCTGAAACGCGTCCGAAAATGAACTGCAACTCAGCGAATTCTCAGTCAAACAGGCATGCAGACACACAGTCATGAAGCTTGAATTCTCTTCTTTTAAATGAAGTAATTTATATAAAAAACTAATATTCTCATCTTGTGAAATCTGTATTTAAAGAGAGTGATTCCAGTCGACCTCATTAGAGCTAATTCAAATGTAATGTGACTCCGCCCACGGAGAGCGTGCGCTATTCAAATGCAAATGGCTGAGGTAATCCGCGCAATTCTGTGAACGGCCCCATCAGCTCGAGAAAACACACAAGTTTATCAGATCATTACATGTTTACACTGTTTCGCAGCGCTGTGAGGAATAATAATAATGGAATGTATCTCAGATGTGCGGGTATATCGAGGAGCGAGCTGAGGAATGTAAGTTCACGTGAATCGGGTTTCTTTATGAATGAATGAACGGCGAGATGCGCGCTGTTTACCACAGCTCGCAAAAAGACAGTTTAAATTTAAATCGCGTGTGTGAATGAATGATGATGTTTTAGCAAACTGTATTGCTATACTGAGATGAGTAAAATCGACTGAAATATGTTGAAATAAAATGTAGGCTATTTGTATAAGCAACGTATTAAACTGCAAATTAACATTTATATGCCCTAATATTTCATAAAAACAACGTTACAGTCAGGCGAAATATGAAAGACATATATATACTGATACAAATATACTGTAAGATTACACTTGAATTGTTGTTGTAATTGTAACCTTTTTAATAAAAAAATATATTTAAAAGGTAGATGTAAACAAACTATTAAAAGGTAATTTTTTTTTTTTTTCATTAAATAATTTTTATTGTGTTTTATTAGTGACAAATTTGGGGAGAGGATAAATATTCCAAAACTGAAAATAGAGTATGAGAATTAACTGCACAATTACTAGACATGTTTACCTTGGATATTATACAATTTGCAAGCACAATTTGTGGAAAAATAAAAAAAAATTGCGATGCTTGCATGTGTGTATGTATGTATATACAGTGCAATGCATAAGTGAATACACCCATGCTAAAGTTGACTAAAAAGAGGAATAAAAAATCATATTTTGGAAATTGAACGTAATGCCTTAATTTAAAAAATTAGGAAAAATCCAACCTTTAAGGACACCAATTTTCTTTGTGAATGAATAATGTATCGTAAATAAATAAATGTTCTTCCTTAAAATACATGGTGCATAAGTGAGTACACCCCTATGTTAAATTCCAATAGAGGCAGGCAGATTTTTATTTTTAAGTATTTTTTTTTATTTTATTTTTTTAGGATACTATGCATCCTGATAAAGTTCCCTTGGCCTTTGGAATTAAAATAGCCCCACATCATCACATATCCTTCACCATACCTAGAGATTGGCATGGGGTACTTTCCATAAGATCATCTCTCAATGCAAATCAAACTAGCTTTTAGGCTAACTGAAATAAAATCATGCCAATCTCTAGGTGTGTGTGTGTGTGTGTGTGTGTGTGTGTGTGTGTGTGTGTGTGTGTGTGTGTGTGTGTGTGTGTGTGTGTGTGTGTGTGTGTGTGTATATATATATATGAAGAGTTCAGATGCAAAAGCCTCTAAATGCCATCTGAAATTTTCTTCTAGAATGATCATTTTTATCAAGCTCGTATATTTAAGTTAGCTGTAGGTGACACACCTGAATGAATGGCTCATTAAGTATGCAGGGGCAATGTCTCATCAGGTGTGAACCACTAAATATGCATGATCGTTTACGCCCCATCCGCATATTGCCTTTTCAAACTAAAAGTGTTTCACAAAACTAAAATCAATGTATCGTTTTAAGTGAATGATAAGGCAGGATGATTTTCACATAATTTTGAAGAAAAAACTCTAGGGAAGGACATCCATTAGTCAAAAGTCTTATTGCCACATATTTAGTATGTGTTTTGTGGCTTTATTTCAGAAACTTTCATTTTTAGTTTTTTCAATAACCATGCATAAACATTATTCTCTCAAAAATGAAAACATGTACATACATGTGGCTCACATATTATGGTAGTCCTGTTTGTGCTAAATAGAGTGTATTTTTTTTTTTTTGCCATTGATATGTTTATAAGCAACTGAAAAAAGCACAAATGTCAGGGCATGTCAGAACATCTCAAGGACCCCAAAAACACCCTAGACCTCAGAGGGTTAACATCTGTTCAGCAAGGCACTCTGTGTCAACACCTAGGAGGAGCTCACCGTCCAGGTGGGTACGTGCATCTTGGGAAACTTTCTCACCAAGATGAAGGCAACCACATGTAGTGGGCCAACCTTTGCTTGGAAACAGCCTTCCATTCTGCTGGTTTCCGTACAGACAGAGCTGGTCTAAGGTCTAGGATTTGCATTCTGATCACGTATATCCGCACTGGAGCGGACGGACAGAGAAAAAACCAGGGCTGGGTCTGCCTCCTCCGGGGCAGCGCTTGCAGGCTCACCCACCTGGTCCCGTAGGAGAGGTAGGAACCTTGGGCTCATATCCAGGCCGGGGTCTCATGTGTCATGAGAATTAGCCGGGCCAAACTCCAGGCATGATTCGCTGACCCAAAATGCGGGCAAGTCCCTACCCTCTAGATAGAGACCAAACAAGCAGGAGAACTGTTTCTTTAAAAACAGAATTTTTAACTCACTGCCTGTAGGGCTCAATGGAGGTCTCTGTAGTGCAGTAGCACATGAGATAAGTCCCAAGAGGGTAAAGAGGGGACGCAAGGCGGTTATTCAGTCTCCTTGCTCCCTTCAGGAACCTGACGATCAAGTCGCACTTCCCACGGATTTGTATCC
The DNA here is from genome assembly GCA_022828995.1 of Vimba vimba. Taxonomy (NCBI): domain Eukaryota; kingdom Metazoa; phylum Chordata; class Actinopteri; order Cypriniformes; family Leuciscidae; genus Vimba; species Vimba vimba. Next base: position 23,114,581 of record CM040819.1, read on the forward strand.
ACTGCATCATGATGTGCATCAATACAGAGGCCACAACATTTTGAGGTGGAGGAGACAGCCCTCACTCCAACCATTAGCAGGAAGGAAGCACTGAAGTGATCGAACACCTTCGGGATCTCCTCACGGAGAGAAGACTCAATTCAATGAATAGGTTCCACATCTAAAGGGGAGCGAGCCTCTTTTTGAGAGGGTGCTCTCACAGAAGTGATGGTCTCTACGGTATAAAAATTCTTGCGGTAGTAACCAGAACCTCCGCGTCCCGTTCTTTTTAGAACCAGACCTGGAACTCTTCAAGGTCTAGATGCGGGTACCATCATGCCCCATCCCTTAGAATGTACTCTGAGGAAGGAGTCAGGAAGGCTGTCGAGAGGAGAGGTCGGTTGGGCCAGTAAGGGGCAACTAGCAAGACCTGCTCCATCTCTTCCTGATTTTAGCATCATAGTGCAAGAAGGCTCACTGTGGAACGCATTTCTTCGGGGGCCCCAGGGCCAGCTGTGGCCAGAGTTTTTTCTGTGTTGAGGGATATCCACTCAGACAGAGAAGAAACAACTGGAGGATGTACGAGTCTGGAGGGGCAACAGATGTAACTGTGTGGCCCTGAAGTGGTCCCAAACAGCTGGCCAGCTGGGGACGGAGTCTCCACTCTCTCTGGGCCAGAGGCTGTCGTGAGGCTTGTCAGCGGCACGATTGAGCAGGCCAGTAGTAATAAGTGGAATGAAGTGACCTTAGAAGCTTCTGACTTCAAGGAAGAGGTGGCGGGCGAGTTGCAACATGTGTGGCACCGGTACATGCTCGCAGAACAGCGGTGTCTCAAAGCGAGGAAATTGTAAGCAACTCGAGGCAATAGATACCAATGCAGTCGGAGGGCGCCCAGACCTCTGTTACTGCATGCCCTTTATACGTGGCCCCTCAGCCGGTATTAGTGGACACTCATTCTAGGAGCCATTGCCCCGGGGAAACGAAAGGTCTGTTTATGGGCTGAGGGTTTGGCGACAGGCCAGCGTGTTTATCACACGCCGCAGGAGCCTCTGAAAAAGTTTCAGTGGGACCCTTTCTCACTTCTTGAATAGCATTGAGCTGACACACCTCTATCTGAGAGATGCGCTGGACCGAGACCATCTCCATACTAGAAAAGAGATCCTCAACCCTTGGGCGAGTTTACTCTTTCCCATTGACTATGGAGCCAACTGGCTATGGAGCACTCGAAGGGTAGGACCATGTACTGATACTTCGTACCTTCGAATGCAAGAACACAGGAGACCTCTGGAGCGGAAGGATAGAGATCTGAAGTACATGTCTTTCAGGTCGAACACTGCAGAACAAGCTTGGGGACGGGGCATTTTTGAAAATGCATCACTGTGTTTAGCAAGTGAACGGAGGCTTTAGAAAAAGGGCCGGTTTCAGTTGACACAGATCCAAGATGGTCGTAACCCACCACACATTTAGGGTACAATGAAGTACGGGCTCATGGAAGCCAGACATCATATCGGCTGGAGGGAATGGCTAGTTCGCGTCCTTCTCCAGTAGGACTGCGACGTACACACACAGAACAATAGCACTCAACACCTAGGTGTGATGAATCTCACAAATTTTTTAGGAGCATCTCTACTTAACACCTAGGTGTGATGAATATCACTGAGCCTGAGCGGAAGCTGAGCGAAATGATTCGCAAGCCGAGTCTGAAGGTACCATTTGGGGGCAGGCTGGACCGGTTGGAAGCATTTTAAGCTTCCACAAAACTGGGCCAGGGAGCAGGGAACCACAGATGTACCCGAGGTGGGGCAGTGAGGTGGAGGACAGGGACCTGGCTCGAAAGGCCCGAAGGCAGGGTCTGAGTGTGCAGTGCAACACTTACCCATCTCCACGCGACGGCCAGGGATGCGTGAGAAGGCGGATGACCGGGTCCTCAAACCGCACCCAGCTGCCGTGCTGGTGCAAGGCTTTACAGGGTCATACACCACCAGACTTGCCCTCTTGGGACCCAGGAACAGAGGAATTTGCTCTTTCTTTGAAGTGTGGGTACCGTTTGCTCCGCCTTTTTTGGGAGCCAGTGGTGGAAGAAACACACACACAAACAAAGACTCAACCCGGGACTCATCCGGGGGGAGGGAGTTGATCAGTGACCAATTCCAAAAGCACCCTCATCCATCCCTGAGTGGCCTACTCAGGAATGCTTTCGCTGTCGCTTGCCACCTGGTTTGGCAGCACCTAGAGTGGGCTGGGTGTCCCTACTGCGGCCGGCTCTATGCTGAGGCCTGGCTGGAGGCTGCTGTGGAGGCCCAGCGGGAGTGGCGGCAGGGGAACACCCTCGGCGATGAGTAGGCGGAGGAACTGCCACCGGCGTCGGGATGACTAGATGTGCTGGATGGCTTCCGTCTGCGCTTGGGCGGCAGAAAACTGCTGGGCGCAGTTCTCCACCGCATCACCGACCAGCCCAACCTGGGAAATTGGGGAGACCAGGAACCGGACCTTGTCCGCATCCGCCATAACAACCAGGCTGAGCCAACGATGGCGCTCCTGGACCACTAACGTGGACATCACACCCACACTGGAATGCTCCTCTCACCCTTGGCTAATCAGTGAGCATGTGTCTAAAAGCTAGATTAAGCTATTACAACACTAGGTCTAAAAACAGCTGAGAAAAAATATGTCTCACTGGTGGCGGACTGGGCATGGGCCAACTAGAGACCAGTCTGTGCAGTGCCACAGACACACACACACACACACACACACACACACACGCTGCCACCAAGATACCTCAGAGGTGTTAAAATATTATTTTTGTTGTGGAGAAAGAGCTATCACTCTGTGAAAAGGGGGTACAAAACGGACATGATCCTGCAATTGTATATGCTTGGGAACATGTTCCAATCTCACTTTGCCCTCTCTCTATAGAGCTCTGCTTTTTACTGCCACCATGCTTCAAACTGCTCTCCGTAAAGCCAGAGACAGCCAGACACTTTAGACTATCTCCATCACCTTCATGCTGAGCGATGTCAGGCAGAGAAGCAGAAACACGTTTAACAAAGGCCTCGCTTGCACTCTCTCACTCCTGTCCTCGGTCTCTCTGCCACTTTCTTTGCTTCCCCCAACTGCTGTCTTTTCCCGCAGTGCATACTTTTCCAGTAGGCCTATTCCTATACCTATTCCGCTTGGCTCCAACACATCTAAATATAACCAGCCTCAGATAGAGCTGTAGCTGATAATGAGTTGTAAGAACAGCCGAAGTGGAAGACGGTGAATGATCCCATTTCAATATTTACCTACCACAGCCTAGATTCTTAAACTAAGCTAAACTAAATCACCAGACCAATCACGCACGCCACGACACTCGTGCCCCAGAGGGCGAGGTTGGATGCGGTGTGGAGCTCACCTATGAGCACACGGTCTGGGCTACCATCGTGCATGTCCATGAGTGCCCTGGCCTGATAGACCTGTAGCAGCGCCATGGCACGCAAGAGGAGGTGGCTTGCCCACAGGCTTTACAGTCAGAACGGGCGAGAACTCACAGACTTTAGGGGGAGATGAGGGGCCCCGTCCAAAAAGCAGCGGCCGCCGGACACAGGTGCACCTGTGAATGAATGAAACGGCTGGTCGGTCCGGGACCAGCGCGCTCAATGGGGGCTCCACCGGCTACGATGTGATAGAGGAGTGAGGGGCCCACAGGGATTGGTCGGGGAAGCCTCACTATGATCCTCTGATCACCCATCCCACACGGCGCCGTAGCGGGGCGTGGTAATGGGGACTCCACGCATGAAGGAGAGTCTCGATCTCAACACCGCGATAGTCATATCCTCGCAATGAGAACACAACCTGTCTACAAAAGCTGCCTCAACGTGCTGCATATATACACATACATTATATACACATATATATTATACATAGTATATATATATACATTCTACAAACACGTGATACAACTATTGTGATCGTCCATTTGGGGGAACAAATAACGATTGCATCCAGAAACGCACGGGTGGAATGACATCTTGAAAAAGACGCAAACACACCCGTGTTGCTCTTTCAGGAAATGGGACCCATCACCAGTGCTAGAGCACACAGGGGAATGACCGCGGCAACACTGAACAGTGAACTGAAACAGTGAAGGACTCATTTTTCCGCCCTCTAACCAGCCGTCAACAAACACAGAAATTTGATGCTGTTAAAACAGCAGTTGAGAGCTCAAAGCTTGTGATCACCACTGCATTCATACTGTAAAACCACCAGCAACTGGGAGAGTCTTCCTAGAAGAACACCGAGGATAATTACTAAACAAAGCTGACGCACATGAACTAATAATGGTGGTAACCAAGGAGACGGATGAGTAGCAGGAAATTGAACAAAGAAACGTGACAGATGAAAACACACTCAAAGTCCATGAACAAAACTAAACTGAACGTGACAGTATGACTTTCTTTCTTTCTGACTTTCTGAAAGAGAAAAAAAAAAACATACAGGTTGTAACAACATGACGGTGAGTAAATACATTTTTATTTTTTGGTTGAACTATAGGGATAAAAATTATTAGATTAATTAGATTTGAATGCAGTTGCCACTCTCATTCATAACCAAATTGTGTGTGAACATAACTGTATTTAGCACTCAAAAACTGGCTTAGAGACTTAGAATCAGACAGACCACGTTTTTTCAAATTAAAAGCGTGAGGTGCACCGCACTGCCCTTTTTTGGTTTACTTTTTTTAGCTTAGAAAAGAGCAGTGTGGTGTGTTTTTTATGTTGCTAAGCAACCACCGAATCAGCTATCCTGTCAGTCTAATCAAAGATTATAGCGCGAGCGCTCTAGAATCTTTGGTTTGCTGTTAAGTAAACTGTAGACATCTCTGTTGCCACACTAACTTGCCTCCAGGCCTGCTGCTTTTTGTTAACATTGTGGTATTTGTGGTTCGTGAAGTCATACAGCTCCGTATAACTCGCGACAGCCACCACAAGTTTCTCCTCCATCATTGCAGTCTCCGGACGTTGAAAGCAACTGTAAACTTCCGTCACCACAACGGAAGGCCCGCCTCTCCATTCATTCGATTGGACAATTGAAAAAAAATGCTAATGACATCAGGCACTTTTCTGCTCACAGTTGATTTTTTTTTTCAATTTCAGGCGCTCAGAGCGCTCTAACAAAAACACAAGGCGCAGCAGGCTGCTAAAACGCGAGCCGCTCGGGGTGCATAAAAAACGAGCAAAACGCTCAATGCCAATAGAAAACGATTTAAAAAAACGCCTCTTACTAAAAAAAAACGCGTTCTGTCTGATCGGGGCCTTATGCTGCTGTGTGAACGTAGTCATTGTGATTCTTCATTTAGTGCTACATACATAAATACCTCATTATGCCAAATTGGAATTGAGTTTCCCACAATGCACTGTGATGACATGCTAAGTGCAGAAACAGGCCCTGTCCCAAATGGCGCACTTCATGCGGATTTTCGGTCTCGTGGACAATTGCGCATGCTCGCTGAGTCTACGAGTCCATCCCATTCAGCATTGAGAAGTGTGCTCAGCACCACCCCCTTTGTACCCTTGAAGCGGTCTTCCGCGAAGCCCGCATAGAAGCAGGCTCCACGCACTTTAACTACCCAGGAATCCTTGCGAAAGGATCGCATTATGATTCATTAAATAAATAGAACCGAATGTCAGGGCTTTACTGAGTCATATGTAAACATAGTATGAATATTGAAACCGGTAAATTGAAAAAATTATGTTTAAATTATGTTTTAAAATTGTAATCTTAGTTCAAATGGAACATTATGTAGCCTATTATTATGTACAACTGTATACATCATTTAAATAAGCATGATATATCTATTGTTTAATGCCCAGGTGATATGCACAATATCAAAATATAGAACTGTAAAATTAGGATGTGTAGTTGACATGCAGATAAGACGTCGGAGCGCAAAAATGTGATTTCTCCCGTCCAACAACAACCAGGCCGTTATTTCCGGCGTGCCGATCTAGTCTGTCCCAAAAATACCTCTCAATGCGCCCTCGTGGACTCGCGCCAAGGGCCCTATAGGTCTGCACTACATGATGTCACCAAAGTGTGGACTCTAAGGAAGTCCACAAGTCCTGTAAGTTCATTCTTACAGCTTCTATTGGTTCACTGGCAGGCCACATGTGCCCCACTGCAGATGGTGCAATTACTATGAAAGCACACACACAGTTACAGATGCAAATTTGACAGAAAAAATGTACACATGCATGCCCATGTAGCCTATACAAAATGATTATAGATGAATACCCATGCAGTCGTAATGATTCCCGCATGATTATCCCACAAATAACCCTGTTATGCATACAACATAATGCATAACAGGTCGCTATATCTATCTCAAATATGTTTGCATATGTTCAGCAGCAATTTTTACTCTCCAACAAGCTAATTCCAGAGAGGAGTGCGTGGCTTTCTACAAATAGTATTTCCACACTGGAATGCTCCTCTCACCCTTGGCTAATCAGTGAGCATGTGTCTAAAAGCTAGATTAAGCTATTACAACACTAGGTCTAAAAACAGCTGAGAAGAAATATGTCTCACTGGTGGCGGACTGGGCATGGGCCAACTAGAGACCAGTCTGTGCAGTGCACACACACACACACACACACACACACACACACACACACACACACACACACACACACACACGCTGCCACCAAGATACCTCAGAGGTGTTAAAATATTACTTTTGTTGTGGAGAAAGAGCTATCACTCTGTGAAAAGGGGGTACAAAACGGACATGATCCTGCAATTTTATATGCTTGGGAACATGTTCCAATCTCAATTTGCCCTCTCTCTATAGAGCTCTGCTTTTTACTGCCACCATGCTTCAAACTGCTCTCCGTAAAGCCAGAGACAGCCAGACACTTTAGACTATCTCCATCACCTTCATGCTGAGCGATGTCAGGCAGAGAAGCAGAAACACATTTAACAAAGGCCTCGCTTGCACTCTCTCACTCCTGTCCTCGGTCTCTCTGCCACTTTCTTTGCTTCCCCCAACTGCTGTCTTTTCCCGCAGTGCATACTTTTCCAGTAGGCCTTTTCCTATACCTATTCCACTTGGCTCCAACACATCTAAATATAACCAGCCTCAGAGAGAGCTGTAGCTGATAACGAGTTGTAAGAACAGCCGAAGTGGAAGACTGTGAATGATCCCTTTTCAATATTTACCTACCACAGCCTAGATTCTTAAACTAAATTTAATCATCCTACATCCTACTGAGGCATAACTGTCCTGCAACGAAAGATGAAAGAAGAGTATGAAATCCAAAATGGACTTTAAAACTTATTAGACAGCACAAATTCTGAAATTTAATGATCAGCGGTGTAGCAACATTCACCTCTCACTTTTAGAAAGTACAAAATTTGCCCTTCCCTACCTTATGGGAGAAAATCATTATGTTTATGAGGTCAATTATTAAAAATAATTTCTGTTAATTCAAATAACGCTGAAATTAAGTAAAATATGAGTATTAAATGCTTGAATGTATAACTTAAAATAAGTTTAAGTAGCAGTATTAAATGTACTAAAAGTAAAACCGAAAAAAAATGAAAGCTAAATATAAATGATAATAAATTAAAAAAAATGACAAGAGCTTAAGCTAAAATTTAAATGAAAACTGAGAATATAAAAATAAAAGCTAATTCAACATACAAATTAAAACTGTATAATATATCAATAATAGTAAAATAACACTGAAGCACAACCGGCCAAGAAACTGAACTCAACTCAGGAAAAATAATTATAAGTAAATCATAGGTGCTATGTTTGCATTGTATGACCATAACTAAAAAACTAAACTAAAACATATTACATAACAGTCCATCCAGATATTCTTGAAATCTTCATTTTAAATGATGTGTCTTTTAAGCCTATGGACCCTCAGCTATTCCAAGATCATGTGCCTCTTTAAACCATGTGTATATCTTTTTTACATGTGTAGGAGGCTGAATATAAAACAGGAGGTCATAAAGATATTCTGTAATCAAAACCATCCACCATTTAATGAAAAATTAACGACTTACCCAGCACTCCCAGCCTATAATTCAGGGTCACCACAATGACATTTCCATAGCTGGCCAGAATGCTGCCGTCAATCATATTCCCTGTTCCTTCCATGTAGGACCCACCATGGATGTACACCATCACAGGTCTCAGCCCATTCTCATCATGGATGTCTGCAAGAAGAAAAGACAAAAATCATCTGGACATACTATAAACATTTTATTTCTGTGGGATGACTGAACAACTTTTTTTGCCCAACTAATAGTGACAGTTTTTCTCAGTAAACGGACATCAGTAGAACACATAGGCTTTACTCTTTGGCAAGAAAATCCAATAGGACAATCCCAAATGAGAAGATCAGACAAATATTTCAAATTGAATTGCTTCTTTATACCATTACCAAGCTGCATTTTCATTGAAACTAATCTCACCTCAGCAAGATTCACCTCAAGATGTGGCTCATGCACAGGGAAGTCCGTAATTGCTGCGGATGAATTGGTTATTTGTGGGGTTCTCTTGTTCTGATTAAAGCCCCTGATTAGCACACGTGTAGGAAGCTGATTATAAAACAGGAGACATGAAGCCCAAGGATGAGGAAGTCTTTGATAGCAATTCACAAATTGCAGGCAGGCTTACCCAGACTATAGATTTTTCCCATCAGATATTTACTGGTCTTGAACAGGACAGCAAATATAGATGCAGATGTGTCCCTGTGTTTAGTCACAATAAAAACACATTGAGAGTTTCTAGACAATTGTACTTACTGCATAGGCTGAACATTAATATCAATGCATGTATACTAATGGAAGTTGTAAACAACAAAAGATACAAATGTTTCTCTTCAACTTAGGCCACTATTTTTGTCGCGGCGGTTGATGTTGATGTAAAACATATTTATATTTGTTTGGTCACACTTTAGATAAGAGTCCAATTCTCACTATTAATTATGACTTTTGCCTCAACAAACTCCTAATTACTGCTTATTAATAGTTAGTAAGGTAGTAGGTATTGGGTAGGATTAGTAATGTAGAATATGGTCATGCAGAATAAGGTATTAATATGTGCTTTATAAGTACTAATAAGCAGTAATATCCTAGAAATATGCATGCTAATAAGCAAATAGTTTATAATATAAAAAATAAAATGTAATTAATTTTCTTATTCAACACCATGGTGTTACACTTATTTAGTCGTGTTTGTTCTTAGTTTCGTTTCACTGTTTAACTGTGCACAGTTGAAGAAACACCCATTTATATTCTTAACAACTTACAATTGATTCAAAGCTTCCTCAATAAATACTACTACTACTAATAATAATAATAATAATTACTGATAACAAACAAGCCTTAACATAGTTTTTTTGAGGGAGAATAATCAGTGAGCATCTTTAATTAAGTGTGTTTTAATGCTCTGTGGTTTGCACTGTTGGTTATTAGAGCAATGTGTTTACCGTACTAATATTTCATCAAATAGTTTCCTCAGCCCGCTCAAAACAGCTGATGGAATGAGAGCTAATGGCATCAAAAAGGGGTTATGACATTCGGTATGTGTGCCTGCGTCTGTTAGCATCCACCTCTGTAAACATACTCACTGCAAACAGCCTCCTCTCAGTGGGAGTGGTATATCTGCATTAGGAACGCCCTGGTTGGCTTCTCAGACTGGAGTGGAGTCCAACAGGGGACAGCGTAAGTAATTGGTATTCAGCCAAAGCCACCTCACTGTACTTTGATTATTGGTTTCTGTTGCATATGGCTTCATTAACTGCGTAGAGGTGGTGCTCAAACACAAACACACAGACACAAACACACACACACACACACACACACAGCGTGGTCTGCTGCAGAGCTGGCACAATCCTACAGCGCCTGTGGGCAGGAGAGAAGAATTAACGGCAAGTCTGTGTATCGTTCTCCCCGCAAAGGAAAACAGGGAGAACAAGAGAGAGGGGAACAGTGAGAGAGAGAGAGAAAGAGAGAGAGAGGTGGAAAACAACCCGTCGTGACAGGTGATTAATCTCGGTCGGGTTCTGAGTGGGCGCCAGGCAGTGCACTAATGCGAGTGCATCTATTTTGCAGCTCTTTTGCTGGTGTACAACTTTCAGCGTTGCAGCGCCTTTATTGCACTGGACCATCAGCAAGGGCAGAACCTCCTGTCTAACATTCTGCCTCTCAACCAGGCAGACTAATAGCTGCGCACGGGATTCTAGTTTAGTGGAGATGTTACACAAGCTTTGTGTTGTTGTTTTATACCTTTTACACTGGTCTAGGATTACCTGTCCTGACCCGAAATCGCAAGCATACCCATTACTACCATCGCAGGCAAAAGCATACCACCCACAAAATTGGAAACCTCTATTATGGTGAATCTTAACTGGCAAACTTGAGCCAGTAGAAGTAGTTTAGGTACTGATTTCATGGGCTCTTTCCAAGAAAACAATTTAAATCATTCATCTCCACAGCTATTGGAAGGAGAACAATCCAGAAACACATTACGAGAATGGAGTGCTGCCATGAACTTGTCTAGAGTAGATGCCGATACACATCTTAAGGCTCTTCACAGCAAACTCATAGATCAAGGAGACATATTGGATGGGCTGTTACTGTAGCTGAGAAGGAAGCACATCTATGCACATTTTGCATCCCAGGTGTGTTGAAACTCAACTGGTATTGGACATTTGTGAAGTTGGCAAACATTTGGGCTCTTGTGAATGATGAAGGGGAAAGAGTTACGGGCCGTTCACAGAATGTTAACACTCAGGTTGTTAATGTAGTGCTATTCAATTTGAGCAACACTTTTAGCTTGTACATTCTCATGACAATCCATATGAGATGTCTAATGAAAAGCTGATCATTTCATACAACTTTTACTGTTGTATGGACTTTTACTCTAACTTTTAGTCTAACTTTTATAACTTTTAGTATTGCAAGTCTATGGAAAAATTTCAGTCTTCAAAAATGCATAAATAAATCATACAAGTAATCCATATAGACATAGAGGTTGCATAGCGAATGTCAGTAAATAACAAAAAATATTTTATTTATTTGTTTAATGTGGAATAAAGTTTTTCCCCTTATTAGTTTTAGAGAAACAACAGTTTATTTCTATTAGACAACTTAACTCTGCCACAATTTAATCAAGTTGATTTTATGCATCTTTATGCACTTTATTTCATTATCCAGTAACTAACACAACTACTAAATGAATACCAGGAATAATCTTTTTGTTAATAAAATGTATTTTATTACAATTTTGTCTTCCTTGTGTTGACACAGTAGTAATAGTAATTATACAGTAAGTATTAATAAATACAAATTATCCGATATGTCACAAATGCTTCAGATTGATCATCTGAATATGGAAGCTTGTTTCCGCCACTGAATAAAACATAAAAAAGGTAATTGCGACTTTTTAAATCTCGCAATTCTGACTTTTTTTCCCTCAGAATTGCATAATATAAACTATATCTCACAATTCTGAAAAAAAAAAGTCAGAATTCAAAGGTTTAAACCCGCAAATGTGAGAAAAAAGTCAGAATTGCAAGAAAAAAAGTCAGAATTGCGAGTCATAATGAAATGCTTAGGAGTATATACCTCACAATTCTGACATTATTACTCGCAATTGCAAATTTATATTTTGCAATTCTGAGAAAAAAGTCAGAATTTTGAGATAAAAAGTGACAATTATCTTTTTTTTTTATTATTATTCTGTGGCAGAAACAAGCTTACCTGACAGCTCCCTCCAATTTACGTAATTTGTATTTATTCAACAGTTCTCCTTGATTGTTCTTTACTGTTAAGGTAAATTAACTTAGCTGGTGCCACGTGGTTAAAGGCGTGTAAAGGCCAATTTATGCTTCTGCGTCGGACCTACGCCGGAGCCTCTACGCTATTAGGCAACGCGTTGGTTTTCATTTATACTTCTGCGTCGTTGTCCGCAGCGCAGAGGGAGCATGTGAAACCCGAGGGAGCGGTCCTAGCAGACCAATCACAGCGCTTGCGTCCGCGTAGAGTTGACGCGTTGTTACATTTTTGGAGAGGTGCACGTCAGGATACGCCGAAGGGTACGCGCGCTACACACAGCCTACGACGTAGCTACGGCGTAAGTTCGACGCAGAAGTATAAATTGGGCTTAAGGGTCATCTGCCATACTAACCTTAAGTAACATGCAACCAAAACCTCACAACATTAATTTGGTGCCATGTGTGAGAACCATAAGACAGAGTTGGCAAGATGCAACATAATCACTGAAGACATCCTTCTAAAGGCACTTGCACAGATAGACCTTAAGTTTGGCCTCTAACAATATAAGTGCCCTTTTTTTACAGATTTTTTTTGTTTTAATTGTTGAATTGGCCTGTTGAATTATTTATAATTTTTCAATCAATTCTCACCGTGTCCCCGACAACTTATTCTACTGCGAGACCGCACAAGCCCCTCCCACTCACCAAAGCACCAAAGCACTCTGCAGAGCAGGCGAGCAGCATCCACTTCTCCCGGACCTGCCTTTATTGGTGACAGCCATTTAACAATTGTGTTTGCCATAAACTTTGTCACTGTTTGTCACCTCTGTGAAATTAAACCACTATTAAAACAATACAGCCAGCCAAACTTGTTAAACTTAACAACGAGCAAGCTAGTCTGGCATTGACGTAACATAGCATTGTGCAAAGTCGTAATTGTCACCAAAATTTATAAAAAATGCCACAAAATTTCAAGATATTAATTTGCTCTTGTATGAGTTCTTGTATGTTGTTTTTATAACATAATATAGTTAAGCAATATCACACGAGCAAGAGTGCTATTTTCTCAAATAGCCTATTAGCACGATTACAGAATGTGATATTCATTTTATACAACAGTTCAATAAATAAGTTGACTATATGAATTGACTATTTTTAGACACAAAATTGTCAATTTTGATTGTTTTTGCTCTTTTTTTTTGCCAGTGAAAACAGTTTAAAACAAAGAAGAAATATTGCGTCTCCCAGAAGCCTATCTGCAATGTTCCATTCTTGAATGATTCACTGTTTTTGAATGAATCAGGTGAGTCAATGATTCAACGACCCATTCAAAAAGTTGCTTCTTTCATGAATGCTGAATGGAAAATCAGCTGCATGGTTTTAACGAATCAGTTGAATGAATGATTCTCTGTTATAGTTTCATATATAATAGTATCATTTCATTTTTTCCAACATTTCATATTTCTAATATTCAAAATGTTATTTTTAGATATTATAAATAAATATCATACAATTTGTAAAATATTTAGGCAATTGGAGTGTAAATGGATTTTGATAAATGGTAAGATGTATTTTGTTGGTACTGATACCGTTTAATTGGTTTAAAATGTATAGTGTTAAATAGTATAATTAATCAAAAGAGGATCAACATGTAACTTTACTTTTTTATATATAAATAATTATAAGAGGGGTGCCCTGCACAGCCCAGGAAAATTCAAGAACATTTCCTTTGATCGGCCTTTTATGCATCCGCTCTGACGCATCCTGGCCAGAGTTTCACCACTTAGATGTTATAAAAGTTCCCTTTCTGGTTTTATCTGTGGAACTGTGCTGTGACAAGGAAAGGCAGGAAAAGACAATGAGAGAACATGAAAGACAGAAATAAAATTAAAGGGAACGATAGAGAGAGAGCAAGAGAGAGAGAGAGAGAGAGAGAGAGAGAGAGAGAGAGAGAGAGAGAGAGAGAGAGAGAGAGAGAGAGAGAGAGAGAGAGAGAGAGTGAGAGAGTGTGTCAGGGAGGGAGGAAGAAACGAAAGGAGAGAGTGAGTGGGGGTGACTCCGCAGTGCACACACCCTGGACATTCATCATTGCCAGGACAGGCCGAGGAGGATAATATATTCCCTCATGTGCTGCACAGCACTGCACACATTACTCATCTTTATACAGAGCAAGCAAGAGAGAGAGAAAGAGCTGAATTCTTCATTAGACTCAACAGTTCTTATTAAAGAAATAGTTCACCCAAAAAAGAAAATTATGTCATAATTTACTCACCCTCATCATGTCTTCCTAAACCTGTATGACTTCTGTGCAACACATAAGGTGATATTTAGCAGCATGTACTATTCACTGTTTTCCACAAAGCTTCTACCGAGCTTTCAGGCTTCAAAATGGACACAAAAGCACTATACTGTATGTATGTATATATATATATATATATATATATATATATATATATATATATATATATATATATATATATATATGTATCAAATATATTATTTTCTTAACATATAAAAAAAAAAAAGAAAGAAAGAAAGAAACAAAGAGTCATACTGGTTTCGAAAGGTAAGAAAAATAATGACAGAATCTTTTTTTCTAGATAATCTATTCAAGTGTTATTAGGGTAAGATGGCTGTTAATGACCGTGCAGTCTGTACAATGCTGAGCTGTTCAGTCAGTCTGTTCAGCTGTAACACAGATTTGTAATGCACAGCAATACCGGCTAGGCACGCAAGCAAAAACTTGGCTGTAATATACAGTATCATTAAAGACAATTGTATGCCAATTATTGGCCTCACATCAAGCTGAAGTCAACTGTGGCTTCTGGACATGTACCGTATTTGATATTCATGTACTGCTACTGGGTCTCAAATGTAAGCTTTCAACATCAACCTTTAATAAAGCTGTTAAAGTAATGCCGTAGGCCCTCCATTCAGAGCCCATGTTAACCAATTAAGGTATGGTTGACAAGTAATATTCTTTCACTCATTCATTTCAAAACAAAAGCTTTTTTTTTTCTCTGTACAGACCTAGTCTAAAGAGTGTCATCCTTTTAACGTGACTACAGATAGAGAGAGCAGCTTTCTCTTTCATTTTTATGCATTTAAAAAGTCTTTCTGGGTGAGTTTCAAAGGTGTCAGGAAATTGCGGAGGCTGGTGCATTGCTGTAGGGTGATTTTGCAGAGGAGTCTTATGGCATAGGTACAACCTTAAGGGAGCCAGGAAGAGTAATTCATCGCCACTGCAGATGTTCATACAGACAGAGAGCATCGATCCTGCCCTTCTGAAAACACCATCTTCGTCTCTTCAGCACAAGAAGTGTTTGGTGGAGGTACTTACAAGACTCAAGACTTTTTAAAGTAGCCTGATTTAAAAATGCTATGAGTATGTTAATATCCCATCTGGACAACTCAGTCCAAAGTCCAAGGCTATTTATAATAGTTGATATTTTTATTATTATACATTTTTCTTTAATTACCAGTTCAATATTTGTCAACAGATGAGAAACATTTTTTTTCCTAAATCTTAAATATATAAGGTAAAAGTTACCATAATTAAAAGTTACCATAATTCCTTAACATTGTAACAAGTTTAAGTTATATAGCACATGAGGACATTATAATCTTTAGAAAGCTAAGTTTTAAAGCTAAGGATTGTTCACCCCAAATTAAAAATTTTGTCATTCATTTACTCAAACTTATGTTGTTCCAAACCTTAATATAAAGATGTTTTGAGAAATATCACAATGTCTCTTTTTTTTTTTGTCCTTCTCCATATATTGAAAGTCAATGGAATCCAAAATGTGTGTTTCACGAGTTCACAATTATAAATAATCAGATCAGAGTAAAGTAGTATGCGTATTTGGTGTGCTGTAGGAGGACAGGGCTCCGAGCTCGGAATTTGGCCCGAACCCAGAGTACTACCCCCGTATTTCTGGTTAGGAAAGTAACCAGGCGAATGTGAGGAGACAGGGTGGTGGAGAGATGCTGAAAACTGTTGAGGAACATAGGTGAACAAAGGTGAGTGTGTATATATATAAGCCTCTGCTCATTTGCTGATTGGGTATGTTGATTACTGATTGTTGACAGCAGGTTGGAATGACGTGATGATTGGAATGATGATTATTGGAATGACGTGATGATTGGATAGATAATTTGAACGTTTTCCTCCTGAACTTTGTTAATAAAACATCATATGTGTGTTCCTCAGAAGAAAGAAAGTCATATAGGTTTAAAATGACATGAGAGTGAGTGAATTATGACATAAATTTTATTTTTGGGTAAACCATCCGTTTGAGTTAACTCAACATTTTTTTTTTTATTATTATTTCTTTTTAATTTACTAAAATTTGCTTTGGAACCCTATCCTCCCATTTGGCGGACCGATGTCACACTGTCCAATTTTACTGTTAACATTATGTGATTACACAGGTCACAGAAGGAGTAATAGCTATATATTTCAACAAAATTTGTGAGCAATAGTATTCAGATAACTTAACCTGGAAAAAGAGCAAAAATAAGATCTTTGAAAATGTTTATTGTAGTATTTCCCCAGCTATCTACAGACACGTGTTTGCTCTCTTCCATACTAATACAGGTATCAGAGGGCAATCAAAAAGTACAACATGTCTGGACAGCAGCAATCAATGATCGTACACATCACTCAAAGATCATGACAGCTGACTCCTCGCCAGCCGCAAACCACAGTGAGATCCACTGCAGCAATTTATCAGTCGTGTCAAGAGCAACCTGAAGAGAACAACACATCCTGTGCCCAATATATATCAAATAAATTACCATATGCTCTATGTTGATTATATGACGTATATAACATACTTCACTGCTTTCATTCACACGGCTCTACCCTTTCTCAGCATTACAATGCATCATGTCTTAAAGTGCTATTTGTCCAAGTCTAATGGAATGCAAAAGAGCAAGCTATTAATATTACAGTAGGAAGAGTTTCTTCAACCCAGCATCTAACAGGAGTTACAAATGAACAGATTTCCACTGTCAAAACAACACAGGTTAGTGTTCATGCTTCACCGGGCAATGAAGGAAAAACAATAGCAAAACTGAGAAAAAACATGACTGTTTAATAATTTCTTTGCGGAGAAGAGGAAAAAAAGCATGCAGGCTTTCGTCAACCGTCTTTCACTTTGCAGCACTGGGAGAAGGTAATGTTTATGTGAGAACAAGTGTTATTTTATGGATGTTATTGAATTTTCTGCACAGGCAAATGTTAGCCTTTTCACACAGCCCTTCAGCTCTGTGCTAGGAATCTCCAAAGAGGAAAGAGGTGTCAAAAGGGGTCCAAGGTGTGCTTTATGATGGTGTGCTTCAATGGCCAAAAAAGTTAAAAACAAAATTAAATTAAAGAATTCATTACAAAAAAAAAAAAAAGCTTTCATGCAAGCTTCAGGCTGGAATCTCTATTGTTTGTCTTAAAAATAATAGGGAAAAGATGGGGGAAAATACCTTTATTTTCGCCACCCTCATTATTGGTGAAATCATCGCCTTTGACTGTGTTGGCTCCTACTGTCAACAACAGGGGAAAGGTAAAGAGGATAAATGGGGGAACAGATTTTAAAACAGCAGCTTAAATATTAAACGAAAAATCATTATTATATAAATCTGGTAGAACAACTGCTCTAACACATTGAGTATTAATCATTGGGGCTTTCTAAATTAATAAATACTGTACTTTTTTAGATAATTACAAACATTATTTTCCTATTATAACATAAAAACAATACTTATTGAATTTTGGTGTGTAAATGAGGGGGAAGAATAAAGTGTCTATGCCACACACACACAAAAAAAAAAAAACTTTTCTCAAAATTGTATCAAATGCAAAATGAGCATCAGTTGTTTCTGTAAATGACCTTGGCTCATTACATATACAGCACTGTGTGTTAACATTGGCTCACACTGAGAGATCATGCAGGTTCCAATATTTCTTCTGTTAACAGAGGATTGTGGGATGTCAAGCTGTATAAACAAAAGCAAGTAGCATGTAAATCACTAGAGTGTGAACAACACACCCACCATGCTGGGTCATAAGCATTACACCACAGGGATTAAGAGGTTGGACTGTAGAACATCACATGTAATAACTTTGCCAAGAGGTGATTACAGTACAGATACTGAATAATTATACACTTCTTCTGTCATTTTTTTATTTTTTATTTTTTTTTTGTCTTAGTTTGTGTTTTGCACAAAATATGTTTTTAATAATGCACCACAGTACTTTTTTCAGCTGATTGGATTTTTTATTATTATTATTTATATTTTTAGCAAAAAAATGATGAATAAATAAAACCTGTGAAAAGTAGTGCTGAATTTAAGAACAGGATTTCCTGGCATGATACAGTTGGATGCCCAATGATTAGCTACTTTGCTAGTCTGCATTTTCAATCTCCTTTCCTCTATGAATGATGACCCTAACAGTAAATGGCAAGTATTAAAAGAGAGAGAGAAAGTTGCTTTCCTGCAGAGATGTGAGTTCACAAAGTTTGTGCTTTTACAAAATTAAAAATCCTACAGTAAAATTGTATTTAGGTATATACTCAAAATGTGTTGCACATGTCAATCCCCACATTTAGATATTTTATTTAGGTTATGTGACATGGTATTGGAATCATTGTTTTGCTTTAAGAATAATTCAGTTTTATATCAAATTGAATGATATTCTCTTGCATTATTTCTCTGCATTGTGCCTTCCATTTTTCCTTCTTGTAATAAGATGTTTCTGCTGATGAAAAGTAGCCCTACAGCATGATGCTTCCACCACCATATTTCATTGTAGATGTAGTGTGTATTGTTAGGTTTGCACCACACAGATCTATTTGACTTCTAGCTAAACAGCTCTGTACTGGACTCTAAATCTTTCCCATCACCACTGCATCACTGTTATGAATTTTGGCAAACTCCAGAGATCCCTTTACATGGTTCTTTCTGAGTAACGACTTATTTTGTACCACCCTCCTAAAGAGGCTTGTATTATACAAAGCTCTTCTATGGTGCAGCCTTTTATGTTCCCTGCAGCCACAAAAGTGAACGTTGTATGGCTTCAGAATAACAAATGACAGCTTTGCTATCTGAGCCAAATTCTACACAGATAGGGGTTGGGAATGGGTTAATATGAGTAGATGTACATTCACTTATATTAACAACAGTAACATCTGCGGAGGCCGAGAGAGCTCAGCACGCTGCAACTAAAGAAAACATGCAAATAGAAAAAACACCAGCAAATTAAGA
The DNA here is from genome assembly GCA_022828995.1 of Vimba vimba. Lineage (NCBI taxonomy): Eukaryota > Metazoa > Chordata > Actinopteri > Cypriniformes > Leuciscidae > Vimba > Vimba vimba. The sequence goes on from CM040819.1 coordinate 23,133,591, forward strand.
AAACATCTTCATCAGTTTGACAACACGTGCTGTAAATACTCACAATGTAACCAAATACAGAAATGTGCTGCAAATAATCAAAATAAAATAAAATAAAAAAATCAAAGTTTGTCACTTTGAAACATTTCAGTTGTGGTCTGTGCTATTTTCTGTGCGTTTTGATGAATTTGGTTGCATTAAGACATTCGCAGTCTAACTGATGAAGATGTTTTCTTAATTTGTTGATGTTTTTTCTATTTGTGTAACTGTCGTAGGCCAGTAAGAGCTGTGTGTGTGAACCTCATTCCCCTGATCTCAGGAGGCGCTCATCTACATTTTTTGCCAGTACTGAGACTTGAACACGTGACCTTCGGGTAACAAGTCCAACTCCCTAACCATTAAGCCACAACTGCCCTTATTTGGTATTTGGTTGCGTTATGAGTATTTGCAGCACATATGTTGTCAAACTGATGAAGATGTTTTCTGAAATTGCTGGTGTTTTTTCTATTTGTATGTGTTTTCTTCAGTTGCAGTGCATTGAGCTCTCTCGGCCACCGTGAACGTCTGTAAAATGTGTAAAAAACTTTGTCTAAAGAAAAAAAAAATTTGAACAGGTAAACATTTAAAAACATTTAAAAGCCCTTGTTACCTTCTACAGCTAACTTTGTATTTATTTAGTCGCAGCCTATTTTGTATTTATTTAGTCACTGTCAGGAAGAAACCTCATATCTCTATATTTTGTCCTTTTTTTCATAAATCATTACTATTGATCACCATTTACGTCTGTCTGTGGGTATTGCAAATATTTAATCAATGAAAAGCAACTTCAAACTGTCAGTAAAACCCTGCATGTTTAATGCAATGCAAGGGTAGCTTAAATAAAGAGAATGTTTCAATACGTACAGAATTTTCTTTACTCAAGAAACACACACATATATTTTGTATGTGTCTGTCTAGTATTTGTCATTGAGTCATAGCCAGTGTTGTCTTAAATAGCCTGTGCGTAGCACTTTATCTTTTATAACATTAGATTTTGGCCAAATGACAGAAAAAACTAAGTGCCCACAAAGCTACAATAAACTTTGAAACTTTATGAAAGTGTCTGACCAAATAAAGCCACAATATAAACTTTGTCAACACAGTGTTTCATTATTTAAAAAATGCTGTTTTTTATATTCACTGAAAAGAAGCGGTTTTGGACATACAAGGTTTCCGCTCGACAGCAACTATTTGCAATTATTGAAGTTCACCATTGTTCTTTCATTGTATCTATATTTTTGTGGATCATGGTAACTAAAACCATGCATGGTTTCTCAATATCATGCTAAAAAGTATACTGTTGAGTAAAGATTAGGCATGGAGCAAGATGTGTTTTTACCAACGTTTATGTTATATCAGTCATTCACGCTAGAGCTCAGCTAATGTATGCGTTATTGATACAGTTCCATCACGTTCACTGCAATAAATTTGAAAAATACTCGGTAAATACATAAGTAAAATAATCGATTTGTTGATGGACATACACTTGTTAATGCTGATGGTGAGAAATTACAGTTGCAACATCTCATAATGTACCTCAAACAGTGTATCACTGAGAAACGTCTCGGTTACATATGGTAACCCTCGTTCCCTGACGGAGGGAACGGAGACGTACGTAGTGACCGACTGATAGGAATCTCGCCAGAGAAGCCAATCTACTTCGAGTGAAACTAAAACGACCCAATAGACATTGGCATGCAATCATTTGCATCAGCTGTTCAGCCTCGCAGCACGGGTATATAATGAGCAGAAGGTGCGATTGCATTTCAGTTTTTTTCAGAGGAGCCAAGCCTGATAAACTGGCCGCCCCGGCGGGCAGCAGCAGATGTGGCGATGGGACGTACATCTCCGTTCCCTCCCTCAGGGAACCAGGGTTACCATATGTAACCGAGACATTCCCTTATCGGTTGGTCACTTCTACGTACGTTGTGACCAACTGATAGGAATCCCTACCAAAGCCTCTTTATGCAGCTCAGAGCGAGACGTACTGATAGCAACTCGAGGCAGTTGATGTGCCAATGCAGTTGGGGGTCCGTCGACACCCCTGACACTGCATGCCCGTTGTACGTGGCACCCCAGCCGATGGCAGAGGCATCTGTGAATACCACAGCATGCCTGGACACCTCTTCAGCATGGGCTGAAGGTCTGGCGGCACGCCGGTGTGATTGTCACCCGGTGAGTGCCGTTATGGGACTGCAATCTATCAAGACATGGGCATTGGCTGCTCTCACAGTAGTGGAGTGGATGGCCCGAAACTTGGGGGGACCCGGGCGAACTGAATCGCATAACCGAGCCTGATGGTCCAAATGAGCCAGCGAGACGGACTGGGGAGCACTAACCAGGCTCGCAGAGACCGTACAAGCGGGAACAAAGGGACCGTGGGCATACCCGGAGTGGGGCAGCGAGGTGGAACACAGGGACTCGGCTCGGGAGGCTCTCTCTAGGGGATGGCCCATGGCGGAGTCTGAGTGTGCCGTGCAACACATACCTGGTCCCACGGGGCAGGAGGTGCAGGAGGCGGCCTGGCTGCGTTCTCAAACCGCACACTGCTGCCCTCTGGCGATAGAAGGGTGAGAGTGGTGAGGATTCTCTCCTCCCACTACTCTCCGGGCCCTCTTCGGACCCAGAGATGGAAGAAACTGCTCTTTTATTGAGAATTTGGGTACGGCTGGTTTTGAGGCCAGCGGCGGAACACAAATAAAAGGAAACTGAAGATTTTCCACCCGGCCTTCTTCCAGGGGAGGGAGCGGTGCGATCACCGTCTCCCGAAGAACAGTCCCGTCCATCTCTGGGTTGCCTGGGGGAGCCTGCCTGCGACTGGTTCCACGGCGCCGTTTAGGTGGAAGCTGCTGCTGCAGTGCGGGAGCGAGGGCAGACACAGGAGGTCGCCCCCGGCGACGAGCAGACTGAGGAGCCGAGGGCGGTGAGGTGGAGGCAGCAGCTGACCGGCGCGGCAGGTTGTGTTTGATGGCCTCAGTCTGCTTTTGTACAGCCGAGAACTGCTGGGCGAAGTTTTCGACCGCGTCGCCGAAGAGGCCGGTCTGGGACATGGGGGAGTTAAGGAACCAGAGCTTGTCAGTCTCCCTCATGTTGGCCAGACACAGCCAGAGATGGCGTTACTGGAATACCAGTGTGGACATTGCACGACCCACTGACTACGCGGTGACCTTTGTCGCACGAAGCGCGAGGTCCGTTGCGGCATGAAGTTCCTGGAGATACTTGTGGGTCATGACCACCCTTCTGCAGTTCCTTCAGTGGCTTGGCCTGATGGACCTGCAGCAACGCCATGGCGTGCACGGCAAAGACGGCTTCCCCACAGGCCTTGTAAGCCTTGCCGGTTAGGTCCGATGTGTACTTACCGGCCCAGGAAGGAAGACACGGGTCTCCGCGCCAAGTGGAGTTAGGGCACAGCTGGATAGCAACGGCCCGCTCCACTGGCGGGATCCGCATGTTGCCACCGGAACGGTTTCTGGCAGTAAAAGGTGCCACCCACGTCTCTGTGAGCTCCTCGTGCACCTCCTGGAAGAAAGTCACTGGGGTGGGTTGCTGAGAACCAGCACGTGCCACCCTGAGATACCAATCATCCATCCTCGAAGGCTCGGGACACGGTGGAGGGTTCCACACGAGCCCGATCCTGTTGGCGGCCCGGGAAAGCATGGCCATCATCTCCGGGTCGAGGAAACGATGCAGAGTCGTCGTCCTTGGAGAAGTCTGACCCTCCCTCCGATGCAGCGATCGACATCTGTTCATCGCGGGGAGCACCGAAGGAAACGTCTGGTACACATCTCGAGAATGGTTCAGCGCGTTCCAATGGCTGCTCTGCTGGCTGCGGAGCGTGAGAGGGATGAGGGTTCCTAAGGGGGTTGGTTCCCTGAAGGAAGCGCGCTCACCGTGATCCTCAGGTCTCCTGTGTCAGAGCCCGAAGCAACCCTCTAAGGAGGGTTAGATCAAGGGCAGGCATGGGGACTCCGCCCCTTTGCAGGAATGAGAGTCTTGATCTTCCCACAATGGGTACATGACTCATCCACGAAGGCTGCCTCAGCGTGTTCGAGGCCCAGACACACGAGGCAGCGATCGTGACAACCCCGCGATCCCAGGCAACGACCGCATCCAGACACACACAGAAAGAACGTCATCTTTTTTCTATCTGTGTAAGCTCTTTTAGGGACTGCTCTCACTGGTGCTGAGGCACACAGGGGAATGGTCACCGTGAACACAGACAGGAATGTGCACCTGTCTGTGCGCTGTTTCTCTCTCGCTGGTCTGGTGAAAACGGCTGTTGAGCGCTCTCACTGTGCACCTTACCAGCTGTGACAACAGCTTTTTGTTTGCTCAAGTCAAAACAAAAAAGAGAGAGAAAGAGAGAGAAGTGAGAAAAGAAGACCGCTCTCGCTGCTGTGCCGTCACACCCGCACCAAAGTGGAGATATCCGAGAAAAAAGCTTGCTCGAAGTTTTACAATCTCCTGGGAGTTTGTAGAGAACATCGAAGTGCTTGGCTCCGAAGCAAAAAGCTGAAATGCAGTCGCACCTACTGCTCATTATATACCCACGCTGCCAGGGTGAACAGCTGATGCAAATGATTGCATGCCAATGTCTATTGGCTCGTTTTATTTCACTCGAAGTAGATTGGCCTCTCTAGCGAGATTCCTATCAGTCGGTCACTACGTACGTAGAAGAGACTGACCGATAAGGGAACGTCCTGCTAGAGTCGTCCTTGCGATGGAGGTTCAGGTTGAATGACTTTCCAGTGTTTCATCCTCGGACTCACGCTCGCCTCGGATTGATATGGTCAAATTTACGCCATTTAGTGTTTAGTTTACGGTGTACAATCGCTGAGCTGTAGGAACCATCAGGAGTCAGGACAGAGCTGACGTTGTTATGGCAATGGGTGTTTTTGTTTTCGACACGCGCGCTGTACGCGGTAGACCAATTACAACAGACTGAGCTGTCTGGCCAATCAGAGCAGAGCAGCTCACAGAAAGGAGGAATTTAGAGAGACTGATTCATCTGATGAGTTGTTTGAGAATCATTGAAAAATGTGGTGATGTGCAAATGTATATTATGAGAAAATGAAACTGTTTTTTGACCTTTGATGCATGTAAACCTGTTGTAGGAGACTCCAAAACAACATTAGGAAACTTTAAAATAGCATAATGGGGCCCTTTGATATAAATCTATGGTATTTGTAAAACAGTAGCCTAAAAACATTTAGTAAAAATAAAAATGCAAAAAACTACAATAACTTCATATCAAAAATGTATTATATTCCCTTACTTATGCTATACATTTAATACAATACACAGGACTGTTCTAATATTACATTATTCAATATACGCATAATCTTTGTCAAACTCAATGGTTACAGTTATTGTTATTATAGTAAATGTTGGTGATTTTTGTGGATTGAAAAGTGTTCTTCTAACTCTTCTTCAGTTTGCCATGCCAGTGCTTTAGAGCATGTCAGCACTGTTTCATCTGGCTTTAAACTAGTTTAAATCACAGAGACATTTGGGGTTCATAACATATAATTCTGCACCAAATCGATTCTCACTGAATCTCAAAGCGCTGCTTAATATTGCCTTTATGTGAGCAAACCACAGGAGTAAACACATCTGCTATGAGTTGAATTTGGCCTCTTATTTTCACCTTTTCTTTGTATTTGTTCAGGGGGGGTTATGTTGCAACCATAAAACTTGAACTGACACTGAACAAAAATAACCAAAGGCATAATTCAAAAACTGTACATTTATATTCATTCCCATGTTTAATGCTAAACCTTTAAATGTGAGGTTACTGTGATTTTTAAGAATATTTTTTAAGAAACAAAAAATGCCAGACTAACATAAATAATTTAGAGATTAATGATTAGAAATATATAACAGTTTTCACTTATTTTTATTCAGTAAAATGAGATAATAAATGTAATGCAGTGCTGCCTAAATCCTGCCAAATATTGATTTCATTTAAGAAGTTCAAAATAATCTGTTAAATATAAATAATCTGTAAATGTTAATTGTAAAGTAGATTCACAATGCAAATGTAAAATGTTCAGCAAAAGATTGAATGCTGTCAAATTCATTTTTCATTTGAATCACACAGAGAGTTCAATCATAACAAGTCTGTACATGGCATTAATTATATTACATAATTGTCAAATGTAATCTGGCAACACTTCAGAACTAATATAAAAAAATGCAATACTTAAGTTCATTACTTAATTTAGTCTACATTCATGTTTTGATTTATACATTTTCAGATCATATTGCGACATACATGAACTGATCTGTCAGCATCAAAAGTTTGTTAATGACCAACTAAACATAAATATTATGAAGTGGTATAATCTTGTTGTGACTTCTGGCTAGGTATCATGGGCTGAAATATTACTGATTGAAATTAATAGTAATAATACTTCTTATTTTGACACTGAAATATTAAACCAAGCATGCCATTGCTAACTATGATATTTTCATCAACTTCAGGTCCTCAGGGAATTTAATTGACATGTAAAGGAGGCAGTTTGTGCTGCACAATTTAAAATGACGTGCCATTTCTAGTGACAAGGGATTGTGTCAAGGACATAACTAAATATACAAGATTCCAGGAGATGAAATGTTAAAGGAGAATAATCAATCATAAAACCCATATTCTTCATTAAATCTATACTGGGATAGATTTGTCACCTCATTGTTACGGCGCAGGACTGTGCCTTGAATAAGACAAGTCTCTCTCATTTTTTTGTTTATAACCTCCTCATTAAAGGAAGAGAAAAGGCAGATTTTTAATAAAGCAAGCCCAAGGGTTTTGCACCTGTAGTGCCCTGGTGGCTCAGTAATTAAGTTGAAGGCTAACTGTCTATGTCAATATGTACCTGGTGGAAAAGAAATTGATGATGGGCCATGGTTATTAATGATGTGAATCAAAGGATAAATAATTAAAGATTTGCTAATAATTAAACTGATTAAGTAATAATGCATTATTAAAGGTCCACAAAAATGCCTTTGCACCCAATATAAGCCCTGCATTATTCAATTTTTTCTGTGTTAAAACATGTAAAACCTTGATTGCATGAAAAATATATCAAAGCTTATCTAATAATATAGTTTACCCAGAAATGTTGTACATCAGTAATATAACGTTTTGATGCACACTAAATATGTAATCTATATAGTCTCCATAAAAAGGCCAAAACACAGAACCATGCAAATAGATTAAATTGCACCCATCTGGAAGACTGCAAGTCATTCCAGTTTGTTATTTGTGAATTCAGGCTATATTGTATTAAGCTCCATAACCTTTCTAAAACTGATTCAAGATTGTCATACACAAGTACTGTATCACATTCAATTATTTGGCATGTATGTGACAATCATAAAATTTGTCATACTCAAAACTTGCATGCATGGATAACATTTGGCATTATTGCATGCTACATTATTTAATTATGAGTCCAATTTATTTCCACATTTAACTTTGTGTGCAATTGTTATTAGTACATCACCAGCAATATGCCCATAAAGCTTACACACAATCTGTTTGACTGTACAAGTGATTTAGCACACTTGATCTTAGTACATCAGAGCCATGTAAATAGGTAATGCAGACAAAAATATACAAAAGAGGTCACATACACATGTGCATATATATATATATATATGTAATTGGGTAAAAATATTAATATATATTGACATGTGAGTGTGTATGAATGTGTCTATGAACACATGACCCCACATGTTGTGTCGCCCAGTGGTGAAGTTCTATGGTTCAATGGCTCCACATACACTTACCCCGGTCTTTCCACTCATCTGACTTCCTACCAGAGGAGGGAGATCCACTGCCCTACACACTGCTCTGTAATTGCTCAGACACATTCCACCAACTGAAGTTTTGTGCTCTTAGCTAAAACTGGAGCACCAACGTTCCTTTCACAGATATTTTACACATTAACCTGAATTCCACAGCCAGACTGAATAGTTATACGCTTAAAAATTAAATCATGAAAACTCTGAATAGTTTAGCATGTTATTGAATATGGCAACATTGATGTATTTGCTCTTGGCGGACTAGATCTGATATACGCTGTTGTTGCTGCTGTTGATTATTGCTGCAGGAGAGCAAGTACGGACTTGCTACTGCTAATAGATACACAGACATACTGCTGTGAGCATACAAGATATGCTGCTGCTCAGGGGTTAAATTGGGATTTATTATGTGGGGGGGCTCTCCCTAGGGGGGTCCGGGGGTATGCCCCCCCGGGATTTTTTTTTGAAAAATAAACTATTAAATGGTATTTTCTGGAGAGTTTTGTGCAAAGAAATGGAGAAATTGAGTCTTACATGATATGTGAAAAACTGCAAGGTTAAGAGCATATTTGCATTGTTGTAGTATCAACAGGTATTAGGACATTTAGCATTTACATTACTGTTAATCAGCAGTGGTGGAATGTAACGAAGTACAAATACTTCGTTTCTGTAGGCTTTACTTAAGTAGAATCAATAGTGCATACGTTTGACTTTTACTTCGTTACATTTTGCAGCAATTATTATACTTTCTACTCCACTACATTTCTACAACGTTTCGTTACATTTTCTGATCAGTTTCCCCCCTGCCAAAACAGGGATTGAAAAAAAAATGTCCTGTTTTCGGTGCTGATGCGGTGGTGACGCGTTCATGTAGCCTAAGGGTGGCGCTGCCAATAAAGCACCTAAAAGCTGTCACAAAGAACCATCAAAAGTAATGATTATGAATATGTAAAATATAGCAAGGAGACATTTTAATTGTTTATTAATAAACAAGTGTTTTCTGTGTCAGTGCCCTGCATAGATGAAGTTGACGATGCAATCTTCGCAGTAGTAAACTCGCCAGAGAGAAATGCACATTTCATACGGATTAGGCTACACAAGCAGCGGTCTGTTTTCTTTCGTTTTGAAAAGAAGACCTTCCAAGCTTTCTATAGATATATTTATCAGGTCTGTCAGGCAAGTAGGCTCCCTTATACGCTGAGTTTCGGTTCATTTATGAGACGAGAGTCCAGTTCACTCGCCGGCGCGTCCGTGTCGTGATTAGGCTATCTATTGTCTATATAGCCTACTATATTTACTTCTTATTTTTGAAATGAAACATTGATTAAAATTAAGATACAATTAATACAAAACGAAATTAATTTTAAAGAAAGGCTTTGTGCTTTCTGTTTGAGGTCTCAGTGAAAGTTTCAAACAGTCTTTTAGTGCCACATTCAGAGCGGTCCCGTCCGTGACATGGTTTTTTCCTCATAAATGCGAACATGAAAAATAAAATAAAATGAATATGTTATGTTCTGTGGAGAGCCAACCCTTCTTCATCCGGTGGGTAGTACTTTGGTTTGCAGTGTAATTCACAGAATTACAAAAAAAATATTTTGCCACCTAAAAGTTAAAGATTTTTTGTGTCACGTCCACGGCATGTGTAGCCTATTTCCCTCATATTAAATATAAAACGCTTGATTACACATTGTATTACCTTGTTATGATATAGTGACCCATACAATGTGCCAAACATTTTTTCCTTACCTTGTTATTCAAGGCCAGGGCACTTTTTGTACAACCAACGTTGTGCTGAACTTGGCTGAACAAAACTGATCTGTTGCTGCAGCGGCGGTCAGTAGCTCGGGTTTTTTTTTTTTTTTTTTTTTAAGGCAGTAGAAGGTTCTGGAACTTTTGCGCGCTTCCACATCCCGCGCAACTACGGATCTCCCAGGAACATTCATTATTGCTGCGTACATTTATCCATGTCGGAGTTCTGAGTAGTAGCCTACCTAGATGCGCATGGCATGCGCGAGCGGTGCGCGATCATGGTCGACTGACAACGAGATTAAGCAGCTGAACAAGAGTACGTTACGACCGTGTTCCGATTGTTCTCATCTCAGCTCCGCCGAGACAAAATAGACATGCCATTTCAAAATCTTTCATTTATAATCAGAAATATGTTTTCAAAAGCATCACTTTTATCAAATTTTATGTGACATAATTTCCTATAGGCAACTGACTGCAAACGAGCAGGCTTATGTGCCGGGGCTGAGCCCCGGAGAGCCCCGGCCCAATTTAACCACTGCTGCTGCTCCATAAATAGACATAACAATGGCAGATCTAGGCAGGTGGAGCTGAGGGAGGTGGAAGGTTTCAGAGGAACTCTGATAATGCACTGCAGGGTTAGTTTACAGAAAACAATGAACCAGACTATTTAAATCACATTGGCAGCAGGATCAACAGGGGCCAATCAGCTTGTGCCATGTGCCTGCGCCCTCTAGAGTTTGATGAATAAACTAGATTGTCACATTGACGCTAAATGGAACGCCTTGGGGTTGCGTAGTAAAGCAAGCTCACCTTGCTTTTCAGGAGTGGGTCCAACCTCAGTTTAGACCACCCCAGTTCTAAATAATAGCTACCAGTGCCAGGCTTAACCTGACGCCAGACATAATTAATGTCAAGACTGAGAATTTCATTCAGAGGTCGCAAAAGCAATTTTAACAGCTAAATGTTCATATCTATAATTTTGAAATGCTGTCAACCAAATAAAATATTCCACACAAAACAAGACATGTCCCATTTCATAACTGGAAATCCTACTTTTGTGTCACAGAAGGATTTTCAGTGCTATTCAAGATTTTTCCTGAATAGGTCTACCAATGCCAACAGAATGTGGTGAACTACAACTACAACAAACCTATGGCCATCAAAATAGTTAGAGGTGTCCATTCTTATGTATATATAGTTAGTTTTCACACTGTATCACATGTCAACATACTATTCAAAATTTAATACTACTAAAACACAATATACCTACAAAAAATATAAATGAACATTAAAATATGAGTTGGGTCAAATACATAATACCCTGACATATATTCCTTAATAATACCTTAAAAAAAATAAAGGTGCACAGAAAATTACCCGAAGGCGACTCAAAGTACACAAAATATTCTAGAAATGTGTATTCACTATGCTAGAGTCTTTCAGCATTAGCCTTACATAAATGACTGTATAAGTGATGTTATGGTTACATTGGCTTAGACAGATTAGCTTGATGTGCTTACATAAAATTATTTAATTAATGTCAAGACTGAGGAGAATTTCATTCAGAGGTCGCAAAAGCATTTTTAACATCTAAATATTCGTATCTATGATTTTGAAATGCTGTCAACTAAATGAAAGATACCACACAAAATAAGACATGTCCCATTTCATAATTGGAAATCCTACTTTTGTGTCACAGAAGGATTTTCAGTGCTATTCAAGATTTTTCCTGAATAGGTCTACCAAAGCCAACAGAATGTTTTAAATAGTCCATTCTTCCGATCTGAAATGTCGAAACCCCAATACCTGCTGTCTCTGGTATCATTTTTTCATTCTCGGTAGGATGAAATAACAGGGAAGGAAATTAATATTTGTTGTTGCAAGCTGATTTGCACATTCTTTCATTCATAGAATTTCTTTTCAAATCAGCTTGCAATGTATTTGGTTGCCATGATTAAAACATAACACACTTACTGCTGTTTTCTCTCACTTTTTTAGTGTTAATTCCATTTGAACATCATTTAAATTCCACATTCAACCTGCTGTGATCTGCAACCTTGCTGACCATGTGCATCTCTTTATGGCCATTGTCTAGCCATTTTCTGATTGTTCATTCCAACGGGAAAACATGCCATGTCACAGAGAATGATGTCATTGAGTTTAGTTTAAAATGGTCTCCTGGAAACGGCATGAATGTGCAGCTGACAAATTTGGAGCAAATGTGGGATGCTCTCATGTCTGTTTAGACCATAATCTCCAAGGAAAGTTTCTAGCACCATGCTGTTTAATTGAAATTTGTTGAGGATTTAAAACATGAATGAAATTACATTTGGAAACATGGCACAATTTTATACAGTACAAGTAATGGAATGTTATTTTTGGAATTCTATTTTATGGTTTTAGTTTCCAATTTTATGAAATTTATGTTTGATATCACAATATTAAAATTATTTAACTGTATTTCACATGTAAATGTCATAATCTATAGAAAAAATACATTTAATATTAATTTTATGCTATTTACATTTGATTGTTCAGAATTAATAAAATAATAATTTACATAATTTGGTGTTATATATATATATATATATATATATATATATATATATATATATATATATTGTTTATATATTTTTGTATACTTCTATTTCTATGTAACTATATATTTAAAATCAATGCAGTAACCTTTCTTTTTGTACAAAAAACTAACTTTATTTAAAAAATAACAAATTAATAATTAATAAAAACAGGAATGTGTTCAGGAAGAGTGTTGAACATTGACACCAATTATATGCATACCACAAAAAAATCACAGGGATACCCTCCACCCCTGTATGCCCAGGTTTGACACTTCCAAATCATCCTGTAGTGTATTAATCTACTTTTTCTTCTTCTCCTGAGCACAGGTTGAATCTGTATTTTTAGCATGTACGAAGCACATTTATTAATCCCTTAGTTCAGAAGCTCATTACATTTTATTCATTAATAATTCAACCTGAAGAATATGAAGAACTAAGTTAAACTAGCTTTGAACACTTTTTTTGGCTGAACATTAAAGGACATCTCATCATTACCCAGCGGCCGATACTATCCCCACAGCTCAGATAAAGGTTTCACACAAAACACATTAACCAAAAGAAATGGCCAATTATTCAGAGGTGATTGACAGCAACAAATGAATAGTCACAGTGGGGGCACAAAATGAGAGATGATCATGTGTGATTGTATTACAGGTAGGCTACCTAAAATTCACCATTTACAAGATTCACCTTGAAAAAAAAAACAAAAACAAAAAAACAAACAAAAAAAAAACATGTTGCTAAATGTAATTTCATTCATGTTTTAGATCCTCAACAAATAAGACAGCAATCAAGATATAATAAATATATATTATAAGATAAATAAATAATAATAAATAAGATAAATATATATTATTTTTATTTATTTGTTTATTTTTATTTTTTTATTATTATTTATTTATTTTTTATTTTAATTATTATTATCACAATTATATTTTAATCACATGCATATAAATTATATCATTCACATTGGCCACATTATTAGGTGAACCTTTAATGGAATGGATTCAACAAGGTTGTAAAAACAATCTGAGATTATGGTCCAAACTGACATGAGAGCATCATGCATTCACTCCAAATTCGTCAGCTTCACAATCATGCTGTTCCCAGGAGACCATTGTACCCAAAACTCAATGACATCACCAGTCTTTGTGACATGGCATGTTATCCTGCTGGGGACTCAGAAAATGGGTAGACTCTTGCCATAAAGAGATGCACACAGTCAATAAGGTTGCAGATCACAAAAGGTTGAATGTGAAATAAATGATGCTCAAATAACATTAAGGGATGGATCCATGGATTTACGTGGTTAACCAAATTCTGACTCTACCATCTGCATCGCATCAGAAATCATGATTCATCAGACAAAGGGATGGGCTTTTTTTTCAATCATCTAATGTCCAGTTTGGCAAGCATATGCCCACTGTAGCTTCAGCCTCCTGTTCTTGGCTGACAGAGGAAAATATTGTGTTTGCCTGCTGTTGCCGCCAACCAGTTAAAGGTTCAAAGTGTTCATTCAGAGATGTTTTTCGGAATAGCACTGTTGTAATACCTTGTTATTTTAGTTATTGCCACCTTCCTGACAGCTTGAACCGTTCAAGCCATTCTCATCCAAACCCTCTCATTAACAAAGCAATTTCACCAGCATCACCATCAACTGCTGTTTTCTTTCTTCCTTTCTTTTTCGTACTCTCAAAACTCTAGAGACTGTTGTGTGTGACAATCCCAGGAGATCAGCAGTTTCTGAGATGTATTCTGAGATATATTTAGTGGCGTGAAAGAGAATGAGATGAGATTGAAAGTCTAGGATTCAAAAAACAACTTCAAGGTGAAAATAAAGTTTAGCGATAAAAAAAAGATATATATATATGTGTGTGTGTGTGTGTGTGTGTGTGTGTGTTACGGCTTTATATAAATAAGAAATACTTATGATACTTCACTTTTTACTTATCAAATAAGCACATCTGACAAAATTTGAACTCTTTGGTAAAAAAAAAAAGGTCAGATTTTGTTGCTTTGAAGTTATTTAGAACATTCTCAAATGATGGAATCAGTAAATACATGTAAGACATAAGACTAAGACTAATAATTACTATGACTAGTATTTCTAGTAACATACTAAGATTTTACCATATCACTGTGGCTATATATATTGCTATTATAAAATTGTTTAAAGGTGCCGTAGAATGGATTATTTTATTATTTTATAATGTTTTCTGGGGTGCCCTTATAATGTTAGTATGTTTTTTAGATCAAAATTTGTTATAATTTAGAAATAAAAGGCATATTTCCTAGCCTGATTTCATCACCTGGTTTGAACACTCTGTTTGAAGGGGCGTGTCTGCTGTGAGACTTCAGTGTTGTTGCCCACTGCTGTGATTGGCTGACATGCTTGCATATTAAATATCTGGCATTACATGTGGAACTATCTGGAAAACTTTTACTATTACAGCTATTATACGTTTTTACTATTACAGCTATCGGGATTAACGAATCATGAGAAGTTTTTTAAGTATTTAGATCTATTCCAGCATTGAGCAGATGACAGCCTGTTGATCGCGTGAATGAAGATCTTATCACTGCAATGCGATTTACTGATGCATAAACAGTGTTGAACGACTTTGGGAGAAAGATTATCTGTCTGAACTTGAACAATTACACATCAGAAATTCACATAACCCACTGGTTCTTCAGAGGCTCGGATGAAGGAGCTAAAAAAATATTTTTGTGTTCATTTGTAGTTACATCCAAACTGAGCAACTGCCATGCTTCGTTCGCTCGTTTGCAAGCCACGATGTCTCTCGAGGAAAAAAAAAAATATCGCGCTGGATCTAGATAACACAGTGTAAATTATCGTTAATAAAATCACTTCTTACCGCTTGCGGGAATATAACGTTAGTTGAAATTGCCCCCTTCGTCCGTTTGAGACGCCGAGAGAAGCCTGGCTGCTTGATATTGTTCCAGGTTAGAAAAACAGTCCGTGGTGAAATGGGCAGAGCAACTTTCTTCGAATTAAACTGTAGCGGTATCCGATTATAGATAGATCTGCCATTTTCCCTATGATCCTCGCTTGTTTCTTCACCTGCAGAACCTTTGATGAATCGGCTGCGCAGTTCCGCCTGGCACTGAGCATGGGCTGGCATATGCAAATTTTTAGAGGCGTACATATTAATGATCCCAACTGTTGCGTCACAGTCGGTGTTATGTGGAGATTCGCCTGTTTTTCAGGGGTGTTTTTCAAAAACGAGATTTAAATAAGAAAGAGAAAACTATGGTGTTTGAGACTCACTGTATGTCATGTCCATGTACTGAACTCTTGTTATTTAACTATGCCAAGATAAATTCAATTTCACATTCTAGGGCACCTTTAATGTTTTTGAGTTTTTTTTTTGTTTTGTTTTTTGTTTTTTTGAAAATCCAAAAATAAATCTCTAAATAAATTAATTACAATTAATAAATAATTAACAAGTATCCGCAAGAATAAAAAGTGTGTAAATTATTGTCTGGTCATATAATTTATATATAGGCTGATAGGCTGTGGAACAGCAGGGAGTGGGATTAATTACAGTACATGATCATAGTTGTCAGTTACCCATTTGCAATCTACATGTAGATCTCCATTACCATTAAAACAAGACTGGATTTCAGATGTTAGGTTAAAGAAGTCCACCCATTGAGATAAACAATGAGGGTAACAAGAACTGATTTGTCATGACTGCCTCTTTTCAACGTCTTTCTTTTTCTCTGAATGGGTTTTTTGAATAGTCCAATAGAAATTAAATTGGTAAGCTTTCCCAATTAAAGAGTGGAAGGGAGCCTGCATTGTCTCTTCACCAAGACTGTCCCTTCAGGCTGAGGCATTCATTGTGATTAATTCACAACAAAACAGGATGCCACCTCCACAGCCTTCACTCGTAACACTGAGAGATAAAGCTGACTCCGTCACTAACAGACTGCAGTCTCTTTTGTGCGTCTAGCTAACAAAAGATGCAGGAAACTAAAACAGAGAATTTATGTCTCTAACCTGTTTTCTACAGATCAGGAAGAGGTGATCCAGGTTTTCCCATTCTAGCCCTGAACATCATGCGTTTTTCTTTTGATATGGCACAACAGGGCTTTATATATATATCTGTCATCCTCTTTCAACAGTGGCACAACTTCAGAGCAAGTCCCTCTTTGAGTCAAAAATACCAGGATGTTCCCATATCACACAGGATTTTGAAAAGGGCAATTTGGAGAGCCAAGGCATAATGGGCGGTAAGCGTTTGAAAGCTAACAGGGGATGACCATCTTCTTCAGTATGACACAAAAGAGGATTGAATTTCAACATCACAGTGGGGACTTTTTTAAAGCACAACTGTGAGATGTCACAATTTTCTGACACATTCTGTTGGAAATTTACTGCATTGCAACAGTCATGAATACATAGGAATATAGTAACTTTGATTTCAGGTCATAATCATTGATAATATTCCTAATTATTCCAGTTATTCCAAATTTCAATATGGATTCCAGAATTCAGGTTCCAATACATACTTGTATGTTAACTACAGTTAACTTGCAACTGAACTTCAGGTTGCATAACAACAAATTTACATCTGGGAGAAGTCTCTCACGGAGGTTAATTAGCCACGTTTGTATCTTCAAATTATATATATATAATTTGAAGATACAAACGTGGTTTTGTATCTTCAACAGACAGAAAATTGTGACATCTTCAAATGATTATATACAGTGAGGAAAATAAGTATTTGAATATTCTGTCATTACAAATAAATAGTTAAAAAATCATACATTGTGATTTCTGGATTTTTTTTTTTAGATTATGTCTCTCACAGTGGACATGCACCTACGATGACAATTTCAGACCCCTCCATGATTTCTAAGTGGGAGAACTTGCAAAATAGCAGGGTGTTCAAATACTTATTTTCCTCACTGTATATATATATATAATTTGAAGATACAAACATGGCTAATTAACCTCCGTGAGAGACTTCTCCCAGAAGTAAATTTGTTGTTATGCAACCTGATGTTCAATTGCAAATTAATCCCGTTTCTTACATTTTTAATCTTCAATCTAGTGTTCAAGCTAAATTTAACTCACCATCATGCAGCTGAAGCCTGAAAAAAAATGGTCAAATCTAATTTCAGAGTTTCAGCAACAAACACTCAAAAAGCCATTTGGGAATTCTCAACTTGCTGAGTTTGGAAAATCTTCAAAGGTCGCATTGTGATGATGCTAACTAAACAGACGGTGCTGTAAAACAACCGAGATGATCTATCACAACTAAAAAGATGTAATATCTACAACCTAATTAGCAAACAAACATTGATGAAACTTGTTGAGAAAAAAATAAAATAAAGACATACATCACATTATGTTATGGTAATGAAATTACATACCATCCTCGGTGGGAACATAAATGTTTAAGTATAGGCAGTCTTCGCTTTGATCTTGTACGTAGGTTACAACGGTATCCAAGTTGGCGGTGAACCATACAGGTAACATATCATTAAGTAAAAACCGATCTTCCAGAAACTGAGGACAAACGGGAGCAAACTGTGTGGCATTTCGAATCCCAGGCCAGGACATGGGGGGCTCAGGGGGTTGAAACCTTCTCTCCCCCGTGGGCGGGAGGGCATAGGGAATCCCCAGATACTGTTCCACAGGCCCTAAAATCTCATTGGGCAGAGATGTTTTCAAGCCTCTTAGCTTGCCGTAGTTTGTCGTGACAATAGGTTGCTGCTGGCCCTGTGTAATGGCTAGCCAAGCAGCTGCAAGCACAATCCAGGAAAAAAGGCGGAGAGTAGCCAGCGGACGAACCATGGTGAGTGTTATCCATGGAGTTCCTCTGAGCCGTGACATGGTCCAGCTGCGGTTGGCAGAGTTATTTGAATTCACAGTCCTACACTCCTCCCTTCTCCCACAGCCAAGGTGAAACCTGCCTTCAGGCTGCAACGGACAGATGATTGACAGCACTCCCACCAATCAAATCAACAATCCCCGTAGCCATGAGGGCGATTCTGGATCTCAGTTGTGTTTCTGTCGTTCTTTAACTGCTATCCTTTTGACGAGAAACAAAATGTGTTTTTTTTTTTTTTCTGAGCTGTCCTCTGGTGTAATTACTCCCTCCTTTCAATTCCACCTTTATTGGTTTGCCTGTGGGAAAGAAAGAACAGCCCGTAAATTTTCATTCATTGCCATAAACAAAAACAAAGGAATTCCATTTCCTTTATTAATGTGTATGCTTTGCATTAAGCATCGGAGATGCCAAGGTAACCTTGCACTGAAAGAGGAAAAAAAAAATACATGAATAGACTCAAATAACAAATAAATGCTAACACTTAGACATCATTATACTCTAGATTCAAACAATGAAATAAGACTCTATGTTTCAATTTACTGGGCCACGATTTATAAAGTAAGTGGTCTGGTAAATTGATAGGCTCAAATAACTGTTAGCATTGCATTGTTGAGTAAACACAAAATATATTATATCCATTCATGTATGAGGTTAGTACTGAAAACGTATGCTTGGAATATATTGATCTATTTGCCTAGAAACTGTTTATCTGTGACTGAAACATGCTGTATGATTGAGCAATTCTGTCAAATCTATACATTATTCTCCTTCTCATTACTTAAATGGACAGTTCACCCAAAAAAGTTGTTCCAAACCTGTGTGAATTTCTTTCTTCTGCTGAACACAAAATAAGATATTTTGAAGAATGTAGGTAACCAAACAGTTGATGGGCCATAACTTTCATAACATTTATTTCCCATACTATGCAAGTCAATGGGGCCCATCAATTGTTTGGTAACCATTTTCAAAATATCTTCTTTTGTGTTCAGCAGAAAAAAAAGGAAATCCATACAGGTTTGGAACAACTTGAGGGTGAATCAATTATTAATTTTGGGGTGAACTATCCATTTAATGTAGGAAAGACCAATCTAAGACTTTGAAGTATTTTGATCGCTTGATATAGTAATGAATGCTATTAGTTTTCATTCTGATATTCCAAAACCTGAAATATGAATGTGTGTTGTTTTTTGTCATATTTACATTTATTTATTTGAAAGAAACATTTATCCAAAGCAACTTACACTGCATTCAAAGCAAACATGTTATCAGTCCAGGCATTTCCTGGGATTCAGACCCATGACATTTGCATTGCACTACCACCATGCTCAGCTGTTTGAGCTACAGAATACTCTTCAGAATCACCATCAATAATAGCCTGATATATAAATGTATATATCATATAAAGGCAATGAGCATACTCAGAAAGTAGAATTCATCATGTCTCTGGCTGAGTCATCTACAAATCTGAACAGATTTATCCATTATCCTTTGACTCTGATATGTTGTTCAAGTACAAATTTGGGAATTTAGCAACAGGAAACCATTCGTACAGGATTACAGAAGAATAAATGACACGAAAGATATTGGTTTGAGACGCCTCTTGCTGTGGAAACATTAAAGGTCACAGTGTTTTCAGGAATATTTCCAGGAAGATCCTCTGGAATAAATCAAAAAGCATTCAAAAGAAATTTCCTTAGAGACATATATATTGGAGTAGATGTGAATACAAATTTGCCACTGATTTAAATATATGCGAATTGTAAAACGGTATGTCTGCATCACATTTATTGTCTGAAAAAAACGGTAATCTTTCCACCTGAATGAACAAACAGAAGAAGCACACAAAGCTGAGAGAAGATTATGCACAAGAAATGCTACCGTGCGAGAGAATTTGAATAATGAATGCTCTATGCATTTCATCCACATTCAAGAAAGAGGAAGAGAGTGGGTGTGAAAAGAATTGAGAAGATCCTCATCAGTTGGTGCTTTTGATACTCTTGAACTTCAACACAGTTGTACAACACACACCACAGCTCTGATTTGTTTAGCTTTATATAAGGTTCAAGATCATCTTATGGATTGTTCATGCACATTTGCCTCAAATTACTGAGCTGGACTCCTTGGAGCCTCTGGAGGGAAACTTTAATGACTTAAGTCCTGAGTAAAACTACAAGTGATGAACTCTTTCGTTCGCTCTGATCCCTCCATTAATAGCTCTGTCAGTGAAACCAGAGTAGGGAAGCTTCTTATGAGATTGTTCTTGGATCAGTACCTCTTATTTAAATTGAAATCCTCAACATATAAAAAGGCATAATTTTGCCAACAGCTTCAAAATATCGTGTGCTCAACAGATGTCACCCAGCTTAATCTACATTGTAATTTTCAAAGCCTTTCTAAATAATTCTTCAAGAATCTAGAAGATTGATTGATATAACTTTTTCATTTCCTCATATCAAAAAGCAATTTCAGCAGAGATCAGATAGTAGATAGTATAACCCATTGAAAGTTAATTGTGCGAACAAAGCAGTGATGATATAATAGACTCATTGAGACAGACACATTAACTTAAATTGGTGTTGAGCAATGCTAAATTACAAAAGGATTAGGGTTATCTCTACTTCTCCACTTCATAACAGAATGCTTTACAACAGCAGGATGTTTTAAAGCACTGACGGTCACAAGAGAAAACATGAAAGCACAATAAAACAAACAACAAAGAAGCATTATCTCCTTTATACAATGCAGAAAACATCCCGATATGGTAAATGACTGTAAATGGTGTATTATTCTGCTTAACATTTACAGGGATTTAAGAGCATTTGAAAGGTGATATTCCTCTAAGACAGAATCTAATGAAGGAGTGAGAATTTCATAAGGATTGAGTCCCTGTACACATTACACATGACATGCTTTAAAAGATCTTTATTGGTGGTCTGAGAAAGACCCATCTCGTGACACCTTGGGGTTTGAAGTCCACTCTATTTTTTATTTTTATTTTTATTTATTTATTAAAACCATCATTTAGCCCAGACATCAAGGCTTGTGTTGTACATGCTGCAGTGGCTTCATTATGAAGAGATACAAAAAAAGAAAGTTTTCTAAAAAAATAAATAAATCATATTTTAATAGACTGGTGAACAATTAAGAATTAAGATAGCATTTTCCATCAAGAGGCCTTTGTAGATCTATAGTCCTACTAATATATAAGCCCTTGTTTTCTTTGCCTGTGATCATCAAATATCCTGACATTGAGAATTTCAGAAAACCTTTCACGTACATATTTGTCCTCCGAAGCAGATGGGTCTGAATGTCTGGCCGGCAATTTAATTTCCAACGCAGACAAAAAGCCATGTAACATCCAACAGTTTGTATGCGCTCTTCATCTGGTGTCCAAGCTAGATCAGCCAAGAGGGATTTATTCAATAACTTTACGCCAATATTGCTACATCCTCAAGCAATGCTTAAATTCAAGAGGCTCAGTTTGAAGGCACTTTCTGCCAAAATACCCTATTGCAACAACCAGGTACAAAGAATGTAAGCCCAAAGGGATAGTTCAACCAAAAAGAAAGGTTCCTTTGGTGTACTCACCCTCATTGTTCAAAACCTGTATGAAGAGTTTTTGTTCACACAATAAAAGAGTCATTGGGGTCCAAAACAACATTGGACCTCATTGTCTGGTGGAAATAATAATAATAATAACAAAACTCAAAGTTACATATTTCAAAATATCTTATTTTACACTCCACAGAAGAAAGAAAGTCATACAATTTTTGAGCATCAAAAAATTTGTTTAATTTGGGGTGAACTCTTCCTTCACTGCCATCAAGTAAATGTGATATATTGTTTTAAATGTTAATGTAAGTAAATGAATATATACAGTAAATAACATTTAAAAATATTCAATCAATTTAGAGATGTTCTCAATTGACTAATTATAAAAACCTCTCCCATGTTCTAGTATTAAATGCATAACATTTTAAATTCACAATTTTACCCACGGCCACATCTGTCTAAGTTACATTTAGATATAGGTGATTGGTTGGAATTTTAATATTTTTTTGGGTGAGTCTGAAAAATAAAAAGAAGGAAGAAATGACACCAAGGAGAATAAAAGGAGAGAAAATAGAATCACTGCCTGTGTGATCACTGAAGATAACTCACGCGAATCTCAATGAAGGTGCCGGGTCTCTCTCTGCATTTTAATTATAATAAATGATCTACTTGAAGGAGGCTCTAACAATTGCACTGTTCAAAGAGTGACTCATGATGCAAAGGAGATAGTATTGATTCGGTCCAAACGATAGACCAAGAAATAAAGCATAGAAACCACTGTGACCTTTGGGTGAACTTCGGATAAACGTGGTGCGATTCCGCTGCAAATGCACCTGCTATGACTTATTCAACATGGCGTCTGGACTAGCAAATCAGCTGTAATTTGTTTTCTCAAGCTGTATTCTCTCTTTCTATCTTTCTGTCAGTTGACTGAGTGTGGACAGGAACCCCAGTAAGCAAAGAGAGAGAGTGAAAATGCATTCAAAGGCAAACCACTGATCCTATGAGCTAGTGAGAGAGAAAGGGAAATGTATACTGAACTGCACCTCTAAATGACTAGGACCAGAAAAAGTATTGCTATTAAAAGCAACAGCCTATTTTTAAATTAGAATATATATTCAATTCATGTGATTAAACACTCAAAGGTAGTTTCATCACATTCTATCTGTATATAGCCTATTTAAATCAACAGTGAAAAAAAAAAAAAAAGGTTCTCAAGCTCATGATCAGTCCAGGCCTCTTCCTATCAACATCCTATTACACGACCGAAATCTGCAATATATACCTGCCCAAAACTGAATAAAACATAACACCAAGATCCCATAATACCACAAGAGCAAAGTAGCCGAAAATGGTGCATTTTTAGGTGCATGTAGGCCTACTATAGATACAAAGAAAGTTGTCCCAAGATTTTGTTCAAAACTTTTATTAGTAGCCTAAGTTACAGGTCAAAGTATTCAGGTATAGGGACAGATTTACATAGGCCTACCTAAAGCTAATTAACGTATTTCAGGTAGAATGACTGAAGCTGTTTGCACTTCCTTAAGTATGAACATTATTTCACCGCAGTCTGACATGATGTCACGCAGTTGCCGCGCATCCTGACAGAAGTGAAGGTTAAAATGTTGTACAGTGCGAATGTTCGAGAGGCGGCCCACTCCATCCCCAAAACACGCATGCAGGAGATGTCCACAGTACCACCTTGTGGCTCACCGCTGCATGAGCGGAATAGCTTGGGCTGAAACAGTGGTCCCTGTGATGAAAGTCCGGGGTCACCACATCTTTTGAGGAGAATGTAGTTCGTCTGTAGTCAACACCAAAGCTAGGCGAGAGTTGAGTTACAAAACAAACCATATCGCTAAACCAAATCTTCTTCAATCTGGGCGCACCTTAAGTGTCCCGTCTCAGACTGATAATGTATTTTATCATGACTATATTATGTGTTTTAAGTAGCTAGTCTAACCTCGCCTTTTTCAAAGCTTAATCCAATATTATGGCTCTCGAGAAACGAAATTCCGAACGATTTACTGCCACCACATCTTTAGCCGAATGTCTGATTAACACGCATATGGATGTGCACTAGTGAGGAAAACAATCATGAAGCATATCTCACTGTACTGAGCTTTGGTTAGCCACAGGTAAGTAGTGCTATAGCCTACTGAAACACTTAGTTCTGCACACGATTCCCCTTCTAAAGCCATTTCCCCTCATATGCTGACTGTCCAAGTGCGTACATTTTGCCTATTTCCCATGACGCATATGAAAGACTCTTTCGTGCAATATACTTGCTTTTCAACTCTAAATGTGGATAGCAATAATATCGGAAAGCAGAATATAAGGGTTTTATTGATCATACTTATAATTTCGATGTCGAAAAAATTGAAACGCAAAATATATTGCCCAAAAAACTACTGAAACAGGTTGTACGGTCAGCCTTTTTCATGCAAATCATGCAGCGCGTGTAGCCGGCGCGAATTAAACACTCAGAGCAAAATTGTTGCATAGTCCGGATGGATGAAGCTTTCAGACAGCGAGAGAAAGAGGGGAAAAATCTTGTGAAGCAGCGGGAAATAACCGTGTACGCGGCGTCAGACAAACAGTTCAACTGTGTAAGCACAAAATAGAGATGCGCTACTTTAACTTCCACGGCTGCTCGTGTGTCTTACCTTAGCAGTATCTGCATTGTACTGCTTCTGTCCTGCCGCCCGACTTCCTGAGGTACGGTCAAAATGTATGTGCCACACAAGGAAAAAAATCTAACTCCGTTCTGCCCCTGTTAAAATCCAACGTGATGCTGCCGTCCGAAAGAGAGGTGGCTCACCGGAGACTGTTCAACAGAGACGCGGCAACATATCTGATGTAAATGACCCAGATAGATTAAGGTAATTCGTTGAAATCACTGCAGAGAAACAGTAAATTGTAGAGAATCTGATTGTCTCCATAGAAAGAGGCAGCACTGACTGAAAAAAAGAGATTAAAGGGAAAGAGACTGAGGCTGTATCAGGCGTCTCTCTCTCTCTCTCTCTCTCTCTCTCTCTCTCTCTCTCTCTCTCTCTCTCTCTCTCTCTCTCTAGTTGCCATTGGACTGCACTGAATGAAATGTACATTGCCTACAACCAATAGATTGCCGCATTCACTTTATCACCCTTTAAACAGCTGCTATTACCTTTATAATTGCTGGGTGTTTGTGGTTAAGTTGTTTCGGTGTATATTAAGATCTATGTTAAGTGCTGTTGTACTGAATATCAAAATGGCAGTATGGTCATGATGCCACACTTAACCAGTTAATATCATGTACTTTACTTTTCAAACAAAAAATGTCATTTATTTTGTATATTTCTCATTTGCCAATGAAAATAGTTACAAAAGAAGCCAAGCATTAAAAATTGCATATCGGCAAGCAATGTATAGATTGGAAAGCAGAGAGATTTAGAGAGATACAGAGATTTCCCTCCTCCACTCAAACTGTTCTGTTATCACTTAGCTCGAGCTCCACACTAGATTTTCCATGTTCCTCTTCCTGTAGAGAGAAACCCCACTCCAAACATTCATGAAGTGGGAACATTTACAGATGCTCTGACTTTCAACATACTGTTTAAAAGCACAACTTTTTCTGCATGAAAAACTCTAAAGGTGCAATCACATTTACCATTGTTCAGCAAATTTTTATTGTGTCAAATCCAGTTATTTCAGTAGGAACCCACGCATTCGTGATTTTCACATAAGGGAGAATGTTACTTTTAGTCAACTTTTTGAAGGGGGCCATCAAAATAAACTGTTACCCTGATCCCTTTTTCTGGCAAATAGACACTGTACATTACATTTACTATGACCATACTTCATATAATGAGTTTGGTGTTACACTTTTAGGATGACAAGGAACACTCTCATTTTCAGGAGGGCTATGTCTATTTCTCAGAAAAGCTTCTGTCATTTATCAACTTTTTATGATTTTATTATTATTATAATTACTGATTGCGGCTGTAATTCTATGTTTAGATTAAAAAGGGCATCCGTTATGTAATTTGTGTAAAAAAGGTACAATTACCAACAGTGGCTGATGCACTTTGGTGCTGTGGTTATAGTGTAAATTAGCGAGCATGCCCAAGTGCTTCGGATTGCAAAGATACAATCACGCACGAGAGACTTAGATCAAAGACATTGACGCTCATTTCTCTAGGTGTTCAAACTCCCGGCACAGATGAAGCTTGTTGCCTCAGGGCAACAAATAGATTCATATGGCAGTCGAGGGCCCACGCGAGTTTAATGTGAGTGGATCCCTGCCACTGTTTACTCCCTATTCTTCATATCTCTTAAATAAAACAGTACTTTTAAAAGATAATCATATACCATAATACTTTATAGTTTTGTCTCCCCAGCGAAAGCCTGAGGAAATAAATATTTCCAGCCTCTGGCTGAGACTGAAAAAGACTTTTCAAAGAGATTGTGTCAATACAACAACAACTAAAAAACTTCACGATATAGGCTACAGATTGTTTTTTTTTGTTTTTTTTTTGAGGGAGCTCATAAATCTGATGTTAAATGTTATTTGACAAAACACACTCACTAGTTTCCAAGTCAGTGCTGAGGCTCCAGCCTATTCATCCACTCTCTGACTATTATATTTGAGTAACCCAGCAACGGCATTCAGCTTCTTCTCTTCTGAGAAACTTTTCCACGTCTCTCATTTCTCATATTTTTTTCAGTCAGTGCAGCTCATTTTGCCTCACTGTCTCCCTCCTCTTGGTCTAATAGCAGGGATCTGTCTAGTGCCCGCTGACCCCAAACTTAGTTACACATTTAATCTGGCCACATCCTGCAGTCACGTAACAATTGCTACGTCTCTAGTGGAAAGCCTGTGATGTATCGGACTTGACACCCGCATCAATGGCTGCTGAGAGCTGGCCAAGTGCTATGGGCAGTATGGAATGGCATATCAGCTTTTACACCTGAAGTGTGCCTGTCAGAACGAATAAGAGTA
Organism: Vimba vimba; assembly: GCA_022828995.1. NCBI lineage: Eukaryota > Metazoa > Chordata > Actinopteri > Cypriniformes > Leuciscidae > Vimba > Vimba vimba. Next base: position 23,160,137 of record CM040819.1, read on the forward strand.
AGAGAGAGACTGAGACGACTGTTCTTTAATAATTTATGTTCTGTATTTGACATTTAGCACTCTATGTATTGATTTGATATTACTTATTACATTTGGCTGTGGTATAGAGACAAAAAGTGCACTGTTAGAGAGCATAACTATGAAAGGTTCAAGGGTGAGAGTTTAAATACACTACATCAGTGTTTAGTTTTGAATGGGGCCAGTAAGAAAATAGGTAGAAAAAAAAGTACAAGATTTATATACAAGATTTTTTTAAGATGATTGAGCGAGGGATGAAGTTAAGCATGTGCTTGTGTATGTTTTCAAGATAAATTACTCCCCTATCTCTAATACATCTACATTATCTGATAAATATGGATTCTTAGTCTCAATGAATATTAATGTGGCAGGTAAATATTGATGTATGCATGAATAAATAATCATTTATTAACTTCCTCTGACCTGATACATTTCTACAAGATTTGTTTTTTTCTGAGAACAAATTCCTCAACAAATTTCTTTATGAATTTAACTAGAGGTAAATTGTAAAAACTATGTGACAAGTCATTGATATGCCTTGATGAGATGATTTTCAAGTTTCATTTTCAAGAAAATTCCATTATTGTAAAATGAGACAGCAGAATGTAATTTGATGAAATGTCACAGCCTTATTATGAAAGATCACATCGGTTGTCGTTTGTATCTTTGTCCTGTTCACCATTCAACATTATAAGGTTTCAACAGCTCTCTGCATCAGGGTAATTGAAAAATGTGGGGGGTGGAGGGGTTTAAGCTTTTTAATAAAATGAAATAAAGTATAATATGTCTGTGACTGTGAGGTGAGTGTGATAGATCACCTCACAGTCACTCACATGGGCATAAGGAGTTAAAAAAGGGCAATGCAAGGTGCAAAATGACACACAGAGGATACAATCTTTCCCACACCGAACATCCTTGCCCAGACACTGACCACAGGGTCTAAATCTTCCCAGATCAGACAGAAGCACTCCACATTGCACTTCCATGCACAAACTTTGATATGAATCCTCCGTGACATCTGCCAGTCTCTCAAGGGCTGATGGACAGATTGAGTGGTCCAATTCTAAAGGATCTTCATATTCAGAGAGCAGCTAAAATAAGCACTGGAGTGTTCCTGTCCTTCAGAGGCAACAGATACGGGAGGCAAAGGGGGGAAAAGATCAATGTCAATGTTGATGGATAAGGATGATGTGGTTTGACCTGATCCATTAATAATTTACAGACTGATGAAATTATTTGTGTTCAAAAGTGCCTCTTTCCTTATAATGGTATGAATAATTGCATCCCTGCATTCCTTTTCTATCAGTCTGTCTATCTGCTTATTGATGATTTAATAAGATATTTAAAGATGGTGAATGAGCTATGAATTCATAAAAAAGGCTGGGAAAGAAAGTTACTCCATGTCTATTTAACTGTGTATCATAGTTTGCATGTTTAACATTTCTGACATCAAATTTTTATTCACTGACTCTCATGTGAATTTGTTGACACAGTTCAATCAGGCATATCAGATGAAAATAAATAAAACATTCTTGTGTAACACTTCTACAGTGAAGCATTCATATTTGCTATTCTCATTTCACCTGGGTGCATTTTTTTTTTTATTGCCTTCAGGCAAATATGCAACAATATTAACTTACATTGGCAAATGAGATGGCTAACAGATTATTGAACGAATCTACCTTCTTATAACCAAATTATTATCTCGAAGGTAATGCAAATACTATTTTGGTAATAGCATTTATTTTGATATTATGACTGATTTTAAGGAATACATAGTAGGCTATTGTGTGCCAGTTGTATAATTTAGAGTTTGTATTTGCTTCTTATTTTTGAGGTCAGGAGAGTACGTTCCACTTTCTTGGAAAAATGGTGTTGGATGATTAGAGGTGCTATAGAACTCTTTCAGGTTTCCTCAAGGGGAGCTTCAGAGACTGACCTGCTTACAGATGTGGTGATTCTGGCTCCCCATATACCTGACAAAGACACTCACAGAGACTCATGCACTCACACCAAAAGCATAAACACACTTGCATCTTAAATGCAAGATTATCCTCTCAGGCAAAAAAAAAAAAAAAAAAAAAAAAAAAAATTATCTGCACATTGGTAGTCACACATACGCTCACAGGTATGAAGACATGTGCACGCATAAACGATTGCATGTGAACATAAAAATAGGTTTTCATCCAGTGCTTCATGGCAAAATTATTCTGTAGCTGTTTAACTCAGCTGAGCCTCAAAGCAGTAAACAATTTTATTTCTCACTGTGATCATTTTAATTCAAGTGTAAAAAAGGTATTTTTTAGAAACATTTTTAAAATAATTAACTCTAAAATATTGTTCAAAATTGATATATACCCTCCATAAAAGTAATGTACAGAATCTTTTTCATAGCTTCAGCTGCAATCAAAATAATGCAACTATAAATTTAACTTTTAAATACATAAATTTTACATAGCTATTTATATCAATCTCTGCTTAAACATTAGTTAATAATAGGCATATATACAGTAAAATATCATTTTATAATTGTTACTGGTTCAGAGCAGGCATTAATACAGAAATAGAAAGTTAATCAAATCATACTTTTTCTGTCACTCCTGTTATTGATCTCACAAAATCTTTTACAGAAGAAGCGTAACAACTCTACAACTATTTTCACTCAGAGGCACCATTTCTCAGTGCAATAACTGCAAATGACGTTAATAATAAAGAAAAAAAATATCATGGCAAAAGTCTGAACTGTTTTTGGGATGGAGAAAAATTTACAGGAACAGTACTATTGATATTGCTTTGAATGCACAAGAACAATGGTTTTGAAGAGAATTGGAGAAAGACACCACATGGCTCGAAGCACCAGCTAATGGTAGCAAGAGCAGGAACTCAAGTCCCCAAAACCAGACAACCCAAATTAAGCTCAGCCCAGAATAACTAAAGGGAAGCAAGTGACTCATGCCACACAGATCCTTGAAGGCCTGGAACCTTCATCAGGAACTCATGTAGGATGATCCTAAAGGCCAAATCAAGATCACCAAATGGCGACTTTACAAGGTGGTAGGGCTACCAAGCCGATTCTGATCTGGATAGACACAAAACCCTTCAGCCTTCACATCTTCACTAATGGATAGGCTCAAGACTACATGGCAAGTGCTTTTATCCATTGCAATTCAAGATAGACCTATACAGTTGATCAGTTTATGCATTCCCTGGGAGTCAAACCCATGACCTTGATGTTGCTAACACCATGCTCTACTTTTTGAGCTACAGGAACAATTTATATGCCCTGCCAGTCATATTACCATAGTAAGCTGAACAAGAGAATAACTGAAAGAAGTTGACATTAAGACAGAAATTCTGCCTAGCAGAAAGAAATGTGCATTGCACCAGAAGTATCAAGAAGCTGCATACAAGTTGAAAAGAACAAGTGACAGGATTTGTGGTGTCCAAGGCCAGTAAAGGATGAAATGCAAAGCATATATGAATTACATCATGGATACCTTCATGAAAGCACTAGATCAATAGAGAAAAAGACCTAAAGTGCAGACTGTGCAAGGAGGCCTTCAGCTCCTAATGCAACATTAACAGCATTCACTGATTAGAAACCAAGAGGTCAATGAGATGGATCACCTAAAGTACTAAGGACACAGCCTGAAGTCTAAATGGGAAGCTCCATAGAAAGTGATGAAAACAACAAGGCAGATGAGTGCAAGATGTACCAGGCAGTGAAGGAGGAGCTAGAAAAAAAATGTGGCAGGTCAAGCACAAGGTTGTTCAGAGGGTGATAGGTGCTCTCAGGGCTATGACACACCAGCTAAAAAAATGGTTTCAGCAATTCCAAGGTAAAGCATCTCAATAAATCTCTCACTCTCTCGTTTTCTTTGTCTCACTCTCCTGTTCTCACTTTCAGATGCAATTTAAAAGTCTGGGGTCAGTAAAAAAAAACAAAAAAACATCACTATTGTAAAATAATATTACAATTAAATATAACTATTATTTGTAATAGAAATATTTTGTAACATTATAAACACTGTTTACTGTCATTGTTTATTAAAATATTGTCATTTCTGAATAAAAATAGCAATTTATATGATAGATAGATAGATAGATAGATAGATAGATAGATAGATAGATAGATAGATAGATAGATAGATAGATAGATAGATAGATAGATAGATAGATAGATAGATAGATAGATTTAGTCTAAACAAATGCTTTAATCTATACAAAATACTAAAGCAAGTCAGAGCTGACTTAAAATGCAGTTCTATCGTCATCTATGCACTGATCAACCTTGGCCGAACCAGAATTCCACAAATACAATAATGCTCATTCATCAGAACCCCGGTGGTCTTTAAACTATACTGGTCTTCTGCTATGTTAGCTAGCCAGACAGTATAGAAGTGTATACAGTAAATTAATTCTGTCACAGCAGAAATGAAAAGCACTGTGAGGCTTCCATTGATGTTGATCTCATGATCTATTTGTCCTCTCATGAACATGACAGACCATAGTCTTGTGTTGCTCTAGGTACAAGTTGCCCTTTCATCTTATGCAGGACCATCCTCCTCCTCCTCGTTGCTTGGGGATTCCAGACTAAAAGGATATTAAAGAGCTTAGAAAACTGGTCTCAGATCAGCACAATGGGGCAGCTACTGCTGAAACCCCATTGACTAAATATCATTACAGACAGAAAAATGTTACATGCTCAGAGAGTGTCTTTTTGACCCATACAAGTGCCAGGGTTTGGATTTACACACTGAGGTCTTAGGGGTTCAGGAATAATTCCAAATGTGCACAGTATGAATCTTCTAATCTGCCCTTTGAAGGACAGAAACTTGGGGGGAAGGTCTGTGGAGCAACAGACAGCATTCTGACTCACATTCTGTTTCCCTTTCATCTCACAGTGCGGAGGGATAGAACTAACTCTGACAAGCTTGCTTGCTGGGGCAGTGTGTGTGTGTGTGTGTGTGTGTGTGTGTGTGTGTGTGTGTGTGTGTGTGTGTGTGTGTGTGTGTGTGTGTGTGTGTGTGTGTGTGTGTGTGTGTGGTCCTGTAAAGCCTTATGGAGACAAAATGTCCCTACAAAGATGGCAATATCCGAAATCCTTGTCCTTGTGGGGAATTTTGTCCCCATGAGGAAAACAGCTTGTAAATCATACTAAATTATGTCTTTTAAAAATGTAAAAATGCTAAAAGTTTTCTATAAGGTTTGTGTTTAGGAGTACAGTTTATGTAAATTATTATGTCTATGGAATGTCCCCATAAAACATGCAAATCGAACATGTGATTCAGAACTTTGGACAAGGCACACTGCAGTGAATACACAAAGACGATGTGCAAAGACCTGTCTTTTTTTCTCGTGGTTGTTATACTGTACTGTGATTTATTACAGTCTTTTTAAACAATTACCTTTGCCCAAATCATTCTTAGAAATGTAAGGTATGCGTCACGTGTATGTTCTGTACTGATTTAGTTCTAGTTTCTGTACCTGTTTCCTTTGTTCCCATTTTCCTGCCACTAGTTTGTTTCTTTGGTTACTGATTTGAGTTCCACACCTGTTTTCTGTTTCTGTTGATTACTCCCAGTCTTCAGTTCTCCAATTTCTTTTTTAAGGGGTATATTTATTTTAACGCAAATATAAAGGGTCTCCAGCAATGTTTATAGGTTAAAGAGAACATTTTGTGATTTTTAATGGTCTCTATAATAATTAACTCAATGTTCTGACTTAAGGGTAAGGATTTGGGTGCGGTTTAGGGTTAGTTCCATGTAATTATGCACAATTTAGTCATTACTGCAGTAACCACATGTAACTGTAAAATAAAGTGTTACTGCAATTTCTGAGTGAAAATTGTTTTAAAGTTAATCATATACTTTTTTTCCACTGTAGCCTACAGTGTTATATTTCTGAGTACTGAGTAATATGAAATATCAGCATGTATTTTCTATAGGGATAGGTTTTGGTTTAGTGTTAGTTGCTTGTAACTAATTTACTGTTATTACTATAGTAAGTAAGAGGACACCTTAAAATTAAGTATTACTGAGTTCACATAATCAAAAGACTAATTATTACATGCCATTACTAACTAAAATACACTTTTCGGTTTTTAAAAATAATTATTGAAGCATATGTTGTGTTCTTCATCACTGACAACCTCCTATGAATCAGACCATCTAAAGAGAATTGATCCTTCGGTAAGCTCCGCCTCCCCTGGTTACTGTTGCTAATACAAACAAGCTTTTATAGAATGCCTGCAGTGACTACTAATAATTATAGACCTTATGCGGCAGAGAAACGAGGGCGCCGCCATCTTTAGAATATTGTCTTTTAACTTCCGTTTAGCGGTCGCTCTGTATATTTCTATGGCATTGCTGTCCAGGAGTAATTTGCTTTTTAAGTGGATTTACTTAATGTAAAGTTAACAAAAGTTATCATGAGGACTGCAATGTTTAAAGCAGATGACTAAACAAATGTCAGTCGACCGGGAAGATTTTAAAACAAGCCGTTCATTAATAAACACGCAAAATCGCTGTGAAAATACAGACCGGAAGTCAAAAGACAACGAGCGCAGCGCTGAAAAGGGGCGGGGCTACATAAGGTCTATAGAGGCCAATGCTTCTCATAGCCAACTGAAAAGAGAAAAGCCACATTTCAAAGTGATAACATTAGTGTAAGGTATACAGAACTGTTTCTACAACACATTACTGTGAACTTTGTCACTTAGTCACTATTGACATTACAATTACCTGAATCAATAAGTAAATGAAATGGTGTTTAATCATTAAAATTAATTGACCTTGGAGACCGTGTAGTGCCCTTCTGATGTTATATGTTTGAAAGAGGGCTGTTTAATTCACAGCATGTATTTCTAAAGATTTATTTACCACATTTAAGGGTTTTATCATTTATAATTTACATAAAATTGCATTTAACACAATAAAAACACACAGATCTCTCAAAGACTTACATTAGAAAAAGACCTTAAGCTTGTCTGAGAAACGGTGGATGGCAGCATATAAAGTAGGATTGCTCAGTAATGTGTTCGAGGTGGGGCTTAGCAAAGGGTCAATTCAGGGCCACTCTGTCAGATGTAAAACATTAGCATCTGATTAGGACACATCAGGGAATGTTAGACTGCAACTTCGGCCTCCAAAAGGATGAGACAGACTCATCAGTTAAAGGAGGGAGGGACGTGCTCTATACTGATGTCCAGGATGCTGAATCCATGGGACATTTTCTTGGAATGACTTGATGAGTTTTGGGGTTCGATCAATAGGCGACCTGCAACCCATCTATAACACTGTGCTCAGTGCATTCCCCACGTCACAAACCCATGCATTTCTCCAGACAGCAGTGTTCACAAGAGCAATACTCCTTGTCTGTGAGGACAACTTCCTCTTACAGGAGTGGAAGGAAAGATTAGGAGGGTAGACTGAAAGAGGGTTTGAGAAAGAAAGAGAAGGAGCATAGGAAAGAAAGAAAATAGTACGAAAAAGTAAAAGCATGGGGAGAAAGAAGGAGAAATAGATAGAGAGACAGTGAGAAAGAGAGAGCGAGACAGATATCGAGGTTCTTAATCAAAAAGCTATCCGCGCCCTGCAATCGATTTGCGAATCAGCGCTTACAGATTGCAGCATGCTACGCAGCAGGACTGAAAACAACCTCCCTTTTTCAAGACAGCAAAACATCCTTGTATCTCATTATGGCAATTTTATGTAATTTGTTTGTTTCCCGACAATAATGGATTTGTTCAATTGTACAAGAGAGAGTTATTTTTCACACATTGTAACCTTGTTGCACTTGAGATAAGAAAAGCAATGACATGCCATTGCATGGAAAAGAGCAAGGTCAGGTTGGGAGTGTGCCTCTTGTAAAATATGAAATATTGACAACCATTTCATTACAGAAATTTAGACAATTTGATGGGAAGCAATTATTGTTTTCTCCATGGTGACCCTCCCAAAATGTAACCATATTTTAGCCAATATGGTAAGATATAAAGAGATGTGTTCACCAAGAAAGAAAACATGCTGGAAAATAAATAGGTATTTATCTTGTGTAGAATGTTGATGTAGCTTCAGTACTTTAGGCCTTCTATAATCCAAATAGGGGAGACCGGAGCAAGTTGTAACACCTCCAGTTCAACCAATTAGGAATAATGCATAGGCCTATATGTCATACATAATCACTACCTGCTTAAGGTGATAGTATAACAGTAAGTGTCTGTTTACAAATGTGAAATATACACAGAACAAACAAAAAAAAAAGAAAAGAAAAAGATTAACATTTCACTTCTCGTGGGTTATAATGTATCATCTGAATCAGCAGATTTTCATGTTTAACATGATATATAACTCATGACATATGTTTTTGGACTGACACAGGCTTCATTTATACAAATATTCCTCAGTCAGTGGATAAAAAGTGAAGTGTTAGAACTCATAACTATTACAGTGACAGCTCTATAAGATCAAAACTTGAGGGAGAACTACACAAGAAAAATGTTGCTCTCTTTCCCCTCGCTCTCAATTGTGTCCTCGTTATTGGCTGCACATAAATATAAATGTCTAAAGAGACTGAGACTATGAGAAACAATGTTTGAGTTTTTAGCTATTAACATAGAGTGTCTGTGACTGCATGTTCAGAATGCAGAACCTGATTTCACCAAGTGCAATATGTTCCTGGATTATCATCTTTGTGGAGCAACATTCCAATCAACCAATCAGGGGTGTGTTTTCCGTACAATGACGTAGCCTGCTTCATAGCTACCATAGTACGAGGCATCGTTGAAGAAATCAACTAGCTAGTCAAGACTGTTTCCTGAAACCATATTGTTGCAAATTTGTCATTCAACTATGTTGGTTATTGATGTCACGCATTTGAAGGAGTGATGACTATTTCAAATTTTTCTCAGTTATTTGGCTTTATTTCCAGATTAAATCATAGGCTTGTTCTTAAGTACTACAGCACATGCTCATGCACATTCTCCAGAAACGGTGCTTTAAATCTCTTGACAAACTAAAAGATGTTACTGACAAGGTATATAGTTGTATCTGAAATGCACATCCAATCGACATTTTACTCTCCTATAGCTGTGAATAGCAGTGAAACAATGCAATTGAAGCCATAAGTCATGTGACAATGACAATATGGATGAAGGGTGAGGATGTAGTATGTCCAGATTTCATTCATATTACACACATTCATACTATATAGAACATACTTTTTTAATAGCAAAGCAAGTTCTGAGTCAAATCTAGTACCTACTTGGACAGTCTTGTTGGCTTGGATAGTCTTTTTTATCTTATCACATTGAAGCGCCGCTGCTGAAAAGCAGTCCAGGAAACACTACTTGCATTTATATTTTATACGTTGGGATACCTTTTCTTAAGGGGGTCCTGGTAGATCCTCCCTTGTTTTCTTATAGTGTTGCAATCCACTCCATTAATTTGTACAGTTTAGAAATGTTGTAGAATAAAGTAATAAAAAAAAAACTTTAATTTACAGCAGATGAATTTAAGGAAAGTACAGCAAAGTTTGAGATAAATACAGTAGCACACACACACACACACACACACACACACACACACACACACACACACACACACACACACACACACACACACACACACACACACACACACACACACACACACACACACACACACACACACACACAGGAGTTGCAAAAAAACTGAACTGTTGAAACTGTCAAATACAATCAAAGAATTTAGAAATTCAAGGACTCTTTATGTGGATTAAATATATATATATATATATATATATATATATATATATACAGTACCAGTCAAAAGTTTGGAAACACTACTATTTTTAATGTTTTTGAAAGAAGTATCTTATGCTCATCAAGCCTGCAGTTAAAAAAAAAAAAAAAAAAAAAAAAAAAACAGTAATATTATGAAATATTATTACAATTTAAAATAATGGTTCTCTTTTTTAATATACTTTAAAATGTAATTTATTTTTGTGATTCAAAGCTGAATTTTCATCAGCAAGTACTCCAGTCTTTGGTGTCTTATGATCCTTCAGAAATCATTCTAATATGCTGATTTATGATCAATGTTGGAAACAGTTGTGCTGCTTAATATTTTTTTATAACCTGAGATACTTTTTTCAGGATTATTTGATGAATAAAAAGTTAAGAACTGTATTTATTTAGAATAGAAATCTTTTGTAACAATATACATATTTTAAGAAATTAGTACTTTAATTCAACAAGAATGCGTTAAATTGATAAAAGGTGATGGTAACGATTTATATTGTTAGAAATGTTTTTATTTTGAATAAATGCTGTTTTTATGAATAAATGCTGTTAACGTTTTACTCATCAATGAATCCTGAAAAAAGTATTCCAAAAAAATATATTAAACAGCACAACTGTTTCCATCATTGATAATAACTGAGTATCAAATCATCATATTAGAATGATTTCTGAAGGATCATAATAAGACACCAAAGACTGGAGTACTTGCTAATGAAAATTCAGCTTTGCATCACAAAAATAAATTACATTTTAAAGTATATTAAAAAAGAGAACCATTATTTTAAATTGTAATAATATTTCATAATATTACTGTTTTTTTTTTGTTTTTTGTTTTTTTGTTTTTTTTAACTGCAGGCTTGATGAGCATAAGAGACTTCTTGCAAAAGCATTAAAAATAGTAGTGTTTCCAAACTTTTGACTGGTACTGTATACGCAATGGAGGAATCATAACTTTAAACTCAAAAGATTGCTGAAAAAATGGTAGTACTGGATTACACACCAAAATCGGTAGATTTTTTTTTTCTCTGAGTCTACATTACACTTGATGACACTTAATAAACATTACTCTGCCACAGATATTTCCCACTACAGCCTTTTTAAAAGATAAAGCTAATCAGATTACATAACTTCCAGGAAGGAAGCAGCAGTAAACTAGTGTTAGCATGAGTCAATGCATGATTTCCACAATACTATTCTGAAATAAATTTTGTCCTAAATTTACATTCCCCAAGTAGTATCTTACATAATTCTCACTTGAGTCAGTATCTTACGAATGGCATCCTCTGTAACATGAATTTGGAAGAAATTTGGCCTAAACCCTGCATGCTGAAGAAGAAGAAACAGTATCTATATTCAACCGAAAGATGTTGGTTTTGGAAGGCTGGTAGCAGTTGGTTTACTAGCTAAATCAGCTGAACACCACCTTGAAAAAACCTTGACATGACTTTTGATGTTTGATTGAGTCTGTTAAATGCTGTCAGTTCCATTTAATGAATCATAAGCATAAAATAATCTAACACCTTCTTGACTGATCTGTCAGACTCAGCATTAGTGCCCAGGGTTAAATTATTTATCGAATGCCTCTAGGCTAATATCATATATTTCCTTACAGTACATACTGTGAGGCTTGCAGCTGTTGCATAAATCACAAATTAAAATCTATTTCAGGTCAAATACTTATAGCAGCTCCTCTGCTACTCGTATTCGTCTGAAGGATATAAGACAGTGAAGCTGTTTGTTTTCTCAGTGACATGGTTTGGACATGGAAAAATTCCCTCACTTAAAATTTCCATTGTACCACTTTTCAACTTCAAAACTGTATAATACCTCTTAGTAAAAGTGAAGTGTCCTCATATTTTTTCAGTGGCAGCCGAAAGTAGACAAGGCTTTGCCCAAAAGTCATTGTTTAAATGACTCTTCTGTGTGCTCATGCTCATTGCTATAAGTAGAACACAATCAGCTCTGCTGCCTTCACATCACTAATTAACTGCTAGAAAATAGTTTAATATATTAGAGAGTTGAACTGTACCCAAAGCCAAACATATTATTGAGAAACACATGAACAACAAAAACTCCAAAATTAAAGAAAACATTATTGGGACTCGTGATCTAACCACAAGATATGTACAGCTATATCAATATATTACATATTACATACTTTATATATTACAGTACAACAAATTATATCTGTTGCTATGACAATAACATGGAAGTCTGTGAATAATTGAAGGTAACAATCTATCCTAATGAGAAATACAGTGTGTGATTTTATGGAAAAATAGGATGGCTGTACACATTTCTCAGAAAACCTTAAGAACATACAAATTAGGAAGCTTTAAACTACATCAGTAATATTTTCCATGTTTTATTCCATAGAACCAGATACATGTGTGATGAGTGACAGCGGTGCTCATTGTAGTGTGAATATTAGAAGATCTAAACTAGAAGATCACGTTGTCATAGCAACTTTCTAAAATATTTGAATGTGGATATTCATAGTTTACGTAATCTTTTGAATGGTTGATTAAAATTTTTTGTAACTGTCATGCATATTGGAAATCAGTCTTACTTTAATAGTTAACTTGTTAACTGGCAGTAAGATATACTGTCTCTCTCTTTCTCTCTCTCTCTCTCACTCTCTCACTCTCTCTCTCTCTCTATCTCTCTCACACACACACACACACACACACACACACACACACACACACACACACACACACACACACACACACACACACACACACACACACACACACACACACACACACACACACACACACACACACAATTGTACATGAGACATAACCCCCACATATACAGGTGAAACTCGAAAAATTTGAATATCGTGCAAAAGTTATAATTTTGATGATTATGGCTTACAGTTTATGAAAACCTCAAATTCAAAATCTCAGAAAATTAGAATATTACATGAAATCAATAATAACAAAAAAAAAGATTTTAAATACAGAAATGTCAGCCCTCTGAAAAGTATAATCATGCATATGTATATAGTTATATATACTAAATATATTAGTTTCACCTTTTAATCTGAATTACTAAAATACATGAACTTTTGCACGATTTTCTAATTTTTCGAGTTTCCTCCTGTACACAGAGTTTGTGGTTTTGGTTCTTGGCATGTATAAATAAAGTAGTTTTTCTTCATAGACATTTACTGTTAAATGCACACCTGACATTCCATTTTTTATTAAGGCTGTTCATAGAAAACCTCAGAATTGTTGGCAGGCACTTTCCATGGACAAGGGTACAAAATAGGGCCTGATACTCTTACAAAGAGTTACCCCCATTTTTGCACAGCAAAGTTGTTTACTAAAATTAATAGAATATATATTCAACAAAGAATGCAAGAACTGTGACATTGTATGATTTTATTTGTTGGGTACTGTATGGTCATGATGACCTTGTTGGTGGGACAGGCCAAAATCATTATTTAAAAAAAAAATAAAAAAAAATTCATGCTCTCTTAATTTAATTTTATCTTTGAGTTTATACATATTTATCATTTACGTAGTTCTCAGAACAGGATAAAAACATGGAATGTATGCCTCTAATGCTTTTAACAAATGTCAGTGGTCAACAAAATGTGCTCTATTCTTAGGATATGTACTTTGCAGACTGCTGAGGGAGCACAATCCACAGCAGTCAAACGTCTTTCCATTAGTGAGAAGAAAAACAGGAATATTTGGGATTATTTTAGTTTCCAAAATAAAAATCATTGTCCACTGCATAGACACATCATGGTGACCTCCAAAATAAACCTATCAAATTCATTACTTTGGTGTTGTGCCACAATCTACTGTTAAACATAGAGAAACAGACTAAATTCTATATCAATTCTACACCCCATAAAAACCTGTACATTTTCAATACTGCCATGGTTAACTAAGCTGTATGTACTGCAATGAAATCTAATTGGAACTTGATTGCTGTTGATCATGTGCCACCCTGTAGTTTGAAAATTAATTCCTGCAGCTTGCATGCAGCCTTCAGCCAGCACCCCTCAATTTACATAAACTAACAACCATATTTGTTTGGTGTAGCATTAACACTTCAATTCAATTACAAAAACAATCTGCTTTATGAAGTGAAACTGTCTCATGTGCCCCCTGACATCACTGTGGTTTTAGTCCACCATCATGCCTTCTCTCCTCATAAATCTGACTTATCAGCTTAGTGTAAACAACATCTTCAAACAAAGACTTAGTCTATAGAACAGGGATTCGTAGACTTGAAGCTTCATGGTGGCAGCTGCATCTTTGAGAATAAAACTCTATAGTATATCTGAACTTAAGAAGTGGTTGTCTTGTTGAGTTGGAATTTAAAGTAGAATGACAGGAATTGGAATTTACCTAATTGCAATTCAAAGTATCTTTTATAAAAAAATGTAAAAAAAAAAAAAAAATCCTTCACTGCTGGAAAAATGGGCTTTCAATAAAACTTCAATAAAACAATAGAACTTCAACAAAAAAAATAAAAACACTTAAATCAGTGATACTTGACTAGAGAAAATAGAGCAAACAGGCCTTCCCTTTTGCCAAATAGGTAGGACAACTTCAACATCCATAATGCACTAAGCATGTGGCCATCCAAGGCCATCACATCACTCTGCTACGGATACGCTTAACCAGAGTCAAGTACCACCTTGATTTAGTAGGATTCATAGCAAATTCTTAACCACAATAGCGTCGACTTGTATTGTTCCTGGGTGCAAGAATTCAAAGAGAAAACACCATCACTAACAAGTAAGAAAGTTGTTGGCATAGTGTTCAATGTTTATCGTTATACTAATAAAAGAGTAGACATAGTGCAATTTTCAGTGATAAGCATAACCATACAATGTTGTTAAAGGTCCCGTTATATGCCCCTTTTCACAAGATGTAAAACAAGCCTCAGATGTCCCCAGAGTGTGTATGTGAAGTTTGAGCTCAAAATACCCAACAGATCATTTTTTACAGCATGTTTAAATTGACATTTTTTGGGGCTCAGAAAAACGAGCCGTTTCAGTGTGTGCCCTTTAAATGCAAATGAGCTGCTGCTGGACGACCCAGGGGGCGGAGCTTCATGAGCTCGCGCTCAGTCTGTCAGGACAAATTCATCTCACGGAATGATGATAATATCAGAAACTCTCAGTAACGGCGTTCATTTCGAGTCGGACAATAATGCCTACAGAGTCAGAGTGCTGTATAGAGATGAAACAGGTATGGTTTAGTAGTTTAATTACGGTTATTATAACGTATTTGTCATCTGCTTGTATGTATCCATTATTTATTAACAGCCTACAAGTCTGCTGTTTCGGACCAGGTCTGAATGATGATCAAACATGTACTGATGAGTTTAATAAAGTTTATTGTACATCACACAAAAGATGAAGCGTCAGTTTTACTTCAGAAAATCACCGTAAGAGCTGAGTAAACACAGTAGCCTAAGTTATAAGAAGTGCGCAAGTAGCCAGTAGAGTTGAGGGAGCATTCCTGTGGGCGGAGGTTAGTCTAAACACGGTTCTGGTGATGTCACTAATGAAGGAAGTAGAGGGGTGTAGTCCAATCGAGCCGTTTTATGTAGTCAGCTTCTGTTAAATAAAATATCTCGCTTGGCATTGAACTTTGAGCTTTATAATTTTACAGATATTATTTATACTCTAACAGCAACATTACACACTAACTAAAGTTTGAAACATGGGATCACGTAGAACAGGACCTTTAATAACCCTCTGTTTATCTGACTGTCCTTGGGGGGAAATTAAAAAATGTGAAAGTATAATCTGATATTTTCACAAAAGACCTGAAGCTGTCAAAAGTCCTCCAGATGATGCTGTCACAAACTGCTCTGAGACACAAAGGTTGAGGATCCAAATGCAGTATTTATTGAACAGGGTAATCCAAAGTACAGGCAAGGTCAAACACAGGCAGGCAGTCCGTACAAACAAACACATCAAGGCAGGGAACACGGGCAAAAGAGTAATCCACGGAACAGGCAAGACATCCAAAAACCAAGAGACATGAAACCAGGGAGAATGCTCAGAATTGGAGTGTAACACTAAACAAGACTTTGCAGATAATAAATGAGAAAACCAGGCTTATATGGGGTGAGCTAAACAAGATAATGAGACACAGGTGAATGTGATAATGGATGAAGAGTCCGGGCAGTGAGTTATGGGAAATGTAGTTTGTGAGGGAATGACAATAGTCTGATGTGGAGAGCCCTCTGGTGGCTCTCAACTAGTAAACATTGTTAATGTACATACTACCAAGATTTTAACAATACAAAGCAGGTTAAAAGTCATCTTCAATAATAAAAACTACACTTACAGAACAGCAGTTGAATGAATGAATTCCATTCCTAATTCCACTTTAATTCTACTTCCTAAAATCAGATTACAATTGAAATTCTGCATCCTGCTTACTACCTCAATTAAAATTGAATTTAACTGTAATTGAAGATTGAATCGAATTGAATAGAAATTTCAGTTCAATTCAGTTTAAATGACTGTCCACCACCACACACTGATTTATGACATCAGACACCTGAGAGAGAGAGAGAGAGAGAGAGAGAGAGAGAGAGAGAGAGAGAGAGAGAGAGAGAGAGAGAGAGAGAGTATTACATTCATAAAGCACCATGTCATTTTCAATCCCCTGCTCCATTTTTGGTAATACCACAGCAACATGTCCTTGGCTTTGCAAGGTGCTGATAAAATGTTGCGTTCTGGAACAAAGGCTTTGCCATGGTGACGCATCAGAGTCATATCTGAGGATGTGAATGACATTTTAAAGGCTCCGCAAGAGATGTCACTGGTACAGCAGCTCTCGCTACATCCTTCAACTCCAACGACAATAGACTGACAGGGATCTCTGTGTTTTGCAGAAGTAATTTAGTTCAGGACCATACACATGCCTTGGTATAATTGCTGTCCGTGCCTCTTTGGACTAAGTATTGATGAATTACGCACATTGCTGGGATTGCAGAGGCTGCTAACAAGGCGTGACAGTGAAGAAATGAGTTATTGCGACACTGTAGTAACAGCATATTGTTTAAGCACTTTTCACTTGTATGTAGTTTCCACTGGAGGAATAATGGTCGACAAGTGCAGTTTCGTATTTGCAAATCTAAAAATGTAATCTTTAAATAAACTCAATTTTGGACTAAAAGCCCTAATGGATGTTGTTCACTCTGTAACCATTCTAATCATAAATAATGGTCAAATATCAAAGCTACAGTCCTAAATTCATCTACTGATACAAATACAATAATCTGTAGCCACCCTTTCTTAGTTTTTTTTTTTTTTTGGTTAATAATATTAATTATTATAAGTAATATTAATTAACTACATGTACTTACTATAGGGTTAGGGTAGGATTAGGATTTGGTTGAGGGTTAGTTGCAGCAATTATGCATGATTTACTGTTATTACTATGGTAAGTACATGTAACATATGTAACAAGGACACTGTAAAATAAAGTGTTGCCTGTTTTTTTTTTTGTTTTTTTTGATGTTGGTTTTGTTGTTGTTATTCTGTATACCATTTATACCGTTTAAACTATATTTTTTTGGTAGGTTTCAATGTAATGGCTCAAAAAATTCAGATCTTAGCGTAGCCATGATGATCAGGGGTCCTCTTTCTTCCTCTCTTTGTAAGAAACAATAATAAAACATAATTTGTGTATAATAAAAAAGCTTTCTTTCAAAGCATACATTTTTATGAAGTTTTTTATTTTTCTTTATTTTCTTCATTAGGCTATCGGTATAGGTGTATCACCATGACACTTTTGACCCTACACTGAAATTTCAAAATATAAATATTATACAGATCAGATCCCCAAGTGCTGGATAATGCACATTACAACTTAGTGCTAATACTAAAAGCATGTTAGGCTAATTGATGCTGCATAAGCAGGCCTGCTGTAATGGGGCGGCACACTATGCCATGTTCAAGCACAGCGCTCATCGAGACTGATCCTTCACAAATAGTGCAGAAACTAGTATTAATAATAATAAAAAAATAAAAAAAAAACATTCTCCCAAAAAGAGCTAAATTCAGCTAGAACCACCCTGTTCTTCCCTATTCCAATGTTGCACTTGCAATTTAATAATCCAGCAGAGAGTGTCAAGCAAAGCTATTCTCTGTCAGGCTTAATGAACACCAATGGGCTTTCTGTTTTACACTCTGAGAATTCCCAGTGGAAATGTATCTTAACAAATCTCTGCACACAGGGATGAGTTTTGTGGGCCACAAATGTCTGCATTTTAATGTGTACATTCCTACAGCTCTAGCTCCATTTTTAAATGAACACTTACACAGCAATACAAAAAAGAGTAGTTACTGTAGCCCCTAGCATTTGCATCAAACGTGTTTTCATGCATGCATGCAGACAGAAAAGTTACATATTCAGTGGCTTGTATGGACTTTAGTGTTCTTGATCCCAGCTGTCTTCCCATTGTGATGGCTATTTATTTTCAACCTTATTTTCACAGTCATACAAAATCAGGTTGGTGCTCTGGCTGCACATGAAATAAGTCGGTTGAAGTTTCCTATTCATGCTGTCTCTGATCCAAAACCTGTTGTTCTTGTTCTCCTCTCACCATGAAGGTAAGATTTACTCAGGGGAAGCCGTTCCTAAATCAGCTTGAAAGGACAAGCTCTACCCAGAGGAACAGACAGCATGATATGCCTCTCAGAGACGCCGCTCCCATTCCCTCACAATCCTGCTGACCTTTAGAGAGGTATACAGTATTCAGACTTCACTGCATTCATCTGCAAATCATTCCACTACTAAAGCCGTTACAAAACACCCATATGTATGGCTCAAAGAGCTTGACAGAACTTTACTGTAAAAAATATGGTTGCAACATTTTAGGTTCTAAAGAACATTATATTTAATTAACTGATACAATATTATTATTCCATCCTACAGAAGTACTCAAATCTAAGGGTGCTCCGATTAGGATTTTTGTGGCCAATCACTGATAACCGATCACTGGAAGCAGTATTGGCCGATATCACCGATACCATTCACCGCAATAAATAACTGATCTTAACAACAATGCATTTTAAGTATAAAAAAAAGTGATGGGAAAGTATCATGAATTGACAACTCTTTATTTATCGGCAAGCAACATATGTAACAAATCCCATTTCCTCTATTAGAGGTAATCTGGAACAACTTTAAATGGTTTAAATATTTAAAAACAGGTTTAAATATTCCGGTGTGATTTCAAAGGTTTAATAGGCATGGTGGATTTAGGAATAAGATTGTGTGTGTTTGAATCAAGATCGCAATCTTTTAATGATTAATCATGCATACACACGCCCCAGGTTTCACAGACAAGGCTTAAGCTAGTCCCAGACTAAAATGCCTGTTTGAGCTGTTTTAACTGAAAGCAACGTGCACTGACATATCTTAAAATATGTGACCCGTGCTGGCAAAATGAGTTGCAATGAACAAATTTTATTTTATTTTTATGATTTCATTCTCTATGAAACCTTCAAAATGGTGTATGCTTTTTTGGAATCAGACCAGTCTACACCTGTTTGAGTCAACAAAGTCAATTTTGAGAAAACATTGAGTAAAAATGTTTCTGAAGGTTCCAAAACAAAATCACCAAGCAACCATACCTTAAAATCCCTGGCAATAACAAAAGCAAATATATATAAGAAAATAAATTCAGCTTTTTTTCCATGAAACCACAATTGTTTGATTAACATTAATGAAACAGACAGCCTAGATATTAAGACCTACTGTACCGCACGGATCTAATGTTAACTAAACGTTCACATACGACATAACAGATAATATTTGCGTGAATATTCAACCAAGACAGATATTTTGAAATACTGTAATTCTAGGTATGTGTGTATATCCGGAACGTGTAAGATCATTTTGTTCACATCAGCATGAGTTTGAAAATCACATTTCATTGGTTCAGACCCATGCCATAGGGAATTCGCTACGAATATTTACAAAGTTGGAATGCTGCGCTTTAAAACGATACCAAACTTGTGCTGAGGGGAATTAAGCGCCAGTCGTAAAGAAGCGAGCAGAGAAAAACTGCATTTTTCATGGGAGGTACTGATGAAAGGTAACTTTTCAAAAGAAAGGTAGGCTACATAGCCTAGAGGAGTACTCCTCTCAGAAAACATACAAATAAATACACTTTTAGATGTTTAATTTCTATTTGGAGCATTGGGATCGCTAGATGAGGGCTTAATTAACTCATTTTTTTGTGAAAACCTATTCGACCAAAATGGACATATTTTACTTGTCTGTAGCTCGTAATTAGCCTGTGCGCATTCCGACTCATCGTGCCAGCATGGGTAACATATGTCAGTGCCATAGTTTGGTCTCAAGATGCACACCAGTCATTTGTTTATTAAGGTATTTTTATAAAAGCTACTTAAATGTACTAATTGAACTAAGGCCTGATTGTAATGAGGAAGTCACATGTAGAATTAAAGATAATCACAAGTAGCTTTTCAACATGCTGAGGTAAATACTAGAAGCTGCACAGTGTAATGCACACAAATACAAAACATGGTAATACACATGACATTAAAATAATGCAATGAACATTCATTTAACAACATAAGATGTAACATAAAACCCTAATGTTCAAGTGATAAAAAAAAATAAATAAAAAAAAAACACATCAAATGTGAGCTATCACACAGATATTTCTAGGAACTCAATTTATGTTTGTTTTTTTGTTTGTTTGTTTTGTTTATTTTTTGCTGTAAATTATGAAACGCTTGTACTTTTTCACTGTAAGTTTAACAGTATTTAATTTTAATGAAATGTCCTATTATTACAGTTTTTATTACAATTGTCCACTGTATATAGTAAGAGAACTTACTGTCAACCAATTAACTTTTTTACCATTTACCATTTTATCTTTTACCATTAAAATTACACACATTATTTGAAGTGTTTTTGATATCAGGAAGTAGTGAGGCTGCTTCACTGTTTCACCACTCTTTAGTCTTGTATTATCTAGTGGCAAGGCTACTTAGGAGCATTTCATTTGATTAGTGACAGTTGACAGAGGTCTTTTACGATTTTATATGGTTGTTGAGCGGACTAGCAAACATGGGGACACAGAATCACATGCAATCTTTTTGCTGAGGCTGTAAATGCTCCAGCCGCTGCAAGAACATGTCCTCGAGTTATTTTTGGCCTTCAATCTTTTCCGCAACCAGAAATCTGATTTGCACAGTAGGCAGAATGGGTTTACGCTGCAGAAACTGCAACAAGGATGGAAAAAGACATTTAAAACTTAAGTGTCTTAATGTTGGTCATTTAGAACGAAACATTCGTTCTTCTGAAAGATCAGACTTGCACAGAATGTTTTGTTCTGCCATTGTTTAGTCTGATATTAACTCGTCCAATCAGACATAACCAGACATAAGACATTTCCATTGAGGCAAATCTGAATAATACTTATTTTCTTGAGTAAGGCTGATGTGGCATCACATAAATTATAATATAGACTCAAACCTCTGGCTATTCCTGTGCATGACATGGTGGTTAGATCAGCATTGCTTCGCCATTGGCACAAATCAGCACATTCTGACATTCCGAGCTCTTATGTAATGTGTTGTGGATAGGCTCTGTAAGGGCAGTGTGATAATGGGGTGTTTCTCAATATTATTCTCCTCTTCTTCCCTCAACATTTTTTTTAAATATATCTTTATGTTCGTTTTACAAGGGGTAAATGAGCTATGTATCAATTAAGAAGTCTCCATCCTTTGGCTTTCACTCTTTTTCTCCAGATGAAGAAAGAAAACTGGCAATTGGAGACATTAAACAGCAGGAGATCACAGAATCAGTCACAAGCCTCGACCTAAACGCCAAGGGTGGTATCAGTTCAAGACAGTCTAACAAAGCAAGAATTCTTACTAATAATACTCTGCTTTGTTTCTTGTTCAAATGTCCAGACAGGATTATTTAAATTTACATGACAATTACACTTTACATAAATGTCCACATTTGAAATGTCATGTAATTTTTATTTTTTATTTATTACATTTTACATGACAAATTTAAGATGTGAGTTCTGAAACTGATGATACCACAATAAAAAATGAAATATGAACCACAAAATGATAGCTCATTCAAGGAATGACGCTAAAGTGTCTGGTTGTTCTATTTTATATATAAAAATTTTATTCTCATTCAGCAACTCCATAGCAGCATGGTTATCGCAACTTTATGTTCCAGCAGACTGATAAAAAATGTATGTATTTCGATTCTGGAATAGCTAAGTTAAAAAATAAAGAAAAGAATCAGATATAGTGAAGACATTCATATAAATTGCTAGATTGAAGGTAATTTACTTTGGAAAGTTGGCCTTTAATTTTGCCACAATCAATGAGAATTGCATTCCTTATCATAATCCATAATTAGAAACTGAATCGCAGTGCATCATTGATCAAACCATTTGCCCCCTTCTCCAGTTCATGCTCTTACGGCTTTGAGTTTTCATAAAGCAGCATATTTTTAGTACTTTCACAATCCTCTATCCTCTATCCAAGACTCATGATTTGCTGTTGTTATGAAGTCTGTCTTATCTCTAGCTCAGGGGCTCAGAGGGAAACTCTAGGGTCGACCAGCCGAGGCTTTGATGCTTCCCGAGCCTGCAGGATCTGATCCTCTCTCTATGGAGCACATCGCCTTGCCTGACCTAACAGGCCACATGTGGTGAGATGCTGCAAGCAGACTTACTAGATAATAAATGCACCTAAGTCATGTACATGTCTGTAACTCTAGATGAGAGCAAATAATGTATGATAGTAAGAATTCATGTCATGTTTCAAACTGGCAGAGAGATTGCTCTTTACAGACAAAAAGGAAGCCATTGATTTGTGCATATGGATGAAAAAAACTGTGTGAACAGGAACGTGGGGAGATGTTTGCTATCACACAGTGGGTAGCCATTACTCCCCACTGGACTCTATCTGCAAATAACTGTGCAAATAGGCTGCTGGCGAAAACATAACTTTTGATGTGTATATTTATTCATGTCTTTAAAGGGATTTAAATTGGTTTGTTAAATCTTATTAAATTGTTAAATTGATTTGCTTAGATATTTAAACAATGAATTGGATGTTTTATTTTAATCCTATGATACATGGTGTTAACTAGGAAATATCTTTAAAAGCTGTTTTTGACTTAGATTTTTTATGACTTTTTTTTTTTTAGATTTTTTTATCTTTCTTTCTTTCTTTCTTTCTTTCTTTCTTTCTTTCTTTCTTTCTTTCTTTCTTTCTTTCTTTCTTTCTTTCTTTCTTTCTTACTTTCTTTCTTTCTTTCTTTTCTGACAACAAATTCAACATGTGATGAGTAAATAAATATTTATTAAAAAATATCTAAGCATCTGTAAAACAAGAAGCATTTATTTAAGAAGAAAAAAATATTTTTTCACAAAATATAGAGGGGCTTAAAACAATTTTGCCAATGGGAAAAGTCAAATACACATTTTACATTTAGATTTTTTTTTATTTTTTATTTAACATTCATTTTTCTTACCACTTTTGCAGGTTATATATATATATATATATATATATATATATATATATATATATATATATATATATATATATATATACAGTGCTATGCATAAGTGAATACACCCATGCTAAAGTTGACTAAAAAGAGGAATAAAAAATCATATTTTGGAAATTGAACGTAATGCCTTCATTTAAAAAATTAGGAAAAATCCAACCTTTAAGGACACCAATTTTCTTTGTGAATGAATAATGTATCGTAAATAAATAAATGTTCTTCCTTAAAATACATGGTGCATAAGTGAGTACACCCCTATGTTAAATTCCCATAGAGGCAGGCAGATTTTTATTTTTAAGTTTTTTTTTTAAGTTTTTTTTTAGGATACTATGCATCCTGATAAAGTTCCCTTGGCCTTTGGAATTAAAATAGCCCCACATCATCACATAGCCTTCACCATACCTAGAGATTGGCATGGTTTTATTTCAGTTAGCCTAATAGCTAGTTTGATTTGCATTGAGAGATGATCTTATGGAAAGTACCCCATGCCAATCTCTAGGTATGGTGAAGGCTATGTGATGATGTGGGGCTATTTTAATTCCAAAGGCCAAGGGAACTTTATCAGGATGCATAGTATCCTACATTTTTTTTTTTTTTTAAATACTTAAAAATAAAAATCTGCCTGCCTCTATGGGAATTTAACATAGGGGTGTACTAACTTATGCACCATGTATTTTAAGGAAGAACATTTATTTATTTACGATACATTATTCATTCACAAAGAAAATTGGTGTCCTTAAAGGTTGGATTTTTCCTAATTTTTTAAATTAAGGCATTACGTTCAATTTCCAAAATATGATTTTTTATTCCTCTTTTTAGTCAACTTTAGCATGGGTGTATTCACTTATGCATTGCACTGTATATATATATATATATATGAAGAGTTCAAATGCAAAAGCCTCTAAGTGCCATCTGAAATTTTCTTCTAGAATGATCATTTTTATCAAGCTCATATATATAAGTTCAGTAATTTCACTTAAATGGCAATGAAAATTACCTAGGAATTGTCATTTAAGTGAAATTACTGAACTTAAATATACGAGCTTGATAAAAATGATCATTCTAGAAGAAAATTTCAGATGGCACTTAGAGGCTTTTGCATAATAAAAGGATGAGGATGATAAAATCATCTTTATACTTTTTTACAATGCATACATTAATTAATGTAACATTTTCCACTCAGCGAGAGAACATAATTTATTTCAGTGTGCTATTTTATAAGTTCATTACAATTGTTGTTAATGGATTTAAAAGTGTATATTCTTTGCTTACTAACACCAACTAACTGTCTTTGTGTGACTCCCATTAAAAATGTAGTCATTACAAATAATTTATTTTAATAATTAATACCACAGTGTTTTTATTAGAAGCATTTACAGTCCCAGCCAAGATGAGAAAATGCTTGTGCATTTAGCATCCACACACATACATTTAATCATGTAACCAATGGTTGAATGAAACAACACAGGATACAAAAATTACTCTTGGGGCTTTATTCTGGCTGCTGCCTCTAGGACGGACAGAAATCAAAGGGAGCAAATATTTAGGAAAAAAACAATAATAAAATTAAATGACAAAGTCTTTTTGATTTCTTTGGTGTGATTATTTGGTATGAAAGACAATTGATAAAACAAATCGAATGAAGTCAAATTAAATTAAAATAAATGCATTGGAATAATGAAACACTTCAATTGAATATAGTACAAATACGGCAATGAAATACGGTAGAGGCTAATACACTGTAAAATCCAATTGGTAAACCTTACTTAAAAAAAAAAAAGCATGCAAACCGATTGCCTTGAAAAAAAAAAAAAAAAAAAAAAACGAGTAAAGTGAAATAGGAATAGTATGTAGTACTAACAAGTGCCTGTCTAGTAGTGTAAACTGACTTCCAGTAACTTTTTTTCCAGTAGCTAATTTGTATAGTATATTTGATAATTTACTTTAGATGTACTTGTCTTAGTATATAGACTACTCAGAATTACTATTTTTAACAACTAAATCATTTCAAGTCATACTTCAAAAGCAATCCAGTTTACTAAAACCATGCAAACCGATTGCCTTAAAAAGAGCAAGTAAGCGTTACTCCAATAATTTAAGTTCTATCAATCATCTATTATAAACCATTGAGAATAGTTTCACAATTTTACAAAGATAACATTTCCAACTGGACAAATACATTTAAGGCAATGATACAGTTCAAAGGTAAATTTATTGCATTTGTTTTCTTAACAACTGACACAGGGGTGGTCCACACAAGTTTGCATTGGGGTATAACATTTAGCTTTTAGCTTTGGCTCGAAGTCATGGTGCAAAGGAACCCTAGGTTGAATTTACTCCGAACCATCCCTTTGTCAGTTATCTGCCCTGCATACACTGCCTTTAATCCATGTCCCATTAAGTATATAATTTTTTATTTATTTTTTAATCCCGACTCTAAAAGGGATAGTTCACCCAAAAATGAAAATTAGCCCATGATTTACTCACGCTCAACTCACCCTAGGTGTATATGACATTTTTCTTTCAGACGAATACAATCAGAGTTATATTAAAAAATGTCCTGGCTCTTCCAAGCTTTATAATGGCAGTGAATGGGCGTATATTTTTTGAAGTCCATCAAAATGATAATCCATCCAGGTGTATACAGCAGTGCAGCAATCTTTTCCGCACCGAGTCTATTTTTGCTGTGCTGCACGCACTGAATTAAAGTGACAGAGCATGGTTCGTGGTCAAAATGAACACAGATTGACCAGATTGACATGAAAATGTAGCAATTTCATCATAAATGCATCTAATTAAATAAAATGTAGTAATCTCACCATAAATGCATTTAATTAACCCTCTGGGGTCTGAGGTGTTTTCTGGGCCCTGGAGGTGTTCTGACATGCGCTGACATTTGTTCTTATTTCTGTTACTTGTGACATTTTCATGGCTAAAGTCTGATTACACTGTATTTATCACAAACTCTGCTACAATAATATATCAGCAGCATGTATGTAAAAGTTTGTAGTTTTGAGATAATGACATTTATGCGTGGTTTGTGAAAAAAACAAAAACAATTGTCACTGAAATAAGGCCATGAAACTCATACTGATTATTTCTTCACACGACTTTTGAAAATTGTATCACATAGCCTAGAATATTTGCTCCAAAACTATGTGAAAATCATCCTGACAACTCATTCATATAAAGCAATATATCGATTTTAAATTTGTAAGACATGTTTTGTGTAAGAAAGCTTTATGTGAGGAGGCATGATCACATCATTAATATTGATGGTTTTCACACCTGAGAAAGACAAAGACCCTCCCATAATGGCCCTAATAGGTGCTATCAGGCCCTATCATTCTGAGCAACCTTGCACAAAGAATGAGGAGATTTAAAAAAGAATGGCTTTTTGATTGTTTGGATTTATTTACAACACAACATAATCCAAAGATACACAACAAATGACAAAAAAAAGCACATTATTTAACACACTTATCTAAAGACACAGACTTGAACAGTCACACATTTGTGGCATTTCCATTTGCCATTTGTCATTTCCAAGGTGTTTGATTTTTCACTTTACCATGTTCATGTACAGAGACTCGTGTGAATGTTGAAGTCAGCAGGACTCATCAGTGGCATCTGGTCCCTGTAAAAACAACAACAACAACAACAACAACAACAACAACAACAAAACAGCTGTGAACATGCTGATATCAAGAGAAACTATAGGGATGCATGATTTTGGGAATACATTTTTGATTTTTCTGGTTAAAATTGCTTTTTAAAAATCACAAAACACACACACACACACACACACACACACACACACACACACACACACACACACACACATATATATATATATATATATATATATATATATATATATATATATATATATATATATATATATATATAAATATATATGTGACCCTGGACCACAAAACCAGTCTTATGTTTTTGTTTTTTTTTACATTGAGATTTATACATCTGAAAGCTGAATATATAATCTTTCCATTGATGTATGGTTTGTTAGGATATGACAATATTTGACTGAGATACAACTATTTGAAACTCTGGAATCTGAGGGTACAGAAAAATCAAAATATTGAGAAAATCGCCTTTAAAGTTGTCCATTTCTATTGGCGATAGTGCTGCATCCATTCACAAAAATAAATGTTTTATATATTTAAGGTGGGAAATTTACAAAATATCTTCATGGAACATGATCTTTACTTAATAATGATTTTTGGCATAAAAGAAAAATCTATAATTTTGACCCATACAATGTTTTGTTGGCTATTGCCACAAATATACCCGTGCAACATAAGACTGGTTTTGTGATCCAGGGTCACAACAATAGCCTATAGCAGGCGGCCTATACATCGTTAAAAAGGAACATCAGTAACACTACACTAGAGAAAAATATACTGATTATCATGTCACTTCAAATGTTTCCATTCATTATGACGTTATGATATGAGATTGGAGTAAAACATGAAGCCCTGATGTTTGGTGCGTTTTGCTTTTCAAATGCACAGTGCGTTATTTACCGCTCCAAACTATGAAACATTATTGTTACCATATACATATCTACGTTTGAGCAGATATCCACAAACACAGTATTTAACAGTAAACACGGGTCTAAATATTATAATATTCAGCATATATCTAGCAACAGTTCAACTGCAATGTTAAGTTTATGCAACAAAAACATTAACTATAAATTCAGAATACATTTCTTACCTTACATCTTTCTTGTCTTCAAATCGCGTTCTTCTTCTTCTGAGGTAAATCCAATGTAAGCTGACTAAGCTCACAGCGTGTCTTCCAAACTCAACGAAAAGCATAGACTGATGAAGTTTGGTGCTTTGTTTTTGAGGTAATGAGCGCGTTCGCGTTACTTAATGTGGAGATTTGCATGTCAATCTCTTATGCGCACATGGGCGTGGTCACATTAAAAATAATGAGCAAGGGTTTGAGAAACTGAACATCTTGTTGGTTTTATACAAATTACTTAAACAGAGAATATTTGTTTTCATTTTGAATCTGATCATTTAAAAGTACACACTTAAATGTTTATAAAGATATATGGCTCTTAAATGTGTGACAAGTATTCGCTGAGTTTTGTTTCAGTTTATAGACGTGCTCAAGAAAAAAAAGACAGAGACGGAGAGGCAGAAAGCACACCCTGTTTATTTTCTTTATTTTACAAAAGCACAATGTTTTGTTTTGATTGTAAGTGGACACATACAAAAGTAGACATCTCACAGATTCTTTTTTCATATTTATTTTTTCTGTATGACCATAAATGACGGAGTAATTAAAGTTTATTGTGCTACTATGTGAAGAAAATCCAGCAAAACGCGCCGGCGCGTTTGCCGACCCCAGATGGTTAATCATGAAGGGGCCCAGCAATCCTAGAAAAACCCCCGATGAACTTTCTGTAGTAGCTACAAAACCCTAAGAACGAGCGTAGTTCCTTCGCTGTGTTGGGGACTTTCCATTGCTTTAACCGCCACAATTTTCTCTGGATCGGTAGCAACACTTTTTGCTGAGATTCGATGACCTAAAAAGGTTACTTCTTGCTGCAGGAAGTGGCACTTTTCAGGCTTGACTTTAAGACCTGTTTCCTTCCACCTCTTAAAGACTATTTCCAATCTCTGTAAGTGCTCTGGAAAAGTGGCAGAGTACACCAGTATATCATCCAAATACACTAGCATGATCTGAAAGATTAGGTCACCCATTGTAGTCTGCATCTGGCATTGAAACATTGATGGCCCATTACACACCCCAAAAGGCACACGGGAGTACTCAAAGATCCCAAATGGAGTTGTAAAAGCAGTCTTATGCCTGTCATGCTCGTGAACTGCAACCTGATGGTATCCGCTTGCCAGGTCAATTGAAGAGAATGTGACCCAACACTGGGACATCATCAGCCACATGGATTTCATGTTTCACCTTATCGGTAAAACCAAGGTCTTCATCCTCGAGCACGAACACATCAGAATACTGCATTAGCAAATCACTCAGCGCTTGGTGCTGTTATCCAATACCTGAATGCTTTTGGCATTAACCGTGATCTCCTCCATATTAGCTGAAACACGCTGGAATTTCACCTCATACATCTCATTTAACTTCATACTCTCAACATGCGTTAAAGTCCCGAGCCTGGTTTGGGCCTGTAACCAGATGTCTTCTGGGGTAAGATTCACCACTTGCACAGGAAACAACGATGTCTCTGACGACACCAGAGAAGGAACAACAATGAGTCCACTCTGTAATGGTGTGTTCATGGGCTCCAACAGGTAATCAGATGAACCATCATGAAGCACATCTTTCGCACTTTTGGCCATCACCATGGCAACTGAAGAAGCAGGTATGTAGACCACGTCTTTTCCAGCTACCCGTACTGCTATTCTCTTCTCTTGGCTATGGGCACTGTGCAACTGATTGCAATTTCCCGCCAAGCGTGGTATCAAACAAGGAAGCCACATTCTAGAAGAACAATATCCATGGTTTTGACTTCCAGCTCCAGGTAACCAAGATAAGGTATGTCCAAACCATTAGCTGCGGTCAGCTTCAACCAGCCAGTTGTTTAAAGCATATCTCCATCTTCACTGGACAGGTGTTCCCTGAAGAAACTCTCAGAAATAGTGCTGACTTGGCTCCCTGTATCCAGTAGACAAGCAACACTCACTCCACTGATACTGAGGTTAGCAACAGGACATTTTCCCTCAGCACGCTCAAGTAGTCTGTCACGGCTAGTATCCATGTTAGTTGAGCCAATGGATTGCCCCTGAACTGCCTGGCTCACAGCAACCAATGGTGGGCGTTTCCCGGCGGTACAGAGGTAGTAGCATTCTCTGCGACAGCCTGTCTGTTTTTCCTCACGCACCTCCTAGCAATGTGTTGCAACGGAAACATGGGTTGCACCTTGGGTCTGGTTTGGTTTATAGGTTCTGACTTGCTGCCCTGTGCTGTGAGTTTCTCAACTGCTCTTGTAAGCTCCCCTATAACCTTTCCTTGTTCTGCTACAATTTTCAAAACGTCTTCCAGATTAACTGGTTTCGTTTCAGGTACATTAACAGCAGCACACTGAGCTTCAGCGGTCTCAGAAACGACATTTCGACTGCTGACCACTTTTGTGACCGAGGCTTAGGATCTTCTAAAGACCACATGAGGGCTTTGTCACACACTTCAATAAGTGTGAACTCTGGCTTGTCTCTAACAAGCTTCTGAAGTTCTCTTCTGAGGCTGGCATCTCTAATGCCCTCAATGAATTGGTCCCGAATGGCCAAACTCTCGTTTACCATCTGGTGACTGTTTCAGGATGGAGTTCTGAATCTGACAACGCATGCGAGCATGTGCGGATATCCTCACCTTCCATTTGTTTCCAACTATAGAAGGTCTGCAATAGCTGAGATATGCTGCGCTTTTCCCGAAAAGCTGCTCTCAGATCCTCAAAAAGTTCACGTTTGGTTTGACTCATTTCCCATTCGTAATCTGACCTCCTCTAAAGCTGCACCTCTTAGGAGTGACAGGACGAAGTCTAACTGATCCTCTGTTCTCTGATTTCTGACCAGTAGCACCCTCTCTACGTCTTCAATAAACTCGTCAACATTCCTCCCATCTTTGTTTAAATCACCACTAAATGGTTGTATATGACGTTCTCTTGGTACATAAATATAAGACCTGGATGGCTTTCTGCTCAAATTAGCAACTGATGCTCTAGTCTCTTCATGTTTGTGGCTAAGTTGTTTAATTTGTCCCTGCATGTCATTCATACTACTTCCTGCACCCTGTTCATCATTATGCTCATGTGTAATTGAAGCATCATCATCTGACTGTGACATTTTTTCAATTTACAAATTATCTCAGCTCCACACAACAAAAACGGTTGACTGAGAGCAAAACCAGTCTCTTAATCACTTCGTCACTATTTTGAAAGCAAAAGGATAGGTTTTCAATTCTTTGGATAATACTTCTGTATCTCTTTTAGACAGTCTCTTGATAGGTGTCTCCGCACACAGAGATTCCGGTGGGAATAAAGCACTCTTCCTCTCTCTTCCAGCAGTATCGTCACCACCAGGTCACCTCCAGCCAACTTCTGTTCACTGGACTACTGCCTGATCCTCGGAAGACAGCCTCCACTCCGTGTTCCACAGACACCTATTCTCACCTCTACCGTATTTCAAACTGAATAAAAAAAATTACCTATAAGCACCCAACAGCCAGATACCCCACTCCTGGTACCAAATTATGTAACAAGTAGATGAATGAAACAACACAGGATACAAAAATTACTCTTGGGGCTTTATTGTGGCTGCTGTCTCAGCGATCGAAGGCAGCAAATATTTAGGAAATATTTAATATTTTATTAAATAGGAAATATTTAATATTTAAAAAAAAAAAAGTCTTTCTGATTTCTTTGGTGTGCTTATTTGGTATGAAAGACAATTGATAAAACAAATTGAATGAAGTCAAATTAAATAAAATACACTGTAATAATGAAATACTCCAATTGAATATAGTACAAATACGACAATGAAATATGGTAGAGGCTAATAGTCAAATGAAAGAAAAACAGTACATTAGTCTTCCAATCAAACTTCACAGTTATCTACATACACTTTAAATAAAGATAAATGAATACACTGTTCAAACAGCATTCAATAATTTTTAGTAGTTCTTAACCAGATATTAAATGTTTTAAAAACTCACTGTTTTTAACATGCACATTAAATTTAAACATTCACAAACACTGGGCTTTGAATAAGGCGAACAAAATTGACGGGCAAGGGGTTAACATCTATTACAACACATATGCCCAGTCTTTGCACGTGTCCCACGCGTGATCAAACCAGATCCAGCTCACACATACACCCACAGGCGTCCTTATTAGACGATCTATAAAACATTTCCCATTGAACACACATATGTAATAAATATAACATTCAAACATTTTGTTTACTGGTATGAGAATGTATATTTACCACCTCACCAAACCTCAAATAGGTGTATATGACCAAAACCAGCGCGTGCAATCACTCTCTTCACTGAAACTAGCGCATATGGCAAGCGTCGCAACACCATCTCTTAAAGGACCCATGACCAATTTATGCTTAGTGCAATTTTTTGTTATACTCATCCCACTTGGCTACATTATAATTTAGCAGACACTTTTATCCAAATCGACTTACAAATGAAGAGAGCAATAGAATTAGTCAAATCAACAATTGGGCAACAATATTAAAATGTCGTGACCAGTTTCAGCTAGACCAGCTGTAGTAATGATTTTTTACAATAGATATAATAGTAAGTGTTAGTATTATTGAGTCAAATGTTGGTGAAAGAGATGTGTCTTTAGTAGATTCTTGAAGATGGCTAAAGACTTAGCAGCTTGGGTTGAGATAGGCAGGTCATACCACCAGCTTTGTACAGTCAAGGTAAATGTCTGTAAAAGTGATTTTGTGCCTCTTTGGGATGGTATCACAAAGTGCCGTTCACTAGCTGAATGCAAGTTTCTGGATGGCACGTAGGTCTGAAGTAATGAGTTAAGATATAGGGGTGCAGAGCCAGTGTTTTGCTCTGTAGGCAAACATCAGTGCTTTGAATTTGATACAAGCGGCAGTTGGCAACACACAACTCATCAATCTGTCCTTGTCAAACTGAAATACTAGCCTGAGACCAGTGTAGTGCTTTTCATTGTTTGGCTTGATAAATTATATGATATTCAGGTAAAGTTAAACCTGAAACAGTTTCATGAAGGACATCCATCAGAAGCACCTCTGGGCAGACTCAGCCTTCAAAGATGCACAACTGGTTGCTTTACACAAAAAGACATCCTTTCATTGTACAAAACGGAGGCTTTAAAATTTAATAAGGTTTTCAATTAAATATTACCAGGAGCAGGAATTCGGAAATGTACTGCATGAGTGGGTGAAATGGAGACCAACGTTCCGAAGCTGAGACAGATAACTTATTTTCTGTGATGGTGAAAAAAGAAAAAAAAAAGAAAAGAAAAAAAAGTTGTCACATCATGACCGTTTAGGGACGTGGGAAGAATTTGATTATTTATGAAAGGGTCTGATTCAATAAGTGTCTCACAGGTTCATATAGTTATTAGTGTAAATATTAAGATCAAAATTAGCTCTCCAATATATATTTTTTTCACCAGAATGGTGCTGGCTTATTCAGTCGGGGTGGTCTGTGAACCTATTGCAAACCAGGTCACATTTCCACTGACATGAGAACCAAACAGTGTTGAAACCTTATGTGATCCCTGTACATGGTGGTTTTCCAGTCCACAAATCAGCTGTTATTGAATTATAGACACACACACTATCAGTTTGGTCAATAGGTGTAATTTTTTCAGTGACAGTTAGGCCTATATCATTACAATAATAGATGGCAGCAAGATAATCTTACGAGTGAGTCATTGAATCATTAATTCAAGCAAACTGTTCAAAAACACTTGCTGCATCCCAATTCACCTACTTGT
This sequence comes from Vimba vimba, assembly GCA_022828995.1. Taxonomy (NCBI): domain Eukaryota; kingdom Metazoa; phylum Chordata; class Actinopteri; order Cypriniformes; family Leuciscidae; genus Vimba; species Vimba vimba. The sequence continues at coordinate 23,194,005 of CM040819.1, forward strand.
AAAAGTATGTATTCTTTTTGTGAATAAATGTATATATTTTTGAATGTGTAGAGGGATAAAAGTCAAGTATCTTTATAAAAGTTCACATTGTTGTTGCAGATGAAATATAACATGGATAGCTTTAAATAAATATGTTTTATTAGGTTAATTGTAAATTATTGTTAGTCACTCAGACCCCTTTATCTAAACTTCTCTACTTGACTGTTGGTACACTTTTTATTCATGTTTGTAGTATTAAACCGAATCCTTCTCCAAAGCACAGTGGGTTGTGGGCAATATTAGATGTTAGAGTGTGCACAGATCTACACTTGTACATTGGGATGCAGGGAATGATTAAAAAAAAAAAAAAAAAAAAAAAAAAAAAAAAGTAACAAGTCATTGAACCATTCAATCAAAAAAAAAAAAATGTTTTTCAAAATGCTGATTCATGCAGGAATGAAACAAGTAATGAGTCAATGAATTATTAATTTAAACAATTAGCTCAAAACCCTGTTTCATTCAGGAACTAAATAAATGACTTTGTCTTTATGAATGAGTCATTGAATAATTAACTCAATCAAGTTGTTCAAAAATACAATCATTCATGAACAAAACACCACTAATGTGTGTTGCCTTGGTATTGAAATGGTTCTGATGTGACCTTGTTAAAAAATATTTGTGTTCCAGTAACTGGAAATATACTTTTCCCAAAATGTAAGTTACTAAATTTTGACTTAAACTCTTGCTCACGTGATATTGATTCATGAGATTTATATTAATACTGTGCAACAAGATTATACCTACTTGCAACACAAGCCAATTGCTGTGAACATGTTCACGATATGACAAAATTTAGCCAGTCCGCGTCCTGAAATGGGCGATTATTTTATCGTCCTTAACAAGCCACTGCTCGAGTCCGGACATGTCTGTATAGGGGCTGGATAAAGCAAACTAGTGTTGTAAAGTTTTGATGGATGACGATTGTAAACAAGGTAAAGAGTAATAACAGTGACATATAGGAGTCGTACATTGGGCACACATGAGTCCGTTATTATTAATGTGAAACAAACCGTATATGTGCCCTCTCTGCATGCTGATACTTGCACAAGCACATTTCTGAGTGTTTTAGATTCGCTGAAGAAGCATATTTTTTATAGGATTTTTAATTTTAAAAGTTTTGAGAGGATCATCCTCAAACTTAATCCTGTATTTAAAACAATTTATCTTTATTTAAAGTATGTTTCAAGCCTCTCAAATTCTAGTCTTAACCCTGTAAGGCCCACTGTTGTAATATTACAACATACATTTTAGGTCTACTAAAATAAACCTGCATTATTTTTTTTCTCTCTCAAAGACCACATTTACACAACTAATAAATCATATTGTTCTGTCTTGCAATGTTGTTGCATTAAAATTACCACAGCTATACAACAGCAGTTTAATTTTCTGACGATTGCTTCTCAAATCTCCTAAATGGTCTAAATGGAATTTACAAAATGCTTATCCATTAAAGATGGGTCAGTACCCACTTTATTTGGTTACTAATGGTTATTAAGGACTTTGTTGCTTGCACCCAAAAATGAAAATCTGTCATTAATTACTATGAAATCTGAGAGCTTTCTGTACTCTCCATTGACAGCTATGCAACAACCACTTTGATGCTAAAAAAGTTCATAAAGAGATCGTAAAAATAATCCATATGAATTGAGCAGTTTAGTCCAAATTTACTGCAGAGACTTGATCGCTTTATCCCTTAAACTCATACCTTGGGTCTTTCTTTAGTGACCCAGGACATCATTCACTAACCTCCTCCTTCTCAGCATACACACCTAAAGGCCAGCTTTAGCTTATGTGACAATCAAGCCTCCAGATGGTTTGTAATATATTGTAATGTATGCCATTTGTGTCCAACTAATTGTGATTAAAATAGACAGAGGAAATCTGAACCTAGATTAGACCCCTGATGCTAAATATATATATAGACACAGTCCTACTCTTTGCCTAAATATAGCTGTACAACAATATTTACTCCAAAATGTGAGAGCCAACATGGCCTACAGAGGTGAGCCGACATTGAAAAATACCACCAGTATAGGAGCTGAGAGAGCTCTTACTCCTGCTGAGGAATTTCTATTTGTGGTGCGCTTTGGACATGAATTAATTCATGCTGATTTAGAATTCATGAGGAAAGGTTGGCAACATATTTCAGCAAGTCAACAAGGCCTGTCGCTTGCTCTTCTGATTGCTCTCTTCTGCTTGTGTTTTACCTGCCTGACAAATGAAAGCGCTACTTCATGCAGATGCAATAGAAGCCTGCTGGTGTGTGTCGGTTTGCTTCCATTACCACAAAAGTTCAAAAAGATAGATGTATTAACACACAGCTAGAGTTGAGTTTTAAGGGCAAATTGTTCTGTACTGAGATGAAATGGAATAAGAATAACAATTATTATTATTATTATTATTATTATTATTATTATTATTATTATTATTATTATTATTGTATTTACTTATTTTTATTATTAGATTGACTTATTTTATTTATTTTGGAAGAGGAAGACTTTGAGAAGGACGGACTCTATATTGTTGCTCGGTCTCCTAACAGTATTTCCTAACAGAAATCTGACCCGAGGCAGTGTTGCACTATAGCAGATTTATTTTCTTTTTTTGTCTCATTCTAAGTGAATGTTTTCTTGTCAAATCTTCGATCACCCTGAGTCAGTCTAGCCTTAACAGAGCACTTGTGGTCTTTTCAGTTTTAGCTGAATTGCATTTTTGCGGTGGTGTCAGAAATGTGCGATAAACATTTCCTTCAGTATTGTAAGTGCATCATTGTCTAAACATCCCCCCATTAAAGACCTGCATTACAACCATTTTTTTGGTTCTTCCAACCTTTCAGTGATTTGTTCTCAAAAGATTTTTTTTTTCCCTTAATGTGAATAATATTTTAATTTCCACTATAAAGAACCTTTTTTGGTTTTATGGATGTTAAAGGTTCTTCAGGAAACCATCAATGCCAAATAACCTTTATTTTAAGAGTGTCTGTCTTTATTTACGATTCCTGAATCACAATCATTATTCAAGCAAGTTCAATTGCATAGTGCTTGGAAGTAACAGATTATATGTAATCTGGATTACATAATCAGATTCCAAAAATTAAGTAGACTACTTGTAATAAGACTATTTTATGTTTTAAAATGCTCATAAACAGTTACTTTTTACTGATTGCACGATTAAATATTATTCACATTAATGGTCACATGAGATGTTATAAATATGTTTTAGTAAGAGTTTTTGATTGTTTTTATTTAATTATTAAGCTTTTATGATTAAATTAATTATTAGCTATTCATTGACTCACAACCCCAGCAGTTCCTACACAGACCCCAGTTTGGGAAACCCTGATGTTGTTGATAAAGAATGGACTATATGTTCTTTTATCAAGTTAGTACAAAATAATCCTGTGATAAACAAGTTAGATCAAATGTAATCTAACAGTAATCAAAAAGTAGATATTACCTACAATTTATAATCTAATAGATTATGTAAGGTTACTAATGTAACCCCTGTTCCCTGAAAGAGGGAACAGAGACGTAATGTCAGAAGAGACCTGACGAATTGGGATCTCGTCTGAGAGCCCAATCACCATTGAGTGTAAACTAAATGAGCCAATGCACACTGGCGTGCAAGATTTGCATCACATGCCCCCAGGGAAGCGGGTATATATAAGGACACGTGTGTGCGATCACACTTCAAGTTTTGCGTGGTGTCCAGGCCATTCAACGATGGTACAGCAATTGTGGAGGCGGGATGTAACGTTACATTAGTAACCACGAAGTTCCCTATCAGTCAGTCACATTCAACGTTACATCAGAACTGACCTGACGAATTGGGATCCCTACCAAAACGCCACAGTTGCTGCCCCTTCCAGCGCCCTGTGTAAACCACCTTATCCCCCCGCACCTGCCGGGGCAGAGAAAGGACAGGGCTTCAACAAATGTCTGCTAGCGAGGGGCTGTGCACCAACGCCCAGGAGGAGGACACACTCCGAGTGGAATTCAATTTGATATGTTTTGGTGGATGTCAAAAATAGGATGATACAACTGTCCTGATAATGAATAAAAAAGTATGCAATTCTTAAAAAGGAAAACCTTATTAAGTAGTTCATCATTTTTATTATTATAACAATATTTAAATGAAAATGCTTCACTGCTTATTACTATTTTAAAAAATAAATCATGTGCTACCAGGCAAAAAAAGGGATAAATGACCATCATCATCTTCATCAGTGTATTATAGAACACTAGAATACACTATACAAAAATAACAACAATAATGTATTTATTTATTCTTTTTTGAGAGCCTCATGACTGTGTTGAGGCCATTCATTCTCTCAATAAGTCAGATAATTTGACCTTTTTAGGACAAGGCAAGGTTAGTTCAAGGTGTAAAATATCATGTGGTTTGACTATGATAATGATATAGATGATATAGATGATATACATTTAACCTTGAAACCATATTTAAAACATTTTGAAAATAATCATTTAAATACATAGTAAGATGCAAGGAAAATATGTCATTAAATTTAAACTTTTCTTGAAAATGGAATAACGTTGTTCACTATTTGAAACCAACATGAATACATAGAGTATGGCACATGCTAGATGTTCCTTTTCTTTTTTATTAAGGATACTCTCCTGCCATAAACCGTGTTTTCTTTCAAGACATGCCAGAAGGTATTCACACTCAAAGAAGGGCTTCAGTTTCCTGATGTCCTGCTACTACAACAAGAGACACTCACACTTAGTACACACTTGCCAAAGTAGATAACACAAAACAACAATGTCCTATTTCTTCAGCCCTGCGAGAGCATGGAAACCTGGTATGCCTGTTAGAAAGTGTGTCACCTGCCCTCAAAACTAAAAAAGAAATGTGCATCTGTTACTATTCAGTATGCTAACATACAGTAATGTCAAATAAACTGTTTATAGGCTTGGTACACATATTTCTTTACCTGTTCACTTTTTATAAGAAAATTGGCCTCTTTATTTGGTGCATTAGGCCTATATAAGCTCAGAGGAAATTCTATTTTTCTACATCTCCTGGAGATGTAACTGAATGCTATTACATCAGGCCCCAAGCATTCACAACCTGTCTGTCCGTCCTCTGCTCTTCCTCCTCCTGTATCTCCCTCTTTCTTCTCATGTGTGGGGAATAGAATATGTCCCAGGGGGAATTTTGAAGTGCCCTGGAACCAAATCTCCTCTTTCCCCATTTCACCGTTCCCACCATGAGGAGGCTCCCCGACTGCCTTTGATGAGTCTGAATTCCGTCTAATTAATGAAGGGAAATTAAAGGATATGGCTCTTTTTTTTTCAGTCTTAATATGTCTGATGGCTCATTAAAAACCGTTCTGTCCATGGCCTGTGATTCGATAGCTGCTTCTACTGGGAGAAGAGAGAATCAGCGTGGAGAGTCTCTAATCTCCCTCCCCTCCTCCTCATCCCTTGTTAGCAGCATGCACATGTATTCTGATGGGGGAAATGAAGGAGAGTGGATCCACATGGCTTCTTTTGACTTTCTGCAGAACAAAGGGTCTCTGTAAAAATGCCACTCTTTTTGCTTTGAGCCACATGGGACATTGCTATTTTATCCCTTTGATAGTTCCGTTTTGTCTGGGTCCCTGCGAGTGCTCCCATACCGGATCTGGAAGCTGTGAGGTCAAGAATGGAACAAAATCAATGGTGCTGAGCTTCCTTGGAGACTTTCAAAGTACTTTCCGTGTGTTTTTGTTCCTTCAAATCGCTATACGACTAACAACTTGAGGGACTTTGGGGACTGTCACAGCAACACAGCATGCATTTATTTACCAAAGCCTTCCTGTTACATGTTTAAACTTTTCAACTTTTAGCACAAGCGATGGCATCTCCTACACAGTTTTTAATTCAGACAAACCAATTTATGGAAAGGTGCTACGTTTTCCTGCTTTTACAAAATGTTCTGAAATAGAACAGAAAAGTACATTTGTACCTTCACTGAACCCAAGTTGTTTTTGTGAAGAAGGCTTGACTGCCTATTTATAAATGGCAAGCAAGAGCAATGTGGGTAGATATGCATCATCCACTCGCAATTCCTTTGTTACCAAGAATAATAAAAATGTGGATCAATGACAGATTAAGGTGCATGCAAGTGTAATCTTAGTGTTCATGTTGGTTTCACATTTGTCTAAAAACATTTGCAAGAAAGGTTTAACTTTAATGGCTTAAAAATATCATGTACAAAGTTTACATATTTTCCATATACCATGAATACCTGTTAGGGCTTCCCAAACTTTTCTGCCAGCCAACCAATTAATATTTCAACAATTGAGACATTCATACGTCCACGGTTCTCTGATGTTGATATTAATATTATTATTATTATTTTTATTAAAAATGTTGATGATGATAATAATGATTATTATTAGTTGTAGTTAAAGTTGTTTTTAGTCTAATTATAAAAATGAAGACAAATATTTTATATTAATTTTCCCTCCATGTAACTTGCACCACCTTTTTTTGCTGGACACACCACGACATTGATTTATCAAACAAAAGTCATTCTAAAGTCACTGCTTCTGTTTTTTTTTTCTCACCTAAGAAATAATAAAAGATGATGCCACTAATAAGGTTCTCTTTTCAAGCATTTCTTTCATGTATTACCTTGACACTTGACCCTAAAAAATAACTAAATGGATTTATATTCAAAAATTTTAAAAACATATTCATCATATAAGCTAAGAGGTTTGTTTAAATCATTGTATGTATGAATTGCATTTTTAGTATATTTCTGCTTAAATTCAAAGATCCAAACAAGAGAATGAGCATGTCATTGACCCATGAATGAAACAAATCTCTGTCAATGACAATATTCTTTTCAGTGTATGTCGCTTCATCCTTTGTTCATTTGAAATGGATTAAAAGTATGTCTCTACCCTGATAAACGTTGAAAGGGTGATTGTTGCTACTGAATTAGAGTCAGTCGACATACTGTAGGGGGAATGAAAGGATTTGCGGTTTTTAGATAACTGTTGAAATACCTTCCTCACCAGATGCTCTGGTTGACTGTGACATGACAGAGCTTAATTGTGACTCATGCATGTAAAAGCTACTCATGGCAGTGCTTCCTTTTCTGTCTCTGCCCCGTCACATTCCCCATTTCCTGTCTGCATTCATTAAGAGACACTTAATATTTCCACCTTCCTGTATTCTCAATTCTGTGTTTATCAATAGCTTGTAGATGGATTAGTTTGCCTCTGTGCTCCTGATGTATTTGATTCTTTTATCCTGCAAATATGTAAGGCTGCTTGCTGAAAAACTTCCACAAGAGGACTGGGTGTTCACAAAAGCAAAGCAATAACTCAACAAAACAAGCAAAATAGCTCCCCACCTTGTAAATGATTTCATTGTTTGTTTGTTTTTTTCATCGTTTCTTCTCCTTTGTTTATCCACTCATTTTGGGCTGACTGATAAATAACAGTTATTATATGCGTTTTGCAGGTGTAACTGAATGAATAGGACATAAATAGAAACAGATGCATTCCCATTTTCACTAATGTAGCCTAAATTTCACCTCACTCTTGACAACAAAACCAAATAATACACAACATTATGGCAGTTTCAGGATCACCAGTCACCATGCCTGTTTCCTTTACTCACTACATTTCTCAAAACAACATCAATACAGGATAAGGACCAGACTGAAACTGAGGTCTTTAGGCAAACAAAGGAGCAAACAAGATCATTAAAGAGGTGATGGACAAGGCACAGGTGAATGGGATTAATGAATGAAACTCATGGGGAAAACTGGTTCAAAGGAATAACACAGAAGGAAAAACAAACATAACCCTGACATTACTCCCCCCTCCCCGAAGGCGCGACCGGAGAGGGAGTCCTGTAGGTCACGGGCAGGTGAGAAGGGTGTACAGGGAGGATTATGGGAAATGTATTGTGTAAAGGAAACAGGCATAGTGACTGGTGATCCTGACAGGCAGACTGGGATTTTTTATTTTTTTGCTCATTCATCAAACACTGAAAACTGTTTTGTAGAACAGCTCATTGGATCTGTCAGAGGTTCTCCAGTGCAATGAAAACAAAACTTCTAAGGATTTCAAAATGGTGTGTCTATAATGGATAAGACATGCTTGTAGAGCATTTTTTTTCGTAAAACTTCCTTTGATCTATTATATACTTCCTATGAAAGCCTGTTTAGGATAATATAAAGGTACAGTAATTGTGACTTCACACAATCCACGGTCTCACCTTTTATCTCGTAATTGTGACTTTATACTGTATCTCCAGTGTGACTTTATATGTTGCCATATCACTTTATATCTGCCAGTTGTGGCTTTATTTCTGGCAATATGACTTTATATATCACACAAATGTGACATTATTATTCACAAAGTGACTAAGTATCTAATTAATGTGACATTATATCTCACAAAAATACCTTCTATCTTGTACTTGAGACTTTATATTTCACAGTGTGACTTTATTTATTACTTTACACAGTTACCAGAAACTGGGGGAAAAAAAGCAGTATCTCTTTGCATCTCCCAGCTGTGACTTTATATCTTGCAAATGCAACTTTATTACTCACAAAGGGATCAAGTATCTCTATAATGTGGCATTATATCTCACAATGAGACTTTATGTCTCATACTTGCACATTTACTGTATATTTCTCAGTGTGACTATTATTTTTTCAAACTATATATCACAGTGATCTCTAATCTGCCCGTAGAAAGAGTTTCTAACAGCATTTAATGTATAGGGGTATTGCAGTATACCGGTATAGATGATAATCATAAAAAAAAAAATAATAATAAAATAAAATAAAAATCATTGATAACATGTTATTACTACACACAAGGTAATAACGTAAAATCAAGGTGGTTGACACTCCAACACAGTAGGTGGCAGTATTGCACCCTAATGTTGACTACCACCCATGATAAAAAAGAAGAGGAAAACACAATGGCTGCATCCGAAATCACATACTCTCTTGAGTTGGTACTTATTTTGAATAAGTAATTACTTCGTGTCCACTAAAAACAGACGCACTACATTCACCATGTTGTGATTATCATGTGACCTACCAGTGTCAGTTGTGTCGCTTCACTGCCATTCCTCTCCCGTGGCCTCATGGCTTTATATTAGGGACGTATGCGATTTCAGATTCAGCCAGTGTGTAGCTAGTGCCGCACAAAAATACAAAAGCGAGATACTCTACCCGCACCTGAAAAAAGATATCAGCAGAAAAGTTCGCTCACCAGTGTGAACGTTTTTTGCATTTTATAAAAAAAGACGGGAATCTATAAGTCTGCAGGAAGTGCTGATTGACAGTAGGTTATTTTTTATGCTTTTGTACAGTTATACAAACTCTTTCTCCATTTCCTTACACTCGTATGAGTTGAAGACACATTTGACTGATAGCATTATTTTAATTTATTTATAGATATTACATTAATATCGTTATTGTTCATTATTTTGGCCATAATGATTATGTAGTGAAAATCCGATATTGTGACAGCCCTAGATACAACAACTGAAACTACACAGACCAAGGCTCCAATGCCTATTTGGTGGAGTGCAATGTTCGTGCAGCATTTGGACAGAGCCAGAGGACCATCATTCACAATGTGCTGTTTCAGCACCTCGGACAGTGACTCAACTCAATGCCTCCTTTAGACTATAGATTTCTCTCTATAACCTGTAGTGTTTTTTTTTTTTTTTTTCAAAAAAGATTTATAATAATAAATTGGTTACATCCTCTCTTAGTGAGGAGAAATTGTCCGTTTGAACCTTTTACTCATTTATTCCAGTCGATTCAAATCATTCACATGGCCAACACCTCATCCAAATGGGGTTGTAGCATTGGGCTTGATTGGCCATGTGTGATATATTTGTAAACAGAGATGCAAATGTTTCCAGAAATTCTGAATCAGTTTAGCATTCTGCGTTGTTGATGTCTGTGTGCATATGTGTGATTGACAGAAAAGCTCTCTAAAACAAATTCTCCCTTAAATTGTTGTCTGAAATAAACTTTAATTAGGCTATACATAATGTTTGCTGGTACAATAACTTAGTGTGCAAACTAAAAACGGTATGCTTTTGAACCCTGAATGGCATCAATTAATTATTTGACTGTGTGCAGGTGTGCGTGTCTGTGTGTTCGTCCATCATCGGTTCCACCACATCCGTTTCCTGCTCTCTTTTTCATGACATTGATTAACAGGCTAGTTTAAATTCATTTCTCAAGCATGAGTGCTGACATACATTCATAACACCCCCCCCTTGTAAACACCCCCACTGATTAGCCTTGACATCACCCTTGCTCACATATACAATCATATTTTTTAAGCGTCTTTAAGACAAGGATTTTCAAATAACATTTTCTGCATGAAAATCAAATCCCCTTCATCAAGATATTCCCTTTGAGAAACACAATGTGTACCGTGGCTTTGATGACAGCAAAAAAAAAAAAAAAAAATGATTCCAATCCAAGATACTAATGTGCTTTATCAGTGTTATTAGTTGAAAAGTATAAATAAGAGAATCACATGAATAGGCTCAGCTCAATATCCGTTTGATAACAGCAGGTTGCACACACACCACACACACACACACACACACACACACACACACACACACACACACACACACACACACACACACACACACACACACACACACACACACACACACACACACACACAGAGAGAGAGAGAGAGGGATAGAAAAACATGCACACACAAACTTGTAAAATGGCTGTCAGCAAGAAGGACCATTATTTTAAAAGCCTAGACAGTTTGCCAACCCTGTTCAACAACACTCTCATGGTCGACAATCTATTGATATCTCAGCAGGCAACAAGACCCAACAGCAACAAAGCCATCGACCTGCCCCTACCCCCTCCTGAGCCAGGAGGCAGCGGGACGAGGAGAACAAACATGGATGGAGAGGAAGGGATCATTTTTGAATAGTCACAAGGGAAAATACTGAACTAATTGGGCATCATTTTACTGGAGAATGAACACTGCTGGGAAAAGAGTAAAGACATTTAAAGGATGGAGGAATGGGCAAACATTTCTCTTACTGAGACTATGACAATTATAAGAAATGCCTACAAGAAGTTATTTCTGCAAAAAGGGTCAATACCAGCTAAGTCTAAGGGTGCACTTATTATTATATGTTTTTTTCTTCAGAGATGATTCAATGTACATGTGTGGAGAGATTCTGTATGAAGGAATGGTCTCTGATCTATTGGCAGGTGTTCTCCAAACTCATCAGGCATTATAGGAGAAGACTCAGAGCTGATATCTTGGGAAAAGGAGGTTGCAAAAAGTATTTAATAAAAGGGGGCAAATAATTATTCCCAACACATTTTGGAGAAAAACATTTATTTCATAATGTAATTTTCCCCCCACTTTCAGTTCTTATACTTCAATGAAAGGTTAGATTTTTGCATTTTTTTTTAAATAAAATATCAAAAGGATAAACAATGCAGATTTATTTTTTACAGCCATCTTTGATCATATTTACCAAGGGGGCAAATAATTCTGACCAGCACTGTATGTTACAAGGTAAACAATCCTTTTTCATCTGACGCGAGGAAAAGTATCCTAGACGTCGTTCTAGCATTATGCACAACCATGCTATAGTTAGCCAAGCAACTATAAAACTTTGGATTTACACAAATAGGCTGAATTACCTGTCGAGAAGAAAAGCTGGCAACTTTGGCTCCTTTTGTATTCTTTAAAATCCTCTTTCCATCTTGGAAAAGCCACTCCAATATTGACTTTGGTTTTGTTGATTTGCCTGTCACGTTGTCATTTTAATTCTCTCTTTCGCTTCCTTGGCGACTCTGTTACATGTCATCGAGAATAGGCGTGATCCTCCATCTTCAACAGGCTTTCAAATCTGCCGGCAGTAGCGAGTAATCTCCCCCTCACATTCGTCACGGTGCCACTGAGTGTAAAAGCGCGAAAGGCGAAGCTTAAATTTCCAGGTATGTGTCCCTCTTTGGCTAATGTATTTTCAAGATGGAGGCACAACATGGCTGCTGCCATTCGAGCGACTCGCTCGTATGTATTCTGAATGGCAGATTCTACTCTTACGAGAATACTTGATTAGTTGATGGAAGTAATGTAGTACACATGAATGAGCACATATACTTTTGAAAGAACAAAGTGTTTTTTGCTGAGAATCAACTTAAATTACACAGTGTAGCTTTAAGACTGTAATGATGCTGAAAATTCAGCTGTTTAAAATGTGTAAAAATATTTTACAATACTACTGTTTTTACTGTATTTTTATTAAATAAATGCAGCCTTGGTAAGCATAAGAGTTTGTTCAAAAACATAAAAAAATCCTATTGATCATAATATATATTTATATTTTAAAATTAATAGGATAAGCATATGTTTCTAGAGGAATGTTGTAGTGAATTGGTTAATTTAAAGATAAGTCTTGATAAAATGAATACATTGTAGTAAAATAATCCATTATATGAACTGTGAAATCATTTTGTCATACATACTTTATACAATTAAAGCCCCATGCAGAATGACATATTTAAAAGTTTAAATACATTAGTGTTTTTTTTTTCTTTCCTGTGAATAACTTCTTCATGCCTTAAAATAGCTAAAATGTAACTGCAGCCTTGCTTCATTTAATACATGGATCCATGAATATGCAAATTAGCCCCACCTTCACTCAAACTGTTATGATGTTGGAAGGGTGATGAAGGGAATGAACCTAATCGCAGCCAGTAGTCACAGCACACGGTTTATTATATACAAATAATAGGGAAAACAAAGCCCACGAGGGGGCAAAACAAGACAGGACAATGGTGACTAACTAGACTATGACAGATAACTAAAAGAAAACAAACAACTGATACAAGAAATAGCTCAACAAGACGACAACTCTTGACAGGATACTCAAAAATGTGCTTGACAAAGTTTGACAAAGTTAGACAATGAACCTTTGGATTAAATAGAGATAAACTAATGAAGGAAACAGGTGATAATGGGGAAGCAATAATGACTAAACGAGGATAACAAGAAGGGCGGGGCTAGATGACGAGACAACACAAGCACATGGCCCAACAAAAGGCCATGTGTTTGCACATAAAACAAGGGTATGTCATGATCCTGCCTCAAGACTAATAAAAACACAAGGACTATATGGCAGGATCATGACACAAACACACCAGCCAGGGACTACCTGATCCACTTACTCAACTGTAGTAAACACAACATGATGGCAAATAGAAATATTTATTTAATTCAGCCATACATGTTTGAACCAGGAACTGATTCAGAATAAAAGGAAGATCGATTTATACAGGGTTGTCTACAAGTCATTGTATCCGAATGGTAATGTGTTTTATCGCTTTCTGCAATGTCCGACACATAATGATAATTTATATGATTAGCCTTTGGCTTGACTACGTTATCAAACAACTATCAACAAGAAGTGATTAATATGAAGCACAAACCAGCAGAGCAGTTCTGACCTGCTCACATGTACAGTAAGAGAAGGAAGGCAGGCTTGCAGACCCAAATATACATCTGTATTTTTAAGAGCACCACCAGCTCTTTTGCTGGCTGAGCAAGAAAAAGTGTCATCTCTTAGACAGGCTTTCTGGTGATGGAGAGAAAGTTATTTAGGTTTTATGTCGTGTAATGGAAGAGAGACAGAGACAGAAAAACTGTGTGTGAAAAAAATGGAGAGTAAGTAACTGCTTATACCAACCACATGCATGTTTCTCATTCATATGGCAAATTCCATATAAGCCTATACTTAATAGTTTTAGAAGCACAAACCTCAAGGACATTAAATGGCATCAAACTTGTGTTGTGACACCAGTACATGCCTACAAGCAATGTGATGCTAAAGAAACAGCAATACCGATCACCCTTTTTTGTGTAAAACTAACTTAAGATTGTATTATTCAGCTCTCAATAAGCAAAAATAACTTCATAAAATACTGATTTTAACCTTTATAGAGATTCTGCTTTCTCCTCATAGGAGAAATAACTAATTCGCTAGAAACAATAGTTCAATCTTAGGCAGCAGGATTGTTGCTGAAATCTTCCTGCATATCTAAATGCGTCTTTTTTATCTCTTCCCCATCATTTCTGCTTCACCACCTGCAGTTGTAATAGAATTTATAATAGAATTCATTCTCTCATCAAGCCTGTATGAATAAAGGATGCTGCAACCTCATGTCTGATTTCTCTGGCTGCTTTTCACTTCCAGAAAAATTGCAAAGCAATATATTTATTTTTTTCATAAGTAAAGGCAGATCATCCAAAGCCTGTGAGCATTTTCTTTCCTTCCATATTGCATGATGCTTTGTGACACAATGTTGTGGGACAAAATATATGATCAGTTGAGAAGTGTTGCAATCTGATCTTGGTGATCTCAAGTTTTTGCTTGCAATATTTCATATACAAGTCTGTTTATGAGAGATATGAGGCTTGTGTAAGTATACAGTATGTCATCATTCCTTCTGGATGATTATTCAAAGTGAGTTGGAGACCACATTGAAAATATTGGATTCGAAGTGAAATTTAAACCTGGAAACAAACATTCAAACATGTTCTCTGTTTCAAAACAAAACAAAACAAAACAAAACAAAATGTAATTCTTATTATAATATATTAAAATAAGATAAATATTGTGTTATACTATTAATATTTATCATACACTATTTGTGTTGATATATTAAAATTGTATCATTTTAAATTCAATTTCCTTATATTTATAATTTTCTAAACTGACTATTTTCTTCAAGTCATATACTGGCATAATAACACTATTTTTGGATACTATAGCATGGAGTTAATTTAACTATAATTAACCCCCATGCTAAATGAGAAACATCACATATGAAATACATTTCAATTAATGTGGTACACTGAGAGGCCTTTAAATCTCAAGAGCCCCTATAATTTTATTTCATAGCAGAACATATACACCTGGTTTCACAGACAATGTGAAAATGCATGTTTGAGCTGTTTTAATTGAAGCTTTAGATCAGTTTTAGATCATCAAGGACTGTCAGTCTTATCCGTTTTATTTTTTTATTGTAGAGTTTATTGTCCAATAGGGCTTGCCAGTCTCTAAGAGGATACAAAAGGCTTTCATGTTTGCAATGAGGTCATCTATACCAAGAATCTCTTGGAAGAGCATGTTCTGCTGGTCTACGTAAGAGCCGGTTCCCTGAGTGTTGATAAAATCCTGACAAAGACTGACATTGAGGATGAATGTAGCCACGCACTCTGCCCCTCTGGCATTGCAGTGAATAGATGAAGAGAACGTGTGAAAAGAGCCATCTCTCCTGGTTTCTGCTCCCTGCTCTTTTTCCTATATATCACTGTCACCTCTCCTGCATTCCAGCTCCATTCCCTCTTTCCTTTCCTTATCATTTTGCTTTTGCCATCTTCTCTTTCAGCTTTCCTTTTCCATATCTTTACTAATCATGTATTTTCTGTCTCTCTCTCTCTCTCTCCAACTCTGTCATTTTGCTTTGACCCCTTGTTTCCCTGGCCATTTAAACCAGCCTCAAATAATGCAGACTGACCTCCCTACAGACCTGCATATTATACTCTGCCTACAGGCAGTCAGGTGACAGCCATATTCCTGACCAATCAAAGTATTCCCAGGATGGATTTTCCAGTGCTCCGGTCAGGCAGATGTGGCTCATTTTTACATAAACTGAGGATATGGCCGATGGCCAGCTTAAGGCATCTCCCCCTCTCCGTCTGTTATGCTGTGCATAGACAAATGCAACAGCTTCTACACCAGTGCACAGTGGCACTATGGATTTATGTTATTACGTAATGTGAATATTTTGATTTTTGGGGGGTTTTCATTTCAAGTTCCAGTCAGACATAAATTAACTCAGACTAAATTATGAAGTGTTGTGAGGAGTGTGAGGGGCCTGTTAATAAAAATAAAAATACAAACGGTTTGCCCATAGGAAAAACACTAGCCTATAATTTAAAGCATGTTCTTATACTATGCAAAATTACATGGGAATCATTCCACACAAGGTCTATGCATTGGGGAGGACACTCCCGAGTGCTTTTTCAGTCCCAGGTGCTTCCGTCCTGGTTTGTATTGGTTCAGCACTGCCATCATATAGAGTCATGTGGTATTCATATAAACAATTTAATCTGAGATACCAAAAGAAAAGAGCAAGACACTTGCATAAATGTATGATGTTTGTCATGCTTGCGATGTTTCTCAGAAATCAGTCAGAAATTAGGAGGCAAAAGTGTCCCATATAACACAGTGATTTTATCTGCCTACCAACATTTGGTATATTTAGTGATATTCAGTTTTAGGCCTTTTTAATGATCTGTTTGAAGAGTAGAGACCTGTATAATCTCACACAGGTAACAGGAATTATTTAAAATGTATTCTGGTAGTGTTTATTGTTTTGATAGATAATTTATTTAGATTTCAGTTGAAATATTTAACAAATGGATGACAGGTTTTATTTTTGTATTCAACTGAAGAATTTGACAAATGGGAAATACTTTTATTTGTATTATATGTAATGTTTTATGTTTTATATGTAAAAAAAAAAAAAAAAAAAAAAAAAAAAAAAAAACCTTTATAGCCTTTACTTTTATAGAGGTAAAAATGGCTATAAAAATCAATTTCACCTGAAGAAATATTGTTCTTTAACAAAAAAAATAAAAATAAAAAACTTTTTTACACTGGTGCAGTAGTACACACACTAACAAATGCCCCAGACGCTCATACCCTGAGCCCTAGATCCTTCAGGTGTGAAATGACATGTAAAAGACCTTCATGGAGTGAAAAGTCCTAAATAAGGAAAAGCTTTCCAGATTACCCCATCTTTACGGATGAAAGGACATGGCATATGCGGAGGCTGGCAAAACCCCTTTTCCTCTTACCAGAGGGGAAGGCTGAAAGAAGACAGGCTTGATGTTGGACAGCGCTGAAGTGAAATGAGTGAACATGCTAACTCCAGCTCTGTGAGGGCGGACATTGGAAGAAAGATGAAAGACGACTGCGGTCTCGCATCCCCTTTATTGGATTATGCCACATGGTTCAAACTCAAAATGTCTTTGGTATTTTAATAGACCTTTGCAAGGAGGAAAGGTAACGCTAATAGAAAACACGACTGGTCGAGCGGGATTGTTAAACCGTCACTTACAGTAAATTTAAACCATGACAGGAAAGTTGTGAGCTTGCATCGAATTTGAGATTTATACACAGAGACACTCGAAACAGAAAATTAGATGAAAGAAAGAAAGAAAGAAAGAAAGAAAGAAAGAAAGAAAGAAAGAAAGAAAGAAAGAAAGAAAGAAAGAAAGAAAGAAAGAAAGAAAGAAACACCTTGTAATTGGTTGAAATGCAAAATGTCAATATGGCCTAATGCTTCAACAGAGGCTAATTGAGCAGCATAATCAAAATTTGCCTCTGTGTCATTCAAGTGGTCAAAGGAATAAGATTGGCTTAAAAAAAAAAAAAAAAACATGAAACAATCAGCATTCTGTTTTGTCCCTGAACAGCAAATACATGACTGACAGAAATAATGGTAGAGATTAGTTTCTCCTGGTTTTGATTGCAGAGGCTACACTGCAGCCTGATTCCATTTTTTTTCTTTTTTTTAATTGACAGGATATAGTGGAATTTAAATCACTGCTGTGACTTCTGTCCTTATGGGTAGGCTGGAAGACCAAAGAGTTCTGGTCTGAACTCTTCCATGCTTCTGAGCAGCAAGGTGGCCTCCTGGGTGAGGCTGCGGTCCAGGTTATCATCTGGGATCATCACCACCTGCATTCCAGCTGCCAGACCCGCCTTTACTCCATTTGGAGCGTCTTCAAAAACCAGACACTGTGAAGGCAGAACCAGAACAGACTAATCAATTAAAACACACAAATGTTCAGAGAGATTTGAACTCAGAATACTGAATAACTGTGTAGAGAGAAGATCTAAAAGCAGAAGATGGAAAAATCCAATACTCGAAATGCAATAGTACCCTACGGTAGGGTAGGGTTATTTATCCTTATAAAGGATTTCCCTTTATAATACACTGGCAAATGCATCATCATCCTAAACTTATTCTACACTTATATCTAAATATGTTACAATTTAAAAGTAAATGAACATTGTTATGTTCCCTCATCTTCTCCTAATACTTAGTAGGATATTACGGAGCCATATTTTCACGAGCCAATCATCAGTTTAAAAAGACTTTCTTATTCTTATACAGACAACTTTATACAGAGCAAAGGAGGTATCAGGGTTAAGGTTTGAAAAAAAGCTTCAGTGATTTGTTAAAGAGTTTGACAGCTGCTGTCAAGTGCATTTCAGAAGTTTAAATGTCAGGCAATCTCTCTTGATCTAGATCTCTCCCTTTGGTCCTCTCAGTCATTCATTCATAGCATCCAAGTTCAACGAAATCACAACAAAATCAGGTTCAATGAACCACATCGTGGGCAGGAAGTAGCCAAATATCAGCCCACAATGTCACACAAACCATCCTCCTTCCACTCTGTCATAGGGACCACTTACCACTGACAATTTATAAACACCACCATATGACTTAAAACAGTAATGTATCACGTATACTTGAGCAGGAGTTTTCGTGTTGGTAGTGGATATTCTAATGATGCTGGAATTTGTTATAGTTTTGTTGAGCAGTCCTTATGGTTGTTATCAGTCATGGATCACACAGACGGCTCTGTGAAATGGACACTACAATTCTCTATTGCTTTTGCTGGCTTGCTATTGGTTTTCATGAAATCATTAAACAGAATGCAGATAAATGTGTTCTTGCTACTGATATACATGCACTTGATGTACAGCTGCATAAAATGCAAAAATCTTATGTTTCCACTAGACCAGTGGTTCCCAACCCTGTCCTGAAGGCCCCCCGACACTGCACGTTTTCTTTGTCTCCCTACTCAAACACACCTGATTCAACTCATCAGCTCATTATCACATGGGTTAATTGAGCTGATGAGTTGAATCAGGTGTGTTTGAGTAGGGAGACAAAGAAAACGTGCAGTGTTGGGGGGCCTTCAGGACAGGTTTGGGAACCACTGCACTAGACCAACAGGTGACCTTTAAAATCTTGAGACCAATTAAAGGTGCTCTAAGGTGTACTTCCTGTTGACATTCAAAGTATTCTCAAACAAAACGGAGGCTAGCTCGACCCTCCCTCCTCCTCATCCTGTCCCCTCTCCCTCCCTTCCGTGCTTTTCCAATGTAAATTCTGGACTTTGCTTTTTCCCTTTTCTTTGCTATTTGTTCATCAGAACGTTGTCTCTTTGGTCGTGTGTCGGCCATATCAAAATTCAAGAGAATATAATTCTAACGTTAGTCGTTGTCTAGGACATCTCTCCTCTAGCTAACTTCCCTCTTCATGCTTCTCTCTCCTCCACTCCCCACACCCCCCTTCATGTGCTAAGCCCCCAACCCCCAACCCCAAATCATTCTTGTCGGTTATTGGCTGGAACACTGTTTGTTATGTTTCGTGGTCCAGGTTAGCCCAGTTTGTTTTTGTTGCCGTTTGTGGAGCCTGGACTGTCTACAGAGACCGCATTTTTTTTACAGCGTGTTCAGGGGACAGGCAGATAGCGGATAGTGAGGAGATGTTTGCTGTATGTGACAAAAAATGTTTCGGCCTAAAAAACATGTGACATCACTTAGAGCACCTTTAAACGATAAAGTAATTGAATTACACGTATAAAGGTCAGGAATCTCAGGCTTTACAGGTAATCTGTATTTCAATATTTTCCTGGTTAAAATTTGTGGTCGGTCAGCATTGGTTTGTCAAAGTCAGATGCTGATATCTAAAAATCAAGGCGGCCAATGAACGATTTAATGCTGATAACTAATACAATTTAATGATAACAAATGAGATGTACACAAAATTACACAACCATTAAATGCACAATGTTTACTTACAGAAAAACACAAAATGTGTATTATCCTTTTACATGCTCTCAGTAGATTTTGAAACAAGGGGGGACATGCGCTTCCATGCAATCAACCAAGTAAGCATGTTATCTCACACGTTGGTCTATGTAGTAGGGATGCACCTTAATGAAAATTTTGGGCCGAAACCGAAAATACTGGATGCACTTCTTGGCCAAAAAACGAAACCAAAGATGCTTTTAATATTAGACTTTTTTAAAATGAAATTAAATCATTTTAATGATACTGAATAAAAAATACAAGCCAATAAAATAAAAATCACACTTTTATTAAAAGTAACGCTAAAATTGGACAAAAATTGGATCAGTGAACGAGGGGGAAGCATCATTAACAGTGTAGCCCAGCACAACTATAGACCTTATGCGCCAGAGAAACAAGGGCGTAGCCATCTTTAGAATATTGACTTTTAACTTCTGTTTTTGCGGTCGCTCTGTATATTTCTATGGTATTGCTGTCCAGGAGTAATTTGCTTTTGAAGTGGATTTACTTAATGTAAAGTTAACGGAAGTTATCATGAGGACTGTAATGTTTAAAGCAGTCAGTCTGTCAGTCGACCAGGAAGATTTTAAAACGAGCCGATCATTCATAATACGCAAGATCGCTATGAAAATACAGACCGGAAGACAAAAGACAACGAGTGCAGCCCTGAAAAGGGGCGGGGCTACATAAGGTCTATACCACACCATGTTACAGCACAGTAGGGCTATTGCAAATAGAAACAAGTATACAAATAGAAATTGTATGTCTGCGCGTTATTTGAGCAGAGTTTTCCAATGAGCCGACGTTTGCATGGGCCGTGAGCAATTGAGCGTGACACTGTGATGATGGCTAGAGAGAGAGAGTGAAACTCTCTCTCTAGGTTTTTTTTTTTCTCCATTAGGTCACCTGATGAGTTTTAGGACACCATTAGGTCACTTGATGGAGTTTTTCGGTTCCTTGCCACTGTTGCCTTTGGCTTGCTCAGTTGGGGATATTTTGGGGATATTTAATTTTATTCTATCAATCAATAAATTCCACTAGAAACAAACTTTGTTGTATTATTTTATTTTAATTTAATACTGTGAAGCTGCTTTGATACAATCTGTATTGTGAAAAGCGCTATACAAATATACTTGATTTGATTTGATTTGATTTGATTTGAAACATGAGCGCTGAACACTGAGGGGAGGGGCAGCAAATATTTTCAGACGTTTTTCTTTTTCGACCAAAAAACAAACATTTTCGTCACCTGAAATTTCGGTGCATCCCTAATATGTAGAGTCATAAAAGTCATCAGAGAGTCAGAATGTTTGCTTAAGAGCCACCCAGTACATATAATTAACTCTCCAGAACAGAGACTCCACATTTTTGTCCACTCATCACACGGACGAACAAATAACAAAAAAGGCACTTGAGATCCCATGAATGGCCCTAATTGACTGATGTCACTAAGCCAGTTGTATGATGAGTGAAAGTGCCTCACAAAGACCAGCGGAAGCATGGGGCTTACTTTGGAGAGTAAAGCTTAGCTAATTCCCTTGTACCAGGGCACAATTACTTCTAATTACGCTAAGAGCCCAGCAAATGACCCATAATTACTAAGGCACGCATTTTTTGTGAACAAAGGGGGAAAAAAAAAAACAGAAAAAAAACTAACTGGAGGACAAAAGCTAAGCGTAGCACAAATGCTGGATTTTTCGCTGTCAGCAATTTGAAGTGAGCATCTTGTTGGATTAGAAATGGTCCAGGACATCTAACACAAGAGCGATTCAGTAATTAGTCATAGCTAGTGTATGAGAAGGCTTAAGATTCACACGTCACTTGAGCAGACAGCTGGGGATGAGAGGGTGAGACGACTGTCTCAAACACCTCTAATTAAGAGAGTGAATCAGCGTTTTACAGTCGGATTTGCTTCTCACCTCAGAGCATGTGGAATGTTAGAACCTAGATTTTTTGTTGCCAATTTTATTTGAAATGTATTACATTAACATAAGAAGAAGAAGAAGAAGAAAAAAAAAAATCTCAAATATATAAATAAAATATAAGCCAAACTTAGACTTGGTGCAAATAAGCAATTGGATGAGAAAGAAAATGCTTGAAAATAAAGATAGAACTGAAAGAGTGACACCCTCCAGGATATACCCTTTCCGTCATAAATCATCCATCATACACCTCCACAAATCTGTCAATTAGCATTTGCGGCAGAGCGATTCAGGAGCGGAGCTGCGCGGCAAAAACATATAGCTATTTTTATTATGTAATATGTATTAACTTTAACTAGTCAACAAAACATTATATTACACTGTTCTCAAAAATGTGCAGTCCAACTGCCAAATACATTGCTTGATTTGTGCTGTTCTTTTTAATGATTCAGTCAAACTGATTAGCGAAACAGACTTTCCTGATCACAGGAGTCATCTGAGCCTTGGCTGAATCGCTCAGTTGCGGTACTTCCTTCCTGGTTTGGATAACTCACATACTCAACCGCAAGTTACGTTATGAGAACAGTTACTGTGTGTGTACATGAAGTGCGATGACGTCTCAGATCATTACCTAGTATCGTGTAAATTACATTTAGCCAAGGCTGCAAAGCCGACTCCGTGTTTCAAATATGTGAGACCTATCAATTCTGCTACTAAAGATTGCTTTATTAATAATCTTCCTGATCAGTTTCATTATCTCAGCATCCCAGATAGCTTAGAAGAACTTGATATTACAACAGAAACGTTTAACTCTCTCTTTTCCAGCACTTTAGACACAGTTGCTCCGTTGCGCTTAAAGAAGATTAAAGAAAATAGTCCAACGCCGTGGTACAACTAGCACACTCGGGCCCTTAAGAGAGCAGCCAGAAAAATGGAGCGCAACTGGAAGAAAACAAAACTAGAGGTATTTCGCATTTCATGGAAGGAGAGCTCGATTACTTACAGAGAGGCTTTAAAAGCTGCTAGATCAGCTTATTTTTCAACCCTATTAGAAGAAAATAAACTTAATACTAGGTATTTATTTGAAACGGTGGCTAAACTAACGAAAAATAAAGCTTCAAGCCCAGAAGTTTCCAAGCAACACAGCAGCAATGATTTTATGAACTTCTTCACTTATAAGATTGATAATATCAGGGACAAAATTATAACTATGCAACCGTCTACTACAGTATCGCATCAGGCAGTGCATTGTAGTCTCCCTGAGGAAAAATTTGATTCATTCGTTGCTATAGGAGAGGAAGAATTTACTAAACTCATTAAATCATCTAAATCGACAACATGTATGTTAGACCCTATACCAACTAAGCTACTGAAAGAGATGCTTCCAGAGGTCCTAGATCCTCTTCTTAATATCATTAACCCCTTACCTCTCACCCCCAAATTTGGCAAGGGCTGCATACATGACATACCCAAAATAAAAAGGTTGCTGCTCATAAGTCATTCTGAATAGACACATAACCAACATATATTTAGAAAGCCAACCCTTGAGAGTTTACAGTTCAAGACTCAAAATTAACCAGACTGTTATTAATATTGAGATATATAAGCTCAAACATAAAACAAAAACAACAAATATTAAGAATATATTTATTAAATATATAAAAATATTATGTGAATTTAGGATAGCAACTTATAACCACAACTAAAGTGTAGCCACAACTGTGGTCATGCTTCATTTCAAGTCTGAGAATGATATCTCTAAAATTATGCATTTTATGAAGCCTATTGTGAGACCATGTCAGGGGAGAATTCTCAGAGAAAGCAAACAAGTTTCTCAACAAATAGTTTATTGCACTCTAAACACCTATTTACTGTCTCTGACTATGTCTGGCAAGGATAACTGGCCCCATTCATGTTCTTTTCATTTAAATCGACCAAGCTTTCACACCTGTGATGGTCTTCATCATTCTTTTATTCTTATTCTTTTGTTTGAATGCAGCCATTATAGCCTTTCTTCTAGCATAATGCTTAGCCATTGACACATAATGTGTAACCCTCATAGACTATAATCCACCTATTAACTTAAGCCTTGATAGAAAACAAACAACTAAAAAATATTCTTGGAACTTTTAAATGCGAATTATTTTTAAAAAATGATTGTATGGAATAGACAGCTCCTGCAGCAGGTGCATTAGCACAACAGTTAGCCTCAAGCTACATGACACAATTTAATTTATTAATATTACACTTTTATTTAAAGCTCACTTTAAAACACCATCGAGTGTTTGTATTATATTCCGGTCGCGGTTTAGGATGGTTTTAAGTCAGAAAACGAATGTGAAATATGTTATTTTTAGCATTTTATATGAAGCTATGGGCTATGCTTATCCTTACCTTTATTTTTTATTCATATAAAAATACCCCAAATCGCACGAAAATAACACACAAAACACACATACTTAAATCGTGCATTTATTAGAACTTGTTTCGGTGAAGAAATGTCACGTTCGCTTTGTTTATCATGAATGTGCTGAATCAGGAAGTATACACAGGACGCGTCATGCAGAAGAGGTCACGTTGAATCACATCCCAGGTAGCAAACAGACGTTGGGCCAACGTCAATATTGGTTGGTTACGTTGGCCCAACCTATCTGACAGAAATACAACGTTGGGCCAACGTTGGTATGGTCCGCTGCAATTTGCGCATTGAAAGAGCAAATGAGTGACTTATAAGGAATTATTAAAAAATGATATAAATTTAACTATATCTTATAATGCATAGGTCTTAATGAGTATTTATAAATACATTTATAGAATAGTAATATTGCTCATAAAAAGTATAAATGGAGCTATAATTCATTATGAGCATGGTCTGCATAGAAAGTGTTACCATATTTATTAAATAAAATTAACCTATTTGTCACAATAAAACAATGCAAATGGTTGACTGATTTGTTTTGGTATTCATCGGTGATGTATTTATTATTATAAAATTATTATTTTTTTATACTAATAAATACATCACTGATAAATTATATACTTGTATATAATATTATATTTCTTAAAACTGCAAAAGAAAAATTATAAGTAGTAGATGGTGTCATCACGTGATTAATTCTAACCAATGAGACTGCTGGAACTTTGCATGTTAAGGAGCTGTCATTCTGGCCCAACCTATCTGACAGAAATACAACGTTGGGCCAACGTTGGTATGGTCAGCTGCAATTGCCCACCACTTCCCTCAAATATATGCATGCAGCATTTCATGTTTTATAATTCGTCCCAGTAAACATGGGGAAAAGAGTGTCTGGCTCCTTTTTATGACGTTGTTTCCAAGCAATACAATGCATCAAATGTGTGAAATCAGAACAATGTATTTATTAAAGATTACAAAGAAATGACAGGACATCGTATGACAAAAGATGCCATAGACCATGGTTACATAAAATAAAAACAGTAAAAATGGATAACGTTACCTCTACATTCACATTTTGTGTTAAACTGAATATGTAGCATAAGTGGGTAAAATTAGTTAACAGGTTCAATCTCTCCTTTTTTAAAAAGTACTTTATTTATTATTAAAGTTTATGCTAAACAAGTTTACTGTATAAATACAGTTTAAGTAATAACATACAAAACCAAGACAAAATATGTGCAAACCATTGCATGATGTCCAAAATATAATATATGCATTGAATGTGTAAAGTCCAGGATCTTTCATAAAGTGCTGTGACACACAGTCTGCTGTAAACGTTACATCTGGTCTTAAATCAATTTTCCCTTTGGCATACTTTTTTTTTTTGTTTGGTTCCTGTTTCCGACCGACCCTGTCAATTTATGTGCGACACAAAATAATTTTATGAGCTTGGGGAAGAAATAATACAAATTAAATAAATACACAAATAAAAAACTTTGAGGCTAACTATAATTTACGTTTTTGTACACGTGATGCATGACGTAAGCGGTACTACGTGACGTTAGCAGGTTCCAGCTCACCACGCCCTCCCTTGTACGAGCTACCACACATAGTATTGCATCAGTTAGGACAGCTTCAAGTTAGCGTCGAGATTTATATTTAGTACAGTGGTCAGGAGGGTACGTAGGTGTAGTGTTGCTGGTTGCAACAGCACTGCTGGACGGCATAGCTTCAGACTTGGAAATTAGGTGCCAGTGGAGCTCAAGTGTGCTCAAATTCAGGTTAATTTTACGCGGGATTGCTTCTCCAACGCAGTAGAGGTGGAAATGGGCTTCTCCACACAGCTCGAGCTGAAAAGCGACGCAGTGCCGAACGCTGCTCTCCTGCATGGACTCCACCACCGCAGCGGCGTCTTGATGTGAGTGATCATATATATTATCACAATGTATGATTGAGTGAGTGAGTGATGTAGAATAGAATGACTGCTGCGCTAGTGCGCTTGACTTAAAGCCTCTGAGCGCCGGCCGCGCGCGCGCACTCACGTCAGAAGAGCTGAGGCGCGAGCTCATTCTTCCAGAACAATCGGGTGATTTAGAATTACCGTTATCTTTAAACCGTCAGCATTCTTCTAGACTTCACTGAACAGTCGTTAACCCAGCCAGTCCAAGGTAATCTGCTCGATTCAATATATTGTTTTAATATATAATCAATCTGTTATCTAGTAAGGCATTGTTATGGCTTCACGTTAGCAATCTGATGTAAATGTAGCCTTATAATTTAGCCAGCATAATTTACTTTCAATGTAACAATGTAACTATCTACCGTTAGCCTGCTAGATTCTAACAGTTAACGTTAGCTACCTAGCAAGCATTGTATCTTTCGTAGTATAGATTAAACAGAATCGAAATAAGCTGTAGTAACTGTAATTAACATAAGTTATTTGTTTGGCAGCATACTAACTATGTCTGCAAACAACATTTATTCAGACAGAACACTTAAACGTCAGGCAAAGCGGAGGGCTAGTGAGGTTTACTTCAATGCTGAATCTGACGCAGCCGACATAAACATATGCCTGGAAAAAAACGCCCCTGCTGATGATGTATGGTCAGATGCTGCATCTGATTGGCCCATGTCCTATGAATCAGACGAGTTAGAGACTGAGTTTAATGTTGACGATAACGTGATTGATGGATTTTGGTCAGATGCTCTGACAGAAACTGACTCAAGTGATGACGAATTTGTTGAGTCTGCTGAGTGTCTTGGGGAGGAGCTCAGAGGTTGGGCAATAGACAGCCAAATACCACAATGCCATCTAAATGGGCTGTTGGGCATCCTGAGAAAACATCATCCATATCTCCCAAAGGATGCCCGCACTCTTTTAGGCACTCCAACTAATTATGAGGTCCAGCAGATTGCTGGTGGCACCATGCATTATTTTGGAATTGAGAAAGGCATTAGGCATGTGTTAAACCAGATAGACCCTCTCCCAAAGACCATTCATTTACAAGTGAATATTGATGGACTACCTTTGTTCAAAAGCAGCAATAAGCAGTTCTGGCCCATTCTAGGCTTGGTAGAGGAAGACAAAACAAAGCAACCATTCGTCATCGCTTTATATCTTGGATCTAAAAAACCAGAGAATGTCAATCTGTTCCTAGAATCATTTGTGAATGAATATGGAAAGCTTAAATTCAGAGGGTGTGGATGTAATTGGCAAATGTGTAGATATTAAAATTTCAAATTTTGTTTGCGATGCAAGTGCGAGGGCTTTCGTAAAAAACATTAAAGCCCACAATGCATACCACGGCTGTGAAAAATGCACACAGGAGGGAACATGGTTGGAAAATCGCATGACTTTTCCTGAAGTCGATTCACCTTTACGGACAGATACGTCTTTTATTAATAAAGACGATGAGTTTCACCATAAAGGGACCAGTGTGTTGACAAGGGTTGGAATTGGTATGGTCTCCCAATTTCCATTAGATGTTATGCACCTGGTTTTTCTTGGAGTTGTGAGAAAGTTGATAGGGTTTTGGATGAGGGGACCACTTCCAACTCGTTTAGGTGCTCATCAGATAGGCCTGATTTCTGCAGTGCTTATGTCCTTTGCCATGAGACTCCCCAGAGAGTTTGCACGGAAAGGGAGATCCCTTGTTGAGGTAGATAGGTGGAAAGCAACAGAGTTCAGAACTTTCCTCCTGTACACTGGTCCAGTAGCACTGAAAGACCATCTGCCGAATGTTCTATACCACAATTTTATGCTTCTGCATGTAGCCATTCGAATATTATGCTGCCCCTCACTGTGTCTCCAGTACTGTGATTTTGCTGAAAAGTTACTGATCACATTTGTCGAGCATTTTCAATCTGTTTATGGTAATTACGTTGTGTATAACATACACGGGCTGACACATCTTGCCAATGATGTAAGGCAGTTTGGTGTGCTGCATAATTTCGCAGCTTTCCCATTTGAGAACTTCCTCTACACATTAAAAAAATTGATAAGGACCCCTACCCAGCCCCTTCAACAGATCATCAGGAGATTGTCAGAAAAAGCAAGTGTCAGAACTAAAATAAGGGTGTGCAAGGATGGTTTTTACCAGGAACATAAGAATGGGCCTTTTCCATACAATGTTACATCTCAGCAGTTTACACAGTATAAGAAATATGTAAATGGTGGAACTTTAATTAGTTTATCAGAGGGAGACAACTATATTCTGTTCAATGGAGATATTTATATAGTGAAAAACATTTTAAAAGACAAGGAAGCATCGCATCTAGTCTGTCTTAAATTCCAAAACAAGTCATCTTTTTTCACCTATCCCATTGATTCATCAAGTCTTGATATATCCTTTGTGAAACAGCCCGGGCAGTCATTGACTATTGTTCCTACACAGACTGTTTCAAAAGTCCTTCTTTTACAGTATAAGGATGGGTTTGTGGCATATCCTTTACTGCATACTGCTTGATTCCCCCAATTCCCCCCCTCCCCCTCCCCCTCCCCCTCCCCTCCTTTTCTGCATCTGACAAATGTACAGAACTTGCCAATCATAAAGAATAGTAATAAGACTAGGAAATATTTTAGTTTAGATATATTTCCACTGGGTAATTAATAAAGCTTCAATAAATGTATATAGTTTGTAACACTAGATATATTGTTTTTTTGTTTTTTATAGATGTATTCTATAGTTGTTTTTACTGAAAAGAATGAGACAGAGGTGATACCAAGTGACTGGCTGAGCGTCGACAAAAAAATTTCCTTTTGGCCCCCATATAACGGTGCAAAATGTAGAAAAGCGGTTGAAAAAAATGAAACTCCTGATGAAGAATGGGATGAATTTATAACTGAATGGGTGGCTGAGTATGGTAAGTCTTTGAGGAATTAATTATTAATTATTATTGAGAAATATAGAGAAATAAATATTCAAAAATTAAAAGATGCTCCTTGTGAGTGATGCCAAGCAGTTCTTTTCAAATGTTCAGATAATAGGCTTAGTGATGATGTTTGTATCTATGTTTAGATTCCTATGAAAAAGCCAGAAGAAAGCTGGTGAAGTTTTGTAAAGGCAACAGTTTGGAGTCTGCTGATGAGGACAGTGTACGGAAAAGAGTGTATGTTTCCTCTGTTCTTTGTTCTCCTTTTATAGCCTACTGCTTATTTGCACTGCACTTTTAAAAAACTGATTACACTTAATGTGTCCAACAGACCATCATCAAAATATGTAAATGGATTTACATCTGATACAGCCTCAGGAAGACCTCCAGTGCAGGGCTCAACAAGCTGGCTCCACACAGGTACAGATAAAAACATACAGTGGTCATTGCATCATTTCCCAACATATCTGGTCACCACAGATTCCTTAAATCCAAGACTTGGGAATATGGTCCCCTTAGAATTAATTAAAGTAATGTCCTGTGTATAAGCCACAGGAGAGTGTGTTATGCAAGTTAAAAAAACATTAATATCATATTAACTGCTCTCCTGGATTAACCTGAAGAAATTGAGCAAAATAAATGTATAAACTGTGGCCAATAGTTGGGAAATTACAGTACAAGGTTATATCTGACATATCTGTCAAAATTGAATTGTAGTAAACTATATTTAATTCCAAGGGGAGGATATGTTGAAAGCAACTTTTGAACATCGGTCACTTTCCTGTTGCTTAAGATCGCAGCAAAACTCTGGATGGAAGTAAATGTTGTGATGTTTGGCAATGTATTGTACATTGTACTGATTCTGTTTCTTACTGTTCCATATGCAGAGACAATGGAAAGACCAAAAAAAAAAAAATTCTGTAGTAATGGAGCCAAAAGCCTGAACTTGCCAGCCATACCACCATTTGCACCATCAGCACCTGCTGTGAAAGTCCCTGAACCAAGACAAGATGGTACGTAGAATTATTACAAACCTTTTACAATAGTTTTTTTTTTTTTTTACAGGAGTTTTTTAGTAATGACCTTTAGTCTCTAACATGGATTAGAAACTGTTCAAGGAACAAAATAAAATGTATTTAACCAAAAAGGAGAATAAAACCAACTTCGCCTGGCTAAGTTGTATTATTTTCGATAAACCTTTTAAGCCCTGCTTTTAACAATTAGCCTTAAAGGGATAGTTCACCCAAAAATGAAAATGCTGTCATCATTTACTCACCCTCAAGTTGTTTCAAACCTGTATGAATTTATTTTTTCTGCTGAACACAAAAGAAGATATTTTGAAAAATGTCTGTAACCAAACAGTTGACTTCCATAGTATTTGTTTTCCTACTATGAAAGTCAGTGGGGTCCATCAACTGTTTGGCTACAGACATTTTTCAAAATATCTTCTTTTGTGTTCAGCAGAAAAAAGAAATTCATACAGGTTTGAAACAACTTGAGGGTGAGTAAATGATGACAGAATTTTCATTTTTGGGTGAACTATCCCTTTAATATCAATGTGCTTTGATTTACAACTACAATTTAAAGGGATACTCCACTTTTTTAGGAAATAGGCTTATTTTACAACTCCCCCAGAGTTAAACAGTTGAGTTTTACCATTTTCAAATCCATTCAGCCGATCTCCGGGTCTGGTGGTACCACTTTTAGTATAGCTTAGCATAGATCATTGAATCGGACAAGACCATTAGCATCTCTCTCAAAAAAAATGACCAAAGAGTTTCAATATTTTTCCTATTTAAAACTTGACTCTTCTGTAGTTACATTGTGTACTAAGACCGACGGAAAATGAAAAGTTGCGATTTTCTAGGCTGATATGGCTAGGAACTATACTCTCATTCCTGCGTAATAATCAAGAAACTTTGCTGCCATACCATGAGTCCAGCAGGCGTAATGATATGATGCAGGATTGTTCCAGTGCACCTATGCAGCCATTCTGGAGGTGGGGGGGGAAGCGAAAGGATCCTAAAATTCTCGGGCCAGCAGCATGTGTCCAAATTTTAATCTTAACCGTTCTATTTCATCAGAAACGATCTGAAAACAGGGCTTTAAGTGTAAAATACCGAACTTGTCCTTTAATGCCAGCAACACGTCTCAAAAAAAAGCTTGGATGGATTCAACAAAAGGCTGGAAAAGTTATGTTATGATAAAGACAACAAAAGAAGAGATGCAGTCTCTCTCTTTATACGTTCAATTCTGTGTAGTTATAATGTTGCATTGTATGTTTGTCTGAATCAGAAAGAGAACTCCGGCTCTACCAGATGCTGGAAGAGATAAAGGGTCAAGTCAGGCAGAATACGCTCCTCCTTCAGGCCATTATGCGAAGAGAGAATGCAGCTGAAGTTGTAAATGAGGAGTTTCAGTTTCCATTAAGGAGCATGACAGGCATAAAAGATCTGGAGGATAGGCTGTCAAACAGAGACACACAACGTTCTCTGGTAAATTCAAATGATGTTCTGTTACTTCACTTAAAAGAATACAAACATTGTAGAGATCTAGACCTGATTTACTGCTGCTTAACACATTTTTTTTTTTTCATAGACAAGATATCTTACCAGCTTGGGTGGAACATCTGCCAAAGACATTGTCCACAGAA
Source organism: Vimba vimba (assembly GCA_022828995.1). Taxonomy (NCBI): domain Eukaryota; kingdom Metazoa; phylum Chordata; class Actinopteri; order Cypriniformes; family Leuciscidae; genus Vimba; species Vimba vimba. The sequence goes on from CM040819.1 coordinate 23,225,862, forward strand.
TCATGAGGGAAATAATAACCAATGAGTTGGCCAACAATTTTAATTGGCAAGGGAGAGGACAGAAGAGCCCATTTTCTACACTCTTGCTAGCAAAAGTTGTCATAGGTGATATGTTTTAAAAAACATTCAAAACATAGACATAACTTTGAAATAGCAAAAGTGGAAACAACTCCTTACATATAATACACATAATGTGTCATTGAATGAAATACAATGCAAGTCAATGAAAGAATGCCAATTAATCCACTAATCATACAGAACTCAACAAAATACACCTCAGATATGATCTGTCTGCTAACCCTCTGTTTAATTCTCTGTTTAATTTTCTTTAATTTCATGCTGACAGATGCAGCCAAAAAACAAGGAACAAAAGTGGTGGAAGCCGAGGAAAAAATAAAAACCTGGCTGAAGTATAGTGGAGACCGAAATGGAGGAAGAAAAAAAAGAGCAACAGAAAAAGGTACACAAGCCCTTTTTAAGGCTGATCAAATATGTTATTAATTATTATTACATGGCTTGGCTGAATTCCAATGTAGAATGTGGTCTGTTATTTCTTGATAACAGACCGGTGCGAAGTATAACAGACCGTTGCCAGACATTTTCTTTGGCGGAAGCAATACAATCGTTTTTAAATCAATAAACTCCTTTTTAAATCAATAATTCGTGGCAAATTATTTATTTATTTTGTAGGTAGCCATGTAATAAGCAGGATAATGTATAGAGAGGCGGTCGTTATAGCGAATAACAACCCCTTCAGGCTGATTCAAGACCCCTCCGCTTCGCGTCGGGGTCCTGTTCAGCCTGTCGGGGTTGTTATTCGCTATAACGACCGCCTCTCTATACATTATCCCTTACTTATATATATATTAATATATAAGTTTTAAGTAATTTACATTTTGATAATTAATATATTTTTTCTTTAACACAGAAAAGCAGATGCCTCAAGCAGATTCCAGCAGCTGTGAAAGTGAATGTAAGTGTCTTCCAATAATTTTTTTTTCTTCCTCTGTCTAACCTCACCGCTAAACAGAAGTGTATTTCATCTAGGCGTACACTGCATTAAGATGTATAAAAAATTTGTTACCCCAACATGATAAATTTCTTGCAGAAAACTTTTTTTTCTGTTTTGGGTTGTGTAATTAAAATAGAACAACACATCTTAAATGTTCTAAAAAGTTGTTTGTATGTTTTTTTTTTTTGTTTTTTTTTTACAGGAGTATATGCTGCTACTTCTCCTCTGCTCCGTCTTCATCATCAGAGCCACACACAATCTCTAATTCACTTCAAATCTGCAAAAAACTCTTTTTGGTCTTCTTCTGCATTTTCTTTGCCACCTTTTTTGTCACTTTTTGGTTCCTTGTTGATTTCTTTGACTTTGTTTTATTTTTCTTTGCATTTTTTCCGCTGCCTTTATGTAGTTTTTTTCTACTTTTTTGTCGATTGACTCATCGTTGCAAATCCAGAATGAAAATCTGCAGAATGTATCTGTATATAATGTCTATTTTGTCAAAATACAAAATGTTATTTTGTATATAATGTCAAAATTAATGAGTTAATTTTGTTACCAATAAATAGGTTCTATATCCAATTCAGTTTGTTTGTTGTGCCGTCTCTTAATGCAATTCCTTCCCAATGCCTATTTATTTATAAGTTTGCAGATTTACTATTTATGAAGTTGGCAGATGGTTAAAATAGGCTATATTTTTTAATTTGTTTGAAGGTCTGCTGGCTGTCCAATGACATGGTTGGCCCAATGTTTTAGTGGTTTTTAAGTTGGCAGAAGGTTGGTAAGGTATTTTTTAGGTTGGCAGAAGGTCTGCTGGCCGTCCAATAGCATGGTTGGCCCAACGTTGGCCCAACGGACAAAATTACGTTGGGCCAACGTCAGCACCCAACGTTGGCCCAACACAACAACAGACGTCGGGCCAACGTTGGGCCAACGTCTGTTTGCTACCTGGGATGATGATGATTGACAGCTGGACAGCCGAATCATATTTTTTCGAGGTCATGTCTGTCTCAAATCAGGAAGAGGAGATACACAGCAAGCTCCGTGCGCTGTTTCAGCTGTTTATATGGTATTATTCAGTGAAAAATGAATAGGAATTGTATTCTGCATTGTCGAAATATTTTACTAACATATGATAATTAATCAATATTTCTCCAAATATGCGCACCATTGTAATAATTGCCCTGGCGGATTCTGTTTATTATATGTATTTGAGCACAAATAAACCGGAGAAGACGAGAATGGATGTTGTGTGAGTGATTAATTCTATTCAAAATAACGAACGTTACAGATGAATTATTTTGCACTCCTGTCATAAATTAAAAAATTAATGTCACTGCAAACCAGTTAAATCATAATCAGTGGTCAAATATCGAAGCTGGAGTCTTGAACCTTCCATATGATGCTGATTTTGTCCAGATCAAGTAAGAGTGTGATGTTTTAAAATAGTAATGCATTTTGAACAACAATTAGTTGGGATCACCAGTGATCCCTGCCAGGCAAGGGGTTAATTCATCTTTGTCTCTAGGATACGTACCAAAAAACTTTAAGCTAGCTATGATTAAACCGCTTGTTAAAAAACGCAACTTGATCCTACAGAATTAGTCAATTACAGGCCGATCTCGAATCTACCTTTTCTGTCAAAGATATTAGAAAAGGCAGTATCCTCACAACTGTGTTCCTTTCTTGAAAGAAATGATATCTGCGAGGATTTCCAGTCCGGATTTAGACCGTACCATAGTACCGAGACGGCTCTCGTTAGAGTCACAAATGATTTGCTCTTATCATCCGATCGTGGTTGTATCTCGCTATTAGTGTTACTTGATCTTAGTGCTGCATTTGACACCATTGACCACAACGTTCTTTTAAATAGATTAGAACATTATGTTGGCATTACGGGAAATGCACTAGCATGGTTTAAATCATACTTATCTGACCGTTATCAGTTTGTAGCAGTAAATGAAGAGATGTCTCATCGAACACAAGTTCAGTATGGCGTACCACAAGGCTCAGTACTAGGACCGCTGCTGTTCACTCTGTACATGCTACCATTAGGAGATATCATTCGGAAACATGGAATTAGCTTTCACTGTTATGCTGACAATACTCAGCTCTATATTTCTTCAAAACCTAACGAAACTTATCAATTCACAAAATTAACGGAATGCATAGGGGATATAAAAAATTGGATGACTCGTAATTTCCTACTTCTAAATTCTGAAAAAACAGAGTTTCTAATTATTGGACAAAAAACTTCCTCACGTAATAACCTAGAATACTGTCTAACACTCGATGGCTGCTCTGTTAAGTCTTCGTCGTCGGTTAGGAACCTGGGTGTGCTCTTTGATACCAATCTTTCATTTGAAAATCACGTGTCTAGTATCTGTAAAACTGCATTTTTCCATCTTAAAAATATATCTAAATTACGCCATATGCTCTCATTGACAAATGCGGAACAATTAGTTCATGCGTTTATGACCTCAAGGCTAGATTATTGTAATGCTCTACTGGGTGGTTGCCCTGCACGCTTAATAAACAAACTACAGCTGGTTCAAAACGCAGCAGCTCGAGTTCTTACCAGAACCAGGAAGTTTGACCATATTAGCCCAGTTCTGTCAAAACTGCATTGGCTGCCCATTAAACATCGCATACATTTAAAAATATTGCTGATTACTTACAAAGCACTAAATGGTTTAGCTCTGCAGTACTTGAGCGAGCTCTAAACGCATTATAGTCCGTCACGTCTATTGCGATCTCAAAATTCCGGCCAGTTGATAATACCTAGAATATCAAAATCGACTGCTGGCGGTAGATCCTTTTCCTATTTAGCACCAAAACTCTGGAACAGTATTCCTACCATTGTCCGGGAAGCAGACACACTCTGTCAGTTCAAAGCCAGATTAAAGACACATCTCTTTGACCTAGCATTCACATAATACATTATAGACTTCTATATTTTAATGTTAGGCTGCATAGATTAGGTCAGCCGGAACCGGGAACACTTCCCATAAATCCTGATGTACTCGTTACATCATGAGAAGAATGGCATCTACGCTAATTTTAGTGTCTGTGTTCATCCCGAGTTTTTCCTGCAGCCTGCCGGATCCAGGCCGTATCCAGATCTGACGAAGGACCTTCGCTTGGACCCGATGACAACGCAGTGCTGAAGTGCCAACTAGTCGCTCCCTATGGAGGATCCCTCTACCACTATACAGATAAGGCGTTGTCGGGAAAATTCGTTTCGCGTTCCTACCCCAAAGCAACAAAATAATTAAAATTCTTTATCAAAATTTATAAGGAAAGACAAGTACTTTGTTTAGGCTTGGCTTGTAGGGAATTCCAAACCTGCTTATATACAAACGCACATAACTATAGAACCAATTCTTAATGCGCATGTGAACGCCATCAGCGTTTCTCACAGGTTCGCGTTTACAGTCTGTGTAGAGGGAATGGTGTCGTCTTAGCGGCCCTTAATTTAATAACAAATGATCGTTGCGACGGAAGCAAATCAATCAAAACTAACTTTAGATGGAAAATAACTTAACTCTGCTATAAACCCAAAACAATCTCTGTTACCTTAAATTATACACTTATCTCTGTAAAGCTGCTTTGAAACAATCTACATTGTTAAAAGCGCTATATAAATGAAGATGACTTGACTTGACTTGACTACATCTATATCCATATAAGCAGTTCAATATCAAAATAAAAACTTCTAAAAACAAAAACAACACACCCCCACAAAAACTAAAAATAATTTTACCTTTCATAATAAAGCTGTAGGTAAAAACCTAACTGTCAAAAACACTAAAATGTCCAAGGCAATAAATTATAAAAACATGTTGGACTATGGACTTTTGGATCTCTCTCAGCAGATGCCAGCCAACTCACATCTCATTGTTTTTAATGTGAGTTGACGTTGTACTCACCATCACAAATAGTTATAACAGTAATGGACATTGATGGGGAAGGACTGCGATCGGTCCTTTCACAACAAAGCTATTGCTAATAATAGTTAGCTCCCACAAAAAAAAAAAAAAAAAAAAAAAAAAATGCTTTAGTAAACTGAGATATCCCAGCAGGTAGGCTAGATGTTTACTAATTTCAAATAAAAAGCATGGTGGGTTATGAACAAGTGGCAAGGGAGACATAAGAGATCATATTTGGCCCCTCTACAGGATGGCCAAAAATTTCTTGCACGTATACGCAAACGTGCCACACTTAATGACGAGACATGAATTCTAGGATGATGCAAAGATGACCTGACACAGTGGAGTCCATCTACAGTCCAGCGCTCTAGGAAATGTCAGGGGCCAGATGACCATCTCAGCTAAGCAACATCACAGTGACTAACATCACGTGTTATAAAGGGAAGACACATAACTGATGTGTTTCTCAAGCTCACAAGCTACCACACACACAGACTTAAATTAAACTGACAGATTATAAAATGTCTTATTAAATGACATATTATTGTGAGATCCCACAGAGAGAAGTATGCCTATGAAGCACAACACAGCTCATAGGCACATGGCATGATGCAACCATGAAGGAATACAGTCGTGGTAAGGATTATTGGCACCCTTGGTAAATATGCTTGTAAAAATAAGCTTGTAAAAATTCTGCACTGTTAATCCTTTTTATTTGTACTTTTTTTTAAATCACAAAAACCTAACCTTTCTTTGAAGTAAAACAACTGAAAATGAGGGGGGAGGGGGAGGTAAAGTAAATGTTATTCTCTACTAGACATTGGCCACAATCAATAGCACCCTTTTATTCAATATTTTTGCAACCTCCTTTTGCCAAGATGACAGTTCTTTGTCTTCTCCTTTTTTGAGTTTGGAGAACACCTGGCAAGAGATCAGAAACCATTCTTACATACAGAATCACGCCAGTTCCTTCAAATCCCCAAGCCTATGTTGATACACTATCCTCTTCAGTTTTCTAAAGGATTCAGGCCAGGGGACTGGAATGGCCATGGAAGAACCTTGATGTTGTGCTCAGTGACCCATTTTGGTGTTGATTTTGATGTTTGTTTTGGATCATTGTCCTGATGGAAGATCCAACCATGGCTCTAACAGAGGCCATCATGTTTTGATTTTTTATCTGTTGGTATTTGCTAGAATCCATGGTGCCATGTAGCTGAACAAGATGTCCAGGACCTCCAGCAGAAAAATAGGCCAACAACATTAAAGATCCGGCAGTAAATTTAACCGTACACATGGGATACTTTTTTTTTATCCCTATGTGCACTAAACCCATCTTGTGGGTTTGCTGCCAAAAAGCGTTTTTTTTTTTTTTCCTTTTATTTTCTTTTTCTTTTTAAGTTTCATCTGACCATAGAACCATGTCCTGTTGAAGTTCCAGTAGTGTCTGGCAACTGAATATGCTATACTATATATTATTATTATTAGACTTTCTGACCTCAAAATTCCATTATTTTCTGCAGTTCTCCAGCTGTGATCCTTGGAGAGGCATTAGCCACTCAAACTATCTTCCTCGCCATGCATTAAGACAATATAGAAACACGTCCTCTTCCAAGCAGATTTGTAAAATTTCCTGTGGACTTCCTGGAACTTCTTAATTATTGCCCTGATAGTGTAAACGGAAATGTTCAGTGCTTTGGCTATTTTCTTACAGCCACTTTAAATTTTTTTGCTGCACATCAGAATTATATTAATTGGTTTTACCTATTGTGATGGACAATTAAGGGATTTTGGCCTTTGTGTTTTCTCATATTTATATTATTGTGAAACAGGAAATCATGGCTGGGTAATTTCATGTTCTTAGTCGCCCTGGTCTGCTAAAAAATTGTAAATATGAAGGGGAATGTGGAATGTGGCCGGCAGGAAATGTAGGTGGGGGGAGTGAATGTACAGAGCCGCAGCAAAAAATGGTTGCCCACCGCTCTGGGTGTGTGTTCATGATGCGTGTATGTTCAATACTCACTGCTGTGTGTGTGCACACTTGGATGGGTGAAATGCAGAGCACAAACTCTGAGTATGGTACACCATAATTAGGCTTAATGTCTTGCCACTTAATATTCACTTATTAAATATACTTCAGGGATATTTTACTCATAATAATTTCTAGGGGTACCAATAATTGTGGCCAATGTGTTTTAGAGAAAATCATTTATTTCATAATATGAATTGTTTTATGGGTGGACAGATGGATGGAATATGGATGGAACAGTAGTGTACATGTACTGATGGAATTTTGTATGGATGTAATAGAAAATATTTAAATGGATTGACGTATGGATGGAACATTTTAAAGGATGTATGGAATATTTGAATGGACTGATGGGTGCAAAATTGTAATTAAATCAAGAGCATGTGAATCAGAATTTAAGAATTAGCCCATGTGTATCAATACCCTGCCCTTGTAGGTGTAGCTTTTTCTTAGCAAAGAGGTTTTTCAAGGTCAGTCGGTCCATCAAGGAAAATTTTACTACATTCAATTCTAGGATAGGGTGGGGTTGGGTTTGTACTGTAGTATGCCCAAGTGTCATGCTAAACAATGCATATTACAAGTAAACAAAATTTAATGGCTCTGCGCTAGTTTCATACGGCTGTGGTCATTAGCCCAAGTCCATCTGCTCTGATATAGAGCCAAACCTCAGACATGACAAGGCAGAGATGACAACAGGAGAGAGAAGCATATTCTCATCAAGTGGCTGAGCATGTGAGCCTGATGACTGTACAAATGCCACGTGACTATAGGTATTTGTGGACATATGTACCAGTAAATAAAGTTCTGATGAGACCTTGACAGATTGTGAACAGCATCTTCTAAATGATCAGTGGGCCTGTGGCTGGCCCGAACAGAGATGACGTGTAATGGAGAGAAAGCTGACTGATAACACCCACGCTTGACACAGAGCACTTTATTTGGTCCAAGACGACCAAAACACCATGACTACTTTTTCACTGTAAAACTCAAACATCATTGGATAAATGCAATCTTCACCCATCACTGCCTTGGACTCAAATGGCCTGTTCTACCAAATATGAAAAATCATTTTTAATAGAACCCTCAGAGGTCAGAAAGGCATCTTGGTCAGCATTTTTGTTTTTTATAGACGACAGTTTAAATAGGCTTTCACAAGTTCTGTGCTTGATGACAACGTCTATTCAAAAAGCACTAACTTAATTTCTCCATAGACATATCTCTACATATTTCAAGAGATTCAGCAAATGACTGGGGCCCGTCGTCAGATGATATATTTGGCTTAATCTTAAACTGCATTTCTCAACACCCAGTTGGCATGTTCTTCAGAGGGACTTAGGTGGGTGATCGATACAGCAAAGCACCTCAATAAACTCACACACACCACTTCTTCAGCCCACTCACACTTTTCATGAGGTCTTGAACTCGGCACTGTCTACTCTCTGCACAAAGCTGTGGTTTGATAAAGTGCTAAGAGGGATTGTGAAGCACTGCTTGGTTAAGGAAGATCCCAGTATCAGTCTGACACACAGACATAAGTAAATAAACGCACACACACACACACACACGCACACACTAAAATGCAATATTACTGACTTCAGCAAGTCTTAAGACTTAAGATTTATCTGTAAACAATACAATTTGCAATGTGTACAATACAATACACATTTGTTTTCATTCTTGGCTCAATCATTTTTAAATTTAACTTACCAAAATTGAAAAGTAAGACACACTTTTCATGCAAATTTGTTCTAATTAGAGATGGATCAGCCGACTAGTAATCCTACAACTGATTAGCCAATTAGCGAGACTGATCAAATCAAAATGTTTCAATCTTAATTTACCTTAAACTAACACTGTACGATGTTGGCCATGATTTTGCCACAGAGACAAATTTGTATGATTGTAAAGGATTTCTCGTTGAAGGGCAAAATTGTCTTTGAGTGCCTATTGTGACATGTTTGTACACCGATGACGAAATAATGGTCTTGGCAATGACTCTTAGTCTCTGACAATGTTCAGGTAGTGTGAAAAAAATAAAGGTCACACTCTGACAGCTCTAACTGCTTGCATTTAAAACAAATAGGACTAGGGCTGTGTGATTAATCAAAATATTAATAAAATTGTGATTTCTAAACTGCAGAAAGCATGATTTAAAAAAAAAAAAAAAAAAAATTGTCAAATGACTGTCAAACAAAACCATAAAATTAAAGTAAAATATCCTAATTTAAATGAAGTGCAAACAACTTTTACAGAAATGTACATTAAATGTTTTACAGAAAAGCACTGTTATTTTAGAGGTACTTCCTGAATTATTATTAAAAAATAAATGTAAAAAAAAATTACTGGTAGCAACGACTGCCAAACAAAAAACATCAAATTAAAGTAAAATATCCTAATTTGATGGCTGATTCCACCTACAAGCCGCAGAGGTCCCATGCTTTGTCTGCTCATCGCATAAGGTATCCGCCTGGGGCAGCCACACCAACTCCATAGCTCCACAAGTCCATAGCGAGGCTGCAGAGTCGAGCTTCCCACAGAAGAGCGATGCTGCCACTTCATCAGGCGAGAGCCGAGAACCGGCTTTTGAAGCGCCCTGGAAACGGGCGAAACGGATAGTGGGAGCTGTGCTTTTCCAGGAGAAGGTGTCTTGTCCACTCCTTCCCCCGATGGAGGGCTGGGAGGAGAATACTTTGTTTCTTTTGATTTTGATGTCTGCCTCTTCTCTAGACAGTACCAAAAAGGGGAAAGGAACAGCTTCGCTCTTCTCTAGGTCACACAGTTCACAGTCTGAACATGTTGGCAGTGAGTGTGCCAACTCCTCAAGTTCAGCCGCGATACACAAACGACCACTCAAGTCAGTTGATGCGTCATGAGGACACGCAGCTTTCTCACCTGTCACAGACCGGTTCCAATCTGGGTACACAGAGAAAGGTAAGTGTTTCAGAGCACCTACAGGCTCGACCACAGGGTGGAGACGTGATACTTCCCGAAGTGCCGTCCAACGCTCCTCGTCGCCGACGATGTCAAGAACGATTGTCCCGCTGATGCCACTTGCACAGAGCTTGGAAGCATGGTTAATGCTCCTCAACCCGTCACACTGGCTCTTCAGAACAGTCTGACTCGGCTATGCGATTCAGTTCACCAGGCACCCGCCCAAGTTCAGTGGCATCCTCAGTGGCAGGCAAAGACGTCCCTGTCCAGTGTGCAGATAATCTTGGCGAAGGACACAATAGAGCCTGTCCCTCCAGCCAGAGCTCTAGACAAAATGATGTAATCAAATAAGGAGCCATTGGCTCCTACAAGAAAAAAGACGCAATTGTTTTTTTTGTTTTTCTTGAGTAACAACGTTTTAGTAAAGCCTGATTTGTACTGACCCTCATTCACAAATCAGTCTGATGTAAAATGATTTGCACAAACAAACGCATTTAGGTAGATTGGGGGGACTCATTCCCTTCAAAAACAAAAGTAATCCACTGCATCTTCAGTGGCTCAGATGTTGGGAGTAAATGACGACTGCTATGTTCATTCTTACATCCAACAACAAAATACTTCAATCGCTTAGGAGACATTCTTGTCTACACCTGCTCCAGTGTCGAAACCATGGCGGACTGTGTTCAGCTCACTCAGGGTGGGTCTATGCTGAAATGGCAGTGTCCGTCAACAGTCGTGGGAGGGGCCTGTGCAAAGTGACGTCACTTTGTCACGTGCAGAACTCAGAATACACTCACCCCTCAAAACAGTGCTAACTTATACATCTCTGACAGGGTTCCCACACCTTGGTTAACTTCAAATTCAAAGACTTTCCAGGGCCTTGAAATCTTTTTTTTCATATTCACAAACTTTCAAGGATTTCAAGGACCCGTGGGAACCCTACTCTGATTAGCCATTGCGTTCAATTTAACAGATATGGTGGTGACTGGCTACATTGCTCAATGCTGCAAAACACGTTGCAAATAGAAACCTGACGTTATTCAGAGCACAAACACAGATAAACACTGGATTGTTTGCAAATCTGTTTCGCCAATATGCTACTGTTATGGAGAAAGTATTTCCCTCTAAAAGCAATCAGAAGCAACAGCAGTCAATGGTTAGAGTGAAAAACATTCTACGCTAGTCTAAAGTCCATGGCCAATGGAAGGCTAAGCCTTACCCAGCCTTACACTCACTCTGCCTATGTTGGTAATTTATTTGCAGTCTGTGTTTTTCTCTTCACGAGACACAGATAACTTTTTTTGTAATGAATTCATCAAGGGCACCATCACACAGAGAGAAAAACAGTAATCTAAAAAACTAACACCAAGTATAATTAAATATACTGAGTAATGAGCATGTTAAAATGTATTAAGGGGCATTTGTTGCATATGTATATGTCACTTTGCTTAGCCCAGTTATCAAATGATCATGGAAAAAGGTGAATAAAGATGTGTTTGTATTTGGTTGGTAATGTACAGTATTTGTACTTGCAAGTTTCCAATAAACAAAAATAAAAGAAGTAGGCGTGTTTGTCATCGAGGGTGGGGGTGGGGGGTATGGAGTGTGGGAGCATTATATTATTTTACATAGTATTATAAAGTATTAAAGTGTTTGCATTTCTATTACTAATAATATAAAAGCAAATGCTTTTTCATATACCATTCACTTTCTTTGTTTAACAGTTCAATCTAATAACGTATTAGACAGAACTAGAGGTCGACCGATAGTGGATTTTACCGATAACGATAGCTAGGTTGGGCCATACTTGCCGATAACCGATTAATCAACCGATAGTTTTTAAAATTTATACTGGATAAAAACAAATATAACACTCCAAGTAAAACAGTGATGAACTTTATTATTAAAAAAAAAATAATATAAACTATATATATAAAAATAAAACTGTATTGAACCATGAAAACATGCTAAATGAAATAAATATATAAATATGAATAAATATTGAAGTCAATAAAAGACATTCATTCAAACTGAAACAAAAAGTAATACTCTAAATAACAAATAAAACCAGTTACATTCAAAATGTAACTGTTAAACTGTTCTTTTTCAAGCCAACTTAATGAATAAAAAAGTAACAAAATTTGATCGGTATAATATTTGAGCAATACAATTGCACCTTGATCATTCATGTTAGTTTGATAGTGCATTAACTATGGTTAACAAATAAAAACCTTAATTTAAATGTATATATTGTACTTAATATAAATTAGTACATGTTAATTAACAAATAATGAACAATCCTTATACAGCAGTTATTAACCTTAGTTAATGTTACATATGGAATTTTATTGTAAGTGTTATCATTCATATTCCAAACAGTCATGCTTAAAGATGGCCAACTTTAAATATCTACAACGCCAGAGCATTGCAATGACCTAAATATTACATGTATAGTCTCACACTTTTGCTTCTATTTTATAAACACTTGATGATTATCAAATCAAAATAACAAAATATGTTTTAAAGTGATGATGAAAAAATAACCGAAATCGAATGCTTTTCTGATTTGTTTATGTGTTTCTGTCAGCTGTATGAACATAGTTTGCTATTTTACGTCTCTAGCTTTAAATATGCAACTTCTCTGCATATTTAATGCATAAAAGTGACCAGCTCGATATAAACTAATGCAAATAGATGGTAACAATTGTGACATTAAACATTCGGGTCGGACTTACGTTTATTTTTGTCAGTGTTTTAACCGCTTGAGGTACTAACGTTACTAATGTTAGCGTCCTCTCAGCCTTGAAGGCAAACAAACATACTGTTGTGCTGTTCTTTCTCTACTAATGCAGCATTTAGTCAACAAATGAATCACTTTATAATGATATGACAAAATGTACTGTATACATAGGCTACCTTTTAGCTGTCGGTGCTTTAAACGCGCATCTGATGTCAGCGCTCTCCGCGCAGCACGCAGCATCACGTGTCGAAATGAACAACACGAGGCATCAGCGATAGTTTTTATTACACCTCTAGAGGCCGCTCTTGTACTGCATGATGCCAACAGACCCTTCTCAGCTCTCTCTTACTGTGTAATGAATGACAGCGCGCGCTTCTCAGCCCTCCAGCAACGGACGCAACCAGGAAAAAACTATCGGTATGTATTTTTGCCGATAACGATAGTTCCACCAATCAACTATCGGTGCCGATTAATCGGCAAAACCGATGAATCGGTCGACCTCTAGACAGAACAGTTAAACAGAGACGGTAAACTAATAAGAATGATGGAGAATGGGAGCGCTGTGTGGTCAGGTAAAAGTAGAAATAAAAGTCTTGCTTCCAACACATTGACCAAACGTGACCCATGCTGGCAAAATGAGTCGTAATGCGTATGGGCTACTCACGAGCTACAGGCATCTACAAATATCTTTATTTGTATGTTTTCTGAGAGGAGTACCTTCCTAAATCTGTCCTTTGTTTTAATAATCCATGAAAAATTGCCGTTTTTCTCTGCTCGCTTTTCGAAGAATGGCACTTCCCCTCAGCACAAGTTTGGTATCGTTGTAAAGTGTAGCATTCAAACTTTGTGAATATTCATTGTGAATTCTCACTGGCATGGGTCTGAACCAATGAAATGTGATTTTCAAACTCATGCTGATGTGAACAAAACGACCTTACTCGCGCTGACGTTTTGAACAACTTCAGTGGAGAAAGGCATATAGTTCATCATAACATCATTATATACATCATATACATAATTCACCCACTATATTGCTAAATGTACCTGATTTTTCATATCAACAGGAAAAAAAAAACAGGCTTCTCTTGAGAACTCCCTGCTTCAGAGCATAGTGATGATGATATGCTAAAGCCCGCTAGCACACTGATGTGATTGGTTGTGACGCAAGAAACATCGGCGGTTTCAAACCGTGTTCAAACTGTGTCTTTTTTTTACTGCAGTTTTAAGGAAAGAAAATACTCAGCAATGGTGTTGACTTATAAATTTGCGCATGGTTTGTCTTAAAGCATATTAAAAACACCACATAGACATATAAACAACATTAAAAACATGATTTTCACCACAGGGGGTCTTTAATTTATATGCTGTCTGCCTCAATAGCTATGTTTACATGGACACCTTTTGGTTAAATCGGAATGAATTCAATACGATTGATGAATCCGAACACGGTGTTTACATGAACGATAAATAAAGTAATCGCGTTTATATGTCACAAGTTTCTAATCGGAATAGATTTTTTGACATGCGCACACTGCACAAATATACAGTTTCCCGCTGTTCGCGCATAACTATTCTCCTCTATTGGTTCTTTATTTGTTTTAAACAGCAGACGTAAGATTAATCCGTCTCTGGTCATGATTTGGAGACAATGAGCATATTAACCGTTTTGCCGTAAAAAATGCCCCTCCCCGCGGCCAAAACCAGTCGCCTGTGGATGAGAATCCAAAACAAGGACTGGTGGGACGTTGTCCTGCTTCACTTCACAGACGCGGAGTGAAATGAGAATTTTAGAATGACGGGACACTTATTTATATGACACTTTATTCAACAGGAATGTTACGTACGCCGTGCTACGTAATTTTTGTTTGTGCGTATGTTGCTGCATATGCTTGTCGTGTATGTCTGTGTACTCTATTTGTTTCAGGTGTGAAGCTCGATTGGAGAGTCCGCCTGTCAATCAGCTGACGTAGGATGCTGACGTCTGGGATTGTGCCACCAGTTCTCTTTGTTTGTGCTCGAGTGTGCTTTGTGTTGCCCTTGGTAACTTGCGCGAATGTGTTTTGTGTTACTCTTGGTAACTTACGTGAGTGTGTTTTGTGTTACTCTTGGTAACTCGTGTGCTTATGTTTTGTGTTGCCCTTGGTAACTTACGTACTCGCAGTGCCTGCTAAATGTTTGTTGCTGTCATGAAGCATGTTTAGAACCAGCTTTCTGTAAATATATTTCACATTTTTTAGACATGTGAGGCGAGTAGGCTACGGTCTGGTTCATGATGATCTCCAGTTCAAGCACCTTATGTTGTGATTGCTATATTTACTTTAAATCCAGGAAATTTGTTAATGAAAAAATTATTAAAATTAAGATACAATTGATACAAAACGAAATTCGTTTTAAAGAAAGGATTTGTACTTTCTGTTTTGAGGTCTCTGTGAAAGTTTGAAAGTCTTTTAGTGCTTTTTTTAGAGCGCTCGTGTCCATAATGGACAACTGTCACGTAATATTGTTTTTTCCTCATAAATGCGAACACGAAAAATAAAAGACAAAAGACTTTTAAGTAAAACTTACTCCGAAATTGTGTCCTCGGCGGAATTCGCTCTTCAAAATGCTGCCGTTCGTCGTCTGAGGCATTGATCGGGGGGCAGGTGCGATGCATACTAGATCACCTAACTATTTACATGTGAATCGCGCCGGGGGGCGGGGCGGCCTCAGCTCATTTAGAGATAATGAAGGGAGAAGGAAAAACGGTACCTCTCCTTGCTTTCAAACGGATTACATGAGTTGAAAACATTTGTTTTTTATATAAATTAATTCATTTAAAAGAAGAGATTTCAAGCTTCATAGAGACATATCTCACGTGCCTGTGTGAGAAGTATTCGCTGAGTTATGATTCATTTTCGGACGCGTTTCAGAATGGACTACACTGGCAGAGAGAAGGCAGAACTCGCCTCGTGTTTATTTTTCTTTATTTGGCAAAAAGCACAACACTTTGTTTTTATTGTGAGTATACACAAAAAATAATACACATTTAACAGAATCGATTGATGTATGAAACTCCTATGGAAAATCAAAGTCAACATAGTTTTTATGAGTTTCTTTTACACTGATAAAAAAAAAGCGAGCTGGTATCGCCGGCGATACCGCCGACCTCAGGGGGTTAAAGGTTTCAAAAAGCCATACGGTATATAATGGGTTTTACACCTCTCAATTTTCTCTGTCAACATGTCTCACATGTGTAACACTTTACCGCACTTGTGCGAATGTTTCTGTCTCGGTACCTACTATACCTCTTAGACAGTTTCCTCTTGGAAATGTTGCACCTTGTAATTAAACCCTTTTGAGTGGTCTACTGAACCTGTTTAACCGTTTTATGCAAGAGTGCAACTTATGTAGGCTAAATGTTGCCAAAGAAAATAGGGCCAATTATACAGGGCTTTATTAAGACTATCATTAGTCTAAGCCATAGGACTGAACCCACCTTTTATAAAGCTCCACTCCCTTAAGTGCACTGCTCAGCACTGAGGGATGCAAAATGCCTGACCCTTCTAGAAAGAGGTGGTCCACTTCCTTGCCTTTGGTCACAATTGAGACAGATGACTGCGCATACATACATTAGTCACATGCATGAGAGGGCTTCCATGCCTCTGGAAAGACTACTCAGTATTCATGTCATGCTGGCCTTCCTCACATCACCACGTGCATGCAATGGATGGAGATCAGAAAGACGTCTTTAAAGTCGCCCTCTAATGCTAATCTGCTCTTAGCTAGCATGAACTTAAAAAGGTTCAGCTGATTAATGGCCCTTATCATGTGGTGATCTTTGGGCCTGATCTTCTTGCCACGGGAAATACATGTGTTTCCATGTGCTCGAGACTTACCGAGTTCGATACTGAGAAGAAAAAAAAAAAAATCTAAACACCAAAGCAAAACGCACGTTTTTTTTTTTTTTTTTTCAAAGGGAAACTATATATTGACCATGTCCAAGGCCAATACATGCACAATGGAGAGGGATTAATTTTTGATCTGAGGTTCCCTTTGAAGAGCAGGAACCCACATATATTATTGAAAGTATTCTGGTGCAGGCTGATGAACAGTCTGCAATCACAGACAGACATCCCTGCTTGGAATATTTTTCTCATTGATACACAGACCTTTTCTCAGATGTCAGTGTTCTGAAATAACATGAATCACGTTGGTTTGGTTCTGGTAACTTTTGTTACCTACTACGCCCTTGAGCTTTGATCACAGATATAATGTTTTAAATCAGCAGCATCTTTCAGAGGGTATTCACCTTTGCAAGCTTCCACGTGAGATGATAGCACAAAGTAATGATGCTAGTTATTTGAATTTCAATGTCTTTCAGAGGTTTTAAAGGTTGAAAGATAATTCAAGAGCAACTCCTGAACCGCTGACCCCCTAAAACGACAGCTACATTATCACTAGCAACTGCCTTAACAAAGAGGTGCCATTCTGGCATTTCTTCTAAAGCTTTTTCACTTTGCCCCAAGGACATTTCATATAGTGTGAAAATACATGGCACATAATTAATCAGTTGTCTTTTAAATGCATAATAAAAAAAGTTAAATGGGCAGTTCATCCAAAAAATAAAATCCTGTCATGATTTACTCAGCCTCATTTCACTCAAAACCTATGTGAGCTTGGCAGAATGTTCATGCTGCTCTTTCCTATATAGTTAAAATGAATGGTAACCAAGGGGCTCCCAAGTTTCATACACATACATATATGATTTATAGTGGGTTCACTTTTTTGTTGTAGATAGAGTGTCTAGCTTTCGCCTGCCATGTTCCCCGACAAAATCGTGTGTAGCAGTTGTAGCAACACACTGCATCTTTTTTTTTTTTTTTTCACTTTATTATAGGTGGCAACCAGTGTTAAGGTGCAATACCACCGCCTACTATATTGGAGTGTGAACCAGTTACTGGAGCTTGATTATTTACAATATTATCTGTAGTATTAACATGATATCAATATTTATTAAATGTAACTGTACTGCGACACCTCAATGTGACAAACAAGAATGACAAACTAATATTTATTGAACCAAATGTAAGCATTGCATTAATTTCCAGCACAGAGGCTATGCATATATTCATATGCATATTTCATGATCAACAGTTTAAAGAAAATTATACACATTTGGAATTACATGAGTGTGAATAAATGATGAATGATCTCTTTAATATAAAGTTATCATAGGGATATGGAAAAGAGATAAAAAAAGAAAGAAACAGATGCTTCTGCATTATATATATATATATATATATATATATATATATATATATATATATATATATGAAGAGTTTGGTTCCAAAACGCGATAAATCCATTTTGATTAATTTGAGTAAAAATGTGTTTTCTTTACCAAGAAAGTGGCAAGATGAAAACGTACTCGGTTACTAACGTAACCTCGGTTCTCTCTAGAAGAGGGAACGAGTACTGCGTCTTAGCTAAGACGCTATGGGAAAAGACCTCTTTTCACGAAATACTGAAGCCAAAAATTATCCTTAATTTTGTATTATTGTAAAACGCGTTGCAGCAGCACGCTGCCATAGGTGAGACGGCTCGCTCGCTCATTGGCTGCTCTGCGGCAACTGCATTAGCCTATCGAGCGAGGCCTGAAGTGACGTCAGGCCAATGAGGGTGCTTCGCGCCCTCTGTGCCACTTCCCGCCGAAAGGGGGGTGGCTGACCCCTATAAAGGGAGCTCGAGAAGGCTGATCCACTAATTTTTTCATCGCCGATGCGAACCAGAGTGGATCGCACGCACGGCAGGGAACGCAGTACTCGTTCCCTCTTCTAGAGAGAACCGAGGTTATGTTAGTAACCGAGTACGTTCTCTTACGAGAGGTCTCTCGTACTGCGTCTTAGCTAAGACGCTATGGGACCCATTGTAAAACGCCGTGCGTGCTGGGATCAGACACTAATAAACCTGGAAGCGAAGCCCAGGATTTAAAGTGCACAATCACCAGAGGGACTCACAGAGAGTCCTGGAACAGGGGGGGGGGGGGGGCATTCATAAAACCTTATGAATGTAGAGGCCCAGCCCGCCGCCATACATATGTCCTGTAAGGAGATCCCGCTAGACCAAGCCCACGGAGAGGCGACACCTCTCGTGGAGTGCGCTTTGACACCCAACGGGCACTGTAAGCCCTTGGCAGTGTAAGCCAGCACTATGGCGTCAACTATCCATCTGGATAGGCTTTTTCTCGAAACAGCCAGTCCCTTGGAACGTCCACTGAACGAGACAAATAGCTGCTCAGTCTGTCGAAAAACAGACGAGCGAGACACATAAGCTCTTAGTGCCCTAACTGGACAAAGAACGCTTGCGTCTCCTTCCTCGCCCGACACCGGCAGGGCAGACAGGGAAATGACCTGAGCCCGAAACGGTGTGTTGAGGGATTTTGGAACGTAACCATGCTTAGGTTTGAGTATGACTCTTGAGTCGTTTGGCCCAAACTCCAAGGTCACCCACACGCTTCACTGAAGCGAGAGCCAGCAAAAACACTGTTTTGAAAGACAGATGTTTGAGGCTATTTGTTTGGAAGGGCTCAAAAGGATCACCTTTCATGGCTTCCAAAACCGTAGAGAGGTCCCACATAGGGACTGAAGAGGGCCTGGGAGGATTCAGCCCCCTAGCTCCCCTGAGGAAGCGGATGACTAAATCGTTCCTTCCTATTGAGTGACCGAGCGTTGCGTTATAGAACGCCGCGATAGCCTCCACATAGACTTTGAGCGTGGAAGGGGCTCTGCCCTTATCCAACAGCTCTAGCAGGAAGGAGAGAACCTCCGTCACCCTACAGTCGGAGGGTGAGAAACCCCGAGCTGTGCACCAGCTGGAGAATACCGACCACTTTGAGGCGTAGAGATGTCTGGTAGACGGAGCTCTAGCCTGAGTGATAGTGTTTAGCACACCCACTGAGAGATCAGCGGGTACCCGTTGAGCGCCCACACGTGGAGGGACCACAATTCCGGGTGAGGGTGCCAAATCAAACCCCTGGCCTGAGAGAGGAGGTCCCTCCTCAAATGGCACTGGCCATGGGGCAGTGTCTACTAACTGCATCAGAACTGGGAACCAAAGTTGGTTCTCCCAGAACGGTGCTACAAGCAGCACTGAGCATTTCGTTTCCCTGATCTGTTCTATCACCTGAGGCAGGAGTGAGACGGGGGGAAAAGCATAGAGCGGACAGCGCGGCCATGTTTGGGACAGCGCGCTCTCGCTCTTGGTAAGAACACGGGCAGTGAGCATTTTCGTGAGACGCGAACAGGTCTACATCCGCTCTGCCGAATCTCTCCCACAACAGCTGGGCTGTCTGTGGGTGTAGAGACCATTTGCCCGTAGGAATGTTGTTACTGGACAGCCTGTCTGTCCGCCAGCCTGTATAAGTTTCGGGATCTGAGACCGCCCTGGCGATTTATGCAGGACACCACAGACATATTGTCCGAGCGGACTAGGACGTGGTGTCCTTTTGTTTGGGGACGAAAACGCATCAGCGCGTTGTCCACTGCCAGCATTTCTAGGCAGTTGATATGTTGGAACTTCTCCAGTTCTGACCACTGGCCAAAGAACGGTCTGCCCTCGAGCAGCGCTCCCCATCCCAAGGTGGAGGCGTCTGTCGACACCACTTTCACTCTCGAGGTACCAGCCGCTTGCTCTCCAAGGTTTCAGAGCTGTAACACAACTCTAATTGACCTTGAGACGCAGCTGACTGGATGCCCTAGCTCTGCGCGGTACTCGCGCCATCAACCAGAACTGCAGAGGACGCATGCGAAGCAGGCCCAGCTGGAGAACTGCTGATGCTGAGGCCATAAGACCGAGCATCCGTTGAAACATTTTGAGCGTGATGGTCGCGCCGCAGCGGAAAGAGCTCGCTGCGCGCTGAATGCCTAGCACGCGCTGTGGTGACAGACGCGCTATCATAGACTGTGAGTCCAGAACTGTGCCCAGAAACGATATCGTTTGACTGGGGTTCAGAGAGCTCTTCGCCCAGTTGATTCTGAGACCGAGATTCTCGAGGTGATCGAGTAAAATGGTCCTGTGCTCCACGAGCTCTGATCGTGATTGAACTAGAATCAGCCAGTCGTCCAAATAGTTCAGCACTCGCATGCCTCGGGTCTGAGAGGCGTGAGCGCTGCGTCCATGCACCTCGTAAATGTACGGGGCGCTAGGGACAGGCCGAACGGCAGGACTGTGTACTGGTATGCCTGGCCCTCGAAGGCGAATCTCAAGTATCGCCCGTGACGTGACGCTATTTGTATTTGAAAATATGCGTCCTTCAGATCTATCGACATAAACCAGTCTCCTCGGCGAAAATGCGCGAGGATTTTTCTGGTCGTGAGCATTTTGAAACTGCGTTTCGCTAATGCTTTGTTCAGCTGTCTTAGATCCAGTATGGGTCTGAGACCCCCGTCTTTTTTGGGAACCAGGAAGTATCTGCTGTACAGCCCCCCTTCACTTTGAGCTTGAGATAAAGGCTCTATAGCCCCTTTGCTCATCAGTTTTGATATTTCTGCACGAAGTAGGTGTGCTACTTCCGAATTCACCGTAGTTTCGACTCGCGCTGTGAAGCGACGAGGACGGCGACAAAACTATAGCGAGTAGCCTCTCTTTATAATGTCTAGCACCCAATCCGAAACCCCTGGAAGCGCTGCCCATGCATCTGCATGGTAGGCTCAAGGTTGGATGCGAAGCGCGCTCTGGTCGCTGGGCGACAGAAGTGCTTCGGTGTGCTGTAACATAGGCGCCATGCCTGTGACATTGAGGCGGGGAGCGCGCTGATCACAGCGGGCAGAATGCTCGCGCTCGACCCCGCTACGGTGCTTAACCGAGTGAGGGAGGGCTGAGCGAGTCCCATAGGACTCATGATGTCTGTGAGTAAGTGTGGGCACGGTGGAGCGGGCACATTTACTGCTGCGGGCGCGCTGTCTGCCTGAGCAGAGCGAGCGCGCACAGGTTTCGTTTCACAGAAACCGTGGCATTTGCAGAACATAGTGTTCGTGGGCACTGAGGCAGTGGGCACGTTTACTATGTTGAATGTGCAATCGACCTGAGTCAATTCTATGAGCGCAGGCCCTGCGAAGGGCTGTGCTTGTGCGTAGGGATGGGCACTGGACAGTGGGCATCTGCTCTACACTTGAAGCACCATCGGCCGTGGCCGGGATTATTTATTTATTTATTTATTTATTTATTTTGAAGCGCGCTCTGCTCGTTTGGCGGCAGAGGCGCTTTAGCGCGCTGATAACAGCGGGCAAACTGCCCGCGCTCGACCCCGCTGCGGTGCTTAACCGAGCGAGGGAGGGCTGGGCGAGTCCCGTGGGACATATAATGTCTGTGAGTGAAAGTGGGCGCGGAGAGCGGGCACATTCACTGCAGTGAGCGCACTGTCTGCCTGAGGAGAGCGAATGCACACAGGTTTCGTTTACAGAAAACATGAGACATGCAGAACATGGTGTGCGTGATCGACCTGAGTCGAATTTATGAGCGCGGGCCCTATGTGAAGGGCTGTGCATGTGTGCAGGGATGGGCACTAGGCAGTGGGCATCTTCTCTACACATATAGCACCATCGGCCGCTTTTGTGTGCAGGCAAGCGGGCTTGTACACTGCAGAATACACTGGAACAGTCACATTTCTTGGAACTGAACGAGCGACGGGCTTCGGTGAAAGTCCGGCCACGGTGGGGCTCGGACACCAGCGCTTTCCTAGGCGTGCTAGGATGGCTTTGTGCTTCACCGTAAACCCTGGCCGTGGCCCACGCGGAGCGGCGGCTAGGCGAACGTGGGTTGTACCATGTGCTCGTCGGCTGCAAAAAGTACACATCTGCAGTGGCCTCTCAGGGAACTGACAGAGTGATTTGCATTTGGCGGCAAAAATATTTTCTGCCGGCGGACCCGGGATTCGAACTCGGGTCGACCGCGCGAAAGCCTGGGAATCTACCACTGGGCCACAGTGAAGTCATATAGGCATTCAGTCAGCGCGGGTATTATCCGCACTGCCGTTTGTTTGCAGGTATGCGTTTTGGTAGCAATACTGACATTTTCAGACGCCTGAAGAGTGCCAGAATGTGAGAAGAGTGGAAATCGTCCGGTTTTCAGCGGGGCTAAAAACACTCTATTTTCCTTTCGCCAGTGACGCACGGGAACCGTAGAGCAGTGTTTGGTTGCAGGCAAGCGGGTACTACGCGTTTGCTGACTGCAAAATGCACCTCCGCAGTCGCCCTCAGAGGACTGACAGAGCAAAGCATTGGCGGCATAATTATAAGCCGCTAGACCGGGATTCAAACTCCGGTCTCCCATGCGAAAAGCCTATGATTTCACCACTGAGCCACAGGGGAAACACACAGGCTTTCGGATGCGTTGACATGCGTTGGATGCTGGCAGGCGTGCGTGTATGTCACAGACTCGCTTGCTGTGATATGATATTTGATATTTAATATGATATTTCCAGTTGCCTAATCAGGGAACTGAGAAATGTGAGGGAAAAAAGGGCAGTCTGGCCTCAGCGAGACTAAGAACACTTTTTCTCCTTTCGCCGGTGAATGACGCGCGCGGGGGCAGGGTAGTTTTTCTTGTAACGTAAAGAAAAAACTAACCCCGTCCGTGGAGGAGGAGCAGCCTCGCAGAAGAATGCCAGGTGAGTTCTCAAAGTCACCAAATGCAATCGGCTCGGAGTGAGGGCGGCGCCGTCAGCGAGCGCGAGAGCTGCATGATCCTCTCGGAAAGGGGGGGGGGGCGTCTTGAAAAAGACACCCAGCTCTTTTAGTGTTAAATGGTACATAAAACACAGCTAGAGAATGATATAGGCGCCGGATAGCGCAGCAGGAACGGCGGTGGAAGGCGGCGTGGGCCAGCAGCTTCTAGAGTGGCTCGTCCCGCTGAAGGTGCTTTCTCAGACGGCGCGCGGCTTCTTCCCGTGATCCAGCGATGCGTGAGCTTCGCTGAAGAGATGAAAAAATTAGTGGATCAGCCTTCTCGAGCTCCCTTTATAGGGGTAAGCCACACCCCTTTCGGCGGGAAGTGGCACAGAGGGCGCGAAGCACCCTCATTGGCCTGACGTCACTTCAGGCCTCGCTCGATAGGCTAATGCAGTTGCCGCAGAGCAGCCAATGAGCGAGCGAGCCGTCTCGCCTATGGCCGCGTGCTGCTGCAACACGTTTTACAATAATACAAAATTAAGAATAATTTTTGGCTTCAGTATTTCGTGAAAAGAGGTCTTTTCCCATAGCGTTTTAGCTAAGACGCAGTAGAGAGAGACCTCTCGTAAGAGAACCACTATTTTCTGTTTCAAACTTTCACATAGCATCTGTAGGTTATAATAACATTAAAAATTCAAATCCAGATTTTGATTTTCAAAGATTTATTATAAAAACGGGTAATCTTTCCCCCAAAATGCAATAAATTCATGACACTTTTTTTTTCCAAAATGCAATTAATCCATTGAATCAATATGAAAGTTATTTTTCATATTGAAACTGTTGAAAATACACAACAAAGTAAGTTGATCCACATATGACAGCCTCTGAACTCGGTCAATATCTTATAATACAGGCACTAAAAATACATTCAATCAGCCATGGCTATAGGAAATACCTCCTGAACTTTTTTGACAGCGATCAGCTGTAAAATGTCCTGCTCGGATTTCGTTGACTTTGAGTAAAACAATTGAAAGTTTTTTAAAAGATCCCCTGGGGTCAACGTGTCAGCGTGACAGAAGTTTGATGCTGTCCTGTGAGAACAAGCAACAGTCTTCATTTCTCTTCCTCCCGCGTGCCTCATCTTCTTAATCTCCTCACGTAAATGATTAGATTTCGATGGCTTACGTTTCTTCCCTACCGCAGAAACCACCACAGGTTCATCAATGCCGTCAAAATTATTAATTTTTTTGTTTGTTTGTTGATCAAAAGTACAAAGTAGATCAAGAAAACTAGGATGCCGGGTGTATTCAAAGAACCGCCGTTACTGTTTACAGTGCGTGGAATGGTGCGCTGTGATTGGTTGAGAGCGGATCTATCGCATTCTGCAGAGAAAGGAGACTGGCGTTTGTCGCGGTTTGGAAAGAAAGGGAGAAAACACGACACAATAACACGGCGGATATCGCATTTTACGTAAAATTTAAAATGGACTTTTCAATACCGACCCTATACAATACAGATTTTTGCAGGAACTCAATTTTTTTTAAAATGGCGTTTATCGCGTTTTGGAACCAAACTCTTCATATATATATATATATATATATATATATATATATATATATATATATATATATATATATATATATATATATATACAGTACCAGTCAAAAGTTTGGAAACAGTACTATTTTTAATGTTTTTGAAAGAAGTCTCTTATGCTCATCAAGCCTGCAGTTAAAAAAACAAAAAACTAAAAAAAACAGTAATATTATGAAATATTATTACAATTTAAAATAATGGTTCTCTTTTTTAATATACTTTAAAATGTAATTTATTTTTGTGATGCAAAGCTGAATTTTCATTAGCAAGTACTCCAGTCTTTGGTGTCTTATTATGATCCTTCAGAAATCATTCTAATATGATGATTTGATACTCAGTTATTATCAATGATGGAAACAGTTGTGCTGTTTAATATATTTTTTTGGAATACTTTTTTCAGGATTCATTGATGAGTAAAACGTTAACAGCATTTATTCATAAAAACAGCATTTATTCAAAATAAAAACATTTCTAACAATATAAATCGTTACCATCACCTTTTATCAATTTAACGCATCCTTGTTGAATTAAAGTACCAATTTCTTAAAAAAAAAAAGTTATTGTTCCCAAACTTTTGAACAGTAGTGTATATTGTTACAAAAGATTTATATTCTAAATAAATACAGTTCTTTTTAACTTTTTATTCATCAAATAATCCTGAAAAAAGTATCTCAGGTTATAAAAAAAAATATTAAGCAGCACAACTGTTTCCAACATTGATCATAAATCGGCATATTAGAATGATTTATGAAGGATCATAAGACACCAAAGACTGGAGTACTTGCTGATGAAAATTCAGCTTTGCATCACAAAAATAAATTGCATTTTAAAGTATATTAAAAAAGAGAACCATTATTTTAAATTGTAATAATATTTCATAATATTACTGTTTTTTTTTAGTTTTTTGTTTTTTTAACTGCAGGCTTGATGAGCATAAGAGACTTCTTTCAAAAACATTAAAAATAGTACTGTTTCCAAACTTTTGACTGGTACTGTATATATATATATATATATATATATATATATATATATATATATATTTCTGCAACCATTTAGAAAAGGATAAGAATGCATGGTGCATGATCATGAATGGCCACTCTCCTTCACTTTTTCTATGTCCTTTTCTCAGTCTCTTGGATCCTTTCTTATTCTGAATGTCCATCTTCTTCCAATGCTGTTTCATAGTTCCACTCCTCTCTTTCTTTTATATACGCACACAAACAGACTGAAAGTTGGAGCTCACAGTTCACTTCAAGGCAGGCGTGTGATGCAGCATCATTTGTTATTCCCTTGATCACTCTGTAGATTCCCTCACAGCGGCACTTTCGTATCTTACCAGGAGAGATGACAGTTTTAAAGGGGTCATGAACTGCATTATTTTATTATTTTATAGTGATTCCTGGAGTGCACTTATAATGTTAGTATGATTTTTTAATCAAAAATTGTCATAATTTAGAAATAAAAGGCATTTTTCCTATCCTGATTTTAGCCCTCTGATTTAAACGCTCTGTTTGAAGGGGCGTGTCTGCTATTATGACTATTATGATTGGCCCACTATTATGATTGGCTTACATCTTTGTTTATGAAATAGTTAAATATTGCATTTGGAACTCTCACGAAAACATTTAGCATGTTTTTATTATTACAGCTCTCAAGGTTAACTAATCATGAAAAGTGTTGATTATTGCATTCTATTTAGATCTATAGCATAATATTTACACTGTAAATGATTTCTGTTGTTTTCACAGTATTATTGCTGTATTTTCAGTGAAAGTTTACTGTAAAAAACAGTTTACAGTAAGTTGCTGTCAATTTTATAGCTTTTACATTATTTTTGCTGTATTTCCAGCTTTGTCACTGTATAACTATTTACAGGAAAGTTGCTGTCAATTTATGCTTTTCTTTGGTGGGGGGAAGAAAATAATTACAGTAATTCTTATACTCCTGTTAAATTGATGACAGTATATTCCAACAGACAAGCCCGACAGAGGACATTTTTTGGTTTATTGAGGTTATTTCAGCTTAGGAATTTTATAATACATCGTTTCATAAGGTAACCCATAGATTAAGGCATTTAGAATAAATGAATTTAGAATTTTTTTTTCTTTATGGTTGCCAGATTTAGTCACAAACCCAACTAATCTCAAATGTTATTATAGCCTAACATGTTTGGATGGGATGGGAGATGTAGTCCCATCCAATGATCAATAATATAGGCAATATAAAATAGATTAAAAAAATCGATTTCTATGATTTATTATTATTATTTTGCTTTAGATTTACGTACACAATTACATAAAGAGCGAATTGCACGGGATATACACCTGGCAACCAATCATCTAACCGTCAGCCGCCACAGACGAATTTTCCATTTCATCCTGACTGAGAGTGAGACTTCGAGGACAGAGCACACAGAACCAGCAAGAACTAGCCAGGTAAGATGTAAAATTGTATTCAAAATCTTAAAAATGTGTTCACAAATGTGAAGATATTCGTTTTACCATTACTGTTAAGTATCCTAATCGTGGTGAGTTTGAAAGGTAAAGTTAAGGTAATGTTAGCTTTTTAACGCGAACATTCTAGCCAGTTAGCCAAATACTAACGTTAGTTATCACAAGGTTTGATGTTAATGTCAGTTATTATTTTCAAGTTTAGAACAAAGTAATCGAAATGTTCTTGTTTCTGAACACTTGTGTGTAACTTAACGTTAACGTTACACCGTGTGTGTGTTGACAACTTATAACATAACTCTACTGGTAAGTTATGTTCTACACGAATTGAATGGACAACCACAGTGTTATTAGTCATATTATACATTTTTATAACTTAGTACGATGTACAGGTAAAGTGAATACACAGGCAGTGAAAGTCCCGCCGAATGAATTCCCACGTCTCAGCATTTCAGTTATTGAATAAGGCACTAAAATTCATGAAAGTAGGCTAATCTCTCTGTGTACGTCTATGCAGTGTTGAATATGTTTTTCATTTCTTTCATTGTGTACAGTTGTTCAAGATTGCAGTGTGCTGAGGATGAGTTTTGCTCCTTCATTAAAAACAGAGGTAAGTCATTTTCAGTTATTGAATAATGCACTAAAATTCATAAAAGTAATCTCTATGTGTACGTCTATGCAGTGTTGAATATGTTTTTCATTTCTTTCAGCGTGTACAGTTGTTCGAGATTGCAGCGTGCTGAGGATGAGTTTTGCTCTTTGCTTGGCCCTGCCAAGTCTGGAGTCTTTCTAGTTTAATGAATTAAATTTTAATAAAGAATTTTAAACTAACTTCTGTGTGTTGTCATAATTGACGTAACATCTAAAAATCAGTATGAAATTTGTGAAATATTTTTTGCATACACGCCTTTAGCTTTCATCCTTTTTTTTAAGTGTGTAACAGATTGTAGTTGGTTATATGTTGTGTATATAAAAATACCATAATCAATTAAACTGCATAGCAACTTTACAGTATTTTAAAATACAGTACAAAAACAAGCACTGTAATTAATTTTACAGTATAAAAATGCTGTAAGTTATTATACGGTATGCTGTGAAGTACTGTTGTCAGATTTACAGTAATTTTACCGTGGAATAAAATACTGAAGCTTGCTGGATATTTGTTGCCAGTAAGTTACTGTTAATTTTACGTTAAATTTTTTACAGTGTAGATTGTGGCATGAAAGGTTAGCCTAGAAATCTAGACGCACCCTAGTGGCAGAAAATGTACACTACCGTTCAAAAGTTTGGGGTCAGTAAGATTTTTTAATGTTTTTAAAAGAAGTATCTTCTGCTCACCAAGGCTGCATTTATTTGATAAAAAACAATAAAAAAACAGTAATATTGTGAAATATTATGACAATTTAAAATGACTGTTTTCTATTTTAATATATTTTAAACTGTAATTTATTCCTGTGATCAAAGCTGAATTTTCAGCATCATTACTCCAGTCTTCAGTGTCACATGATCCTTCAGAAATCATTCTAATATGATGATTTGATGCTCAAGAAACATTCATTATTATTATCAATGTTGAAAACAGTTGTGTACAATTTTTTTTCAAAATTCTTTGATGAATAGAAAGTTCAAAAGAACAGCATTTATTTAAAATAGAATATTTTCGAACATTATGAATGTCTTTACTGTAACTTTTGATCAGTTTAACTCATCCTTGATGAATAAAAGCATTGATTTATTTTATTTCTTTCCCCCAAAAATAAAATAAAAATTATTACTGACCCCAAACTTTTGAACGGTAGTGTTTAATGTTACAAAAGCTTTAGATTTCAGTGCAGCTTTTGCTTTTGCGAGCTGTAGTCACGCACTGACAGAAATGCAGTTCAAGTTAACGCCATGGTTCATAAGGTGCACTGCATACTGAATCTGGCGGCATGGCGAGCGCGAGACGCGGCAGTGCACAGATCGTGACGCGCGTCTCTATGTGATTGTGAAGTTAATGGGAGTGGGAATTCACCGTATTATGAACTCGTCACGCAATACCCCCAACCTCACACCAAATGTTAGGCCCTGTAGATAGCCCAGCCTATATAAATATCATATTAAGCAGAAATGTGAAATGTACCTTAGCATTAGAGGAAGACGCTGCTGGATTGAATTGATGCTTGAAGAATACACTTCCACAGCAGTCACGAATAACAACAGGAATAGGCGGTTAAAGTTTTGTGACAGTGATGACAGTCACTAGACCGATTACAGTCTCGATCCAATCACGTTGATGGATAAAAATAAATTAAAAATTATTAAAACTAGCATGTAATGAGTAACGACCACAAACAGAAGGAAAATAGCAGAGTAAAAGTACCGATACATCACTTAAAATGTACTCAAGTAAAAGTAAAATTACAAAATTTTTAAACTACTCAAAAAAGTACAATTTCTGAAAAAAAAAAACTACTTAATTACAGTAACGTGAGTATTTGTAATTCGTTACTTCACACCCCTGCTCACGCGTCTCTCTCACAAACGAATTTTTGTCAAAGCCTTATTTGATTGGTGAGTGATGTAGATGACTGCTGCACTTGCGATAGGGCGCATATTACTGAAAGAACGAGCAGAGAGAGAGGCCCGGTCGCGTGCGCGTCTTCAAACTGTCTTGCTCTCTCTCGCTCCCTCGCGCATATTAATCAAAATCAATTGAGAATTGACACGATGGTAAAAGATCGTAAGACCGAAGTTTCACGTGGAGCATTTGGATATTTTATATATATATATATATATATATATATATATATATATATATATATATATATATATATGTATATATACTTTATATATACTATATATATACTTTTTCACATTGCCTTATCTTCTCTGAAAAGCGTTCGGCTTCCGCCCACTCAGCTGACATAAAAAACACTTTCAATAAACAAAACAAAACCTATCCAATAATGAAATGTTTTCTGTGTTGACAAAGCTTGTGCAATGTCCTGACTGCCGGGTTAATCACATAACGCGTACAAGTCCGCTAATGGCACGTCCGATTCGCGAACTAATGACTCCTATGAACCGATTCCATTTAATGAATGGTTAAAACAACTGATCTGTCCAACACTGAATCGGTGTATAACAAATCGGTAACACTTTACAATAAGGTTCCATTTATTAAAGGTGCTCTAAGTAACTTTTTAACCTTAACTGAGTCAGTGGAATGGTTATATTACTTATTTCGGGTTGAATGGTGGTGGTTTCGCACCCCCCTGGTGCCCGAGAGTGGAAAAAACTCACTTGCAACTTTGGGCCGGCGGGCCACCGGCCTCGCCGTCAGGAAGTATCGCGTGATATCAGGTCTCGCGATGTAACGAATTGCTTGACGGCACTGCACACGTATACATTCAAGCACCGGCTAGCTATAAGCAAAGGGCAACGATAGATTGAGTTATAGCTGAGCCTGTAAAAAAGAAGCAGAAAGCTAGGAAATCTTTGTCGGAGGACCAACGAAAGAAGAAACGGGAGACTGACCGAGCAAGAAGTCAGACTCGAGTAAATATCGGACCGCCTTTTTCAGAATGGGGAGAACTGAGAGAAACAGAAGCCTGCAAAACGGATGCTGACCTGGCCTTCTTGCTGTTGCACTTGCAAGTATCTTTGGAATAAACTGTGTTTAATATTTAAATTTCAAGTAATTGTGACCTCATGATGTTTGCTATTGTCTGTAAAGGTTTTTATTATGATC
Source organism: Vimba vimba (assembly GCA_022828995.1). Lineage (NCBI taxonomy): Eukaryota > Metazoa > Chordata > Actinopteri > Cypriniformes > Leuciscidae > Vimba > Vimba vimba. Next base: position 23,256,919 of record CM040819.1, read on the forward strand.
GCTGTCTGTTACGGGCTTACTAGTACGCTAGATACTATAACTTTGATGTTAGCATTGTCATTAGCAAACACGTTTGATTTCTGTAGTTGTTTGGCCGTTCCTCTGTTGGTTTTATTTGTGTAACTTACACTTTTATTTTATGTCACTAAGTCAACGCGTCTGATAACAGGCAATAAACATGCTGCACATATCATGATCGAGCTAGAAAAAACGTTCTGATGTTTTCTTAGACAAGCAAAGGTAAATCGTCATTCTACCAGATGAACTTATAGACCTTGCTAATATAACTTTAGACAAATATTAGCCTCTGATATATATATATATATATATATATATATATATATATATATATATATATATATATATATATATATATATATATATATATTTTTTTTTTTTTTTTTTTTTTTTTCTCATGCCCATTCTCCCAAAAACAAACAAACACGAAAGCAGTAGTTCGCCTCATTCATATCGTTCATTCCCGGTAAAAATACTAGTATGCATGACAACACAATAAAAAAATAAAAAAAATCGCCATCAGTTGGAAAGAAAATATTGCTTTACTTGCCTCGGTAGACCTAACTGGTTTTGAAATAGCCGGTTCCTCTGCTCAGCTGGGTTGACAGCTGATCAGCTGGGTTGCTCGTGGCGAGGGGGGAGGGACAACAGTTAGTTTTTATGACAGAGTGTTTGAAAGCATTTACTACCAGACACTAGGGGGAGCTTCGTAGAGAAAAAACACTCAGGCTTGCCTGGTGTCCCTTTAAACTCTAGTCAACTACATTAGTTAACATTAACTAGTAATAAACTACACTTCTACAGCAGGGGGAGACCGGGGGACAGTTGCAACAGGGGATAGTTGCAACGTCATTTTTCTCCAATCAGAAACAAGCTAGAGTGATGACACTCATACTGCACATGTACAGTTAGACCCTCCCCCTCACCAAAAAGACAGTAGACATATTCAACATCTGCTGCTGCATTTATTGAACAAAACTTGTTAATAAAGTAAATTTAAAGTAAATTTTTTCATGAGATGTATTTTTGTCATACTGTCCTGACATTTTGTATGAATTAATCAAAACTTACTTAGTTTGAATTATTGTTTTGTTGACTTCTAAGTGACATGGTTAGCATGTGTCAAAGTCAGTGTGTCTAGCAGGAATATGATGTTCTGTCATGGCTGATAGTGTTGGGGATGGTTGCAACAAGTTATAAATTGCATGTTTAATAAAAGTTTGTTGCATTGCAAATTGTTCAATTCTGACACTGAAATATGGAGAGATTGAATAGCATCTGTAACACCTGCACACTGAATATATGTAGGCCTATGTTCAACACATAAACAAACAAAACTCAATAACTGTTATTTGATAAATATGACTAAATAAATAAATAATAGACTACAATAATATTATTGTATAAATAAATAATACTATAATATTATAGTAGGCCTAAAACAGTTAATATTTTCAGAATTATATGCTCATTCAGACAAAAAGCTAAAGTTAATTAATGAAATTTAAAGTATTTTTAACGTGTTGCAACCGTCCCCTGGGTTGGGATCAGTTGCAACATCTGGCTTCTTCCATTCAAATACATACTGTAAACGATATGTCATATGTAATCATCTTTAAATGGTATGGGTAATTAGCAGACAGATGCAAGTTTAATATATACAAATTTGGTTGGTCTAGTCCAAATAGTCTCTGCGTAACAGAGAAATGCAAAAAGTGTTGCAACTGTCCCCGGTCTCCCCCATTTATTAATCTTAATTAATGTTAATTTCACCATTTACTAGTAGGCTAGCCTACATTATTTATATCAAAAGTTGTATTTGTTAACATTAGTTTGCTGCACTGTGTGAAGTAACAATAAAAATACAGCTGTTAATTGTTTGTTCGACTAAGATTAATAAAGATTAAATACAGTAACAAATGTATTGCTCGTGGTTCATGTTAGTTAGCCTAATACATTAATGTAAACAAATCCAACCACATTTAACACCTCTTAAAATGAGAATGTAAGTGTGCTTACCCCATTTTTTTAGTAAGAGTGGTTAGCAAGATTTAACCTTAATAAACTACTGTATTTTCAGGTTATAGGCTATATGACAATGTGTAGGACAATTACCAAAACAATCTTTTAGTTTAGACTGTTTGCGGTAAATGCAGTTGGGTTGTCGAGGTCAAAACTCTAAATAAGCTGTGAATCAAATAAACTTACTATAAATAATGTTATGTCATTTTTTTAATCTTACACTGAATGTTTGGATTTTGTGAAGGTGTGAATAATTTTTGATTACTATTTAATATAATAAAGTTCTGTGTAACGAATTATTAACAAAGGAATAATTCGAACGAAGGATTTTGTGAAGGCATAGAGATGCTTCATAGAGGAGAACTTGGGATGGTCTCAGCAATATCAGATGAAAAGCCTGTCTCCATCAAAGTGCCCGTTCAAGTTTCAGAGGTTCAGAGTCTCCAAATCCCTGGACAGGGGTGCTATCACAAATCCTGAACCTGAGAGAGATGGTCTGCCATGGCCGTGATTCTTCAGTGAGGTTTCTCCAGAAGAGAGACCAGATCCGAAAACCACAAGCGAGACCTTCCCCCCTCAAACTCTCCAAAGAATAGCCCGAAGTAAGCTCACCGGTAGAAAGGCATACTGGCCTTAGACCACACCTGTGTCAAAGCACCTATTTCCAGATGCACTAAGGGAGACAAAGCAAATGAGAGGGGATACTGTGTCATCTCACTGTACGCAAACAAGTCAAGAAACAAGTTGACAACTCAAGGGTGCAACCTCCAGACCTCAGCCTGAGCCTCACAAGATGGTTCGCTTCATGATTCAAACTCCCTGGGAGATGAACTGTTTTTAGAGACAACATCCCTAAGTGACCTAACCAGAATGTGCCACTCTACACTGTGCATGGGGCGAGAACGTATCCCTCCTTGGTGATTCAGATGTAAGACTACAGGCATATTGTCAGTCCTCACCACAACATGGCAGCCCTTACAGGTCTAGAGGTAATTCAAGTCTATAAAGTCATCAACTTATGTTTTAATGTATGTGCCACTGAAATGGTCTCATATGGAGCAGGCCCCGCAGAGACCCAGTAATCTGCAACAATACTTGGACCAGTCACCCTGATCTGAAATGACCCAGAAAATTAGACTTTTGCTTTGGCAATAACACACTTTTCTGCAGATTTATTTTCAGGAGTAACCTCTGAAGGTGATTGAGAACCAAGTCTTGATAAGCCACTAGCTAAAATCAGCCAATCGTCAATGTAATTGTGAAAACGAACACTAAAATAGTGCTCTAAAGAATTTGAAGAGATAAACTAAAATAAATGCATAAATTAAAAAAAGGTTACAAAATAATAGCCAGTTAGACATCCCAATGGAGCCTTTAGGTTCATTGCTTATCAAGAACAGAAAGTTACATCAACATCAAAACTCTCTGTGCCAAAAAGAAACAACAACTTCATATTGAGAATGTGTATCAAGATGTACCAGTCAAATATAATGAGAGCTCTGAACAAAACACTGGCCGGTATGGGAGTGTGGCACAAAAGTTGTACTCAAAAAGAACTACATTTAGTGATCTATCTACAAAGAGAAAAAAATAAGAAGAATTGTATGGTCAACTGAGACCAATATAGACATTGTTAGCCATTGTAGTTTGTAAAATAACTGAATGATTTTGTTCACCAATAATGACCTTCTGTTATCATTTACTCATCTTCATGTTGTTTTAAACCTGTATCATTCTGGCAACTGCAACTTTCAAGCTTTAAAAAAAAATAGTTGTGTTGCATAGAAGAAAGTCATATAGCCTATGGCATGACCTGATAATGACTAAGTACATAATTTGTATTTTTGAGTGAACTGTCCTTTTAAGCTTGGAAGAATCTTGCGGGTGCAACGCATTTTTGGAGAGGACCAAAAACAACAACAACAACAACAACAACAACGGTACTACAATGGCCTATAAAAACGGATCCCTATCCAATAGAGAAACTGTGATACTAAAATTATGGCTCGTTAAGCAAAAAAAAAAAAAAAAAGAAAGGTCCAGGGAAAATGGGTAAAATTATATTTGAATGCTAGGAGTGGGAAGGGTTTAAAATAAATAAATTTGATTCACAATTTTCCAATTTGATTCAAAATTTCAAAATGATTCTATTTCTTGAGATACACTAACTAAAAAGTTGCTTTAGCAACTTAAAAAAAAAAAGCATTCATACCATTCTTTTTTAATTTTACGAATGTAAAAAAAATAAATAATAATAATAATAATAATAATAATAAATGAATAAAAATACCACACTACTTCAGACTCTTTATTGCACCAAAATAGGCTGCGTCTACATTTCCAGAATATGTAGGCTGAATCCAATTCAAACAATGCATGAGATTATAAAAACTGTATGGATTAAAAAAAAAAAAATGCCATCTTGGAAAATATTAACTGGATTTAAAGTGTTTATTTGAGAAGACAGCAGTAATGAAAACTAGACCATGCTGTACTTCACTTATTTGAGTTCTGTCTCATGGGACCTCTACAATCAGTTGCACTGTAAACGTCAATGGCAGTGGAGCATTGGATCTGTATTTTAGCACCATGTCTCTGGTGACCCTGATGGTGGACTGTGACGCTGGAATATGATGCTAATCCATGAGTTGTTTTTTTTTATTTTATTTTTTTTATGCCAGGTAACATCACGACTGAAAAAAAAAATGAAAAAAGTGAGCTGTGGGCTAAAACACAAGGAATATTTTGGAGTGCTGGATAGGTTTCTCATGATACCAAATGAGTCAATACCATTACTCTATATGCTACATTTATTATTTATTAAAAGAAAGAAAGAAAGAAAGAAAGAAAGAAAGAAAGAAAGAAAGAAAGAAAGAAAGAAAGAAAGAAAGAAAGAAAGAAAGAAAAGCACTTGCTTGATCATGTATTTTTCCATCTGTGGCTGACTTGGCCGGAGTTACTTAAAAGTAACCATATATAACCATATGGCTATTTTAAAGTCCCCCTGTGGTGAAAATCAAGTTTTTTAATGTTATTTATATGTCTATGTGGTGTTTTTAATATGCTTTAAGACAAACCATGTGCAAATTCATCAGTCAACACCATGTCAACAAAAAAAGTCTCAAAAACGCGGATTGAAATCGCCGGTGTTTCTTACGTTACAAACTACCTTGTAAACAATCACGTCAACGTGCGCGCTTTAGCATATTATTTACTGCAGTAGGGGAGTCTTAAGAGAAGCCAGGTTATCCCGGTTATATTTTCTGTTGATATGAAAAATCGTGTACATATACTCGCAAAATAGCGAGTGAATTACGATGTTATGATGAACTATAATGCAGGTCTCAAGTTTTGAAGATAGGCAAGGGTGACCTATAACATCGACTATGGAATAATATACTTTCATTTATTTAGTGCTAATAAAATTATTAAGCCTATTTGGGGAGAGAGATGTTTATAATGTGACAATATGTCAGTCGTCGTGTGATAACGAAAATATTACTAGGCCTAGACCACTTGTTCTGAGCAGGTGTTGTCAGTGAACAGGCTGTAAAACTGTTGACTAATTTACAGACACTCATGAAAAACTGAAGCTAATTATCTGGGAAACATTCTCTAACAGCAGTCAAGTTGTCACTGTTTGTGTCAAACAAGTTGTGAATTTGTTGTAACATTAAAACAGGAGATCATGACTTACTCTGTGCTCAAAGTGATGCTCGGAGTGGTTTCCTCTCTGAATGAAACTTCGGAAGACGACGCGGTAGCAGAATCAAGTGAACAATTCTAGGATATGCTTTTTTTTTCATTGGTTGTTGCGTTAAATATTACCCAGATACAATAGTGCTATTTTCTGATTGGCTATTGTATAGCCCCTTTCTTTTTTTTGATTGGCTGATAAGTGGCAGGCTCGACTAAGAATTCCAGGGGAGCTAGACGCGCTTGATTCCTGCCGGTTCCATAATGAGAGCGGCTCGGCGGCATATTAAATATATTATAGTTTTTCCGTGTGAGAAATACAATGTGTGGCGGGAGTGCGTGACAAAAGACCGAAATGAGTGACTGTGACGTCACGCTCAATGCGTGACACTTGAGAGCCCTGTATATGCCTTTCTCTGACGTTCTAAGTTGTTCTAAGGATGCTGGTTTTTTTTGTTGTTGTTTTTTTTTTAAAAAGGCAGCTGTCTGACTCTGAGATGGCCTTTACAACAATTTTAGGAAAAATAATAACATTACATTACGATGTCTAGAAATCAATTTCAATAGTAGCGTTACATTGGGTTTAATTAGTATTAATTAATTAGGGACCAAGCCCCGAAGGGGATAGTCAATGGCAGCCTATGAACCGTAAGTAGGAAAATGATGAAATTTGGCACAATTGTAGAGATGGTCATGAAAAGTAATTGGACCAATTTTGGAGTCTCTAGGACAACTCTATAGCGCCACCACCAGTTTAAAATGCAATCTTCTAAAGGTTATAACTTTTGAACCTTTTGATCTAGAAAAATGATTTAGTACAACTTAGTACACCTGATTCCACTCTTCATACTGATTACATTCAATATCTTACATTAAGTAGTGCCCATTACAGTAGTGGCCATTTTGAAAAGTAAAGTATTCTGTTTTTTTGCTACTACTCCTTCAAAATTTGTTGCGCTGCACGCACCCCTGCAAACAAACAGTTTTTACAGTGACCCGAATAAGGCACAAAAAGAGTATGTTTCAAGCACACAACACCCGGGTAACCGGTCCCCCTTCACTAGGTGGCCCATCCCCAGTTGTCACTCTATCTCTATCCAGTCTCTATCCAGTTTCCTGTCTTCTATTATTGGACAAACTGATTAATTCAGGTGTGTCGGATTAGTGTTTCTGTGACTACATAGGTCAGGCACACCTGGATTAATCAGTCTGTCCAATAATAGCAGACAGGAAACCAAGGAGCTGACTGAAGTTCAGGAAGTAGTGAAGCTGTGCATAGAGCCTATTGCCATTCAACCCCTAGCCACACGGGCCCAGGCAGGCCATCCCCGAAGTGTCGAACTGGGTTTTAAACACTATAAAGTGAGGCTACTTGCTCCAATTCAATCGCAGACCCCCGCGTTTTCAGGCAGTCATCGAGATTTCGGTGAGAAGCGACGTGGCTCACGTGCGAATTGATAAGCTTACTAGCAAAAGGGGCCATAAAGAAAGTTCCCCCAGCACTACCCAAGGTGGTTATCACGTTATCAGCTCTCCCCCCCTTGGGAAACGATGGGGAGGTCAATTTACAGAGCTCTCAAAATCTACCTGGAGCGCTCTGCACCGTTCAGGCAGTCAGAACAGCTTGTTGTGTGCTTCAGTGGCCGCACCAAGGGTTTACCGGTCACAAAGCAGAGATTATCCAGATGGATAGTGGATGCCATCTCTCTGGCTTATGCCTCTCTGGGTCAGGAATGTCCCATAGGCACTCGAGCACATTCCACAAGGGGAATGGCCTCTTTGTGGGCCTGGTCTAGTGGTGTACCAATTGAAGACATGTGCAGCGGCCGGGCGGCCTCCACGTTTGTCAGATTTTATAATTTGGAGGTACCCTGCTTACAAGCTCGGGTTCTCTCCGTTTAACGAGACTGGCCTGACAGTAGTCTGGCCTTTTTTCAGTCTTACACAATTACTGTCACAAGCACAATTTGTTCTGTAGTAAGTAGGGCTGTAATCAACCAAAGAAAATCTTGGTCGACTAAAGTCCTGAAATTTTCAACTAAAAATCGACTAAAAATGACGTTAGGAAAAAAAAAACATTCAATCATTTAGCTGCGCACTGTGCACAGTACTTGGTAGCCTTGTTGTCCGTTTTTGACCTAATTATTTTGCACTGAAATGAGTCTGACACACGAGTCTGTCGGCTCTGCATCACATGCACCTGCGCGCAATATCATAGCCTATGATTTCCGAAAATAGTATGTTGTCAACTAGTGATCTCATCACAAGAACTTTTGAGGAATATGCAACATAATTTAGACAATTGTTTTTGTCATATGTATTACAATAACTGACAGACACTATCATTTCAACCGCTCTCGCGCACAGAGCGAGGCTGAACATAGGAGCTCAGCTTCGCGGCTGAGACACGAATAGACTATTAACTTAAAGCTTTTACTCTTAAACACAAAAGGCACGTCCACTATAATAATAAAAAGAATGTTTAATAAACAAACCAGATCAAGTAATAATATTCAGCAAACATTCTAGTAGCCTACTTTCTTCAATCTGTCTCTCTTCTCCGGTGGGTCGGGCTAATCCAAAAGAAGTCAAAACAAGGGGGGTGTTCTGAAGACAGACTGTTACCTGGGAAACAGGGGTGCTCTGAAAACACCCCCATTAGTAATTAGTGCTTTCCACCTGATGAAATGAACTCGGCAAAACTAATGAAATGAACACGGCAAAAAATTGACCAATCAGAATTTTGGTCGAGCAAGAACGTATCGACCAAATAATCGACTAATCGACTGGGAGATTACAGCCCTAGTAGTAAGTGTTATATCATAAGGCCCCGACTGGTCTGGTCCCCGTTTGAGTTTTTTCCCTTTTTGGGAACCTTTATTAGTAGCTCATGTTGTACTGTGAATCTCTGGCTTATGCCATAGGCTCCAGTTCACAGCAGAGTCAGTTGCTATAGTGCGGCTTTTAACATTGCGTCCCCACTGCTTATAGCTACGCAATACGAAGTGACCATTCTCGAAAGGGAACGTACTTGGTTACTAACGTAACCTCGGTTCCCTGAGAGTAGGGAACGAGTATTGCGTAGCCTGCCGCACTATTGCAATCTGTCAGGTGTCTTTTGCTTCAGTCGATTTAACCTGATTTTACGGCGAAATGGTGGGCTTTTATAGCTATAAGCCATGCCCATTCTGGATGAGCCGCTTCACCATAGGATGTGCAGTTGCTCCAGCACAGCCAATCGGTGAGCTAGTTGCTCTGACAGTGCTTGCTGTGCAGCTGCACTGCGTTTTAAATATAGGCTTCAATATTCTTGAGGAAAGGAGTTTCCCCACTGCGTATAGCTACGCAATACTTGTTCCCTACTCTCAGGGAACCGAGGTTACGTTAGTAACCGTGTAGAGCTGGGCGGTAGGGCTGAAACGATTAGTCAACATTGTCAACAACGTCGACAATAAAAATTTGTCGACAAAATATATTTGTTGTCGAGTAGTCGTTTGATCTCACGTGACCTAATGTAAGAGCCTGCAATATCGTGATTTGACCGCTGCGGTGCTGTAGCGCTAGAGTGTAATGCAGCCCTTACAAATGCTATTGCGGTAGAAGAAAACACAGCGCGAATTATGACGGAGTGCAGACAAATCCGAACTAGCAAGGTGTGTGAAAGTTTCACAAAACTTCAAACCAAGAATGCTGTCGTGTGCAATACATGCAAGGCGGAACTTGCTTTTCATGGGAGCACAACATGCATGTTAAAGCACTTAAAGAGGAAACACCCCGGCACAAGAGGAGCCGGTGAGAGATGAATGTTCTCCAGCTGGAGCTAAATAACTAGCAGTAAATCTCTTTATTAGAGAATGCAATACTACTAATAATAGTAATAATATTAACAATAATAATATAATTACAGTAATGTGATGATTTATTTTTGCATAGAATAAAGCTTGATCGAGCTTAGGAGTCAGGGCTGTTTTTATTAGTGTAACACTATTAGGTATTACAGTCTTATCACTTGCTTGTATTTTGTTCCATATTCATGAAGACTTACAAAAGGAAATGTTATGAAGAATATCATGTCAGTTACTTTTTCATACTGTAAATTAAAAGGTGAATGAGAATGTCTCTGTCAGCTCAATTGTCATGTAATTTTTTTTTTTTAAATGTTATACTTATAATTGTTTTCAGATTAAGTTTGTCTGTAATGCAGCTGATTCATTTTTGTTTATTTTTTTTTCTATTGAAAGAGAACCGAATATTTAAACAATGCTTAGAGAGCATTTGTGTGTGATTTGAGTTGGACAGAAATCTGAAAACTTAAAGAGAATGACCTATTTAGTTGGCACAAAGTTCATTAAAACAACCATTTCAAAAGCTGAAGTGATTTTCTTTTTTTTTATATTATAGTTAGAATATGTATAACTCAGTGTTTTAACTAATTGAAAAAGCTGAATAATCATTCCAAACTTACTGATTAGTTGGTGAAATAATCGACAACTAGTCGATTAATCGTTCTAATAATTGTCAGATTAATCGATTATCAAAATAATCGTTTGTTGCAGCCCTACTGGGCGGTATATCGAGTTGTATGATATATCAATATTTTTTTTAACCCCTTAAACCCTGAGCCATTTTTGGAGTTTTTTTGTCTGAGTGACACACAAAAAAGTAAAGACTCATAACTTCAAAACTATAACAAGGAGAGTCAAAAGGTAGGTATCGTTTGATAGAACTCTTTTCAAATTTTTTGAAAATATAAATTACATTACATTTGGATATTCTCCTGCCGAGAAACTGCTGATAAATACAAAAAAAAAACATAATTTTTATTATGATTTTGCATATCTCTCTTGTTTGACATGCAATAACTCGGGGAGGAAATATGGTAGCACAAATTTTCTTTTTTGGGGAAGTACCCCTAAATGTGAGCTGCATCTGAATCAAATTTTGTGGTGATCGCATAAAGTACTCAAAAGTTACAGCATTTGGAACAAAGGTAGCCTTTTTGTTTAGTCCTCACACATTTGGAAAGCAATAAAAAAAAAGAGTTTTCTGAGTGACATACACAAAACTAAAGACTCATAACTTCAAAACTATAGCAAGGAGAGTCAAAAGGTAGGTATCGTTTGAAAGAACACTTTTCACATTTTTTGAAAATATAAATTAAATTACATTTAGACATTCTTCTGCCGAGAAACTGCTGATAAAATACAAAAAATAAATATAATTTTTATAATGATAATGCATATCTTTCTTATTTGACATGGAATAACTCAGGAAGGAAATAAGGTAGGAGGAAAATTCTTTTTTGGGGAAGTCCCTCTACATATGAGCTGCATCTGGATAAAATTTTGTGGTGATTGGATAAAGTAATCAAACGTTACAGCCTTTGGAACCAAGATAGCATTTTTGTTGAGACCTTGACGCCCCCTCATGGGCATTTTTTATAGTGTTTCACCATGAAGAATATCTTGTCATAAAAGCAATAGATAAAGTTAATTTTGGGCTCATTTTAATTGTATGAATATGCTGTAAAAAATGAAGTGCCATTTTCAACGATTTTTTAATGTTTCGTGAGATGTATGATGTTTTTGACACATTGCAGTACATAGTACAAAAAAGTATTTTATAGATTATGAATTTTTTTTTATATCTTTATCAGCAAATAACTCGGCAATACTTTGGAGTTTTTCAAATAGGCTACATTCACTGTAAAGTTCAGACTCTAAGGTTTCAAATGACACCAATTTTGTTTGAATCAAGGCAATATTTTTGAAAAATATGATAATGAATATTTTCGCAGCTAGGTGGCGCCATGGGTGGCGCACACGGGCGGTACACTCCGGTTTAGAGAGACTAGTCAGCACTCGTTCAGAGTTGATCGAAGTGGTTAGATTCTTTAAAAAGCTGAGATTCTAAGCTTTAAAATGATACATATTTTGTGTTATTCCACGTTTGAAAAAGAGCACGGACGGTTCTGGGAAAATTGGAAAACACTTTGCACCCAGGAAGGATGAGAGACTTGTTTTTTATCCAAGTATGCATTACTTCGTGAGGAATATCTCGTGATCAAAGCAATGGATTCTGTTGTGTTTGGGCTCTTTGTAATCGTGAGAATCTGTTGTCAATAAAGATGTTCGATTTTTCACAATCTATGCATGTTTCATTGAGTTATGAGCTGAAACGTCACATCAAAACAACATAGCATCACTGCTATTGCTACTTCATAGGTGCGCCTCTGGTATTTTTTTGTGTCAGAACGCTATAAGGAATATCTTTAGACCTGAGTGATGGATTATGGTGTGTTTGGGCTCTTTTTAATCGTAACATTCTGCTGTAAATAATGATGTGCCATTTTCCACAATTGATGCATGCTTCATTGAGTTATGAGTTAGAACGCGACATAAGTGCTACATCTATAATAAAGATCTATGTGCGCATTTGTGTTACAACTCCACGAGGCATAACTTTAGATATGAGTGATGGATTATGCTGAGTTTGGGCTCTTTTTAATCGTGAGAGTCTGCTGAAAATAATGATGTGCATTTTTCTACGATATGTGCATGCTTCGTGAAGTTATAAGTAAAAACCAAACGCGAGTGCTTCATGAGTATATATTTGGCTAGGTACGTCTTTGGTATTTTCTGTGTTAGAACGCCATGAAGAATATCTTTAGATCTGACTGATGAGTTTGGGCTCGTCTTAATCATGAGCTCCTGCTGTAAATAACGATGTGTCATTTTTCATGATCGATGTATGTTTCATGAAGATACGAGTAAAAAGGCCAAGTCTAAGCTACCTCGCTTGGCTACGTGCGTTTGTGTATTTTTTGTGAATTAGAACTCCATGAGGAATATCTTTAGTTCTGAGTGATGGATTACGTTGAGTTTGGACTCATTTTAATTGTAAGCATCTGCTGTAAATAATGATGTGTCATTTTCCACAATCGGAGCATGTTTCATGAAGTTACAAGCGGAAATGTGTCTAAAATTCAGCATCCATATATGGTTTACCCATGGGTCTCTTGAGGGGCTTATTTTACAAAAACCTTGCTCAAGTTTAGTAAAAGCCTGAAACAATTATGTTGTACAAACAAACTTGTTGTATTCTACTCATTGAGACCTTTCAAATGACATATGACACATGACTATCTGAGCAGTATGATGTTTTTGACACATTGCAGTACATAATAATTTCCTCTTCCTCATAAATTATGTATTAAAAAAAAATCATTTTATCAGCAAATAACTCAGCACTACTTTGGAGATAATCATAATGGCTACATTCATTGTAAAGTTTAGACTCTAAGCTTTCAAATGATGCCTATTTTGTGTTGATCAATGCAGTAGTTTTGAAAAATATGACAATTAATTTTTTCCATAGCTAGGTGGCGCCCTCCGGCGGTATAATCCGTTCTAAAGGAATAACTCAGCACCTTTTAGGAGTTGAATAAAATGTATAGGTGCATTGAAAAGCTGAGATTCTCTAAAAGCTTTAAAATGATACCTATTTTGTATCATATCATTCAGTGGTTGCTTAGTAATTTGATTATGAATTTTTTTCATGGGGTGGCGTCCCGCCGGCGGGACGCTTAGGGTTTAAGGGGTTAAACGATATGGAATGAGGCAATACCGTTTATATCGATACAGTAGTTTGATACGAGCACATCTGAAAAATAGCCGAGGATGCAGTGTGAGCTGCTGCAGTGAAAGTACATAGTACAATTTGTCCTATACATGACACAAGCTTATATTAAGGGCTTCAAAATAACTGGTAAGATAGTTAACAAGTTTAAAGTCAGATGCTCAGACAGATTATTGTTGCTGACTGACAGATAAATACTTGCACTGTTGAATGCGTTTGAGATGTGGTGCTTCCTCAGTGCTTCACTTACATTTCACAAGTATATTCTCCATCTGTAAATGCTAGAGAGTCAAACAAATTTGACTCTCTAACATTTCACTGTCAGGAGAGGACGAGCCTTCTGCAAGTGAATCTCCGCTAAAATTCAAGCTTCCGTGAATGAGCGCCGCCGCTTTTTGGCGCATGCGTGCCAAAAACACGGAGCACAATAGAATAGTAGCGCAATAATTCTGACTAAAATATACATATTGCTAAAATATTTGTTGTTGGAGACAATAAATGTGCCATATGTGGAATTGTAAACGTACAAATATTTTATGAAAGTGACCATTTATAATTGGGTAATCAAATGCAGGCTAATATAATTAGTTTGTGCTTTTGTTTTTATTTTCATTTTTTAGTTTAGCCTTTAGTCAATTTAAAAACAAAAGCATTATTTTTGTTTTTAGATTGTAATGTTACAGTGTTAGAATGTAATGTGATTTTAACCACCTTTTTGCACATAATATATTGCATAGCCTACATTACATTCATTATTTGTTTCCATATCCTTCAATATCAACATTGTTTGTATGATATCATTGGGCAGGATTTTTTAAAATAAATACAGATTTTCTTTATCCAAATAGAAAAACCTAGAAAGTACCGAGATGTATATCGTATATCGCCATTTAACCAAAAAATACAGAGATATGATTTTTTGGCCATATCGCCCAGCCCTATAACGAAGTACATTTTTCATCAATGCATCAACAACAAATTAATCATTATACCCCTAACAATGGTATGTGAAGCTGATACACACTCTAAATCAGTACTTTCCAAACTCACATCCACCTGGGTGTCCATCTCAAATAGCATGAATTCATGAATTGTGAACAAATTATATCTGGAAAACCATGGAAAGTAGTATGACAGAGTAAAACAATGGTGTAGCTATGTATTTTTCGATACATGTATTTTTTTTAAGTTATTCAATAAAGAATCCAAACCAAACAACAAAAAGCCTTGAACCAAACCAACCAGATCCACAAGAAAAACAATGTTACAAAATGTGATTTAAAACCAAAAAAAGTTTTTGATAACAATTACTTTTGTTTATGTTTATGTTATTGCCCCTTCACTTTCTGTAGTGTTTAATATTTTGTGAGGATTGGTAGTTGGGGTGGTGAAGTGATATGAGAATTGAGACTCATATTGAAGCTGTTTAAATTGCTGAATAGTTGCCAAATTTTGTATAAAAAAATGGTCCTTTTGTGTTTTTAAAAAATATCACAGAGAAAAACATATACTGAATACTTCAGCAGCATACATAAACAGGCAGATGGTCTTCTAGTACGCCCTCTGTGTTTTCCATTTTGAGCTCAGATCCTCATTCACTCTCTTATTAAGGGCTTTATAGTGCAGGAGGAAGTTGATCCAAGAACAAAATAAAAATAAAAAACTCCTTCCTGAAGGGGCAAATATCAGTCCCTCAAGGACAAAAGAAACAAGTCAATTAATAGTCCTGTATCTTCATCCTGGCACTTTTCAATGCTTATTTGTACCATTTTAAAGGGAGGAGTTTCATGGCAGAATAAAATGAAACATGCATCTAGTTAATCCCCATTTGTGGTTTATTATTTCCTAGACTTTGTCAGCAAGCGTCATGTGAGGTAAATAAAGAACAAAAATGAGCAGCTTGCCACAAACAGACAAGCGGCTTTAAACTGTTCATTATACAGATTTCCGAATGAATTAATGACACTATCATTTGCATTTTAATACTACCATCTACAAGACATGTAAGACATAGAGAACTCAAACATACGGTTTCGTAGTTCACAAAATCCCAGCACTTTGGTATATATGTCGGACTGAACGATTAATCGAAAAGTAATCGAAAACGAAATGCAGAACCTCTAACTGATGTAATTGTTCCATGTCAGTTATTTCAGTGTTTTTTTTTTTTTTTATCCTTTCCCCTTAAAAACATACTACCGCGTATTCATGTGACTCCATCATGTGACAGGTCAGCGGCATGGAAGCAATATGGAGGAGAACTCAAACACAGAGTCATCTCACAGTAGCTCGCACATCAAGTGCAGTTTGCAGGCACACGGATAGATTAAGGAGCAGTTATCTTTGTTTATATAATCTGGATGCTCTGTATTGCTAGGGTATTTGCATGTTTTCAACAGGTAATTGTACAGGTAAGTTAATCGCCATTCTTATGCGCTGCTACACACATACAGACAGCAAGCGAGCCCTGAAGCCAGACCACTTTCGCTTGCGTCCACACTAAAGTTTTGAGGCTTGCCAGTTTGAACATTCAAGCGATTTAGACCATTGGATGTGTATCATTATATTGAACTAGCGTGGCAAACGCACATTCATACAGACAGTAGCTCACACATCACGTGAAGATCACGCACAGAGAAACATTCAGGAGCGCAGAAACTCATTGTCAACGCTGTCATGTAATTGAACTCTCTGTAAAGCTGCTTTGAAACAATCTGTATTGTAAAAAGCACTATATGTGACTTGACTAATTTATCACTAAAGTAGCTTAGAAACTCAACATTTAAAGTACCGGTATATATTTTTCTACTTTTGAAGTAACTACAATCAACAGCTTCACAATTAATAGAGAGATGGTATGACTAATTCAAACAGGCAATCGCTCTCTCATTAATGCATTCAAATAAATGTACTGTACTGTGCTAATTTATCTGTATCTGAGCAGAAATCAAGAAATGTTATGACCCATAGACAAAATAACTGCTGAAAATGAGCTGTTCTGTCGGGGCAATAGCACTGTGGGCAGCGCTATGACATTTGCAGTAGCTCTGCACAAGGCGACCTGAGTTCGAGGCCCAGTTCAAGGTTTCAGTTTTTCGCAAGCCAACATCAAAGTTTGTTTCCTTCAATTATTTTAAAATCACAAAGATAAGTAATGCACTCTTTCATTAGAAAGAATATCCCACCTTTAATAGCTGTGCATATTTACAGTACAAACCTTGTCAATGAACTATGAGGGCAAAAAACAGCAAAAAACCAAACCAAACAAAATAATTGTTCATTAATCATAATCGAGGTAAAATGTTCAGTTACTCAATATTTTGATTTTAGGTCATATGTGCATGTCTGACCAAGAAAAGAAAAAAATGGAGGTTCAATGGTTTGCTTATTCTCTCATCTCACAGTTGGGTTTAAAGTTTAAAATCATATATGGAATTAGCTGCTGACTTGCAGAACAAATTAAAAGATGAAGGAAGGAGCATTATCCACTTATTTTAAACAACTGAAAATCTAAACAGAGGAAATAAGTTTACCTTTGTTTAAAATACACAGCACACACAGCGCTTGGGGCAATGTCAAACAAAGGCCAACAAATTTGACTAGTTTACTAATCCATTTTAAATATATTATATTATGTGTATATTTACTTGCCCCCTAATGTGATTGGTCAAGTGGTAATATTAATCCGGCTTGATACCTTGATACATTTTAAAGGATTCTTTTATGATTATACATTTCAAAAGAACAGCATTTATTTGAAAGAGAAATATTTTGTAACATCATAAATGTCTTTAGTGTCACTTTTAAACAATTTGAATGTGTCCTTGCTTAATAAAGGTATTCATTTCTTTCAAAAAGAAAAGAAACTTTTGAACAGTAATGCATAATATCTGTTTCAAATAATGTAACTGTTTCATCAAAGAAAAGGGGTCAAGGGGTTAGCATCACAAAATAGGCTAATAAATGAATGAACCTTATCGATTGTGGTCTAAGTCTAAGTTAGTGACATGGCCTACTTACGCTGAACAGTTTCTCTGGCAAAGTTAAGATGCCTGTGACTAAGGCTGATAAATGGGTTTGATGCTTGGACAGCCTGGCTTGTGGTGTTCGCCCACTATAATTTGTATTCAGGTTGACTTTGAAAATGAAAATGAAAACGATAACTGAAATAAAATAAAAACTAAGCATTACATTTTAATTTGAATTGTGTCACTATTATTGCACAAGCATTAATACAAATCTTTGTAAAAACTGTATTTGCAGTTTATTTTTCACGTTTGCCTTTTCATTTTAATATTGGCAGAAAATGTGTTCTATAGTTGGGAAGCCTGAGCATTTAATTACGCATATCATCATACTTCAGAATGCCAGCAAACTGTTTAGGTATGCTCTTCATGTACAAATCCACTCTTGCTAAGGAATTACCTTTTCAATAGCCGCTACTGTTTGCACTTGATTATATACTGTCAAAAAGAGGTGACAGCCAACAAACAAGAATAGAATAGAATAGAATAGAATAGAATAGAATAGAATAGAATAGAATAGAATAGAATAGAATAGAATAGAATCAGTGTAGTTTCACCCCTACCTGTTCAGGGTTGGCAGGGGGAGAGAATCTCTTGGCACACACCACAAAAATATCAGGGTGTGGCTTGCCATTTTTTACTTCAGGATCATCTCCAAGGACAATGTGACTGAAGAGGCTGAAGAACTCTTTATGACGGCTAGTCTTCATCTCAAAGGTCAGACCTGCTGAGCTTGTGCCAACAGCAATAGGAATGCCATGCTTGTGTAGATGATTGACAATCTTTGCTACACCTGAAAAAACATCAGAAACTTGTCACTTATGGCGTGTTCACACTTGGCAGGATTGGTTAGATAAGAACAAACTGTGGTTGCTCTGTTGGTGTGGTTCATTTGAATAAGTGTGAAAGCTGCCATCCGAACCCTGATTCGCACCAAACAACAAACTCTGGTGCGGTTCGACTGAAATATGAACGCAAAACAGACCAAAGGTATCTTTGGTAAGTTCCGTCACACAATACATCATAAAAGCTGATTTTTGTTTTGTATCTTTAGGTTCAGTATTAAAAATGACAGTGTGAGCCAGGACTATCATTTTCTTTCTTTTTTTGGTCCGGACCAAAAAAGGAGCCAAGAGAATCAAACTACAAGTACAACACACCCCAAAATTAATAACCAAGCCGTGTGACCTGACCTTGAACCAGCTTCTTTTATTCTAAGTGACTTTGAGGAAAATATGCTCTAAAATAGATGATGCATCTCTCTGTCACCTTTTGTTTCAAAATCAACTTCCAGTTCCAATCTTACATAAAAATTACCTGGCAACAGAGAGGCTGTGGGGAATAATCGCTCCTGAATTTTTCTAGTCTCCTCCAGGAGCTCTTCGGGGGTTATGGGGAGTTCAATTTTGTCTCTTATGATCCTGGCAGCCTCCAAAGCCTTTTTCCCCATCACAGAGGACTTCACTTCCCATGTATACTGCTTATTGAACCTGTCACAGACCTCCTGGTATGACACAGAGTACAACCTCTCTGTATCTGCAAGAGATATACAAATAAAAACATGCAATAGTGCAGAGCAAGTTGATGGAACGGTACAAAAGGGCAATAAATTACTGACTTATTATAATGAAGAAACTGATGAGTATTACTAGGCTATCCTTTGCTTCAGAGTGGTAACCTGCCAAATCAAATGTGTAAGTCGACTATTATAAATGTGCAACTGACATTAAAAGGGACATTTTGATTACATATATATATTTTGATATCGATATATATATATCGTTTAAACTAAACATACTCGATGAATGATACGTACTGTCTTTCTGATTTTGTTGAATGCAAACAAAAAAGACAAGCGCTGATTTAGTTAAAACAATCTTTTTTTAAAACAAGATTCTCACCCACCTAATAATAATCCGTCCATATCAAAAAGCACGTGTGTTACTGGTTTATAAGACATGTTTTAATCTATACGTTTGCTCTACTGTGTGGACACACGAAACGTCATTGACCCAGGAGAGACACAGACACGAAAACTGCTGGACAATCGAAGTTACACAAAAAAAAAAAAAAAAAAAAAAACATCACCTCAAAATTCAGAAAAACTTCAGTTCAAATCTTACTCGATATATTTGAAAGTCAAATGTATGTGTTTTGATAAAAAAAAAAATATATATATATATATATATATATATATATATATATATATATATATATATATATATATATATATATTTATTTATCTTGTCCCGTTATCTTTATAAGATCCACTCTCGAGTAATAACAACTCAGGGCAACTTTTTAACTCGCCATTCTTGTTGCACAGGTTTATGGGAAATGTAGTTTTCCAAAGCGCACATGGAAGCGCTTACATAGAATTGTCTTTAGAGAGAAAAAAAAAATACAAAATGTATATTAAAAGTAAAAAAAAAAAAAAAAAAATCCATATTATATTATTATTATTATGTATTTATTTATTTGAAAACGATGTTTTATTTATGATATCACTATTTTCAGAATAATGAGTAGGCTATTGGGACATAAAAATGTATGTCTGCCTTGATATTTTTAGAAGGGGTTCCCTCACAAGGGGATCATCTTATTTGAATCCTTGGCATTGAAATTCTTTATATTTATTATTACTTTCTTTATACAAATGTTCTTCTCAAATAAAAAACAAATAAACAAGTAAAAAATAAACACATAGATAAGAAGTGTGAAGTAGCCTACCTGTGACAATACAACAGCTGGTCACATTGACTAATTTGAATTATAATTTTATAATCAGTAGGTCATATTGTTTATTCCTACGTGATTTGTATGATTTGGCAGTTTTTCTTTGTATGAAACCTTGCAAAGTGTAAGGCTGGGAATTAACATCATTAAATAATAATGGCTTAATATCTCCAGCTATAACAACTACTACTAGGCATACTTGTCAATTAGATGTTTTTTTGTTTGTTTGTTTGTTTTCAATGCTCATTAAATAACTCTCCCTGTGCATTTAGCCCTAGTTATTTTTCCGGTATTGTTTATGGTTTTACATGGTTGTGTTCTCCTGAGTTTCTCTCTGGATTTATTATTAAAGACTGTTTATTTCTCTGAATCTCAGGGCGTCATGTGCATAATTGCAACCAAACATGACAGATGCTCTTTTTTATATGACATGAAAGTTAACAGTTAACCAGAACAGAAACAGTTGCGGGATAAATCAGAAACTAATGACCAAAGAACAAAGGCAAACCAGGAGCAAACACAATAAAAACTAAACAGACACATAGAGGAAACTTGAAATGCCAGCAATAGAAACCAGGGAGGCGATGACAGTGGGGAGGAGCCAGAGAGGAGAGGAATGCAGAAGGAGCCAGGCAGGGACCAAGACCACAGCCAAGACAAAGGCCCAGAGCAGAGTTGAAGAAGCTATAATGGAGGTTTAACCAGGGGCACGACAGACGGAGGTGGAGACCATGCAGGGTGGACTGAAGACCATGAGACCATGCGACACCGATTAAAAAAGAAAAGAAAAGAAAAGAAAAGAAAAGAAAAGAAAAGAAAAGAAAAGAAAAGAAAAGAAAAGAAGAAAAAAGAAAACTAATCTAAAATGTCATTGTCATTAATCAAATAATACAATCTGTGCAATATTAATCTAATTTGTGCAAAAGGTCAGTCTCCTTGTGTCAGAGTTCTGTCATTTCTGTTTGGGTTACATCTTGGGTTGGTGACAGAGCTCTGGCATTCCCGGTCTGTCATGCGTTGGGTATAATCTGGTTTGTTGTGAGCACATGGCTTGTCATGTTTTTCCTTGTGCCATGTGCTCTCCTGTCAATTGTCTAGCCCCTCCCATCTTGTTACCTGATTATTGATTCATTTGCCCCACCTGCCTTTCTCGTTACCCTCTTGTTTGCTTCCCTATTTAGTCTCCCTGTGTTTGCAGTCCTGTGCTGGCTCGCTGTCTATGTTCCTTCGTGTTCTTGTTTGATGCCATATGCCTGTCTTGTTTTCACCGTTGTGTTGTGTTGTGTTGTGTTGTGTTGTGTTGTGTTGTGTTGTGTTGTGTTGTGTTGTGTTGTGTTGTGTTGTGTTGTGTTGTGTTGTGTTGTGTTGTGTTGTGTTGTGTTGTGTTGTGTTGTGTTGTGTTGTGTTGTGTTCCCTGCACGTGAATCCTCCTTGCTTCTATTGAAGCAAACAGGATGCTTTTTAGAAAATCAAGTTCAGATTTAAAGGACAGTTTACAGTCAAGTTTAGGCTTACAACCAGGGTTAGTTGCTTCTACATCAGTGCTATACACCTATCATTTCCCTCTGATTTTAGGGATAACTTATGGGTAGGGTTACGTTTTTTAGGTTAGGATACAATTTCCAGACAGGAATGTTGTTCCAGGATCAACAAAATATGATATGAGATATATATATATAAAATATAACTCAGCAAAATCAGGATTCTTTGAAAATCACTAGTGAACATGCCTTTTCCCCTAATTTAATTATAAAAATCAAGAAATAATTTCCTTAGTGTTCGATTCCCCTTTTGCAGCACACTCTTCAAGCTGGCATGGACTCATCATGTTTGTGCAAAACCTGATTAGATGATTGAAATGTTGTTCCAGGATCAACAAAGATGCACTTGGTGAAATCAGGTTCTGCATTTTTAGACACATTTAAATGCCTTGTATTTCAGCCTGGTTTTTGCTCTTGCTAAAATCCACACACAGCATCATTGAGGGTCATCACAGAAGCAGACACCTAGATACACACACCAGGCCTGCACTCCATCCACATTTCACAAGGTAATTGGAAGCGCAATGTAAAGTGAGAGAGCTTTGTTAGGAGCAGAGGCATGTTTGGGGAGTGGGCTTTCCTCCAGCATGGGGCAGCTAATGAGGCTATGGATTCCAGATCTAATTGGGTGTAGCAGAAAGTAGTCTATTGTCTATTTTACCGACTTCCTGTTGTGTCACAGTCACATCAAATGCCCAGCCAGACAATGTGCTCTTCATGGACAGAATGAGAATGCACATCCAAAGGGGTGCACTGTGTTCTTTCCCTGTACTACAGGAGGGCTATATTTTGAAATGGCAGTCTAAGGCCCCGATCACACCTGACGCGCTTTTTGCAGTGAGAGGCGCCTATTTTCAATTGATTTCCTATGGCAGTGAGCACTCTGCGCGCTGTTTATGCGCCTGCTGCGCCTCGAGTTTTTGCAGTTGAAAAAAAGCAAGAGAGTGCGATGATGGAGGATAAACTTGTGGTGCTCTCGCGGATTACCAGGAGCTTAATGACTTGACGAACCGTAACTACCACAATGTTAACAGAAAGTAAATAAAGTTAATAAAAGGCTGATTTGCCGTTTACTTGACTGACAGGACAGCTGTTTTGGTGGTTGCCTAGCAACATAAAAAACGAAGCGCACTGCTTGATCTGTGTGATCAGGGCAGTGCTGTGCACCTCACATTTTCGAACCTGAAAAACGCATTAGGTGTGATCGGGGCCTAAGGGTTTTATTTTTATTTATTTTAATACATGCGTATCATATAACATAACACACATAACACTTAAGTATTTTCACCCCCATATATCTTTTGCTGTAGTGTGTCAGTAAGAAATATCAGTTTGCATATCCACACATTTTTTTTTGCCATTAATTGTAATAATCCAGTGAGATTTTGGTATTAACAAGGAGTCTGAAAACAGCCGGTATGATCTGATCTCACCATCATCGAGTCTGTCTGTGATACATGAAGAAACAGAAAAAACTGACACAGACTAAATCCAAAAGAACTGTGGCAACGTCTCTAAGATGCTTGAAGAAACCTACCTCCCTGAAAACTATGTGCAAGTGTACGCTAAAGCTAAGGGTGGTCACCAAATATTGGTTTGATTTAGTTAATAAAAGTTAATTGATAAATAAAATCTATTTATGACATTATTTTTTAAAGCATCTTCACTTTACAGCATTTTTAGACAAGTGCCTAAAACTTTTCACTGTACTGTAGCTTTGCAGGTCGGTTTCCTCAAGCGTCTTGGAGACGTTGCCGCAGTTATTCTGGAATTAGTCTGTCTCTCATATATATATTAAAATGTTTTTATGTCAGATAATTTGGCCATTTTATGATAACATGGAATATATATTCACAAAACATGAGTGTTAATTTGTTAATTCATTCATTCACTCGCATGTCATTTACACTTCTTTCTCTGGAACCGCACAGTAGATTGTTCACATAGTGTGGGCTATAATACGTCCTTCAAGCTTCTTTTTATTGGCTGCTTATCAATATTGGTAAACATACACATTACACTGACATGATGTGTGATATTGACAAAGCCCTAAATGATTACAAGGCCATCAGTCTTTGGATAAACAAACAGCATAGATTTAATCTACAGCATTCCATCATGTTGAAAAACTGTGCTGTCAGTCTGAGACATGCCAGACTGTGCAGTTATACTCAGTTATATTTTTAGATAAATTCCTCTGGAATGAGATATACTGTTGGTTTTTGCCACAGTTTGGTGTTCTGTTTGTTATACCATGCAAATTCGACACTTGTTAGAAATATGAATAATTGACCTTTAAGGTAAACTTTTTATAACACTCTCTGCTTGACACATCAGTCTTTGTTGCTAATGGTTATTTGTGTGTAAAGGTCAGAAGTGACATAGTCTCAACCATTAGTCAAATACAAAGATTACAACAAACACTGTATGGGAGTTACATCTCATGTTAGTGACTCATGTTAATCAAATTTAAAGTTTTGTGTTGGTACAGTAAGACAAATGAACAAGAGAGACAAATGAAGGGACATGCAGTGATAAAATATGTGAGCTGGATAAAAATGGGGGGGGGGGGGGGGGGGGGCTGATGGAGGTTAAGGCAGATGTGAGTCACAGAGCAAAAAACATTAATGTCATCTAATATGGAAAACAGACAACAATGTTTTTCCCTTTGAATAAGATGAGCAAGTGGAGATTTGGGGGCTCAAACTTGATTAGTGAAATAAAGGAATAAAACGTTTTTTTTCATTAACATGTTGCTGAAACTGCTGGTTTTAAAAAAAATAGGAATATCATATTCAAGATTTATTTATTTGTTATATAGTTATAGAGAATACAACCTGGTCAGCTACACATACTGGGCATTAAATAAATAGTAGATAAAATATAGTAGAAATAGAATAGTCATGTGTAAAAATAAGCAGGTACAAAATTGCAGGGTGTTACGAGGTAGTTATAGTAATAAAAACAATAATAAAAACAACACAATATGCTGTGTGTAGATTGCAATGTTCAAATATATATATAGTTTGGACTAATATTGTTGGCCTAGTTTTGTTTTAGAAAGAATATTCCAGTTATGTGCTAATATCAATCCAACAACAAGAATAGATGGATCATATAACGATCTCTGGGAATCTTGCCTAAAATTAATTAGCAAATGTACTTTTTGTCCATGTTAGCCATCCTGAAACACTTAACAGGGACTGTCCTGCACTTGACCATCTGTCCATATTACTCTCTGCAGTCCATTGACAACAAATGATGTCAAGAGTAGCAATTAACTTGTGTCTGTTCCAGGGGCACTACAGTGTATGGCCACTCAAAAGAATATGGATATAGAGCAAGTACCTTTGCAAAACAGATACAGATATTGCTGTTGCAATTTATTGGAAATAGCCTGAAACCGGAAAACTTTAACAGAAGGAGTATGCTATGGACCAGTCATGGCAGCTAAGTGAATGTATCTAAAGCTGGAAATAGCATGGGCTGTCTCCAGTGTATTACAACATAAACCACTAGCTGATGTCATACTGCTGTCACTCAGTTCTATTATGTTATATGTATAACAATGTTACTTTGCAATAAAAAATTGCCAGTATGCCTCCTTTAGAACATGCATTAGATGGCTCACGTCCATTTTTTTTTTTCAGCAAGGGACTATTTTAACTGACTGTTATCTGTGCTTTTTATTATAGTATGCCAAATAGTTTTGTTAAAGAAATGACTTCAGAATCCATATAGTCTATAGGATTCAGTAGCCATCGGTAAAATAACAAAGCAGAGTTGTTGTCTTTGTTTAAGATGTTTCTCTTAATAATTATCAATAAATACATAACCTGACTGTAATAAAATAAATTGCTGTAAGAAGCATTGCACATTATGTAGTATTGTTTTGACACCAAGTGCACACATGCTATTTATAAACTGCTACTCCTACAGCTGAAACTGTCACATTCTCAAGTTACCTATATAAACTTGACTCTGCCATGCTATGTTTCTAGAGCACCAGAGGCTGTGCCCCTATTATACTGATCTCAGATCAGTCAGTTTTTCTCAGCCTTCTCTCATTTATAACTCACAAAATGCATCCTGCCTCTGTGTGAAAAAGTTGAGTAAATCCATTCAGTAAAACTGCCAGGTCAGTTTGACCGGTTCAGTGTAATGTTTGAAGAGCGATCAGGAGTGAGTCAAATCATGTATGAAGGTGTGGATGTTCTTGGAGAGGGATTAATTAAAGACTATGGTCTACAGCAAACAGATTAAGCACAAATTATTTGGGTTGGTTTGATGAATTTACCAACCTGGTAAATTTACATAGATTACACCTCCTGAGCTGACCTTGACCTTGCTATAACTACACTGAACAAAATTATAAACGCAACACTTTTGTTTTTGCCCCCATTTTTCATGAGCTGAACTCAAAGATCTAAGACTTTTTCTATGTACACAAAATGCCTATTTCTCTCAAATATTGTTCACAAATCTGTGTTAGTGAGCACTTCTCCTTTGCCGAGATAATCCATCCACCTCACAGGTGTGGCATATCAAGATGCTGATTAGACAGCATGATTATTGCACAGGTGTGCCTTAGGCTGGCCACAATAAAAGGCCACTCTAAAATGTGCCGTTTTATCACACAGCACAATGCCACAGATGTCGCAAGTTTTGAGGAAGCATGTAATTGGCATGCTGACTGCAGGAATCTCCACCAGAGCTGTTGGCCGTGAATTGAATGTTCATTTACCATAAGCCACCTCCAAAGGTGTTTCAGAGAATTTGGCAGTACATCCAACCGGCCTCACAACCGCAGACCACGTGTAACCACACCAGCCCAGGACCTCCACATCCAGCATCTTCACCTCCACCCGGACAGCTGCTGCAACAATCAGTTTGCATAACCAAAGAATTTCAGCTCAAACTGTCAGAACCCGTCTCAGGGAAGTTCATCTGCATGCTCTGAGTCCTCATCGGGGTCTCGACCTGACTGCAGTTCGTCGTCGTAACCGACTTGAGTGGGCAAATGCTCACATTCGATGGCGTCTGGCACTTTGGAGAGGTGTTCTCTTCACGGATGAATCCCGGTTTTCACTGTACAGGGCAGATGGCAGACAGTGTGTGTGGCATCGTGTGGGTGAGCGGTTTGCTGATGTCAACGTTGTGGATCGAGTGGCCCATGGTGATGGTGGGGTTATGGTATGGGCAGGTGTATGTTATGGACAGCGAACACAGGTGCATTTTATTGATGGCATTTTGAATGCATAGATACCGTGACGAGATCCTGAGGCCCATTGTTGTGCCATTCATCCACGACCATCGCCTTATGTTGCAGCATGATAATGCACGACCCCATGTTGCAAGGATCTGTACACAATTCCTGGAAGCTGAAAACATCCCAGTTCTTGCATGGCCAGCATACTCACCGGACATGTCACCCGTTGAGCATGTTTGGGATGCTCTGGATCGGCGTATACGACAGCGTGTTCCAGGTCCTGCCAATATCCAGCAACTTCGCACATCCATTGAAGAGGAGTGGATCAACATTCCACAGGCCATAATCAACAACCTGATAAACTCTATGCGAAGGAGATGTGTTGCACTGCGTGAGGCAAATGGTGGTCACACCAGATACTGACTGGTTTTCGGACCCCTTACTAAAAGTGTACGTGGGCCTAAAAGCCAAAAATGGCATACACCAAAAAATATTCAGACTTATAAAACCGTGTGTATGCCAGAACCTGCGCTAAATTCCCTTCATAAATCCCAGTTAGCGGAAGATTGTGCGCACATGCGTCTCCACCGTGTTTCCTACCCAAAATAACTATATATGGAGCTTACAACGCCTAGTTTTACTATGCATATCCTCATCTGCATATCATTTGCCTATGCATATTCATCCACCTGATACCATGTTTAACGGTACAAGACATTAGGAAAATATGAGATACGGATGTGAGTCACATTAAATTGCTAAAAATCATTTAGTAGCCTAGCCTTGCCTTGTTTTTGAATAAATGAAACAAATAGTATAAAATATATTTCAGAGAAAGTTTTTCTCAAACTTTTCCACTGGCCAAATATTTTTAATTGATTTATGTTTTTAATGGAAACAGATAGGCCTTGTTGTGCATTATTTGCACGCAAATATTTTCTCAGACAATCTGCTATTATCATGGTAAGCAATCCTCTCTGTAGTTAAAACATTAAAACACAGCATGCCACAGGAAAAGTGTTCAAAAGCATTGCATTCACTACAAATATTTCTATTTATTAGAATATAAAAATGTTGTAACTTCTCAGTTATGATTTCATGTAATTTAAGTGTTTAACTCCAAAAAGCCATTTAACTCCAGCTCACTATGCACACACCTCTCACCAGTTCAGGGTCTGGTCTCGTTCATAGATATCGTTTGGACTACCTACCTCAATCGTGCGATTTATTGATGTTATACTCCAGCGATTATTCCACTAGGACTATGTCATCCATCTCCGAGTTTCTCCAGCATCTCATCCATTTGTGTTTCCTGGTGTTCTCACCTACCATCCCATCCAGCGAGGTTTGTGCTTCCATCAGCTATCCCGTATGTCATCCTCTATCTCCTGCACCAAATACAAAAAGACAAATACTTTCCATTACCATCCATCTCAAGTCAATGATAACTCTCATTGTCCAGTTCACTCACCTGTTTTCCACCATTATGCTCCGTGCTGCCGAATAAAGAACCTGTGATTGCATTTCCCTGTTTCCGAGTCTGTTCTGTAACACTATCAAAAGCTTGGAAAAATTATTAAAAAATATGTTTTTGAAAAGTATTTTATGCTCACGGGTCTCTCACACCAAAGGCATGTGTCTTATCCACTGCGCCATCACCATATATAACAGGTCTGTCACCGTTATAACAGACATTGCCTACACGGATAAATTCCTTTCTGATTCAATAGTATGGCAGAGAATATCTCTCTTGCATACCTTTCCATAAAACAGAAGGCAATCAAAATCTGAACTATTTACATAATGCAAATGTGCTCATTAATTTGAGTAGCTGATTTGTATCGCTACTTCAGTTTGTTTTTAGACCTGTGAGAGGTATTGGCAATCATACACTCTGTGGAGGAAAAAGTGAGGTGAAATGCTAATTCAGCAGATACAATCAATATGAAGAACCAAAGTCAGGAGAGAACATTGCCAACGCCAGCCTATGAGTCCTTTGTGAAGGGGATATCCATGTGTGAGTGTGTATACAAACACTGTGAAAATGTCATTGTGAACACACAGTCTCTAAAATGGAGTGTGCTAAACTGGGCAAGGCAGGTTAGGCAGTTCAGAAAACTTCTTCCAAGTCTTTAAATTAGTTCAGATTTTCAACGTCTGCTACAAATTTGACCTGATCAGGAGTCTTCTCTAGTCTCTGTGAAAAGTAAGAGCCTGAAGTGCATAAGACCCTTTGATACCCTTCGAGTACATTGGAACGGAATGAGAGGATTCTCAATTATAGAATGTGGGTTAGTTAAGGTCTTCTTTTTCATTAATTGGCAAGAGCTGGTCAACAAAAATCCTCAAAATTCAAATCCATGGTTGTGCCAAAACATATTTAACAAAGCAGGGTCAATACTTATTACATAAAATTTCACATAATTTATTGATTTATATTTGTTCTTGTGGAGGCCTTTTAACCTTTTTTTTTACACTCAACCTTTACTGCATACAGCCTGGAGGGTGAAAAGAGAACTTCCTCTAATTTTCTCAAATGAATAAAAACACTGTGTCATTTCTAGTATACATAGGGGAAATTAAGGCAAAATTTGCTTTATTTTTTCATTAAAAAAAAAAAAAAAATGTAGTTAACAATGTTTCAGCACATTTCCCAGATTGTTCTTTGTGTTTCCATTCATGCCCATTTTATAATTTTATGTTGGAAAAAATAATAATAAAAAAAAATATATATATATATATAACAAAGGGCTATTTATGTTACGAACAGTTTCAGTAAAGGTGAGGGAACGGATATATTCACAGCAGTGTATTTTTAACAGAACTCAAAATACTCAAAACACTAGAAACAGAACAAATGCTGTACACACTGCGAGAACTGACAAATAACATAATTAATTAACCAAACGAATATCAGGTGCAAATAATAATCAGACAATGAATAACCAAAGAAACTAACTGAAAAAAACAGGAAACAACTAAATTAGTGAAAACCCTCCCAAACTGCCTTAATAACAACAAAAAACTAGATTCAAAAGTTTGTCGAGAAAGTTTAGACCAGAAAGTAGTTTGAAATTTAAAGCAGTTTGAAGTCTAAATTAGTTTAAAGTTTAAATTAGTTTGAAGTTTAGATTAGTTTGAAGTTTAAAGTAGTTTAAAGTAGTTTAAAGTAGTTTAAAGTTTAAAGTATAGTTTGAAGTAGTTTTATGTTTGATAGTGTTACTAGGCGGTTGCTATGGTGTTCTGGGCGGTTGCTAGGCGGTTGCTAAGGTATTTTGGGTGGTTGCTATTGTGTTACTAGGCGGTTGCTATGGATTTCTGGGTTGTTGCTATGGTGTTATTAGACGGTTGCTATGGTGTTCTAGGTGGTTGCTAGGCGGTTGCTAAGGTATTTTGGGTGGTTGCTAGGGTGTTCTGGGTGGTTGCTAGGCAGTTGCTAGGGTGTTCTGGGTGGTTACTATGGTGTTGCTAGGCGGTTGCTAGGGTTGTCGCCCATTATGACACACTATACGAGATGAAACGATTGAATCTTGCGTCCCGACGCCCGTTGTCGTTTACGAATCCCCACGACACCCTACGTCAGGGTTCACCAATCTCGGTCCTGGAGGGCCGCTGTCCTGCAGAGTTTAGCTCCAACCAGCTCCAACACACCTGTTTGAAAGTTTCTAGTATGCCTAGTAAGACCTTGATTAGCTGGTTCAGGTGTGTTTAATTGGGGTTGGAGCTAAACTCTGCAGGACAGCGGTCCTCCAGGACCGAGATTGGTGAACCCTGCCCTACGTCAAACGGATCGTGCCAAAATGGTGCTAAAATCGTGTAATCTGAACCAGTTCAGAGTTTATTCATTTATGAGTTTAAGAATTCATAAGTGTATGAATTCATGAGTTTATAAGTGTATGAGTTTACGAGTTTAGAAAAAAAAAAAAAAAAGTTTGAAGAAGTTTAAAGTAGTTTGAAGTAGCTTAAAGTTTGATAGAGCGAGGAGTCAAGGCAGAGCCAACTGCTTGACAGGCCGAGGTGGAGTTATGGGTCTGGAGGTTCTAGGCAGAGCTAGTAGGTCAACACTCCAGGGCTGGATTGGCGAGCTAACAGTCTGAGGCGGATCCATGATGGGTAGATCAGGTAGAGACAAAGGGCTAGAGTGACACAGTGCAGGTAGAGCTGAAGGACTGGGCAGTGCAGGCAGGGGTTCACAAAAAAATTTCTTGGATGATACAGGAAAGACATAAGTTTCAGGAACAACCCATGCAGAGTAGGCGGGAGTGGGAGGCAGGGCTGGAACACAAATTCAACAAATTTGGTGCTGCGTGCAGAAACACGCTCGGTGCTAGGAAACAAAACAGGCAGGAAACACTCACTCTCTCAGTCGATCAACGCTTCTTCTTCTGCCGCTGTTGGGGGGTGGGGCTCCATGTCATCCCCTCAAACTCCTCCAAAATTCCATCAGAAACAGACTTTGTTGTCGGCTCACACACCTGATCAGAGGATTTGTTGGGCTTCAGCTCCGAGACGATCTTTGCTCACTGACACTGTTATTGTGATGGGCTCTGGCTCTGCGTCTGCGGTGGACTAGGCTAGGGCTGTGCAATTAATTGAATTTCGATTTCGATTTTGATTTTGGCTCCCAACGATCACCAAAATAGTACAATCGAGTATAAACGATTATTTTGCCATGTTCTGTTTTGAAAGAACGCTCTAATTTTGTCTTGTGTTCTGAATGACACACGCACGCGCACATCCGTCCCTCCCGAAGCCGTAAACTCTCTCAGCTTGAATGTTTAAACTGATAAGACTTAAAAAGAAGTGAAAATGATAAACTTTAGTTACGATGCAATGCTGGCCCGATTGTGCAAGTGACAATTCCGTCATGTCCCGACTCCTAAACGCGCGAGTGTAGTTTTGACGCTTGCCTTGTCCAACCCATTTTGAGAGACAGAGAGAGAGAAGACACACCACCGCTGAACACTCACGCGGTTTGTGAAATTGCGTCTTGGAGAAAGTTTTAAAATTATTGATTTGATTTTATAATCTGTGTGGATTAATTTAGGCTACTCATACATTCTACATGCTAAAGTGAATCAATGTTTGTGGGGGAATTTCCCGCATTATAAGTGGTAGACCTGCGGGAATGATTAAAATAGGCCTACTCATTGAAGTATTATCTGTTATATTATCTATTTTAATAGTTCAAAAAGTACAATCAATGTTCAAATTTCGATTTTTTAAGAATTGTTGAAAGGTGTATTTGGTAACACTTTACAATAAGGTTAATTAATTAGCATTAGTTAACTACCTTAGTTAACATAACTAATAATGAACAATACTTCTACTACAGCATTTATTAATCTTAGTTAATATTAATTTCACCATTTACTTATACGTTATTAAAATCAAAGGTTGTATTTGTTAACATTAGTTAATGCACTGTGAACTAACATGAACAATGAACATTGTTATTATTATGATTATTTTATTATTATTATTATTATTATTATTTTATTTTTTATTATTATTATTATGAACATTAATATTTTTATTAACTAACATTAACAAAGATTAATAAATACTGTGACAAATGAATTTCTCATTGTACATTTCTCATTGTACAATACATTAATGTTAACTAATGAACCTTATTGTAAAGTGTTACCGTGTCTTTTTAATAAATGCAACACGTTCCCAAAGTCATGTGAAATAATCGTGTTACATAATCGTGATTTCAATACTAACCAAAATAATCGTGATTATGATTTTTTTCCATAATCGAGCAGCCCTAACTCAGGCTGGTCTGTAGCTGGGCTGGTGGTTGCGGCTGGGTCACTGTTTCTCTTCTCACTCTCCTCGATGGTGTAGGCGACCCACCCGAGGGTCGCGACCCAGGGTTTGAAAACCGCTGGTGTAGGGAGATCCACACTGCAAAAACACCCATGTATTTCTGGAAGTTCCCTTGAGGTTCCTCTACGGGCAAGGCGTGCACGAGTTTGATGATTCAAACACGCCCAGAAAAATATGCAGAAGCTATCATCGTCATAGTAAACAAAGGGGACCAGGTCTAAATACCTATGTGTATGGCCATTGAGGGACTGATCCCCATGAGAGAGGAGAATAATTTTCACTGTTTTTTTGTAATAAAATTTTTTCTCCAACAGCATATAGGATTTTATATATTCTCCAACAACTTATATGCATATAGAATGGTGCATAAAACAAATTAAACAAAGTAAAAAAGGGGGTTAAATAATAAATCAGCTCCATTGTGAATTCCAAGTGATCAAGGGCTTGTTCATTCCATTTAAACTTTTTGCACACGTTCCGCCAGTAGTGGGCACTCGTGCAACGTAAGCAATGGCGCACATCCGAGTCCATGAGACGAAGGGAAGTTTGCGAGTGAAGGGCATACAAATTTGGAGTGGAACGCAGCCTTGGTCTGGGTTTAGGTTTTACATGCCTGCCGAATCCATGCGCTTCATTTTAATATATCCTGCTCACTTTACAACTTAAAATAGTCTAGAAAGTCCGAAAAATATTTGTTGCAGAATGCTGAACACATTTATAATTTATTATTAATTAATTAATTAATATAGAAGTCTATTTCTGGATGAATATTTTGGTATACACAGCCATCCTTACAGATTTGCCACGACTGTCTGAAAGAACAATAACAACATTCCAAACCTTATCTGGCCTATTTTACCTGATATCCCCTGGCAGAAGACATACATTTCCCAGGCATATGGGAAAACATAAAAGTAAGAATGACTTACAATTTAAATGTGTTATAACTTGATGTTTCATTCACTGACAGTGCATTTCATTTTGAGAAAATGAAATAGTCATAATCTGATTTTTTACACGCATAACCACTTGCTTTAATACAGCTGTTCAAGAAGCCACAATTTCACACGGGCCGATAAGCAGAATGGAAGTGTGACAGGAAACAAACAGTCATTGGGCACATGGGAAATCACAGGCATGTCAGATACGCCTCATACCACATCCAGAAGAGAGTGAAATCATAAAGATGTGTGGAGTTAGGCCTTAATTCAGTGTATGAAAGAACACAGAGGGCAAATGACACGTGACCTACACATATTAAAAACTGCTGGTGCATTTAACAATCATCTCTCACTGCGACAGATTGGAGATGCAGTAAGATTTTCCAGGGAATGCATGTTTTGCGTAGTTTGTACACACACGTATACTGACTTAAAGGCACACTATGCAAGATTTGTACCTTAATAAAACAGCTTTGAAGCGGGCGGGGGGGGGGGGGGGGGGGGGACGCCGCTGGCAAATCCAGCAATGCAGGTTTGAGAGGTGGCTTCCCGACAAATCTCGCGAGAATCACGACTTGCTTTACAGCACGACGTCACATAGGCTACATCAACAACATTATGAAGCAGCCTCTATGGAAGACACTAGCACGCATTTCAGACGTGAATCATGGAAGAGTCGAAGAAGAAAACGAAGAAAGCACATCGGAAGAGTGCAGAGACGGCTCTGCATGAGTGGTATTTACAACAGTAACGTTAAATACAAGTACTCCACAGCGACTCTAGGGGTCGCTGTTTGAGAAAAACGGAAACTGCATAGTGTGCCTTTAAACCCATAAACACACTGATTACAAAGATGAGGTTGGATTTTAAAAGGCATGCCTGTGTCTTCCAAATCTTACACATGCCAAACATTTCCAAACACACATGAATACACACACTGCACGTACATGCACACACACTCCTTCAAACTAATTGAACAGACGGAGGTCTGTGGCACTTGAAATTTAAGAGTACTTTCTCTACACTAATGATAATAATGGTGATTATGACTCTCGACTGTGGCTTCTCTTGATTTTTAATTACAGACTCTCTTCCCGATTAAACAACATGGAAGGGAATGAGGCAGAGTGTGAGCCATGTTAAACAGCACTGGGGAGGAGTGTGAGGTGCTGGGATCTCGGAGGGCATGTTATAGGACATGAACTCACATGAAAACAAGTGCACTCACATCACTGATGTTAGTAGAGGAAAGCACACAAGCGACAATACATAAGGTACATATAGTCACTTTTTTCAACAGTAAAATTGTTCCCAAAAAATATTAGTATGTTTATAATCATGACTTATATGGAATGAAGATTCCAGTCATAACATGGAGCCACCATTTTGAAATCACATGACCAGCTCAATTATAATTGGTTTACTTTGTTAATCACTACGTTAGTTAACAGAATAAATTAATCATTGCTAAGTGTTCTTATACTTGCCCATTTCTACAATAGCATAGATCATCTTTTTTTTTTTTTTTTGGATGGAGTCATGAATATTTACACCAAAATGTAGGCTAATTTCTACCAGATCTCCAATTATACATTGAGTGTCATTGTATTCTGCTGTAGAAATGATAAGTTTACCCATACAAAACTGAGTACTGTGAGTAGTAGAAATCATGAGTAAAATAAATTTGTACTCATATAAAATTAGTATTATATTTATAATATAATGTAGCCTAATACAAGCTACTTAATTTTACATGGAGCCACCATTTTGATCACCACATAAGTTAACAGAACAAATTAATAATGGCTAAGTGTTCTGGCCCATTTCTACAATAGGATCTGGTATGTAAGCAATAAGGTGCGAGAGGCTGTGCTGTATCGTGAATAAGTCACAGCTCTAGTCACTAGTGTCACGATACAACACTAGCCTCGAGTACCTTTTAACTGGTAAAGCGGTTACCACACAAATAAAAATATTAAAGCCAAAAAATATGTATCAATGATACTTTACTTTCATTAAGTAAAATCACTAAAAGCCTTCCTTCCGCTAAAAAAAAAAAAAAAAGTCCCTGACCATGAACAGCAACAGAAGTTACATTATTTCGCCATTAGATGGCGGCAAAGACTGTCTTTATGAGTGAGTCAGTCAGTAGAGAAGACTTTTATATTGAAAGGACTGAACTTGTGAACACAGAGAAGCAAGACGCAACCAGGGGGGCAGGGTTTCATATTATTTTGAAGCTTCCCCGGGCGCCGCCATTGATTAGCGGACCATCACCTGCTATTAGCATTCCATTGACTCCCATTCATTTTGGCGTCACTTTGACAGCGAATAACTTTACATCTGAGGCGTTTAAAGACTCCATTTATCCATTATTTATTTCAAAAGAAACACGAAAATGTATAAAAGGCTCCATTACCTTGTAGCTTACGTTATGGCCCTGTAGAAGCAGTTTTTGTAAAAATAGGCTAACGATTGCGTCATAACCACACGACTCTCTGTCGCACGTAGAGAGATTACCATATGGACAGGAGGAGAAGCTTGCGGGCAATCGGGGGGACGTGGAGGCAAAATGACAAAATAATTAATCAGAATACCTACTAAAAGTTTCTCCTGCTCCTAGCTCATGGACACCTCCTACTCACGATCTCCGTCTCAGCAAGTTTCGGAAGGGAATGATTCAGAATTCTCTTGGCACAGCTACTAGAAGACAGACAGGTTGCTCACGTCACATCTACGTCGTCAAGCTCAGTTTGAGTGTTCGCAGTACGCTCAACCCCCAGGAAGTGAGAGCTTCTAATTGACTTCACTTGTCTCCGTTGAATCCAATGGGGTCACTGTGTCCAGTTTATATACTGTCTATGGACGCAGCTGACAAATTATATTAGCATGTCAGGGCACGGAAAACCCTGTTAAAAGGACAAGATATCGCAGCGGACATTCAAACGTATTTTTATTACGAATATAGGACTGACCTGAAGGAAAATGCTATATCTTCTGTAAATACAGGTACACTCGCTTACTCGACTCTCACAATACTCAACTCTAAGCTTCAATGAACAAATAACAATCTCAATATCAATGAGAACATATGTTTACGTTGCTAAGAGTGGTTGCTATGAGATGCATAGTGATACATAGAACAGTTGGGTGAAGCAGTCATAGCCGTGTTTTATCTTGAATAAAACACAGCTATTGACCAATCAGAATCAAGGACTGGAACTTGTCATTTTATAAGTGTATTTGTGCAATTGTATCATGTCATCACATAAAGTGCACATAGAGTTTGAAATGGGATATGTATGTGTTTTTTTCGTAAGATGTCTCTTTCTTCTTGTTAACTTACACCCATACACACTCCACAGAACTGCATACATTTTCACATTAAATGTTTGTAAAAGCCCATCAACCTTGAGATAGAAAGAGAGCTCACTTACCATATGGGATCTTGTTTCCTCCATATTGACTTTAATAGGGAACAGAGACACAACAGAGGTAACAGTAAGCTGTGTACCCAGGGCAGGCCACATTTTGCGTTGCAGTCATTATGGTGTCAGACTTCACTAAAACACAGCCAAACATATTGGACAGCCCACCATGTATTCATTCAAGGTCAAGTATTATGATGCCAAGGTCAAGTTATATGATCAGTACTAGATCTTTTCTCAGAACTAACTTTACTTTCTGTATAGCAGTTTTGTGTAGATACTGTAAATAAAATCAGTTTCTTTCTGTAAGGGTCCTGTAACCTTAATTGGTCTTGTTCTTATGTTGGTGACATGATCCCCATTCTCATGTGTTTGTGTGAGATTTGCATTGCTTTGCCTTTGCCTTTCCAGTTTGTTTTTCCCCACGGGGTAGTTTTTTTTTTTTTTTTAATATTCAACAGGCAATTTTCGGTCCATTTTATTTCGCTTTGCAAATTCGACAGTAAATTCAACATTGACGTCCAGGAACTGCAGGAAAAGCAGTAGATTGCCGAGCATACTCTCCATCTGCTGTTATTTGACCTCACCAGCAGGTGGTGCAAAAGCGCGTGTTTTTGACGAAGATCAGCAACAGTTAGAGCAAGCCATTCATTCATAAAACTCATTTATAGCAATGTAAGTGTATTTGTGATTATTATGACGGCTGTTTTGTTAAATTCAGTGTCTTCACGGTTACTTTTCCTGTGTAGCCTACATGCATCTTTCTCTACCGTGAACGAGATTATAATGTTATTCCCCGATACGGATGTACAGATCCTATGTTACATTTTTGAGGTTGACATATATTTCTCTTGGTTGTTTAGTTGCCTTAACTTTATATTGTGGCGATGTGCTGCATGCAGGCTATTAGGGTTTCCCTCAATACTTCAGGATTCCCCTGCTGAACATATAAAACGCTTAACGTAGCTTAATGGACTAATTACAGTGATATAAAAGACCAAACTCGCAGGCAAGCAGATTAACTCAGAATAACGCGCAAAGCTTAATGCTGAGCGTTTCCCAGTGATAGACTGGCATACAGTTGGCTTGACGTTGGACATTCGCACATTTAGGGACCGTCTGTAAAGTGTATACGACTTTGGTATACACATTTCTAACTTCGATAGCATTTGAATAGAACGACTTACAGTCATAAAACCAACTGTAAAGTGTTCATGTAGGTGTCAGGCATAATGCGCACCCTTTGGATTTTTGATATTTATTCAAATAAATTTAAGTTTGCTATTGAAGTTAGGAACGTGTATGCCAATGTTTTATGCAACTTTAGAGACGGTCCCTAAATGTGCGAATGTCCAATGTCAAGCCAGTTTTACATTTGGTCATTTAGCAGACGCTTTTATCCAAAGCGATTTACAGTTAAACTAACAAGAATATGCAAGTGGCAAGTGCTATGACTCTTCCCAGTTTAAGCTAATGCAATACACGTAGGCATACTATATATAGAGAGAGAAGAGAAGAGAAGAGAAGAGAAGAGAAGAGAAGAGAAGAGAAGAGAAGAGAAGAGAAGAGAAGAGAAGAGAAGAGAAGAGAAGAGAAGAGAAAGTGTTAGTATTAATTGATCAAGTGTTTATTTTATGCCAGTATATCACGAAACGCTCAGCATGAAACTTTGTGCGTTAAGTTCATATTCTGAGTCTGCTTGCCTGTAGCCTATATAGTAGCCTACAGCCTACTTCCCAAATAAGTTGCGAGTTTGGTCTTTTATATCACTGTATTAGTCCATTGTCGCTACATTAAGCGCTTTGTCCCAACTGAAGGGGAATCCTTGAGTATGAGGTAGGCTATTGAGGGAAACTGATCATAGAGCAAGCTGATAACATGTAGGCTACAGGGAAAGTAACAATTAAGTTATTGAATGAAACATAAACACAGCTTTTGTGTGTTTATCATCTTTTCCGCATACACAGATAATCATTTTCATTTTATGAATGAATGGCTTGCTCTAACTGTTGCTGATCTTCGTCAACGACACGCGCTTTTGCACCAGCACCACCTGCTGATAAGGTCGACTAACAGCAGATGGAGAGTATGCTCGGCAATCTACTGCTTTTCCTGCAGTTCCTGGATGTCAATGTTGAATTTACTGTTGAATTTGAACCACTGAATTTGTGGAAGCGAATTTGCAAAGTGAAATAAAATGGACCGAAAATTGCCTGTTGAATATTATAGGTTGTATTTTTAAACAGTTTGAATATTTTGGAAGTGAAATATGAAAGGTGAATATGGATTATTGAATTTTTAATAATGAAAATGTGTTTGAAATGTTTTTAATTGAAATATTCACAGCTTAAATATTCAACCATGTTAAATTTCAGCCCATAAAAATGCAAGTCCTAAAAATACAATGCATTAAAATGCAAGCATGGTTAATGCAATGCCTCTTTTTTTCAAGTAGTGCAATTCAACAGGCTTTTTTTATTTCAAAAACATTTGACATTATTTTACTTCCATACTTTTTATACAATTACATTCAAATATGTTTTAATTCTGGATTAACTGTCTCAAGTAATTTTAGCATCCCTGTATGTTGTATCTGTCTGCAATACATCAAAAGCTGCAGTCTCTAATTAGACATTAGTCCATTAGAAGTGTAACAGTTCAGCACTTCACTGAGAGATTCAAAACTTACACCCACATATTAACAAATGCTCTACACATTCATGTGACTCACATTCTTATATACTTGCTTGTCTCTGTTGGTTATACTTGTAAGAATTTTTTTGTCTTCCATGTGAAACTGAACTGATTAACAGGTCAGTTCACCCAAAAATGAAAATTCTGGGATTAATTACTCACCCTCACGTCATTCCAAGCCCGTAAGACTTTTATTCATCTTCGGAACACAAATGAAGATATTTTTTGGTGAACTCAGGGCTTTCTGTATTCTCCTTTGACAGTCACGCAACTAACACTTTGACGCACAGATTTCATCAAAAAGATATTAATTTGTGTTACGAAGATGAACAAAATTATTATGGGTTTGGGATGACATGAGGGTGAGTAATTAATGACAAAATTTTCATTTTTGTGCGAACTATCCCTTTAATAACACAGCCTTCACACTCTGATACCTCAAGCCAGATTATTTTTGCGTAGAGCTCAGTGATGGCTTCATTTAAATGCAAAGGCTGCAGATTGTGACAATGCACAAAAGAGCAGCTCTGGCCTCAGCAAACCGTAAAACACGATAGACAAAAGGTTTGACAGGCCTCTCGAGCACCATAGGAGTGTGGGTAATTGGTCTCTGTTGCTTTTGCCTCAGCCCAATTAAGTCCTCTTGCTCTTACAGGTACACACACACACGCTCTTATACCAAGGCATCTGAATAAGGCTCCAGAACTGCATATGAGATAATAGTGGTGGATGGATGGATGGTCAGTCACTTGAGGTCTTACAGACAGTCATGTACTGACCAGAAACATAGACACACTGGAGCTGCAATAGAATAGTGAATCTACTTTACAATAATGGCAATCCAATGGCAAAGGACACTGAACTTTTGATTGTGGTTTGCCTTTAAATTGCTGATTTGTTTGATGTTGTGTTTGTTTGTTTTTACACACAAAATGAAGAAATTAATACTTTTATTCAGCAAGGGTGCATTAAATTGGTCAAAAGTGTCAGCAAAGACTCATGTTAATTATTATTAATTATTACAAAAAATGCATTTCAAATAAATGATGTTCACTTTCTATTCATCAGTGCCCCCATACAGTATGAGATTTTAAAGGTTGAAAACAAAACTGCTTAAAATTCAGCTTTGCCATGACAGGAATAAATTACATTTCAAAACAGAATTTAAAAAGAAAGTAGTCATTTTTAATTATAATAATATTTCACAAAATTCCCAATAGAGCAGTGTATATTACTGTTTTTACAGTAAATGCAGCCTTGATGAGCATAGGAGACTTCTTACAAACATTGACTCCAAAATACAGACTCCAGACTTTTGATCGGCAGTGTATATCTTTTGAAGACAAATGATTTTACCTTTTACCTTTTATATAAGAAACAAACTATAATTTAAATCATTATTCAACTGATTCATTTCAAGAGATCTGACTAAAAACTGTTTTTTCCTGAATCTACCGGTCACATATGTGCCATCCTTCACTGTGTTTTTGGTTCTGTCCTGTGACATAGTTTTCCAGTCAAGTTATTTATTTAGTCATTATATTCACCTGTGTCCTATTAATTATATCATCAGCACTCTCATTTGTTCTAGTATTTATGCTTCCTGTTTCTTTCAGTTGGTGTCTGTTCTTGTCAGTGTTAAGCTATGTTATGTCTGCTTTCCTGAGTTCTCCTGTTGTATATATTTGGATTAAAGGCTATTTATTTTATAGCATGTTCTAAAACACTTGATTCATGGAAGTTCACAATCATCATAATACCCCCACCCACCCAATACTTTCTTCAATAAAATGTCACTCTTCTCCTAGTCCATTTAATGAAAAAGCATTA
The DNA here is from genome assembly GCA_022828995.1 of Vimba vimba. Classification (NCBI taxonomy): domain Eukaryota; kingdom Metazoa; phylum Chordata; class Actinopteri; order Cypriniformes; family Leuciscidae; genus Vimba; species Vimba vimba. Next base: position 23,298,532 of record CM040819.1, read on the forward strand.
CCCACATCAAATCCCATGGGAGACCCCTCCATATACGACCACCCTCAGAGCTCTGATGGAGAGCTCATCCAAAGTCAATGCACACATGATCAATCAAATCCAGGGAACAAAGGCTAAAATGCATTGATCCACAGATGTAGCATGACATCTCCAGCTGGCATAAATTAATTGAGCTTCATGAGTAAATGGAACTCAAGTCAATTAATGTTATAGCTTCACTGACGTTGCTATAAAATGATGGGTTGGGGCCATTAGGTGACTGGTAAAAGGGATAGTGTTTATGGCAGCTTAAAATGTGTGAGAGAAAAAAAAAGAAAAAAAAAGTTACCTAACTTTATATAAAATCTGCATAAAAAGATTAGATAATACAACTTATTGCCTAAAAATCTTGACATACGCCCTAACACTAGTGACAAAAGTAGTGTCACAAGTTGGTTGCGTACATGCATGAAGATTCAAACAAAATATAATTTTATTCAGTTGAAATTTGAAGACTTCAGATGCAAAAGCCTCTAAGTGCCATCTGAAATTTCCTGAAAGTGTGTATGTTTGTTCAGTTATTTCTCTTTAATAGCAATGAAAATGACCTATTAATTGTCATTAAAGTGAAATTACTGAACTTAAGCTTGAAAAAAAAATGCTCATTTTAGAAGAAAATTTCAGATGGCACTTAGAGGCTTTTGCATCTGAAGTCTTCATTTGTAACCTAAAGCATGGAATTCCATTTCTTGTTCCAGATTTTATTCTCTGGCTTTTACTCAAATATCTCCCATCTCTTCTATCTTTAATTTCAACCATTTTGCACTCAAAAGACCAACATTAATGAGTCTGGAGACATACCCAAAATTCTGTTCAGTTTACACATGGGGCAATAACCCCAAAAAAAAAAAAAAAAAAAAAAAATGTCTGTCATTACTAAACAACTAAATCAGAGAACTGAAGTTTCCTGAAAAGGATGCAAAAGCATCAGGGTGCCTTGCAACGAGGGAAATGCAGCTCCTTTAAAGTCCCTCCAATACACATTCATTTGCATGCAGAAAAAAGGTTTTGATCATTAAACCACACGGATTTCTTTGGGAAAGTCAGTTGGAGCTGTAGTCTTCATGATTTAATGCATAATGCAATTAGGCAAGGCAAGTTTATTTATATAGCACATTTCATACACAATGGAAAAAGTGCTTTACATAGAAAAGGAATTAAAATAATTAAAATAATCATAAAATAACCAGCATATAACAATTGTATTTAACTAAAGGCTAAAATACTACTACTAACTACCTGAATCACTACATTTGGGGTTCCCCAGTCTGAATTGAGTCAGAAAGCTTTGGTTCATGAGACACTATAGCAACTTCCGGTTTACTAGTGACCTCCTACCCTTCAATAGTTATTCCGAAACATTCTGCCTCTGATGGCTTCCAGTGGCCCTCTGACCCCTCAGTGGAGTTTGTTCAAGACTCAAGATTTATTTTCTGCTCTTATCAGTTGAAAAAACTTGAGATTTTATAATGCTTTAAACCAAGGTTTAGTCTAATTTTAGGAAGTGAGCAATATTTAAAAGACGTTGTCTTACTCCTTGGATTTTTTTTTTTTAATCAAAAGGCAGTTGTGCTAAACATTTTAATACCAAGGACAAGGCCAAGTCTTCAAGGTGGTTTATATCAGCATAAGAGGACATGAGACTACTTATCACATGAGCTATATCTCAGTGTAGATTTTGTGTCAAAAGTCCAATCATAAAAATAGTGTCAGGATATACCAACCTGATCTCACGGCAATTCGACAAATATGACCTACCCCTGACCCCACCCCTAAACCTACCCATCACTGTGGTTTAGTTTACTAAATTACTAAATCACTAATTTGTGCATCCTCGTTTCCCTTCCTCGCGTCTCAGCTCCATCCCCTGTAGGATGTGAGGGAAGGCTGCAAGGAAAGAGAATTAGGAATCGAAGGAAAGCTTATTTGTATATTGGCATATTCTTGATCATTTGAGCATCACTTTAAAGCATCATCAGTTGCGCCCTTATGTTTCTGAAGATTTGTTATAAATAATAATAATAATAATAAAGCAAGATGCCTTGTGATATATGCTTTATTTAAACTGGAAAGGTAAAGCATAAATTAAAATTGTGACATGTGAAGGGGGAGGATCATTTATACGTGTGTAGCAAATTAGCTCTAAAGAAATATTAATAATCAATCATAACTTGTTATAATTGATTATGAATATTTGCATCAGTTAATAGAATTAACTTAATGTAGTAACATTAATTTTACAATCAATCCACCTGTTCGTCCTGTGAACACTCAGTGTTAATTGTTTATTAATTCTATGAAATGTTCATTTCCGGGGAGGGAAATGCTGAGAGCCTGTAGTCAAAATCTAAATTGTAAAATAAACTTTGTTGCAAGCAGAGAATCATAATCAAATATGTATCAAATATGTTTTATTAACTAAATCACAAACATAACTAAACTAAACACACATACATGTATAGGTAAAATGGTGAGTGGCAGAATTAAACCAGAAGCAGGAAATGGAACTATGGAAAAGATTCATTTAACTATGAAAAGAACCATCAGCTTATCATTTTCAGAGCACCAAATGTATACTTGTATGGCCTTTGCAGTGAAACATTTCGTTAAGTTCCTGAAAAAAGCTTTTGATGGTCCCATGAGTCTCAATTGATTTATTCAGCACTGACTGAAGAATTGGTGATGAACTTGCATGGTTGGTTTGACTTTGTTCCCATGGCTGGAGTGCTGATTGTGGCCTGACAGCCCTGAGCCGGAGAGGACACGCAGAGCAAACAGGAGAAGGGAGGAAGTCGGAAGAGTTGATAGTTGGAGTTGTGATGAACTACTTCTGCATTGTATGAAAACATTGTGTCTTTTTATAATGTCAACCCTTAAATGCTGTTTTGCTGATCATCATTATATATTTGGGTCTTTAGTGACACGGGTCTATATCTAACAAGGATAGATGTCTAACAGTATAACATTCCCCAGCATACTTTGTTCCCTTTTGGAACTTGGAAGGGTTCAATTTGAGCAGATGCTTTGTACCATCATCACTGTCATAATCAGAGCTCATCCCCAGTATATTCAATATCTGGCTCATTTGTGATCTCATCCATATTCTCAAAACTCTCAATAACGTTCTGGGAACGTTCTCTTTAGGTCATAAAAATAAAACCCCCAAAAACCTCCAGGGGACGTTTAGGTTAAAAAAAAAAAAAAAAAAATTCTAATAGGAAATGTTCTTATTTGGTTCCCCCAAAAAATAACCAAATGGGAACCATATGGGATTGTTAGGGGAACGTTTGTGTTTGCTGGGTGCTCAGCACATGGTACCACATAGAGTAAGCCCAAAAAGTTGGGTTTCTTTTTTTAGTGTCTTGACATATGGGGTTTGAAGTCCAACTAATTTGTAGTCCTATACACCTTGTACCCCATTGCACTACAATGGATATATCTGTTTTAAACCTTTAGCTTTAAACCTATTTAAGTAGGCTGTCAACATGAAAGTTGTCTGTATATTTACTTTCACGAGTTTAGATCTCAGAAAGCAGACCATGATCTCCCATCTTCTGTAAACAGGATTCAAATTAAATATGATTAATACATTACCATATTAATGCAATCTGCAAATTAAAACTCTTTAGCCTTTGTAGGGAGGGAAAACAAGGTAAATACTGAGAGTAAGAGAGAGAATAAGTGATGCATGTGGTTCTATTTTGCATGTAGATTCCAGCCCACTCTCCCTCTTATGAACTTGTGGACACAAGAAAAATACAAATTGGCATTCTCAACACATAATCAGTGTTTTTCAATGAGGTGGTGTGTGTATTTGAGGTAGATATTTGTATTCATTACTGCACAGGCATTTGCTTTAAAAGCATCTCAGCAATATCAACACTCTCTTGTTTAATATGTCACTGATAAATTCTGTCTTTCCTCTCCAATACACTGTCGGTTCCATTGATTTTTCATTTAGGAGATCAACCTAGTACCTGTGCACACTAGCCCTGCACCACATCATAGAAAAAAAAAAAAAAAAAAATTTGGCCTGGAGGCAGTAGATAAGAGTGTATGGGGAGAGAGAGAGTAAGTTTAATGATGTTTTTACCCACTATGTACATTTAGCTGAGGACTTTGTTATCCCTGTGAACAACCCTCCATCTCTCCTCCATGATGTCTGTCATCAGCCCTTGCACTGGCCATCTCTCTCTCGCCATTACGGGCTAGAGATACATAGTCATAAGTCTTTCTTTGAGAACTTCCTCTCCACCTTGTTACTTATCAGCTTGTGGAATCTGTGTGAGAGAATAAACCATCAATGTTTACTGATGGAAGCATGTTAACTGAAAAATCTAATTTCTCCTATGTTCATTATTAGTTTAATGAAAGCCAAAATATGTAATATTTTCTTCTGAGACTAAAATCTCTGACTCTAAATCAGTGAAACTCAACTCCAGTTCTGGGGGCCCACCACTCTGCACATTTTGTATGTCTTCTTTATTTAACACACATGATTCAGATCATCAGCATTTTAGAAGAGCTCCATGAATTAAACTGAGTGTCGCATAAGAGAGATGTACCAAATGTGCAGAGCGGTGGGTCCCCAGGGCTGGAATTGAGAATCACTGCTCTAAATCCTACTAGAACTTTCGAGCTATATCTACCAAACTTAACACAGACCTTTGGATTGGTCGGAATCATGTTGCTATATCTTTTCTAAGTGATCCGGCTTCCGGTACTGGAAGCCAGAATTTAGATTATGCCTTGCAACATCCTAGTAACATGTTAGAGCAGGCAAGCAACACTTTACTACATGCTAAAAATGCCTAGCCAGATGCTAAAACATGCTGGCAACATGATAAAACATACTAGCAACATTATGACCATTAAACTTTTGTTTATTTGATATACCTGCATGAATTTCTAAGGCCTCTAAATTGCCAAAAAAATCAAAGCTGCTGAAAGCCTGTTCTAGGCTACGCAATCCTCTACATGTCGTCTGCCCTTTGATCAATAGTTCATACTTTTTTACTAAGTATATTTATAAAAATTGCCACCTTCAAGTGATGTCACGATATCCCTGTGTCTCTTTGTTCAATGACTTTGATATCCTTGTTTGTTAACATGTCAACTAATCACCAAAACATGTCCTTCATTTAGGCTCTTGTTACCTTTGTGTATACCTTTAGTTGTCGTCTGTTCATTGTCTTGTGTTAATGTTTTGTGCTGGTGTTTCTTGTGATGGTTCCTTGTGTTTATAAAATGTGATTTCATCGTTCATCTGTGTCAAGCCTCTTTCATCTGGATAATCAACTTAAGCCAGCATGTGGCAAGTGATACATGCATCCTTTTTTGTTGTGAAATCTTAAATAGTTTTTATAAAGTAAATGTAACAATAACTTTTATATTGTTATCACTATTTCAATATGAACACTTACTGGACTAAAGCAACTTAGGTTTACTTGATTAGCCATACATCATTTTTAGAAAAATGTTAAAATGTGTGTATCAAATATGATACAACAGGCTTTTGAGGATGTTTATGTGTACATCTCTCAATCATCAGTGTATTGCATTGGTTTTCCCCCCATTCATACTTTGCAGTCACGTGACTACCATGAATACCTGGCGGGCAACAAATGGGTATTTTCAACGTAGAGTCCTGTAGTTCCAGGTCTTTCTAGTGGCTATCAAGTCTGTTAGCGAGCTATCTGCATAAATATGGACTAGGATTAATTCCAATGTAGCTAAATTGTGTAAAGCAGACAAGGTTTTTTAAGATAATCGAGCAGTAATAATTCCTCCGTAAATAATCTAGCTCTACTGTTGGGTCATCTCTGGTTCTCATTGAAAACCATAGATATTACAAACCTCAAAACAACCTATCACACACTTTTGTTGTTGTTAGCAAAAGACGACAGCTGTTACTGTGCGTTCACACCGCCACCGGTGAGAGCGTCAAAGTGCCCGGAAGTCATTCATTTTCAATGAATTTTGCCGCTCTCGTCGGCGGCGGTGTGAACGTACAGTTAGCCTAGCTTAGACTCATAACACAAACAGCTGACTCACCGAACCAGCTGGTGGTGTTGATTGACGAAACTACAGGGTAACTTAAAGACATGATTAATTACATGATCATACACCCATTGTATTCAAACAAATGTTGAAATTACCTTTGATGGAGTGATGGAATGATCACTGCACAGACGTGTATACTGTGAAGGTTGCTTATCTCATCTGCGGTTAGTGCATCCAATCGCACAACAACTATCTGGCATGTCGTTTACACCTCAAAACACCAACTTTTGTATAGTAAAACTGACATCCTGGCAAGATCCTTGATTAGTTTACTGGGTTTCGTTGCTGGAGAACGACGTTCTTGCCCGCCAGCCAGTACTTGTGACGTCACGTGCAAAGTATGAATTGGTTTTACAGAGATTTGATAATGAAACTAATCATAAAGCATTTAAATATCATCCTACAAGAAACATTATTGGGAGATGTTGACATCTGATATTTATATGCATTTTACTGTTCACATGCAGTGTTATACTGCTAAAAATTATTTACATTTATTTATTTTTTTATTTTTTTACCTGTATTTCATACTATATCACAAACTAGACTTTTAATCTTACTTTTTTTTTTGGCCATTTAAATAGTGTATGACTGAATAAATTTGATGGCAAGTGTGAGATTAATATTCCCACTATATTTGTAATGTACAGATCGGCATTCACCATCTGCTATGCTGAGGAGGAAATCACCAGCCCCACTCCGGATCCAGAGCCCAGCCAGCCACTGAGGGTGAGCTATGGTGTAGCAAATTATTTCAAAATGCAAATATGAATAATTAATTATAACTCGTTATAATTATACATATTTGGATCAGTTAATAGAATTAACTTGGTGTAGCCTAATTAATATTACAATCAATTAATTGGTTTGTCCAGCATTGTTGATTGCATTGTTGAATTGATGCTGATTTACAAGCAGACCAGAATCAACTCGTAAGTATGTACACACAAGCTGTATTTAACTAAATCACAAACACATAACTAATCTTAACAAACACGTACACACAAATCTCACTAACATGGGAAATGGAAAAGTGAAAGTGAATGAAACCGGAAAAGAATTGGAAAATTAAGCTAATGAGAAGAGTCATTTAACCATCTGAAAGACCCATCAGTTTCTTACTCCAAAGCACCTTTGTTAACAAATGGCTTCACAGCTCATACTAAACCTCTGTCTAATTATTTTTTTGTATGATACTTGCAATGTCAAGGCCGTTGAAAGAGCACCCAGATGCAGTCTCAGGAGAATGTCTTGATGGTTCCTTGAGTCGATGCTTTTGAAGTTGCAATTATTTTGATGGTCCATTTTGAACATTCTGTTGATTTTGTTAACTTTGCAACTACATGCCAACTAACTCTCATTAGATTATTAGTAGACTGTATGCTTAACCCTATAACTGCCCCACCAAGAAAAAGGCATTTGAAAATTTGTTTGTTTGCATTTCTTATCTACTTATGTCGCTAGTAACCACAATCGATGTCTTTTTTTTTCAACATATCCCATAATTTTAAAAATATCGGCCTCTACCAAATGGTTGAGATGGCACTTAAAGGTAAAAGAAATTGTATACACATTTTCATATAAACTATGAAAATATGAACTATAATACTAATTTATTTAAAAACATAATCAAAATAAAATATTTTTGTATATTGAATCTTCTTTATTTATTGAATTATGCCATTAAATATTTCAGGTTTTCATTTTAACACAGGAAATTATATATAAAAAAAAAATTGTTTTTTTAACAATAAACAAAAATAACACAAATAACTAAAAGTAACAAAACCAAAGACATTACATTCTTTCTGCATTCAAAAACTAAAAAATATATATATATCAAAAGATAGTAATATAATGGCATTTTAGGCTTTTATGTTTCAAGAAACACGCCGTCAAGTGTGGTAGAGCAACAGGATTTTTTTTTTTTTTTTTTGCCCATCATAATTTATGATCAAAACCTTTTCTAATCTTGACAAAACAATATATTGTCAGAAAGGTATCCATATTTTGTGACAGAAGTGATATTTGGACAGATATTTATTAATTTGTTACGGCAGAATGCATACAATTAAATTCAATGGAATGTATGTCACCTGGTGGCTATTTTTTGGTAATACGCCTAAACAAAATCTCATGGGAACTTACATTTTTGTGATATCAACTTCAAATTTGGAACACAACTTGGATAGATATATGGCTTTGATTTTATAGTAATTTTATAGTAAAAAATATTTTGTAAAATATATATTTTAAATAAAAGAAAAAAATCTTAAGTACAGTATATTTGATTTACTGTAAATTTAAACTTCCATTACTTTTTCATACTTTCATTTTTTTAAGTGCTTTCACTTCAGCAATAATCTGCTGAGTGTTTTATTTAAAACAAGACCAAACTTAGGTCTATATTCCATTCTTGAATTAGAACCAGGGGCCAGTTGCATAAACTTAGCCACTATGTTAAGACTGTGTCTTAAGAAATAGTTTGACCAACTAGCAGTTATATAAGCGGTTATCAGTCTTACTTTTCCAGTTCAAATTAGACCAATCTATTTTTTTATGTAATTGACTTTAAAAAGTTAGGACTAGTCTTGAAGAATAAAATGAAATGACTAACTTTTAAGACTAGTCTAAGCAGTTCATGCAACTGGCCAGTTTTAATTTTTAATAGTGCATTTTAATGTCTATTCTCAAAAAGGGGGGTGACAGTTAACTGTTATGTGACAAATAAACCGTTTGGCTGAGCATGTTTTTGAAAAAAAAAAAATATTAAAAACATACTAAAGTTTTTTCATGGCACCAAGTAACATAATTTTGTAAAGTTAGGGCTCTTACAGTGTAATATGTCAAAAAAATATGCTTACCTTGCAAAATTTCACCAAAAACAGTTCACATGGCAGGAGTGATTTTTTTTGTTTCTGAAATCCATGTTTGAGGAAGTGTTGTGACGAGTGCTGTTGATTGACACTGTGACATCTTGTGGATTTGTTTGGCATAACATACCTCAGCCAGGTAGAGATGGCTCAATCAGCTTGAATTAAAGGGGTGGTTGATTATGATTTCACTTTTCTAACTTTAGTTAGTGTGTAATGTTGCTGTTTGAGCATAAACAACATCTGCAAAGTTACAACGCTCAAAGTTCAAAGCAAAGGAAGATATTTGCTTTTAAAGAAATCATTTTTTAAGGACTACAGCAAATGGCTGGTAGGGACTACACAAGCTTCCTCCCGGGTTAGTGACATCACTAACCCTGTAATTTAAACCCCACCCCCGGGAACGAGATTTATAGATTATCATGACAGAATATGCTAATCAATGACTAGAAGATAACTACACATAAGCTACCTAAATTCATCAACTAACCATTTAGAAATGTCCTGTTGCATTCTACATGTTGCCATTTCTTCTTGAGTCCCTCCATCATTGTCTGACTCCAGTTTGAACATAAACATTTACATTTCCAGTGCATGTCTGTGTGAGGTAAAATGACACAAGCTCCGCCCCCTGTGCTGAGAGCAGCAGCTCATTTGCATTTAAAGGGACACACACAAAAACGGTGCGTTTTTGCTCACCCTCAAAAAGTGACAATTTTAACATGCTATATAAAAATATCTGTAGGGAATTTTGAGCTAAAACTTCACATACACACTCTGGGGACATCAGAGACTTATTTTACATCTTGTGAGAGAAAAGGGCATTATACCACCCCTTTAAGTTAGGTACTCCTCTCAATAAAATATAGTGACTCAAAATATGCTCAACCATTTGGTCGAGCAGGCAGACATTTAATATCTGCTAACTCTTTATTGGAATGGTCCCCCAACAGACATTCTGCTGACTATAAGCAACTTTGTAATACATGTCAACTTATTCTAACCCTAACTTTACCGGAACAGTACACTTCTCTACTAACACTCTAATGAGAGTTAGTAGACATGTTGGAGCAATGTTACTTATATTCAACAGAATGTGTTAATGACACCACCAAAATAAAGTGGAACCCAATTTGTTTTTGTTTTGTTTTTCACGTTGAATGAAAAAAAAACCTTTTGTTGTAATCCCCTACAATTAATTGTAGCCTTATTCTTATATGCCTGTTTCTCTCTGTCTGATACATGTATAAAATAATAAATAGAAATATTTGGGCAAAATATCTGGTGTAGCTTCTGTGATTCAACAATAACGGGGAAAGCATGATTTTCAAATCTACAACTCCCTTTTGCATCCAACCTCTAGCGGCCAGTTGATGAATTGCAGTTTAAGTCACTTCCATGTTGGTTTCAAGAGAGAGACTGGGAGGTCGGGACACACCAAGCTGACGGTCGGTTATCAGCCAATGTCGGGTCATCGGCAAGCATGTGTCTTGCTAGTTCTAGCTAGTTTTTGCCTTGTCAGGCTCACATCGGCAGCAGTTTGCCTGATTCAGCATGTTCACATCGGAGAGAGTGGGAACTCTGATTAGATATTCAGTTTAGCAAAGGAGTCAGTACATGAGAATTAAAGCGAAAGTGATGAAAGAGACCAAGTAAATCAAGACGACACAGGCAGAAGGCTTATCTTATGTTATCCTAACCGAGCATTCCAAAATGTTAAAGGAGAACTCGGCAACTCTAGCGAACTCTAGTCACTTCTTCGCTGATTTTTCCTTTTGTTGTCGCATGTTTTCCCCACGAGCTCCCCCTACAGCTGTGGGGGGGCGTATATTTCACAACACGGTCGTAAAAAACTCACTTGCGGCGGCCTCCTCCCCCTCTCTACCGCTGCTCATGTGCGTTTGTTTTGATCGGAGCAAGCCAGCTGTATCGTGCGGTGCTATGTCTACCGAGGTGGGTAATCTGGTAATACATCATACATGTGTGTGTGTTTATGTCGAATTGCCGTAAAGCAATTCGTGTTTCGCGCTCGTTCTCGTTCTCGTCCTCGCTTCTCACGAGACTTCCAATTTCTATCTTGCCGGGACGGTAGTCCCCAAGTTGCAAGGTTGGTTTTCCGCCTGGGAACGCTGGGGGAAGCGGGGAAAGTCACCAATATCACCAGAACAGGTTGTTTAACCATCCAAATGATTTCTAGACAGTTTTATTAAGTTAAAAAAGTTACCAAGTTCTCCTTTAATATTTTCATGACAACATGAGCAAATGACGAAAGTTATCAACATAAATGATGTTCAAAATGGTAAGCATGCACTGCTTTATGTTTTGTATATCTTTATCCTTGTTTTGGTTTCTCCTTTTGAATGAAATGACGAATATAGACTATTGATATCGGCTTATATAGACAGTTAATTCCTTACATGCAGGCGCAGAACGCACATGCTAGTTTGCAGTCGGCTGTAGTCTACAATATGCTGTGTGTTCAAGCGCAGCTTTTGGTCCAGATGGAGCCAGCACAAGGTGACAACACCGCTGTTTTTCATCGCCGCTAGTTCTTTGAAGTCGGCTTGGTGTGTCCCAGGCTTAAGTCTTATTTTCCTGTACTGGAAATATATATACTGCACTGGAAATATGTTTACACAACAAAACATTTTACAATTTATACATTTGACAAAGTGTAATCAGGTAAGTGTGACCTCTGCCGATCAGTATTCATCATCTGTCCACTCTGCACTGATTTACTATGATTTATAAGCCTGTGCCAAGGATGCCAGGCTCTGGCCTGACATCACCCTGATCAAATAGTCATCCCATTGCAGAAGAGACCGCCCAAGGTCCTTGAATCCATCCCTTCAGTCCAGATTTTCCCTTTTTTTTATTTACCGAAATGTTTCATGCCCAAATAAAAATTACAGGACTTGATTTGGTTGAACAACAGCAGTGGCCCAGAGTGACTGTGGCTAAGCTGGAAGATTGCCATACCCGAGGGTCTGCTAACACAATGTAATTATGTGTGTAAATCGGACTGCATGAGGTGAGGGGAGATTTTCTCGCTTCTAATTGCGCATGGCAAAGAAAAAGAGCCCAGGGCTATAAAAGCTTGTGTCATTTTAAAACAAAAGACTTTTAACTGACTTTTAAAAGGTAGGCTCGGAATGGCTTTTCCGTATTAGACCAGACAGCAAAAGCCTCAAAAGTAGGTAAAGATCAAGATGCTATCCACTGAGTGACTGTAATACACATTGAAATGAACCTGCTGTTATAGATTATTATGTTTGCTCATTGATTGTTTTAAATCATTACACAATTCACAGCTCAACCCACAGTATAGTTCAATAGTTCCCACCGCTTTCTATCTGTTCTCAGTGAATTTCATGTATTTACACTCTAGTAATTAGGAATTAGCATCTCACATCTTTCATCAGTCAGATTAATTGTCTTGTCTTGAGTAAATAATTTAATTGGCTGACTTGAAGCGCAATAAAGAAAATGTCAGAGAATGAGGAAGAGACGCACATTAATTATTGTGCAGTCAGCACAGCCATTACAGCAGGTTTTAACCATTAGACCAAATTAATGACTTTTAAAGCTGTGCAAAAGAATCAGAAGATCTGGCAAATAATTTACTATGCATATGTGGGATTACATGATGATTAAAATGATTATGTGGCACAGACTTATAGACATAAACATGCCAATAGTTGATTACAACCAGAGACTAAAATTAACTTTTTGCCAATGGTGGCAAATTGAAAGTCTTGAACTTAAACATGAATACATACATTTTAAAGTTATATGTAATACTGTTACATAAACACCTTTTTAAAGAAATCAGTTTTATTCAGCAGTGATTAAATTGATCACAAGTGACAGCAAAGATATTTATAATGTTATTGTTTTACAATATCATTATATTATTGTTTTTACTGTATTTTTACTGTATCAAATATATGCAGCCTTGGTGAGCATGAGAGACTTTTCACCCTACCGACTTCAAACATTTGAACAAAGACTGACAGATGGATGGATGGATTACTAGTTACAAAACAGTTTATTTACTCACCAAAGCCAATTTTTAACCATGTTTGGTGTTGACAAGTGTGACCCTGGACCACAAAAACAGTCATAAGTCGCACGGGTTTATTTGTGGCAATTGTATGGGTCAAAATTATCAATTTTTCTTTTATGCCAAAAATCATTAGGATATTAAGTAAAGATCATGATCCATGAAGATATTTTGTAAATTTCCTACCTTAAATATGCAGCAAAACTTTAAAGGCGATTTTCTCAATATTTAGATTTTTTTTTTTGCACCCTCAGATTCCAGATTTTCAAATAGTTGTATCTTGGCCAAATATTGTCCTATCCTAACAAACCATACCTCAATTAATAAATAAATAAATAAATAAATAAATAAATAAATAAATAAATAAATAAATAAATAAATAAATAAATAAATACTACCCATAAGACAGGTTTTGTGGTCCAAGTTCACAAGTGTTAATTTTGGAGCCTGATTACAGGTCTCAGACAGACTCCTAAAAATCTTAACATCTTAAATAATGAATGCACTTGACATCTCTGAGTTGCATACATTTGAAGACTGTCATTTTAGCATACATGAATGCAATACAAATATCCCTTTTTGTCAGCCATCATCTTCTTTCATCTACCTCATCACATACTTGGCATTATTTCCTGCTGCCATTAATAACATATATAGATTACACAATCACAGCAGCACAGGGAGGAGTGAAACTTGGTGGTGAAAAAAAAAATATTTTGCTGTATGCAAGAAGACAACAATATACCATCAATGCATCATCAATCTCCTGCTAGGTCGTACATGTGTATTTATGCTCTGTGATCTGGCCTTCTGGGAAGGGAGATTAGGAGTGTGTATGCAAGTGTAAAGAGTATCTGTCTGTCAGAGGTGTGGGAATTTACAGCGCTGAGAGATGTACAAGTCTGATTACCACTTAGTATTGAGATACATGCACACACGATACACTCGTAACAGCCAAACAGGTTTGTCTGGCCAATAAGTAGAACCTCTGTGTAGTTGTTGAATCTCAATCATTATGATCTAATGCAGCTGCTGTGTGTGTGTGTGTGTGTGTGTGTGTGTGTGTGTGTGTGTGTGTGTGTGTGTGTGTGTGTGTGTGTGTGTGTGTGTGTGTGTGTGTGTGGACGGACTGTGGCTAAAAAACAGCCCTGGACTTTCTCCCAAATATGCCCATCATCCGGCCATTCGCCCTTAGCTGTGCGTGACAGAGACTAGCCAGGATGTCCTGATACTATGCCACAATACTGTAGCCTATCAGACAAGGTATTCACAGCAAGTAACATCTCAAAACCAATGATGATAATTGGGGTTGTGTTTATTAATGAAGCCTCAGCCTTCAAATAAAAACAAAAAAATGTACAATGTCATTACATCTGCATTGAAAATAAAAAATCTGTTTAGTCTGTGAAGCTTTCACAACCAACCACCAGTTGTTTGCCAGTTCCACAATAGTAAACACAAATATGAAAGACAAGGAAAAACTGCACTCTGATGGAGTGAAAAGTTCAAGCTAGGATTTTTTGGTTAAACTAAAATTTGGTTAATTATTTAGCCCCCTTCCCTGTTTGTTAGCATGTTTAGAGTGGTAGCAATGCATGACTGATGTTTCCCCGTTTAATTCAATACCATAGTCTTCATTCTTGCAGAAAAAGAATCTTCTCATATACAACGAAGTGAAATCGCGGTCAACCCGCGATAAATTTCGAACGCGTTTAATGTTTCAAATAAACCTAACAGAAATGATTAAACACCTTAAGTTTGACAGCACTAAATGGCACGATAATTTTCATATTCATGTTGCACACCCATTTTGATAGCTGACTATGCAATTCGCTAAGATAGGGATAAAGGCAGCCTATTATAATGTGCCCTGCTACTGGCACTTACCAGGACCTCTTGCTGATGTGAAGTTAACTCTGCTGTCTGTCCTTCATCATGACCAGGCTGTGGATGCTCAGGCTCAGCTTCCACTTGCTGGTCCTCTACACTCTGGCTAAGCAATGCAGTCCTGCTGGTAGTTGCACTGCAACCAAAAAGCTCTGTGAGCTTTTTACATTTTGCTGCATCAGTCTCGAGAGACTTGGCCCTCTTTTCTTTTACTTTTTCCCATCCACCTTTCTCCTTACGTTTTCTGCTAGCCATTCTGCCGGCGATTTGACGCGATTTTGATGCGACTGCGCAGCCGGGGACTAATCACAAATTGGCTTGTAGGCCGACTCTTCTTCCATTTTTTTTTTACACGTAGCATATGAGTGATTGTAAGTGCCCCTGCTGTTGGCTGTTCATATTGCTTTATTAGACTTTTTTTGGTGCCGACTGCCCTCGGTTGGACGGCCTTTCTGGACTTTTCCCGAATGCACAGATTGTCAGTCCGTCCCTGTGTGTGTGTGTGTGTGTGTGTGTGTGTGTGTGTGTGTGTGTGTGTGTGTGTGTGTGCGTGTGTGTGCGTGTGTGTGCGTGTGTGTGCGTGTGTGTGTGTGTGTGTGTGTGTGTGTGGTTTAAGTGCATTAGTTTAAGAGTATGGGGTAATTAAGTACTTGCGGAAGAGATGTGTCTTCAGCTGCTTCTTGAAAGATGTGATGTTCTCAGCAGTTGGGGTGTAGGTTGGCAGCTAAGTCCACCTACACAAATATAAAAGACAAGGAAAAACTGCACTCTGATGGAAGACAGACAGAAAGTTCAAGCTAGGATTTTTTGGTTAAACTAAAATTTGGTGAATTATATAGCCCCCTTCCCTGTTTGTTTTGTCTTCCCCCCTTCCCATCAAGGAACCTGGGGGTTATGTTTGACGACCAACTGAGAATTTCCACCCACATCTCATAAACCGAATGCGGCAGCACATTTAGTCTTCATTCAGACAAAGATAACTCATGTCACACCCCTCCTGGTCTCACTCCACTGGCTCCCAGTTATGGTCAGAATTTAAATTTAAAGTTCCAATGCTGGCTTTCAGCAATACCAGTGGAACAGCTTATTTCTACCTCAACTCAATATTACAAATGTAGGCTCCCTCACGCCAGTTCAGGTCACTGATTGAGCGACGCTTTTTTACCTTTATAATAAACGGGAACACCACCCAAAGAGAGCTAATGTTTGGACTCAGGATTTTTCTGCTACGCGTTGAGAACACCATGCCATCTATGCCGAGGCTTATAGGATAGCCTCAACAAAGAAAGAACCGATTCCTTTTCGTTGTGGATACGATTCTGAACTGGACAGAAATGTCCTGATCGTTTGGATATTGAAAGGATTGCCCATCTCATTGGATTGCTTACCTGTCGCGGAGCCTGAAAGTCATAATTGAAACACCTGTAAGTCCTCATGCAGACCGCAATCACGGAAAGCTGGTGGGTACACTTTCATATATTTCTGCTGATGGAATTGGAAAAAGGTGGACTCTCGAAATTTAAATGAAAGACTGTTTCAGTGTTGTTGCTTCGTAAAATTGAAAGTGCTGTGTCATGTGTGCTGTTGGTTGCCTCTGCATAAGTAAAGTTAATTGTGCTGTTTTCATTGAGCGCTTTGAACTTGACGCGCTTAATGCATAAAGATGAGTGCAGAGGAAGAAATCTTGCTCGATAAAGCCAAAATTGCTTTGTGGCTACAGACGAAAATTATATTTCTGATAAGTCTAGTGCTGCTGTTGATGACTCGGGGAAACGCACAAGAAAATTAACAGCTAAAGGATTTACAATGTTGTTTGAAAATCTGCAAAAAAATAGGAAATCACATTTTATGCAAGCTAATAAAATTAAGCAAAGGATTAATGAGGTTCTTTCTGGAAAAATAACATCTCAAACTGTGTTTGATGTGAAGAAATGTCTAAGCAAATATGCCACGTTGTGCAATGAGGCTTTAGAAACTCAAACTACTTTGCTGGAAATGCCTGTGCCAGATCCTGAACACGACAAGCAACAACATTGGCTTGCACAGAAAACAGAGGAAATTAATACATTTGAGAATTATGTGAAGAAATGGTTGGCCGATGCTGCTGCAAAAAATGGTGACGAGAATCTTGATGTGCTGTCTATAACAAATTCTGACATAAGGCCAGAAGATTTGGATGAGTATGAAGAGGATAATGGAGACGATGCCATGAATGCCTATCTTCATGCTCATTTAAAATCACAAACATCAAGTTATTTGAACACAGCTCCTGTCTTGCAACTTCCTAAAACTGTCTCTTTCCAACAGGACCATTCTCTGCCATTGGCTGTACGGCCTAAGGGAAGGCCGCACATTCCACAAGCCCAGTCTTCAGTAAGGTCTGATAACTCTTTTGTCTTCAGTGTCATATGCACCATCTTCTCACAGGTCTGAAGTGCGGGGGAACGTCCTTGGAACCAGACCCACCAATGTTGCACCAGCAGGACTTCAGCCGTCGATCTCACAAGGGTGTTGGCCTACCCACATGCATGAGTCTGAAGTGCAGGGAAACGGATCCAGACTCACCAACGCATTAACAGCAGGATTTCAGCCACTGACCTCACAAGGGAGTACACGTATGCAATTACAGTCGCATCATCATTCCTCTCTTGACAATGTTCAACACCCTACTTTGTATGACCTTATGCAACAGCAAACTAACATCACTGCTCAGCTGGTTCAGAACCAAGCCTTATCCTCTCTACCGCAACAAGCTATCTCGGAGTTTGATGGTGATCCACTTAAATATGCTGCCTTCATTAGAGCTTTCGAGCAAGCTATTGAAAGGAAAACTACAGATAAACAAGAATGTCTTTATTACGTTGAGCAACATACCAGAGGCCAGCCAAGAGAACTGGTTCGGAGTTGCTATAACATGGCTTCTGGGCAGGGCTATGAGAGAGCAAAGAATCTATTGAAAGAACACTTTGGAAATGAAATGAAAATTGCTGTAGCTTATATGGGGAAGGCTATGACGTGGCCTACGATGAGGGCTGATGACATTCATGCTCTGCAGTAATTTTCAATCTTTTATGGGACTATTGCAATGTCATGGAAGATTTACAGCATATGGAGGAGATGAATGTGCCATCCAATCTCCGCCTGATAATGATGAAGTTGCCATATAAACTGAGGAAAAAATGGAGGTCTGTCGCCTGGGAGCTACAGGAGCACCGTGATTACAGAGCTATGTTCCCAGACTTTGTGGCCTTCATTGAGCGTCAGGTAAAGATTCTATCTGATCCTCTCTTTGGTGACCTGCAGGGTACGCCACCTGACCCTTCCTCTAAACCCAAGAGTAGACATACCGGAAGAGGCCAAGCTACTGTTTCTGCCATTAATACTGCCTCAGGACCAACCACATCAGCAGCTTGGCACCAACAGCGGAGAGGGCCAGCTTCACAAAAGAATGATGAAGAGTCATGCTGTGTGTGTAAGAGCCAGCATTCAGTGGAGAACAGTGGGGATTTCTTTTAGACTGCAAGGGAAGCTCGGCTTCAAATACTGTATGTACAATTGTGTTAACATTTTATTGACTAAAAATTCGTTCGAAAACGTTCATCTCAAAGACGAGTTCTTTCACAATCAGTTACATATATCAGGTCGGCTGACACGATTTCCTTCTCATACATTCCCGTAGCATCACAGTGCATTTCCCTGTTGAAGCCCAGCGTCCATTGACTTCAATGGGGCTGCTTTGAACAGTTTCTTTCAGTGCTTCGGAACTAGAGGGTCATTGGATAAATGCTGCGATTATGTCCCGCCCACAGATGCTCAGCGTCTCTGGGGGTGAATGAGGAGTGGGCTGGCCTGGACTCCGGGCTTCTGCGTGATGATTGGAGGGTCTGTCGAAAGGCTGCATCTCCTTTTGATTGACAGCGATTTCATACAATAAAAAGTCGCTGATCCTGAAGCTAATCGAGCTCAGTCCCATTCCGGATTTTTCAAGTGTAGTAGAAACACACACTGCTGCAACCTATTTCTTGGTATTTGCTTGTCGCAATTGCTAGCCAATTTTCATAATACATTTCACACAATTATACATTTATACTTTTATATTATTATTAGTAATAATTAAAAAATAATTATTAAAATAATTAAAAATATATATTATTAGTAGTAGTATTATTATACTTTATTATATTATTATTTATACCTTTATTATATTATTACATTTATACAATTATATTTAACTCTGCTGGCCATTGAGAGGACACTGGTCAAGTCGCTGGAAAAGACGCCTAGTTGGTACGACAGGGTCACAGAGCATTTTCTTGAAAAGGAACGTAGAATTTACGTATACATAAATGGACAATTTTTATGATGTAGGCCGAAAATGAGCTTCCCCTATTTGAAAGACCAGCAGCTGCCACTGGTGGAGAAGTGTTCGCAGTTTGATGAAATGACTCACAGGGAGAAATTGGAGGCTTTGAAAGTAGGCAGAGTGTGATTCAGCTGTCTGAGGAGAGGTCATATGAGCAGGGAATGTGACAAGCCTTTGACGTGATATATGTAAACACAAACATCCAACTGTCCTACACATCAAATCTAAAACACAGGAAGTGTCAGTCAATAATGCATCTGTGTCAATGGAGACATGTGGCCATACTGGGGCCGGAAGTGATGAATGTGTTCTCTCTATTGTGCCTGTACAGGTGAAGGCCAAGTCCGGGAGCACGATTATGAACATCTATGCCTTTCTAGACCCTGAGAGTTCAGCTTCTTTCTGTACCCAACATCTCATGAGAAAACTGAATCTTTCAGGAGTCAAGACTAGCATTCTTCTTCGTACTCTTGGCCAAGAGAGGTCTGTAGACACATTCTTGCTTAGTGGTCTTGAGGTTTCTGGCTTGAATGAAGAAAACTTCCTGGACTTACCCTAAGTCTACACTCAGAGGACCATGCCTGTGAGCAGAAATAACATTCTCACTCAACAGGACCTAGAGGGATGGAAATACCTCGAAGGCATTAGAGTTCCCAGTTTTAAGGCAGAGGTGGAATTGCTGATAGGCACCAATGCGCCGAAGCTCATGGAACCATGGGAAATATGCTATAGGACCATATGCTGTCAGGACTCTACTGGGGTGGGTCGTGAATGGTCCGCTGAGAGGTGGTGAGCCGCGCAAAGGCAATATGGGCCATCCTACTGTCACTGCCAATAGGATCTCAGTCACTAAGGACAAGACTTATTGGTTGCCTAATACAATCAGGATTTTAATGAAAGACGATGTGTGCCTTTCCAGAAAGGATCAAAAGTTCATGCAAATAATGAAGTCTTCAATTCAGCTTGATGAAGGACACTACTGCTTTGATTTGCCTTTTAAGGCTGAAGATGCCAAATAACCACAGCATCACAGAGCAGCGTATCTTAAGTCTTCAGAGGAAGTTCAAAAGGAACAAAGATTATCATCAAGAGTACACAGCTTTCCTCTCCGAAGTCATTGAAAAGGGTTATGCTGAGCTTGTACCACATCAGCAGTTGAAGCGAGCTGGCGGCAAGGTGTGGTATATTCCCCATCATGGTGTATACCATCTGAAAAAGAAAACCCTTAGAGTTGTTTTTGACTGTGCTGCTATGTTTAAAGGAATTTCATTGAATTCACAGCTGTTGCAGGGGCCTTACCTCACAAGCACCTTACTTGGCGTACTTACCAGGTTTAGACAGGAACGTGTAGCGCTGATGGCAGACATCCAAGCCATGTTCCGTCAGGTGAGGGTGTCTCCGGAGCACACAAACTTTTTACGCTTCTTGTGGTATCCTGATGGTGATACAAGACATGCTTCCATGCAATACAGGATGAGAGTTCACATCTTTGGGGCCATGTCTTCACCCAGTTGTGAAAATTATGCACTGCGGAGAATTGTGTGAGACTACAAAGACAACTTTGAACCCAGTGTTCTGAATACAATACTCCAAAATTTCTACATGGATGATTGTTTAAAATCTGTGTCATCGGAGGCTAAAGCCATAAAAAATGGTGCATGAATTGACTGAAGCCAGTGCGAAGGGAGGATTCTGCCTGTTGAAGTGGACAAGCAACAGCAGTGAAGTCATGGACAGTATTCCTGAGCCACAGCGCTCCAAGACCACCAGGGGGCTTAACCTGGATCAAAAGGCAAGTCCTGTCGAAACAGCTCTTGGTCTTCATTGGTGCATAGATGCAGACATTCTGACCTTTAGGATATCCATAGAAGAGCGCCCTTATACAAGACGTGGCATATTGTCTGTGGTGTTGTCTATCTATGACCCTTTGGGTTTTCTTGCACCATTTACTTTGCCTGTTAAAAGGATGCTGCATGAGATGTGCAGGCTGAACATTGGCTGGGATGCCAGCATACCTTGTGTCTTCTCTGAGCAGTGGTCCAAATGGCTGGCTAATCTCCATCACATCACTGAGCTCACAATGGACCGGTGCATCAAGCCAAAGGACTTTGGAACACCTACTCACCTGCAGTTGCATCACTTCTCCGATGCCAGTGAGTATGGCTACGGAACTGCATCATATCTCAGGATGGAGAATGAGAGAAACCATGTCAGTATTGCTTTTATCTTGGGCAAGGCCAGGGTTGCTCCTTTAAAGCAAACAACAATTCCTCGTCTTGAGCTGACTGCTGCTGACCTGGCTGTCCGGGTGGACAAGATGCTGAAGAGGGAGTTGCAGCTGGATCTATACCCATCAGTATTCTGGACGGACAGCACAACTGTTTTAAAGTATATTGGAAACGAGACTAGGAGGTTTCATACGCTTGTGGGCAATAGGGTGGCTGTAATCAGAAATGAAACAGATGTTGCACAGTGGAGACACATTGGCACAAGACTGAATCCAGCAGATGAGGCATCCAGAGGTCTAAGTGCTGAAGAATTCATTGCATGCGAGCGGTGGCTGAAGGGACCAGAATTTCTCTTGAGGGGGGAAGTGGAATGGCCTAAGACCATCATGGAACAACCTTCGATCCCTGTGGATGACCCTGAGGTGAAGAAAGACCCACTGGTGAATGCCTTTGTCTCCCACCATCCACTGAATACAACAAAAGTGTTTTTTAAGCTACTTTTCAGATTTTAAGAAGCAGAGAACATCTGTGGCATGGATGCTCAGACTCAGAGACGTGCTTCTAACCTTGTCCCAAAGGAGAAAGGTTCTTGAAGTGTCTGAAAGTATTGACCATGATAATGGAGGCCGAAGAAACAACTATCTTTATACCAAAATGCAAAGGGAAAAATTGGCACTTCGTGGACAGTCACTGACAACAGGTGACCTTGAGAGGGCAGAAGGTGCCATCATCTGCTTTTCCCAGCAAGAGAGGTTTATTGATGAGATTGCTGTTTTGAAAGACGGAGGATCTGTCAAACAAAACAGTGACCTCTACAAGCTGGACCCAGTGTTGGAGGACGGATTGCTGCGGGTGGGAGGAAGGCTTAGGAGGCTGCCATGCCTGAAGTTGAAAAACATCCTGTCATTCTTTCTGTGTCCAAACTCTTCTTAAAGCATATCCATCAAAAGCTGGGTCACGCAGGTAGAAATCACATGCTCTCTTCTCTCAGGAAGCAATACTGGATTACTCATGCCAATTCTGCTTGCAGGAAGGTCATCTCTGAGTGCGTAGTTTGTCGCCGCCTCCAAGGAAAGACGGGGGAACAGAAAATGGCTGACCTACCAGTAGAGAGAATTGTGACAGACTTGCCTGCTTTCACAAATGTGGGCGTCGACTAATTTGGGCCAGTGGAGGTGAAGAAAGGCTGGGGCAGAGCGAAGCGCTACGGCGTCCTATTTACCTGCATGGGGAGTAGGGCAGTTCATCTCGAAGTTGCTTATGCTTTAGACACTGACATTGTAAGGATTACCTGTACATGAAGAGAAGACGGAGGCAGGTGCAGTTTCTATCTGACCTCTTTTGGAAGCGCTGGGTGAGGGAATACTTACCGCTACTCCAGGAGAGACAGAAGTGGATGAGACCAAAAAGAAGCTTTCATGATATTTAATAAAGGTGTAATTGCAGGGAGAAGAGACACCAGGTGGTGGAAATGACTAGACCTATCCCCCCATCCCACCCAGCTGGACGAAAGTAAAGCCGATGGAGAGGGCTGAAGAATTTGCAGTGTTGTCTGCTGTGGTCCATGTTTCAGTCAAAGCCAAAACATTAAGTTTTGACTGACTGGCAAAGGCCAGAATGAAGTCAGCTTTGTTGACAGCTGACTGACAGTTCCACAGTCCAACAGAGAAGGTACCAGGCTGAGGACAGGACAGGACAGGACAGGGCAGGGGAACGTAGAAGCTTTGGTGTGTGCGGATGTGCTTGTACTTCCATCTGCCATGGACAGACTATTTAATAACTATTTAATATGAAATATTTTGTGAATTGCTGTTTCACTGTTGCACAGCATGTGATTGGCTGTTCGCTACTGATGTCACACCTGAACTCCTAAACTCAGGATAAAAGCCTGAGTTGACAGAGAAAGTTGATGATCCGTGTCATGGTACCAACAAAGCCTGATTGGATTGGTTTGGTTTTGTCAAACTGAAACTAATCCTGTAGCCTGAGTTTGTTCAACTACCATCATGGTACAGGCCCCAGATCTTATCTTAATAGTCTTAGAAGGGTAGTTCAAACTCCTAAATGTAAGCTCAGCGTTAAGTTCTGCCAGGAAGACTCAATCAGCGCGTCATGAATTAACTCACTTCTAACCAATCATGTGTTAACACTATCAGTATAAAAGAACTGTACTTACATCTGTCTGAGTTTGCAGATACTGACGGCGCCAATTACCTCCATTCTCCCCACCACCACCAGGATGGTCCCTTCCTTTACCTCCAGGGGGTCGGCTGCGCCCCTGCCTTCATCTTCAGGCGGGATTTGCAGATTCCGTTACCCTCGCATTGCTTGCTAAGGACGGGGCCTACGCCAAAGACTATGCTTGCTGAGCTATTAATAAAGTTACTCTTGTTATATCATTTTATCTCCCGAGTCTTTCTGGTAGAACTAGCAATGGCTGCTAATCTAGATCAACAAACACATCAAGCACACTATAGCTACTGCTCATTTTGACAGACAAATGTTTCTTCAAATGCCTTTCCCATCTTTTAACCCCCTGAGGTCAGCGGTATCGCCGGCGATACCAGCTCGCTTTTTTTTTATCAGTGTAAAAGAAACTCATAAATACTCTGTTGACTTTGATTTTCCATAGGAGTTTCATACATCAATCGATTTTGTTAAATGTGTATTATTTTTGTGTATACTCACAATAAAAGCAAAGTGTTGTGCTTTTTGCCAAATAATGAAAAATAAACATGAAGCGAGTTCTGCTTTCTCTCTGCCAGTGAAGTCCATTCTGAAACGCGTCCGAAAATGAACATTTTATATAAAAAACAAATATTCTCAGTTCATGTAATCTGTAAGAAAATAGCGAGATGTCCGTCGTTCTCATCTCATCTAATTACTTGTAATGTGACTCCGCCCACGGAGAGCGCACGCTATTCAAACGCAAATGGCTGAGGCAAGCCTGTGAACGCCCCCCATATCAGCTCAAGAAAACACAAGTTTATTCAGATCATTGTAGCCTACTTGTTTACACCGTCTCGCAGCGCTGTGAGGAATAATAATAATGGAAAATGTCCCTCAGAAGTGCGGGTATTTTGAGGAGCAAGGATCCGACTGAGCTAAGGAATACTGTAGTAAGTTTTTTTCCCTTCTCAAGTGATTCGCGTTTCTGTGTGAATGAATGAACGGCAGAGATGCGCGCTGTTTACCACAGCTCGCACACTCGCGTTTCTGTGTAAATGAATGAACGGTAGAGATGCTGTTTACCACAGCTCGCACACTCGCGTTTCTGTGTAAATGAATGAACGGTAGAGATGCTGTTTACCACAGCTCGCACACTCGTGTTTCTGTGTGAATGAATGAACGGCAGAGATGCTGTTTACCACAGCTCGCACACTCACGTTTCTGTGTAAATGAATGAACGGTAGAGATGCTGTTTACCACAGCTCGCACACTCGCGTTTCTGTGTAAATGAATGAACGGTAGAGATGCTGTTTACCACAGCTCGCACACTCGCGTTTCTGTGTGAATGAATGATGATGTTTTAGCAAACTGTATTGCTATACTGAGATGAGTAAAATGTTGGCTATATTCAAACTAATGAATACATAATAAAATGTAGGCCTATAATCATTTTTTTTACAAAGAAAGAGTACACTTGAAATATTGTTGAAATTGTAATTATTGTTGTAATTGTAACCTTTCTAATAAAATAGCAAAAGATATTTACAAGCTAGATGTAAGCAAAATCTTAAATGGTCAATATAAGTCTTCTTCTAAATATATCTTTTGTCCTTGCATTGTGGCTCAGTCAGTGTCACACCTGAATGCATGGCTAATTATGCAGAGTGGGTGGGACATTGTATTCTCAGGTGTAAACCACTCCTCATTCCAAGCAAAACCGGTCTTACCCAATTTAAATCAATGTATTGTTTTATTTGAACGATAAAGCAAGACTATTTTCACATAATTTTGAAGCAAGAACTCGTAGCAACAACATCCATTAGTCAAGTCTTATTGACACATATTTATTATGAGTTTTGTGGTCTTATTTCAGCAACTTTCATTTTTATTTTTTTCAATAACCACGCATAAACATTATTCTCTTAAAAATACAAACATCTACATACACAATGCTTACATATTATGGTAGGCCTGTTTGTGCTATATAGAGTGAATTTACACCTTTGCCATTATCATGTTTATAAATAACTGAAAAAAGCACAAATGTCAGGGCATGTCAAAACATCCCAAGGGCCCCAAAAACACCCTAGACTCCAGAGGGTTAACCATGTATATTACCATCAAAAGTTCCTAAACATAATTTAAACCTAACTAATCTTTCAAATGACTGCCTATAAGCAGCCACTCACCTTGCTCCTGCATCAGCTGTTTTGGCATCGCTCCACCTCCCCAACATAATTTAGGCATCTTTCTCCTCTTCCAAGCATTTGTAGTTACTCAAGATTAGAGTAATGGTCAATTCTCAAGGTCTGTGAAAACCTGTGTAAAGATGCGTGAAGGCCATATAAACATATATAGCACCACTCAGGCGCTGATGGTGGTTGTAGGACCTGAGGCTCGATGTGAGTGCTTGGCATCGCAGGAGATGACGAAGGGCTGACAACCTCCAGCAGAGGCGGTGCTGTTGGAATGGCAGAGCAGGGCGGTGACGGAGGCAGATGAAGGCTAGACAGGGTCGAAGGTAACACAACATTGTCCATGCAGGTGTTTATGCTGTCTAAAAACAGCGATGTAGGTTCAGAAGGAACAGATAAAAAGTTAAAATAGTCCATGGTGCTGTCTAGGACCAGCGAAGAAAAATCTGAAATGGGGTGGGATAGGGTGGGAGACGATACCTCCGTGCTGAAGTCAATCAGCCAGTCCTCAGTCTCAAATTCCACCAAAATACCCTCGGCCACTGATGTCTTGTGCTCACACCCCTGGTCAGACTAGCTGGGGGGCTCTTCTTCTGGTGCGAGGGTCTACGCTGACCTCTTATCTTCGGGCACTGGTTGACGCGCCACGGCGGGTGGTAGCTCTTCGTCTGCGCGGACTCACACATTTCCTCCGTGGTCGATGGTGGTGGAACAGACTCTGGGTCCGGCTGTGTTCTGGACCAGTGGTAAATACTCTCCAGACACCGGATGATAGAGTCCCTTCAGTTCAGCCCAGAGATGTCTGGAAGATTTACGGGGTGATGGTAATTCGCCCCAATCCAGAACAATGAATTCAGGGTCTCGTCGTCAAAGGAGCTGGTGACGGCAAGAAGGCAGAATTGTCCAGGGAAGGTTAAAAAATCCTGGCTCCCATACGCCAAAACAGAAAATCGTGCTGCATATTCCATTTGGTCGGTTGATCTGTTACCAGATAAAGACAGACGAATTCCAGATTCCAAATATTAACAAGGTTTAACCCAAAAGGCATAACAGTGTGTAAACACACACACATACAGTACATACGTATACACGAACATCAACTGCAACTAAAGATTGAACACAGAGGAACTAAATAC
Organism: Vimba vimba; assembly: GCA_022828995.1. Taxonomy (NCBI): domain Eukaryota; kingdom Metazoa; phylum Chordata; class Actinopteri; order Cypriniformes; family Leuciscidae; genus Vimba; species Vimba vimba. Next base: position 23,325,548 of record CM040819.1, read on the forward strand.
ACAGAGGTAACAAACTAAATGATGTGCAGCTGTGGTGGAAGATTAGTGTCCATGGAAACAGATGAGTGGCGGGAAAAAGACAAAGAAACGTGTGACTGATGAAAACAAACGGACAATCTGAAAGTCCATGAAAGAAAAAAACAAAGATGAATGAGTCCAGATAACTGTGACAGCAAGAGCTTTACGACCCGCGTTAATATTAGAAAAGCTTTCCAGATATATAGAGACCTAGGCCTGAAAGGCCTGAAAATGGACACCAAGGTTGCGTTGTTTCTGCTCCATACGTGAGTAACATTAGTTGTGCGGATTCATAGAACCAAGAAATGCTGTTGTTGTAATGCTAGCTATAGTAACAGGACAGTTTTGAGTGTCATTGTTTGTCTGGAGCTGCTGTGCTGGAGACTAACAACTAACTCTTGCTTCTATAACAGAAACTTTATCATTTGAGAAATATTTCTAAATTGAGAACATTGTTGTCCAAAGCTTACATGGAGATGATTATTCATGCCTTTATTTCTTCTCGTTTAGATTATTGTAATTCTCTTTTTACTTGTTTTAACAAATCTTCTCTGAGTCGTATCCAAATTGTGCAAAATGCTGCAGCCAGACTTTTAACAGGAACCATCAGAAGGACACACATTGCACCAGTTTTATCCACACTCCATTGGCTTCCAGTCAAACATAGAATTGAGTATAAAATTTTAGTTTTGACTTTTAGAGCACTACATGGACAGGCCCCCCAGGTCATCACAGACCTGTCACTATTCCTCCTCTCGCACTCTCCGGTCCTCAGGTCAAAACCTCCTGATGGTCCCCAAAACACACTTTAAAACTCGAGGGGACCTGTCCTTTCATGCAGTTGCCGCCAAACTCTGGAACGTCCTGCCCCTGTCACTGCGTGTGGTTGAATCTGTTGATTCTTTTAAAGGTGCCCTAGAATTTGAAATTGAATTTATCTTGGCATAGTTAAATAACAAGATTTCAGTACATGGACATGACATACAGTGAGTCTCAAACACCATTGTTTTCTCCTTCTTATTTAAATCTCGTTTTTGAAAAACACCCCTGAAAAATAGGCGAATCTCCACATAACACCGACTGTGTCGGGATCATTAATATGTACGCCTCCAAAAATTTGCATATGCCAGCCCATGTTCAAGGCCAGGCGGAACTGCGCAGCCGAATCATCGTCCGAATCATTTTTCTTCGAGAGACATCATGGCTTGCAAACGAGCGAAGCATGGCAGTTGCTCAGTGTTTGGATGTACAAATGAACACAAAGGTATTTTTTTAGTTCCTTCATCCGAGCCTCTGAAGAACCAGTGGGTTATGTGAATGTCTGATGTGTAATTTGTTCAAGTTCAGACAGATAATCTTTCTCTCAAAGTCGTTCAATACTGTTTATGCATCAGTAAATCAAGCTAGTGACTAAACGATCAACTTCACGTCGTTTCTCTTAGTAGGATGAAAATAATCTTACTTAAACTGTGATTAATATACAGATAGTGATCAAAGAACAATCCCTTTACAGTTGCCCAAGCTGTCAATCACACAGCGCGAATGAAGATCTTATCTTACGTTTATCTGGACACTTGCCAAAACTCGTTATGAAATCAATGACGCTGTTACACTGCACAACGAAGCTCTTACTGTACGTACATCATGTTTGCATTGGTGAAATCATTAGTGAGAGTGCAGAAACTGCGTTGCAATGATAAGATCTTCATTCACGTGATCAACAGGCTTACACTGAAGTCTCACAGCAGCCAATCACAGCAGTGGGCGTTTACACTGAAGTCTCACAGCAGACACGCCCCTTCAAACAGAGTGTTCAAATCAGAGGCTAAAATCAGGCTAGGAAAAATGCCTTTTATTTCTAAATTATAACAAATTTTGATCTAAAAAACATACTAACATTATAAGGGCACCCCAGGAAACATTCTAAAATAATAAAATAATCCATGCAAGGGCACCTTTAAAAAGCATCTGAAGACACTTTTATTTAGACAAGCGTTTAGTTGATTGGGCTTTTATGTTTTATGTTTTGTTTTTAGCTCTGATAGTGTAATCTGTGTTTTATTGATCTTTTATTTAAAATATTGCACTTTGTGATTTCTATCTGTGATAGGTGCTATATAACTAAAGTTTACTTACCTACTTACTGTATTTACTTGTGTACTGTATGTTCATTTTTTTGTGCTTCCTTGTCATTCGTTCATCATCTTCACTTTATTTTTGAGAAGCATTATTTTGCTTCGCTTCTGCTATGATAAATGGACATTTCATTTTACTTTATGGAAAAAAAAAAAAAAAAAAAAAAAACTACCTTTAAATTTTAAATTGATCTGAGTCTACGTTCCATAACAGTAGTTGGTTATTAACGTACCAATGCTTTTTTTTAAGGACCAGTGCTGTAAAACAGCTTTTTCCTCACATTTATCAGGTAGCTCACTCCAAAGGTCAGTCTAATTAACTTGGCGCTATTTCAAAAGAGCAGTTCAATTGCTCAATTAAGCTTGAATGCAAAGTGTAGAAAAGAGATTTAGCATTTGTACTGTTCATAGACAATTGGAATTCAGGATATAATTTCAACTTTTTTTTTTTTTTTTTTTACTTTTTGTTGAACCTCGTACAGTCTTCAAAATTATTATCAGGGTTGGCTATGCTAGTGCATGATCAGCATGAAAATGGTAGCCTAAGGGAATTAATTTCACATTCACAGGAACAATTCAGTAAAATTAGATCATCTAGAGGTGATGGGAGAGTTATGTAACATAGCGTTCACATCACAGTATGTCAATTACTCAGTCACATTTATTTATGAAGAACAATTTAAAACAACAGCTGTTGGCATGCCACTAAAAAGTGAACATGCCACTAAAAAAAACATAAGAATAAGATTGTATCAGCATTTTTGTTTTTGTGGCTGATTTTGTTTGCCAAATTCTATAGAAATGCTGTCTGTTGCAGTCACACCTCTCTCTCTCTCTCTGTGTGTGTGTGTGTGTGTGTGTGTGTGTGTGTGTGTGTGTGTGTGTGTGTGTGTGTGTGTGTGTGTGTGTGTGTGTGTGTGTGTGTTTGTGTGTGTGAGAGAGAGAGTGTGAGAGAGAGAGTGAGCATGTTTGTTTCTTTTTTGCATACCTTCAAAACAACCGAATCATATGTGTGTGTGTGTGTGTGTGTGTGTGTGTGTGTGTGTGTGTGTGTGTGTGTGTGTGTGTGTGTGTAGTTAATGTAACAAAAGTCACAAAATCTCATGCCACTTAGATGAAAGGATTTTTTTTATTTCATCATCTGAACAGACACCAAAGACCCTATGAGGGTTAAACATAAATCACATACAATGTACAATAAAAGTAATATCACTACATCTGTTTTTGGTTATGCACTAACAAATCGTTCGATTACTTCACAGCAGACATTAGTGTTACATTTATGCTAATATATGGGCTATATTGTTAGGTTTCTTGTCAGTCGTCTTGCATGTCATATTATGACCTGCAGTCGTCTATAACAAACCTTTTAAATGAGTACTAAATGAGAACTAAACCCTTAGTTATAGGGGATAATTGTCACACACACCCAGCGCTCACTCTCACCAGAATTCTAACCACCTCATCAACCACAGTATATAAGAGCACACACTTCTCAGTCACTCATCGTCTAGTCTCTAATGTGGATTACCGACAACTTACCTGATCTACTTAAGGCACCCACACACTACAAGATAATAGGCCTAGGTAAATTCCTGATTATCTTGATGATTCTACATATTATCCTATTAGATTTTCCTGTGGTGTGATGTGTGTTAATAGTGATAGAATCTGCTCCAAAGAACGCCGGGGCGGCACCGATCTCAAATCGTAAATATCCAACATCAGAAATCCTGTTGTGTGGGGGGAATGATACCAAACGGCTGACGGAAGACGGAAACATTAAATGACTTCATCCAAACCTTTTTCTTTCTTTTTTTCCCCAGCGAATTTTCTGTAAAAAGCAGTCCAAACACAATTATCACCATTTTCCTTTCCCATTGTCCAACATGTTTGTTTACTCTAAAGTCATGTTTGACCATGAGAGATTTTGCAAGATTTCCCATGTTCAGAGTTGGGACTCTGGTTGTTTTGTCTTGGTCACACCGTGGCACTCCACAAACTATAGAAACAAAACGGTTAAATCTATGATCTATGGCCCTCCGTGCCACTTCCCGCCGAAACGGGTGTGGCCTAGCCTTATAAAAGGAGCTCGAAAAGGCTGATTCACTGATTTTTCAACGCCGAAGCGAACCAGAGTGAATCACATGCACGGCAGGGAATGCAGTACTCGTTCCCTCTTCTAGAGAGAACCGAGGTTACGTTAGTAACCGAGTACGTTCTCTTACGAGAGGTCTCTCGTACTGCGTTTGTAAAAAACGGGTCCCATTGTAAGACGCCGTGCATGCAGGGATCAACACTACTAGAACTGGAAGCGAAGTCCAGGATACAGAGTGCACAATCACCATAGGGACTCACAGAGAGCCCGGGAGAGAGGATGGGGAATCCCTCTATCCATATATAGCAGCGTCACAGACGCAATGTATGACATCACATAGACAAGGCGGAGAGCCTGAACTAATGCGGAAATGTGGGTCTTACGCAATACTGCCCATTCAGTATAACAGTCGGCAGCGCGCAGCGCTTTCGATCTCAGCGTTTCCGGATCAGAGAGAACTGATTCGCTCAAACCGACAATAGCTTAGCCTGCAAGGCGGGAACCTCAAGGTTATAAAACCTTATAAATGTAGACGGCGAGGCCCAACCTGCCGCCATACATATGTCATGTAAGGAAATCCCACTAGACCAAGCCCACGAAGAGGCGACGCCTCTCGTGGAGTGCGCTCTAACACCCAATGGGCACTGTGAGCCCTTGGCGGTGTATGCCAGCGCTATGGCATCAACTATCCATCTGGATAGAGTCTGTTTCGAAACAGCCGCTCCCTTGGAACGTCCACTGAACGAGACAAATAGCTGCTCAGTCTGTCTGAAAACAGACGAGCGAGACACATAAGCTCTTAGCGCTCTAACTGGGCAAAGAGAGCTTGCGTCCCCTTCCTCACCCGACACCGGCAGGGCAGATAGGGAAATGACCTGAGCCCGAAACGGCGTGTTGAGGGATTTTGGGACGTAACCGTGCCTAGGTTTGAGTATGACTCTGGAGTCACTTGGCCCGAACTCTAAGCACGCCGCGCTCACCGAGAGCGCGTACAGGTCACCCACGCGCTTCACTGAAGCGAGAGCCAGCAAAAACACTGTCTTGAAAGACAGATGCCTGAGGCTAATTGTTTGGATAGGCTCGAAAGGATCACCTTTCATGGCTTCCAAAACAGTAGAGAGGTCCCACATAGGGACCGAGGGAGGTCTGGGAGGATTAAGCCTCCTAGCTCCCCTGAGGAAGCGGATGACTAAATCGTTTCTTCCCAACAACTGACCGAGCGTTGTCTTAGAGAACGCCGCGATAGCCGCCACATAGACTTTGAGCGTGGAAGGGGCTCTGCCCTTATCCAACAGCTCATGTAGGAAGGAGAGAACCTCCGTCACCCCACAGTCGAAGGGTGAAAAACCCAGAGCTGTGCACCAGCTGGAGAACACCGACCACTTCGAGGCATAGAGCCGTCTGGTAGACGGAGCCCTAGCCTGAGTGATAGTATTTAGCACTCCCACTGAGAGGTCAGCGGGTACCCGTTGAGCGCCCACACGTGGAGGGACCACAACTCCGGGTGAGGATGCCAAATCGAACCCCTGGCCTGAGAGAGGAGGTCCCTCCTCAATGGCACTGGCCAAGGGGCAGTATCTGCTAACTGCATCAGAACTGGGAACCATGGTTGGTTCCTCCAGAACGGTGCTACAAGCAGTACTGAACATTTTGTTTCCCTGATCCGTACTATCACCTGAGACAGGAGAGAGACGGGGGGAAAAGCGTAGAGCGGACAGCGCGGCCACGTGAGGGACAGCGCGCTTTCGCTCTTGGAAAAGAACACGGAGCAGTGAGCGTTTTCATGAGACGCGAACAGGTCCACTTCCGCTCTGCCAAATCTCTCCCACAACAGCTGGACTGTTTGCGGGTGTAGAGACCATTCGCCCGTCGGAATGTTGTTCCTGGACAGTCTGTCTGGTCCCAGGTTGTGTAGCCCGGGCACATGCACTGCTCTCAACGAGCGCAGGTTGCGCTGGGCCCATAACAGGAGGCGTTCTGCCAACCTGTATAGGTTTCTGGACCTGAGACTGCCCTGTCGATTTATGTAGGACACCACAGACATATTGTCCGATCGGACTAAGACGTGGTGGCCCTCTATTAGGGGACGAAAACGCGACAGCGCGTTGTCCACTGCCAGCATTTCCAGGCAGTTGATATGTAGGAGCTTCTCCCGTTCTGACCACTGGCCGAAGAACGGTCTGCCCTCGAGCAGCGCTCCCCATCCCGAGGTGGAGGCGTCCGTCGACACCACTTTCACTCTCGAGGAAATCCCCAGGCTTACACCTGATTGGTACCTGTCGCTCGCTTTCCAAGGTTCCGCGCTATCATAGACCGCGAGTCCAGAACTGTGCCCAGAAACGATATCGTTTGACTGGGGTTCAGACAGCTCTTCGCCCAATTGACTCTGAGACCAAGATTCTCGAGGTGATCGAGTAAAATGGTCCTGTGCTCCACGAGCTCTGATCGCAATTGAGCCAGAATCAGCCAGTCGTCCAAATAATTCAGCACTCGCATGCCTCGAAGCCTGAGGGGCGCGAGCACTGCGTCCATGCACCTCGTAAATGTACGGGGTGCTAGGGACAAGCCGAACGGCAGGACTGTGTACTGGTATGCCTGTCCCTCGAAGGCGAATCTCAAAAAACGCCTGTGACGTGATGCTATCTGTATTTGAAAATACGCGTCCTTCAGATCTATTGACATAAACCAGTCCCCTCGGCGAATATGCGCGGGGATTTTTCTGGTTGTGAGCATTTTGAAACTGCGTTTCGTCAATGCTTTGTTTAGCTGTCTTAGATCCAGTATGGGTCTGAAACCCCCGTCTTTTTTGGGAACCAGGAAGTATCTGCTGTACAGCTCCGCGCGACATGCATAACATAGTGTTTGAGCTATGTTGGGTGCGCGTTCGACCTGGGTCGAGCTTATGAGCGCGAGCCCTGTGTGAAGGGCTGTGCTTGTGTGTAGGGATGGGCACTGGGAAGTGGGCATCAGCTCTACATTTATAGCACCATCGGCCGTGGCCGGGCTCATGATGTCTGTGGGTAAATGTGGGCGCAGCGGGGCGGGCACATTTACTGCATTGAGCGCGCTGTCTGTCTGAACAGAGTGAGCGCACACTGGTTTCGTTTTTACAGAAACCGTGCGACATGCATAACATAGTGTTTGTTGGCACTGGGCAGTGGGCACGTTTGCTATGTTTGGTGCGCGTTCGACCTGGGTCGAGTTTGAGAGCGCGAGCCCTGTGTGAAGGGCTGTGCTTGTGTGTAGGGATGGGCACTGTGAAGTGGGCATCGGCTCTACATTTATAGCACCATCGGCCGTGGCCGGGACACCAGAAAATACACTCTTTATAGGATTTATCTGGGTAGCCGTAAAAACGGCTTTTGTGTGCAGGCAAGCGGGCAGCTGTACGGGCTTGCGCATTGCAGAATACGCTGAGACAGTCGCAGTTCCTGGAACTGAAACAGCGGTGTGCTTTGGTGAGAGTACGGCCCCAGCGGGACTCAAACACCGGCGCTTTCCTAGGCATGCTAGGATGTCTTCTGGGCTTCCGGTTTCACCGTGACCTTCTGCCGCGGTCCACGCGGAGCGGGGCGGCGGCTGGTCGAGCGAGAGCGTGGTCTCGAGTTGCGATCCTGCCGTCGTTGCGATGAAGCAGCGGGAGGCGGTCGCTGTGGCTGAGAGCTCCGAGCGGTCGGTTTAGCACGACCCGACGCAGAGCCGGAGCGCTTCGGGAGGAAGTGCTTGAAGGCTTGAGACGCTTTCTGAGCCTCGGCGAATCTCTCCACAAACTCGTTGACGGAGGATCCAAAGAGGCCGGCAGAAGATAGCGGGGCGTCGAGGAACGCGGTGCGCTCAGACTCAGACATCTCCGAGAGCGTCAGCCAAAGATGTCTTTCAGCTACAGTAGCGGAAGCCATGCACCGTCCAATGGCCTGTGCAGCAGACTTAGTAGCGCGAAGGGTAAGGTCCGAAGCGCTACGCAGGTCAGTGAGGCAGATAGCGTCAGGTCCCATCTCGTCCAACTTACGGAGGAGATCACCCTGAAAAATCTGCAGCGTGGCCATCATATGTAGTGCAGACGCAGCCTGCCCAGCGGCGGAGAAAATTCGCGCGAGCAGTGTTGACGTCGTGCGGCAGGCTTTGGATGGCAATACCGGTTTCGTCCGCCATCCAGCAGAGGGCGGGCAAAGATGGGTTGCTATCGCCTGTTCCACCGGCGGAAGTGAGTGGTAGCCTCTGTTTTTAGCATCGTCCAGAGTGGAGAATGCTGGTGACACAGACGAACGGGTTCGTGCTGAGAGGGGAGCGCCCCAAGCTTTCGCAACTTCTTCATGAAGCTCAGGAAGAAATGGAGCGGGCTTGGACTCAGGCGAAGAGCGCTCACCAGGAAGGAAGCAACCATCCAGCCGGGTATGAGAAGGGAGTTCCGGAGCAGACCACTCGAGGCCGAGGCTCTCCGCGGCCAACGTGAGTACGCGCATCAGTTCCCTCTCGATGTTAGCTCTCTTGCCAGGTTTACGAGCAGGAGGCGCGAGATCCTCAGAGCTCGCCCAATCCTCGCTGCCCGAGGCTAGCAGAGAACACGTGTCATCCTCCCCCGACGCGGCTTTAGCATCATCTTCCTCGAATGAAGCGGCGGCAGACCGCGGCCGCTGTGCATCGGGAAGTGATTTGGGCGAAGCCGGAGAAGCAGGCGGGCGAACCGGCAAGCTTGGTCGGGCTGGAGAAGACTCAGGGGCCCGCTGAGAGCGACGCTTTTTACGGCGCGGCAGTGTAGCGGGAGGTGCAGGCTCGGAGAAAAATGCCAGGCGAGTCCTAAGAGTCACCATAGGCAATAGCTCGCAGTGAGGGCAGCCGCCGTCGGCGAGCGCGAGCGCTGCATGATCTTCACCCAGGCAAGAGACGCAGATGACATGGCGGTCTCCCTCGCTGAGTGGGGCTCGGCACGAGCCGCATGAAGGCATCTTTAGAAAGACGCTAGCTCTTTTAGTAGTGCGTGTCGCAGGGCGAACACACACACACAAAGAACAGTAAGAAGGCTTTAAAGAATATATGCACCGGATAGCGCAGATGGAACGGCAGTCGAAGGCGGCGTGGGCCAGCAGCTTCTGAGTGGCTCGTCCCGCTGAAGTGCTTTCTCAGACGGCGCGGCTTCTTCCGTGATCCAGCGATGCGAGAGCTTCGCTGAAGAGTTGAAAAATCAGTGAATCAGCCTTTTCGAGCTCCTTTTATAAGGCTAGGCCACACCCGTTTCGGCGGGAAGTGGCACGGAGGGCGCGAAGCGCCCTCATTGGTCTGACGTCACCTCAGACCTCGCTCGATAGGCTAATGCAGTTGCTGCAGAGCAGCCAATGAGCGAGCAAGCCGTCTCGCCTTTGGCTGTGTGCTGCTGCAACGCGCCTTACAACAATGCAAAATTATAGGATAATTTTTTGGCTTCAGTATTTCGTGGAAAAGAGTTTTTCCCCATTGCGTTTTTACAAACGCAGTACGAGAGACCTCTCGTAAGAGAACTCTCCAACTACCTATGTTTTCTCACCAGTTCCCCGCTCCGCTATTCACCTGTTCCAACCATCCAAGGAGTGTGTGATCTCCAGTGTCCTCCACTTACCGGTCATCATATCATCCCAAGCTACCTGGTAAAAGGATTTTATTCTCTATTCATCAGTCATAAATAACTTTGACTTCGATATTGCTCACCTGCTTATGTGTCTGTTCAATAAATACCTGCTTGGGTTTGATGATAATTATGTCTCTGAGTCTTATTTCTGTTAGAGAAATATGGTAGACGCACCGCTGTCATGGTCTGCCTTGGTTTTTGTTAAATGTGGATATTCATTTAGTTCTGTTGTACCTGTTTTCTTGTTTCATGTTTTCCCTCTGTCGCAATGGTTTGATTATATCCTATTCAGTTCACCTGTGTTCTGGTTAGTTTTGTCAAGTATTGACTTTGTGCTGATGTCAAATCTGTTGTGTTAGACTACTCCTGTTATGTGGATTATCTTCTTTGTTTTTGTTTATAAATAAAGTTCTACGTCTGCTTCTGGTTCCACCTCTCCATTTCTTTTTTAATTTCCTGATCTGACGTTATGCCCTCTAAGAGAAGCAGAAATTTACTGCATACAAACATTTAGATTACAAATAATTCATGACAAGGGAGCATTTTGGGGACAAGATGACCAAGCAGACTCCAGAGAAAAAACGCATATAACAGCTTTTTTGCAGAATATACAACACATCTGATATAATTTAGTCTTTTTTGTAAAATACTAATTCAGAAAATCTATGTAAATAGAATGCATTTTGACAAGAGGTCTTCAATCCTGCTCCTGGAGGGCCACTGTCCTGCAGAGTTTAGTTCCAGCCTAAACATATACAATATGCAAACATTAGTAAGCAGGTCATTTGATCTGCATTTTAATTTGTCAAGTCATTTGTAAATACACTGATTATCATAAAAGTGGTCCATATGCCTTGTGCACTTTATATCCAAGTCTTCTAAAACCCAAACAATAACAATGTGTGAGAAACAGACAAAAATTAAAATTGTTGTTCACAAATTCTTGACATCCACCCTTGATCTCCTTGACATCAATATTGGATTTCTGGACGAATAATTGTTTTTTGAGTAAGACAATTTCAATAAATCAGTCTATCAAGTGCACACAAAAAATCTCTCAGCCTCTTGAGGTTGCTCACTTACTCAAAATATTAGAACACCCAAAAATGAAAATTCTGTCATCAGCTTTAACATGCACACTTGAGGTTTATTCTTGTGTGTCAAGCAAACACATTTGTGCTTCAGAAAGAACCAGTTTAAGTCAATAAAGTGTAACGACTGAGACCAAATCAGACACAATTTGGTATATGTACCATAAAAATCTCCAAACTTCACTCTGGGATCTGTGGCCCATCCCCCCAAACAGGCCAAGAAGGTCTTCTAGTTGTCATGACCACAATCAGATAAGGTTTTATGGGTGTTAAAGAATGTGGCCAAATGCAAGAGAGAGACCATGGAAAGACAGAAACAATCTGCAAAACAAACTCTCCTGCATTCATTTAGCAATGAACTGACTAACATGAAATTAACATGTACATTCTAGAACATTTTGTGAATGATTTACTGGCTTGGGTACTATTATGTATATACTTTGATATATATTTGATTATACAACCAAAACGGGACTCTCACTTAATTCTCGCTGAGAAGGAGAGATAAACCCTATTAATCATATGTATTCTATATATAACCTCTTGAGAAATGTGTAGACATGTATCTAATTCTCCCACCTCATGATTTTCAGACTTTGTTGCATACTATGGTTTACCAAAATTAGATGTGTGGCATATTTGGTCTCTATAAACTCCAATCTGCGTCCCCAATTTGTTAATTTACATTACATTTTGCTAACTTTGTGACGCATTAGAATTATAAGAATCTTGAAGATTCTTTTCTTAAACACCCAATGAAAGTACACATTGCAAATGAGCATGCTTGAACAAAGGTCATAAAAAAGACATTTTCCCTCCAAAGGAAGACACTTCTTATTGGCTATTATACCTCCAAATGGGTGTGCCATCTTCACGCTTTAAAAGTCACTGACCACAAGATCCGGCCCTCTTATTGGTAATTATGGATTATTATTAATATTTCCCCTTTAAGCTAATATTTTTACAAAAGATTTGTTGAGCTTCTGTTTACAATATGTCAAATGTATATGTCAAATTTAATTTCCAAACGTTGTTCAGATGGAAATCCCAATTTATAAGTGTTTTACTAAAAGTTTTAATAATTTAAGAGTTTTTATAGATGTTGATCAAGTGATTCTTTGAATTTATTGTATTTATTTTAGTCTATAAGCTGTTGCTGATAGATATGTAGCAAGTGACACAGAGTACATTTTTGCTAATCTGGACACAACCTCCAGTCATTTGCAGTACCTTTGTGTCAGGGTTCTGTCACTTCTGTCTAGTCTATTTCTTGGTTTTGTGACAGAGCCCTGACACTCCTGTCTAGTCTTGTACTGTGTAGCACACAGCTTGTGTTTTACACTAGCTGTGTGCTTTCATGTTGTCATGTTTGGTGTGAACGCGTGGCTTATGAGTGTGTTCATGTCTCGTTTTGTGTTAGCACATGGCTTGTGATTTGTTTTACTGGCCATGTGCTTGTGTTTTTGTCCTGTTTGGTGAGAGCACATGGCTTGTCATGTGTTTCCTTGTGCCCTGTGCTCTTGGTGCGTTCTATTATTGTCAACGAACCGACTCGGACCTCGGATATGACGTCACTTCCACACTTCAAGCGTTCTGGTATGTTTTGCGCGTCCGAGTCGGAGAAAAACATGGACGCCACCCGGAAAGCTGTTGCTATGGTAGCACTGGCCGAGTACCAGGCGCTCCAAAATAAGTATGTGCTTCACCTAGTTTACCTTCTGTTAGCAACGCTAGCCACATTAGTAACACCCGTTTGAAACAAGGCTTCATTCAATATTGCACTCACAACAAGACCGATTCCCATACCCACAGGCAGTTATACGGACGCAGTAAGGTATTGCAGTAATACGACGAGTGATTAAAATTGAAACAACGTCATTTAAACAACCAAAGCGGTACAAAAACAATGAAAACAAGTCACACAGGGCGCAGCCATCTTGGATTCCGTATCGGAATTCTTGCTCGGTGTCCTCACGGTTGTCCATACTTCCGAGCGGCAAAATCCGAGGAAAGGGGGCGTGTTGGTGCGTGTTGCTAGGCAACGTCTGTCTTCCTAGTCGGAACTCCGACACAGATAAATAATAGAACGCAGCATCTCCTGTGGATTTTCTAGCCCCTCCTATCTTGTTACATGATTATTGATTAATTTCCCCACCTGTCCTCCCTCGTTACCTGCTTTGTTTGCTCTCCTCATTTATTCCACTTGTGGTTTCAGTCCTGTGCTGGTTCGTTGTTGTATGAGCACCGTGTGTTTCCCTGCTGTCAAGTCAAGTCCCAGTCATCCCCCTCGGGGTAGTTTTTGTTGTCTGTTTTGTTTTATTATCATTAAATACCCATTGTCCTGCACTTGAGTCCTCGCTCCTTTCACCTCCCCAAAACCTGACACTTTGCTTCATGTAATACATGATCTCTAATGAGGAATATATATATATATATATATATATATAGCCAAATTCAGAGACCCCGAGTGACACATTAGTAACTGTATTAATGCACTTGCAGCCTTTTTTGGAAAATGTAATTCATTTGCACATCAACACAATGTTGTAACAGTGGAATTAATAATAATGTGCAGTGGAAGGACCTCATCATCAGTTTAACCTTTGCAGAGAGGCCAGCATCATTTGGAAACCACTTCCCCCTTCATTAGAGTGATTTCAAACTGATAATAAGCACTCTCGCTGTTTGGCTTCTTTTGTATCAGCCCTGATATGCATGACTCTCCTTGGCCTCAGTGGTAAAGGAGGGTGTTTCTTGCCACTCTGCAGTTTGTTGATGGGTTAACCTATGCTTATATGTGTGTGTGTCTGTGTGTGTGTGCGCGCGCGCGCGCGTGTGTGTGTGTGTGTTAAATCAGGGTCAGTAGGCAGCTTCTGTTCCTCTTGTTCTACTGTACATGAACACCCAAAAGAGTGGAACCATCCATGATCCAGATTGGAAATCAATGCTCATACACTCTGAAAACATATACAATATGCAAACATTAGTAAGCAGGTCATTTGATCTGCATTTTAATTTGTCAAGTCATTTGTAAATACACTGATTATCATAAAAGTGGTCCATATGACTTTTGCACTTTATATCCAAGTCTTCTAAAACCCAAACAATAACAATGTGTGAGAAACAGACAAAAATTAAAATTGTTGTTCACAAATTCTTGACATCCACCCTTGATCTCCTTGACATCAATATTGGATTTCTGGACGAATCATCCTTTTTTGAGTAAGAAAATTTCAATAAATTAGTCTATCAAGTGCACACAAAAAATCTCTCAGCCTCTTGAGGTTGCTCACTTACTAATATTAGAACACCCAAAAATAAAAATAAAATTGTCATCAGCTTTAAAGGGTCATGAAACCCTAAACCAAATTTTCTGAGATTTTAACAGAGGTATGTGTGTTGAACACCATTGAAGACAATGTTAGCATCTGTTAGATTTAATAGTATGGGGAAAATGGTTAAATTTTAGTTTTTTTCCGCTATTTTCATCTTCCGGGTTTAAAATCTTCATCGTGTCCACGTCACAGGCTGTGACGTGGCAGAGCACTATAGTACTTTGATGACTCATCAGTGTCAAATAATTATTCATGAGACTGAGTTTTCTTATCCAATGAGAATACACTTGCTCTTAATTATTCATGACACCACGTGGACCTTTCCAATGACAGACATGTCAAACTGTGATATCGCGTAGTATAGGGGTTTTCTAACTTCTTGTGTGTGTGGACCACTATTTGTAATCAAGAATTTTCACGGACCACCTCATAATACACATAATAAAATATGTCTACACATACCTGAATTAATCCGCAGTTCCGCACCTCTAAATAGGCTTACTTACTAACACTAAAACTATAACTGGTCATCACATCAGTCAGTATACGGCTTGCTAAAAGAAAGTTTACTGCTCACAACGGTTGCCACATATTTAATTTATTTACTCAAGCGCCCGAGGGCATAATCAGGTTCATTTGAACAACAGGCTTATTTCCATAGCAATGGAGTATGAAATATATACAGTAGTAATAAGAATAGTCAACATTTCAAAACCTTTGGCGATTTTAGGGGATTATTAATCTTCAGAGTTTTACAAGTCCTCAAAAAGTAATGTTAGGCTTGAGTTTGTTCACTTAACAAGCACATCCGCAAAACATGTCAGAAACGCGAGGTCAAGAAACTAACTGGAAATTAAAATAATAACAGGCCTTATTCATTCCATTTATAAACATTTCGTTTCATAAACTGCCTATAAACTAAAGGCTATGCGTGTGATGTGATAATGAGAACATATCTGCCTCTGCTACTTTTCTCTTCAGAGAACCTGTTGCTACTCACCGATCCATGTTATGTTATCTATGTTGTGGTTCTAACGGCACTGAACTTGAACGTCACGGCCGAGCACCACTAGCCTATTTTAGTAATCACACAATAACTTGACAATTTAATTTAAATTGTATATCAATATAGGCCTACATATTCTTTTTACTTTTTTATGGGAATTTCCTGGTAAAATGAAGGTAAAAAAATATTATTTTATATTTTATTTTGCCTTTCCACAGACCACCTGCAGTACCCTTACGGACCACAGTTTGGGAATGGCCGGCGTAGTAGATTAGAGAGGCAATCATGATGGGACGTGCGTTTGTGGTGCAAAAGTTCCAGTGCATCTTCCCCGCGATGCTGCCAGGGCTAGACTCTGGCTGTGGGTGGTTGGTTGGCCATCAACCACGGACACATCTAAACTATGTGTGTGTGTAGCAACCATTCAACTGGAGAATGGTGGACTTCGGCCTTGTACAAGCAATGCAGGTTGCGTCTTGCGAGTGATGCGGTCCCGAGGACTTTTCAATCGCTTCAGAGCTGTGTGTGTGTGTGTCCCTGTCCCAAAATGTAACCCTGACCGTTTTACTTGCCTTTTGTTAAATAATCACTCGTTATTAAGATTTAGATATTTCGATAATACTTCAATTGTATGGAACGTATGCTTCATTTGTGCAAATTTCTGTCACTGTCCATCTTTATTATGGGGGTTTAGGGGGCACGTAGATCTAGGCTATGTATGGAAAGTTTTTTTTTTTTTTTTTAAGTGGAAAATTTATTATTTTCAAATACATGCGTTTATAGTGTATATAAACAAATATATATTTTATACTGACATAATTATACATATGCATGCACATTTATATGTTTTAAATACAATTCTGATTACTGTAGGCTAATATGTAGCAGGGCATTCAGTTACTTTTGAAAGGACAAAAATAAGGTGTCAGTGTATTTCATTAGACTTTAACTTTTAAAAGCTATATAAGCTATAAAAAAAAATCTTGCATTTCCTCAAGTTTTACCACTGATTTTTAGTGACAGTCGATATGCATGGGCCACTGGTGATGACAGCCCCCTCCCCTCTCCCCTGCCCTGCCATACCACACCCACTCCCCTCTTCTCACAGCCATCCACGCCCATTTAAGTTGCATTTTTCAAAAAGATTGTGAGCTAGACTTGAGCTGAAAGAGGGGGTTTCATGACCCTTTAACATGCACACTTGAGGTTTACTCTTGTGTGTCAAGCAAACACATTTGTGCTTCAGAAAGAACCAGTTTAAGTCAATAAAGAATCGTTGAGCTTCTGTTTACAATATGTGACATCACAAAACCACTTACAAGTAGCACGGGTATATTTGTGGCAATAGCCAACAATACATTGTATGGGTCAAAATGATAGATTTTTCTTTTATGCCAAAAATCATTAGGATAATAAGTAAAGATCATATTCCAAGATATTTTGTACATACCATAAATATATAAAACATTTATTTTCATGAGTGAACGCAGCACAATCGCAAACATAAATGGACAATTTTAAAGGCGATTTTTTTTTTTTTTTTGCACCCTCAGATTCCACATTTTTGAATAGTTGTATCTCGGCCAAATATTGTCCTATCCTAACAAACCACACATCAATGTTTTATTCAGCGTTCAGGTAATATATACATCTCAATTTTAAAAAAAATGACCCATGTGACTGGTTTTGTGGTCCAGGGTCACATATGTGTAAGTCTAAACTGAATCTGTTCATTGTATATCAATCTGTTCATTATATCGATCTGTTCAAAGATATTGGTAAAACTTTACAATAAGGTTCATTAGTTAACACTAGTTAATGTATTAACTAACATGAACTAACAATAACCAATACATTTGTTACAGTTTCGTAATCTTTGTTAATATTAATTAATAATAATCCAGCTTGTTTTGTTCATGTTAGTTTAACTAATGTTAACAAATACAACCTTTGTTAATATTTAAATTAATATTAACTAAGATTAATAAATGTTGTAAGTATTGTTCATTTTTAGTTCATGTTAACTAAGGTAGTTAACTAATGTTAAAGGTCCCATGGCATGAAAATGTCACTTTATGAGGTTTTTTTTTTTTTTTCACCTCCACCCCCCCTCTTCGGAGGACAACTTTATTTTATTTTTATTTTATATAGAGGTCATATATTTTTTAAGTACATACACTATTTTACATTCAAATCATAATCAATGCATTTAACTGTTGTCCTACCATAACCTTTCACCATGTTTTAGTAAGATTTAGTAAGATTTTCCACAGACTGGTAACGGGCTTGTACTGACTGCAGACTGCTGAGCTGGGACACAGACTGGTAACGGAATTGTGCTGACTGCAGGCCGCTGAGCTGGAACACAGACTGGTAACTGGATTGTGCTGACTGCAGACTTCTGGGCTGGTCCACAGACTGGTAACGGGCTTGTACTGGCTACAGACCACTGATCTGGTCCACAGACTGGTAACGGGCTTGTGCTGACTGCAGACTGACGGGCCGATCTGATCTGGGACACAGACTGAGAGCCAGCCCGTGCTGACTGCAGACCACTGGGCCGGCCCAGAGACTGGCAACGGGCCTGTGCTGACCGCAGAATACTGGGCTGGAACACAGACCGGCAACGAGACTAGGCTGACCACAGGCCGCTGAGCTGGGACACAGACTGGCAACAGGACTATGCTGACTGCAGGCCGTTGATCCGGGACACAGACCGAGAGCCGGCCCGCGCTGACCGCAGGCCACTGGGCTGGTCCACTGACCGGCAACGGGCCTGTGCTGACTGCAGACTGCTGGGCTGGGACACAGACTGGTAACGAGATTAGGCTGACTGCAGGCCGCCGATCTGGAACACAGACTGAGAACTGGTTTGCGCTGACTGCAGGCCGCTGATCTGGGACACAGACTGAAAGCTGGTTTGTGCTGACTGCAGGCCACTGGGCTGGTCTACAGACTGGTAACGGGCTTGTGCTGACTGCAGACTGCGGGGCTGGGACACAGACTGGTAACGGAGTTTTGCTGACTGCAGGCCGCTGGGCTAGTCCACAGACTGGTAACAGGCTTGTGCTGACTGCAGACTGCTGGGCTGGGACACAGACCGGTAACGAAATTGTGCTGACTGCAGACCACTGGGCTGGTCCGGAGACTGGTAACGGGCTTGTGCTGACTGCAGACAGCTAGGCTGGGACACAGACTGGTAACGAGATTGTGCTAACTGCAGACCACTGAGCTGGTCCAGAGACTGGTTACAGGTTTGTGCTGACTGCAGGCCGCTGATCTGGGACTCAGACTGAGAGCTGGTTTGTGCTGACTGCAGGCCACTGGGCTGGTCCACAGGCTGGTAACGGGCTGGTGCTGACTGCAGACTGCTGGACTGGGACACAGACTGGTAATGAGATTAGGCTGACTGCCGCTGAGCTGGGACACAGACTGGTAACGGGATTGTGCTGATTGCAGGCCACTGGGCTGGTCCACAGACTGGTAACGGGCTTGTGCTGACTGCAGACTGCTAGGCTGGTCCACAGACCGGTAACAAGCTTGTGCTGACTGCAGGCCGCTGGGCCGGGACACAGACTGGTAACGGGATTGTACTGACTACGGGGCAATGATCTGGTCCACAAACTGGTAATGGGCTCGTGCTGACTACAGACTGACGGGCCGGGACACAGTCTGGAAATGAGACTGTGCTAACTGCAGAATGCTGGGCTAGTCCACAGACTGGTAACGGGCTTGTGCTTACTGCAAACTACTGGGCTGAGACACAGACTGGTAACGGGCTTGTGTTGACTGTAGACCATTGGGCTGGTCCACAGACTGGTAACGGGCTTGTGCTGACTGCAGACTGCTGGGCTGGGACACAGACTGGTAACGGGATTAAGCTGACTACAGGCCGCTGAGCTGGGACACAGACTGAGAGCTGGTTTATGCTGACTGCAGGCCACTGATCTGATCCACAGACTGATAACTGGATTGTGCTGACTGCAGACTGTGGGGCTGGGACAGAGACTGGTAACGGGATTGTGCTGACTGCAGTCCGCTGATCTGGGACACAGACTGAAAGCTGGTTTGTGCTGACTACAGACTGCTGGGCTGGGACACAGACTGGTAACGGGATTGTGCTGACTGCAGTCCGCTGATCTGGGACACAGACTGAAAGCTGGTTTGTGCTGACTACAGACTGCGGGGCTGGGACACGGACTGGTAACGAGATTGTGCTGACTGCAGACCACTGGGCTGGTCCAGAGACTGATAACAGGCTTGTGCTGACTGCAGACTGCTGGGCTGGAACACAGACTGGTGACGAAATTAGGCTGACTGCAGACCACTGGGCTGGGACCCAGACTGGTAACGGGCTTGTGCTGGTTGCAGACTGCTGGGCTGGAACACAGACTGGTAACGAGATTGTGCTGACTGCAGACCACTGGGCTGGTCCAGAGACTGGTAACAGGCTTGCGCTGTCTGCAGGCCGCTGAGCTGGGACACAGACTGGTAACAGGATTGTGCTGACTACAGGCCGCTGATCTGGGACACAGACTGAGAGCTGGTTTGTGCTGACTGCAGGCCACTGGGCTGGTCCACAGGCTGGTAACGGGCTTGTGCTGACTGCAGACTGCTGAACTGGGACACAGACTGGAAATAAAATTAGGCTGACTGCCGCTGAGCTGGGATACAGACTGGTAACCGGATTGTGCTGATTGCAGGCCACTGGGCTGGTCCACAGACTGGTAACAGGCTTGTGCTAACTACAGACTGCTGGGCAGGAGCACAGACTAGTCACGGGCTTGCGCTGATCATGCCGCATACCCCCATAGCCTCCAGTAGAGTGGAACACATATCCCTTCCCTCCCGCTAAGTGACATAACTAATCAGCGGGGCCCAGAGAGAGTTGAAGTCAGCTGATTGAAGTTTGTTAAAGGCAAACATAGACTCCAGACTGATATGGTCCGACAGGAGATTTCTATACTGGTTAATGCTAAGATGATTTTTAGTTTTCCAATTCAAAAGGATAGTTTTCTTTGCGACAGATAGTGTGGTGAGGACCATGTGTGCTTTGTCAATCTCCATATTAATATCATTTAGATCACCTAATATACATAGTTTTGGGCAAATAGGTATATTACACTTAAGCCATATTGATAAGTCTTCACAAACCTTAGTCCAGAATCTTTGGACTGGTGTACAGAGCCACAAGGCATGCATGTAATCGTCTGTTGTGTTACTTGTGCACTGCGTGCAAATATTTGATTGATTAAAACCCATCTTGAACATCCTTTGTCCTGTGTAATAAGTTCTATGGAGGATTTTGTATTGTATAAGTTGTAGATTTAAACTGTCAGTCATATTAAAGTTGTTTAATATTATTTCCGACCAGAACTGATTGGTAGAATTCAGTGATAGATCTGATTCCCATTTTGCAATTGGTAAGGAGATTGTATCTTCTATCTTGGAAATGAATCTATATATTTTTGATAGCAGCTTTGGAGTACCAAGGCTCCTGAATTCTGAAAAACTTAGTGGGAGTTCCAGGTTTGTTTGCTTAAGGAGGAATTTTTTACTTATTACTGATTTGAGTTGTTGATATTCTAAATATCTGTTATTACTTATCCCGTACTGTGAGGTAAGTGTTTGAAAAGGTAAAAAGTTACTGTTATGGATTAAATGCTCTAAGTGTTTAATTCCTTTGTTTTTCCATTGGATAAAATTGATCATATTCTTGTTTAGTATGATATCAGGATTATTCCATATAGGGGTGAGCCTACATGGGATCATTGAAGAGTCTGTTTTTTTAAGAAATTCCCACCAGGCTGTCAAACAAGTGCTGATGTTAATGCTCTTAAAGCACTTATGGGACTTAATATTTGAGCTAAAGAACGGCAGGTTAGAAATTTCCAGATTGTCGCATAGTGCTTGCTCTATATCCATCCATGTTTCATCTAATACACTAGGTTTAAGCCATTTGGAAATATACTGTAACTTATTTGCTAAGAAGTAATGATGGAAGTTAGGTAAGTCTAGTCCACCCCTGTCTTTAGTTTTCTGTAGAGTTTTCTGTTATGAGGTTTTTTAACAGTAATATGAGTTCCCCTAGCCTGCTTATGGTCCCCCGGTGGCTAGAAATGGCGATAGGTGTAAACCAAGCCCTGGGTATCCTGCTCCGCCTTTGTCAAAATGAAAGCTCAGAAAATAAAAGCTCATTGGCCCAATCTGGAATCTTCCCTATATGTCGCCATACGGGGAAAGGTTACCTCCCCTTTCTCTGCTTTGCCCGCCCAGAGAATTTGGCCCACCCATGAGAAAATGAGCTACGAATGTGCAAGCGCGATATTGGTTTTTCCTCAAGAGACATCATGGCTTGCAAACGAGCGAAGCTGGTTAGTGTCTATAGCTGATATATATATATATATATATATATATATATATATATATATATATATATATATATATATATATACTGTATATATATATATATATATATATATATATATATATATATATATATGATAGAGTGGACAAGCATGTGTTGAGCAGAGGTAAATCTTCAGGAGTAAATCATGTGTTATGTGTAACATGACTTCAATATACATGGACATGGAGAACTTTGTCATTAAAAAATGAGCCAGAGTACAGTCTTCTCTAAACTACAAAGATTACTGATATAGATGCTAATACAGCTTTAGAACGATAGCAAATCAGAGCAACATGAAAAACCAACAACGTAGGCTAATTGGAATTGCTCCGTTTTGATCCAATTAACATCCAAATGAAGAAGAATGCTATCGGTGGCTTAAATTATGGTTTGTTTGTTAATTTTTAACTGAAATATTCCTTAAAATTATATCCATGGTAACAAATGTATATTGACCCATCCACCTCAAACCACTGACTTGAAAAATAAGAAACATTATTTTATTTATCAACAAGAATGAGATTCTATACAAAACAGGCCATTATAGTAATATTTAAAGTATAATATCTCTAATTTGAAATCTTTGCATATGTAACAACACAAGGCCTCATTTCATTTTGGAACTTTCAAATGAAATTGAATTCTTGATGGAGTCCTGCTGGTGGATTACATCACTTAGATCCGGGCTCATGCATTCTCTGTCATCAAATATCTAAGCAGTGTTTTATTAACTATGCATGGGAGGAAATTTAAATTGCCCTGCAATATGATTTTCTGCTTCACTTACTGCTGGCCAGCCAAGACTTTGGCCACATGACGATTCACCAGCAAGATTTTGCAAAAGCTGTCATGCTGATGGTAATTTTTCCATCAAGGTGGGAGGTAGGGTTGATGGATGAATGGACGGGTGGATAAACCAGCGAGAGAGGATATGAATGAATTAGTCAGAGTGAAAGCTGTTCTTCGTGTTCTGTGTAACTGAACCTAACAATCATTAATAGGAGGACAGTGTGCATCAGGAATGTGAATTATGAATGAGCTCATTTATGTAAATGCATTTATTGGTCTAAGTACCGGTGGAGCTGTGATTTATGTAATGTCTGCTGTGACTTAATAACATGTTGACAGAAGTAGAGCATGTCAGCACTTGGGGAGTTAATCCTGCATTTTTCAGCTTTATATCTCTCTGAGAATGCTAATGATATGTGTTGCTTTTCCTTAACTAGTCCCCTGAGGCTTCTTATACAGATAAATGAACACACACACACACACACACACACACACACACACACACACACACACACACACACACACACACACACACACACACACACACACACACACACACACACACACACACACTATTTGAGACTTCAGTCTACACTCTACAACAGAAGCTCACATTGACAGCTAAAGATGTGTGTATGGAGGCAAACATGAAACGTTAGCTGTTAGCTAAGTAAATATACAGTTTTCAGAGTGTCCCATCAATATCTTAAGGTGTTGCTCTTGCGTTAAAGTTTCTCTTTCTGTGTGTTTTTACGTGTGTGTTTTGAAGCAACACAAATAACAGCTTGGACTGTGCAGATCGCTTGCTTCACAAGCCAACTCTCAGGCATTCTGAGTTTAACACCATCTCAACCATCAAAACCTTATTTGCTCAATGACTTCTGGTGATTAATTTATGCATGCATTTACACCTGATTTGGTTTGTTTTTCATCAGAATTCTTTTGTATAACTTGCATCTAAACACATCAGAATCACTGTGCTCTACAGGTGTCCTTAAAGTGCCCCATTAAATGATTAAATGATTAAAAGAAAGGACAAAGGGTCATTTGATGTGCATTTTCTTGGTGTCCGACCCAGTTTTTGTTCTCCCCTGAAGTCAATAATTATATCCCTTAAAACTCATCTTTGATCACCAAAATGACATTTTTTTTTTTTTTTTTAAAAACCTCTGAAAAAAGAATCATGTCTTAAAATAGCTTTAATGTAACTCTACACCCTTGCTTCCTTTAGCACAATGTCAACATATTAACACTAGAAGTGCCATTACGGTCATTTTGACCGTTTTGAATTTTATATCTGCAATAATTTTGTTGAAACAATAAATAAAATCCTGCTGGTACCTGACTTTTCCTAAAAGTGTCTGTATTTTCATTTAAAATGTTTTTCATATAAATTACACATAAGGCAAAAAAACAAAACAAATGAACATATTTACCTATATCGGCCATAGACGGTCATATTGACCGCACTGAATTTCGTGGTATTCTTTTGTTACATTTCCCGCGGTTGAACTTTGTCTCTCAGAAACTTGCAGAGGAGCTGAGAGCACAGTTCATGGAGGAGAAAAGAGCAGTATGGCAGTTGGCACAAGGTTCCAGTCAGCAGCAGAAGCAACCACTGCAGCAGACACCAAAGCGGAGGCAGTGCCAGGTTCGGAGAAGCTGCAGTCAAAACAAAACCCACGACACCTGCTGCAAATGCCGCAAACCCGTGTGTGGAAATTGTGCGAGGAGAAGAGAGGTCACTTGCCTTGACTGTGAAGCTTAAATAGCCAAGCACTATATTGATGTAAATAGTTAACATACAATTTGTAATAGGCTAGTGTTTTTATGTTTCTGTAGTATATTCTTCCTTCTTGGTTCTTCTTTGTTTTGTTTTAGATCAGCTCGTTTCCAGCTTTTTCTATTAGCCTATTTTCTCTGTTATTATATTAAAATAAAATGTTTTATAATTAAATAATTAAATAAGATACTTTTAGTTGTTATTATCTTGTTCTGAGTTATGTTGAATGGATATGGAAATATAGCCTATCTGTTGTGAATATGCGATAATTACGGTAGGCTACTAATGATATTATTATTTATAAATGTATAATTAAACTTGTTTAAATTTACAGTTTGGTGTTGTTTTGTTTTTAAACGATATCCTAATACAATAAATGCATTAATCTCTCAATTGGGTATTTATCATTAAAGATATAGAGTTTGGAATCTAGCGGTCAAAATGACCACTTGCGGCAGTTCTAGTAGTTATGGATTTCTGTCACTTCTATTGTTAAAGAAAATTGGACACATTAAAGCTGCAATCCGTAGTTTTTCCTCTTTGTTGCCATCTCTGTTCGAAATCTGCAATTGCAGTTATTCGCGGAATTATCAACTGTACGTGGATTGTGCCTCGGCACGGCACAGCGCAGATTAATCCAATGTTTTGAGTAGAATGTGCGGCTGTCAATCACCGCGCCGGTGTGGATATTGTCATTCGGAATCACATATTCTACTTTTTGGAAGTATAACCAACATAAGAATTTTCACCGGAAAATGTCATCTGAACAAGTAAGTAACATTCACTTTTGTTGTGACCAACTAAAGGAAAAAAAGCATTGCAGTAAATCGTGCTGATTAAATCTAACGATCGCTTATCATGTATCACGTCAAACCGTGCAAATTATACTGTGTTCTCAAATTGTTAATGTTAACAACATCAGCATTGCGTGACTACATTTAACGTGTATTAGGGCTACTTGTAGTTCAGTTGCCATTTCTGTGCAGTCTAGTTTCTTGTCATACCAACAAATTAATGTTCCTTAGAACTGGTTCTCTTTGAAATACAAACTAGGGCTGAACGATTAATCGCACTTTACATGTAATCGCACTTAGATCGAGATGGCTTATCGCGATTTTAAAATCGAAAAGGCTGCGATTATTTTTTATGCGCAGCTTGTCATTGATGTACGGCTCTGTAAACGCTGCTCCATCTGAAAGCACTGTGAGTTTGAGTCACTTATAACATGTATTTGAAAAAACAACACGCGTCAAACATCTTTCCAAAACATGAAGCATTTATGAACCTCTTGTCCAACAACAGACAACATTTAATAATATGCATTTACTCCAAACTCACTTCATAACGACAGTTGAGCATCCTTCTGTGAGATGATGTGCCTTCTTACACAGAATAAGGCAGATGTGTATTTATAAGTCATGTTTAATCAAAGCGTTTCAATCTTCTGTTTATTCAGCTACAGCGATAGGGATTTCCTGGAATGATGTGCATTATTGTACTTCTGCGGCGGGGCATATTTATCGTGTTTGCATGAAAGCGCCCCTAAGGGCATTCAAATGGGGCAGTGTTTACTACCAATCAGCCACACTCCACTGACAAGCAACGCATAAAATAATCGCAGCCTTTGCCAAATCGCGTGCGGTTTTATTACGATTAATCGTTCAGCCCTAATACAAACACGTATCTGTAATCAGATGCATATTTAAAACTGGAATATAATCTAATTTCAGTCACATACATGTGTCATTATCATTATGCACTGTTCAAGACTCTTTTGCTTTGACCCAGAGATATCTGTTGATGATGAGGGCAGTGGAAGAGGCAGAGGAAGAGGCCTGGTTTCAGAAGATGATGCAAGGAGAGCTGCAGACCTGTCACAGCAGAGGTTAACAGAGATAAAGATTTGTTTTTGTTTTTTATTGTACACTTTAAAATATTATTTTCCCCATATGTCTTACATCATATTGTTGCTTTTTTAGTCTGCAGTGAATGATAAACTTCAGTCAACAGGGAGAAATCCTTCAAAAGGTTTTAGTACAGCATCCTGTAATATTGTTTGACGTTTTACCCCATGCTACACTGAAAAAAATGATTATGGCCCCAATTAAATTAAAGGGACACTTCACCCATTTGCATTAAGCTTTGTATCGTTAGAAACCCAGTCATATATTTGAATGATCGTGCATTATTCCCTCATTTTCCCCTGAGATGGGAGAAATACGGATTTCAGTGTTGCAGTTCCTGCTTATAATGATGTAAAAATCGTCATTTTGTGTCATTCTAAGCAGGCAGTCCCATATATTTGTAGAGGGGCCATCTTGTTTGGAAGCTAAGCAAACAGGTGCTGTGGAGCCAGATGTGAAGTTACGACAATCAATATGATATGGAAGAAAAGAGAATTTCGAAAGTCTGATGCTCGAATCAGATGTTCATGGCTATCTTTACGAGCCGCAATATAGCGAAGAGCAGCTGAGGCTGACGGAGGAACAGGAGGCGGCTGCTGCAACTTCTGTAACCGAGGTAGAAGACCTGTCTGTCGTGGACAAGGAGCCCGGACTGGCTCGAGCTGGGGCGGACTGGTGGTGCCTGTGCTCTCTGTGTGCGCCTACGGACAGAGATAGAGTCCGTCTACTGCAAAGAATTTCAACGATGCCAATTTCTCCTGGATGAAATCTCTGAATCAGACGAGGACACAGACGTTTGTGTTGTGAAAATTAGTTAGAGTGGCTTGTGGAGCTGTGAAATGTGGTGCATTGTGGGAGTTGTTGTCTTCCATACAAATGCACCCTAAAGTTACTTTCTGTCTTTCCTCGGTCAAGAAGGCACCAAATTCGAAATTTATGTTACATTTTGACTACATATATGACCCTCTTTCAATAAAGATTAATGTTCCCACGATGCTTCTTTAAGCTTAATGAAATTTTGCTCATTTAAGTCATTTAAATTTAGTTGTTGATTTTAATAAAAAAAAAAGTCATTGGTTTTATGGGAATCACATGCGTTTTGAACCAAGCTATCTGAATTAATTAAAGTCAGTTAAAAAAAAAAAAAAAAGTTGGTTATCTGTGTATGCGCGTAAATGCACATATTCTTTGCCACCGTTTCCAGACAGCTTCATGCAGTGCACAAGAGTTAAAGAATTTTATCATTCCATTGATTTGCACAGTAAGTCATATTTCATATTATCACTATTTATTACAATAAACCATTTGTTGACTGTACAAAGAATCTAAATTGCTCAGGTTCAGAACACTTGTTCCACAGACAATTTTCAGTGACCAACTGTCACATAACGTTAGGCCTACGTCGCACATGCACATCATTTTACACATAGGCCTACTCCCAATTTTATGTCACGGAATGTACTTTTAATATATTTTTAGTTAAAAATGTTGCTTTATAAACTTCAAATATGCTGTTTGTTTGCAAAGATAGCTCCCATTTAAAAATTGCTTCAACGTTTTCTGAGCTCCAGGCCGTCATCTGCCGTACCCGCCGAGAACAGTCCTTCAAGAATCTGCCACGGCTTCTAATGTTTCTTTGGTGGTTACACATGAGATATAAATAGTTTTGGACGGGTAATATTTTATCTTAACCCTTTGATGCGCAAGCTATGGAAACCCCTTCTAATGCACAACATGGGTCTAAAAGACCCGTATTCATTTCCTATGTTATTTCATGCATGGCTGGACTTTTTTTAATTATTTTTTTATCTTTTGAGATCAATTTATTTAAGCATTTAATATTCCATGATCTATAAATTCCATGATTTATAAATATTAAAAATTTCTTGTTTTCAATTACCAAAAATTATTATTTTAATTTTTTCTAGGTTTTGTGTTACTATATCAAATTTACTTATCAAGCATGATAAAACAAAAGAATAAAGACAACATTTTGTCAAATTAATCATTTTAGCAGTCATTTAGACAACACATTTAACACTTGAAATGTTTATTTGCCACTTTTACTTTCTGACCCCTAGACTATACACCTCTGGCATTCACATATCACAGATAACTGATAACACTGAAATTGAACTGTGTAACTGTATTGAATTGTGTTGAATGTGATCAAATAAAAGAAAATACAACAAACAAAATAAAATCACACTGGTACAGCGGCATCTCAAATTGCCATCTTAGTGCTTACATGCCTCACAAATGACAAATGACACCTAAACTCTTAAAACATTGAATCATTTCAGCATATGAAGGATTATGAACTGTTAGGCCTTTTACATGTAAATAAGCTTTAAAATACAATCTTTTTTTAGTGTAGCTAACATTAGCTAGCTAGAATATGTCACCAGCTAGCTAGCTAATAGTTGGACATGTTTCTCCTTCTCACAAGTAATTTCTCACTAGGATTACAAGGTCAAGGTAACCATATAGCCTAATATTCAAATATTATGCCATCTTTTACAAAATATAAAATATTTTCTGTAGTTAAAATAAAATAAGACTTGCATCAAATATACAAAAGCAGCCGTGTTGAGTTGTGAAATGTGTGGCAGGTGAATAGTATTCTGCAGTAAATGTTCCTACTTGCAAAAATGTGCAAATATCAAAGGTTTCTATATGGGTCATTTTTGACCCATGTATGTAAAATTGATGTAGAAATAAAAAAATAAAAAACTGTGTTTGTTTATAAAGTAAGAAAGGAAACATTAACATAATGATTTGTGGAAATCAAAAACAAAATATATAATGAATACCTGGAATAAGAAAAAAAAACGCTCCGGTTACGACTGTAACCTCGGTTCCCTGAAGAGGGAACGAGCGTTGCGTCGAGTTTGACGCTATGGGAACGCTTTGCGTGATGACGTCTTGAAGCACATGTAAAATCAGTCCAATGGTGTAGCGGGACGTCAGAGGCGGGTGACGTCACGTACCAGGAAGCTATAAAAGCCGGCCTGAAGCAGGAAACAACAGCTTAGTAAAGTCTGAAGTCGTGCTGACAGGCATGAAGGAGATATGGCAAGGTGACGCAACGCTCGTTCCCTCTTCAGGGAACCGAGGTTACAGTCGTAACCGGAGCGTTCCCTTTCAAGGGAACTCGCGTTGCGTCGAGTTTGACGCTATGGGAACGTCTATACCAACGCCTCCATAGCTACAAATGTCTGTCCTGTGTGAAATCATGAAGAGCAGCACTAGGATGACAAAACATGAGACCCTGGAGCAGAGTCTAGATCCAGAGAGTAGAACCTGACGAAAGTGTGCGGTGAGGACCAGCCTGCCGCATCACAGACATCCTGTAGAGAAACTCCTGAAATAAGGGCCTTAGAGGCCGCCATACTCCTTGTAGAGTGCGACCGGACAGCCAAAGGAGAAGGCTGCCCAGCCGCCTCATAAGCAAGTGAGATAGCCTCGACCACCCACTTGCTCATTCTTTGCTTAGACACCGGCCCTCCCTTGTTAGGGGAGCCAAAGCAAACAAACAACTGATCACTTCTGCGCCACAGGGCAGCTCTGTGGACGTAGGCGTCTAACGCCCGAACTGGGCAAAGCAAATTATTAGCCTCCTGGTCCGCATTCTGGAAGGGAGGAGGACAGAAGGCCTGCAGAATAATAGGTCTGGCCACATTAGTGGGGACCTTGGGGACATAACCCGGTCTGGGATGGAGAAAAGCTTTCACCATACCCGGAGCAAACTCTAAGCAGGAAGGAGCAACCGACAATGCTTGAATATCCCCAATTCTCTTAAGAGAAGAAATGGCAAGAAGGAAAATAGCTTTCAAAGTCAGAAACTTTTCCGAAACCTCCTCAATGGGCTCAAAGGGGGCCAGGGACAGGCCTTGTAGAGCAATGGACAAGTCCCATGGCGGCACCCTAGAGCGGACTGCAGGCCTCAGCCTCCAAGTGCCACGAAGGAAACGAGATACCAGAGGGTCCTTCCCCACAGACATTCCACCCAAAGGAATGTGGTAAGCACCTATGGCCGCCACATAGACCTTTAAAGTGGACGGGGTCAGACCTGCAGTGAACCGGTCCTGCAGGAACTCCAGCACTGTACCAATTGGGCAGTGGACTGGGTCCAGCCGACGGTCACTACACCAAGAAGTGAATACTCTCCACTTCAGGGCATAAAGTTTCCTCGTGGAGGGAGCTCTGGACTGTAGAATGGTCTCAACAACCTCAGTTGAGAGACCTGACTCTATGAGCTGGGCCCCCTCAGAGGCCAAGCCCACAGGTTCCACAGTTCTGGGCGGGGGTGAAATATTGAGCCCCCCGCCTGGGACAGAAGGTCTCTCCTGACGGGTAACTCCAGAGGATGCCCGTCGAGGAGGGAGACCAGATCGGGAAACCATACTCTGCCCGGCCAGCGCGGGGCTATAAGAAGCAGGCAAACCCGGTCCCTGCGAACTCTCTCCAGAACTCCCGGGAGCAGAGCAACTGGGGGAAAGGCGTACAGACGTAGCCTCGGCCACGTCTGAACCATAGCATCCAGTCCCAGAGGAGCTGGATGCGTGAGGGAGAACCAAAGTGGACAGTGAGACGTCTCTCGAGACGCAAACAGATCCACTTGTGCTTGGCCGTACTCCCTCCATATCAGCTCCACCACCTCGGGGTGGAGCCTCCATTCCCCGGGCCTCGGCCCCTGCCTCGACAGAGTGTCTGCTCCTATATTCTGAACCCCGGGGATGTAGGCTGCTCTGAGTGACAGCAACTTCCCCTGGGACCACAAGAGGATATGGCGTGCCAGATTTGATAATGGGCGCGAGCGCAAACCCCCTTGGTGGTTGATATAGGCGACTACCGACGTGTTGTCCGTATGCACTAACACATGGTGTCCCCTGAGGTCTGTGACAAAGCTCCTCAGAGCCCGGAAGACAGCTAACATCTCTAGGCGATTGATATGCCAGGAACGATGATGGTCTTCCCACAGACCTTGAGCTGAGCGACCCTCCAGGATCGCTCCCCAACCCGTGAGGGAAGCATCCGTCGTTAGCAGTCTGCGACGACAAGAAGCTCCCAACACTGGGCCCTGGGACAGGAACCAAGGTTTCTTCCACATAACCAAGGCACGTAGGCATCGCCGCGTGACCTTGATTGTGCGAAATGGGTTGCCCCTCGGGGAAAACCCCCTGGTCCTGAGCCACCACTGCAGGGGCCTCATGTGCAGCAGTCCAAAAGGTATCACGTTGGAAGCTGCTGCCATGAGACCCAACAGTCTCTGGAACTGTTTGACAGTGAGTAGCTGGCCTAGCTTTACACTTTTCACAGCTGCAAGGATGGACTCTATACGTGGCGGTGACAGGCGCGCCTGCATCGACACTGAGTCCCAAACCACGCCTAGGAAAGTGGTTCTCTGGAGTGGAGAAAGCACACTCTTCTTGGCGTTCAGCCGTAACCCCAGCTCTTTCATGTGGGCGAGAACAACATCTCGATGTTGAACCGCCAACTGATGCGACTGAGCTAAAATCAACCAATCGTCGATGTAGTTCAAGATGCGAATCCCCTGAAGGCGCAGAGGCGCCAGAGCTGCATCCATGCATTTCGTGAAAGTGCGGGGTGATAAAGCTAGGCCGAATGGAAGAACACGATATTGGTATGCTTTGCCCCCGAAAGCAAACCTCAGGAACTTCCAATGACATGGACGGATGGAAATATGGAAATATGCGTCCTTGAGATCTATCGTGACAAACCAGTCCTCGGACCTGATCTGTGGCACGATCTGTCTCAATGTCAACATTTTGAACTTGAGCTGCATGACTGACTCGTTCAGAACTCGAAGATCCAAAATGGGACGCAATCCCCCGTCCTTTTTTGGAACTATGAAGTACCGGCTGTAAAACCCGGTTTCCCTGTCGGAGGGAGGTACATATTCTATGGCCCCTTTCTCTAACAGAGTGTTTACTTCCTGTTCCATAACCAGAACCTGCTCGGGGCCCACCACTGTGGGTAGGACCCCCATAAACCGAGGTGGGCGTTTCTTGAATTGTATCTGATACCCTTTTTCTACGGTCTGCAGGACCCAACGAGAAACATTTGACAGTAGCTTCCACGCTGTCAAAGATTCTACTAGAGGTACCAGCCTCTCGAGACTGGTTTCTGGATTTTGTTGTTGTTGAGCAGTCAATTCGACGCCCTGTAACGGCGCACCGGCAGGGAGCGACCGAACAGACTGCTCTAACACCCTCCTCGGAGGGGGCGGGCATCCCGAGGCCACTACGTTTCCGGGTGGTCCTTGAGATATGTGCTCGCCGGAGACCGCTGCGCCCTGTAACACCGATGGCGGCAGGGTTGGCAGAACGGTCCCCTGAGGGTACCGAAGAGAGACGGGCACCGTAAAAAGAGGTGTTAACCGCTCTGCTTCGGGGGGGACTACCCTCATTAATCCTGAGCCCTCGGACGTCAGGATTTCTTCCCAGCAGCCTTCTTGGCGGTAATAACGGTCCGCAGATCCGTTCTACCCCTCGAAGACTGCTGGGTTTGAGCGCGCCCTCCGTGTCCCCGAGATTTTTGTGGGGGAGCACGAGAAGACACGCTCTGCTTTTGAGTGGCACGATGCTCAGCACCCTTTTTAGAGGAGTGAGGCTGCTCCCGCTCAGCAGCCTCATAGAAAGAACGGCGGGGGAGAAGTTTTTGGAGAGCAGCTGCCTGTTTAGCGGCTTCCTGAGATTTTGCAACCGCAATATTCACTGCATCCCCAAATAACCCGGCAGTGGAAACCGGAGCATCTAAAAGAATATTCTTTTCTCTGTCTTTTATATCGCTCAAGTTGAGCCACAGATGCCTCTCAGTGGCCACCAGGGCTGCCATAGACCGCCCGATAGATTTAGCGGTCTCCTTGGTGGCCCTGAGAGAAACATCCGTGGCTCTGCGCAGTTCAGCCACAGTGTCGGGACCGATTCCCCCGCCCTCCTCTAAATCCCCCAATAATTCTGCCTGATAGGCTTGTAAAATAGACATCGTATGCAGACACGCTGCAGCTTGACCAGCGGCTGCATACGACTTATTAATCAGGGAAGATGTCAACTTTACTGGCTTTGAGGGAAGTGTAGGAGCCTTCAGGGAAGATGCCGTTGCTGGAGAGAGATAGCCCGCGAGCGTCTCTTCCACCTTCGGCATCTCCCCATAACCATGCTCTTTATATTGTGAAATAGTGGAATATAGAGAGGTGTGTGGTGTGTAAACTCTGTAAGAGACTGGTCTCCCCCACGATCTCGACACCTCGGTGTGGAGATCGGGGAAAAACGGCAGGCTCCTACGCTGGGGCTGAGCACGAGATGGCAGGAAGCGTTCGTCGAGTTTGCTTTTCGAACGAACGTCCTGCCTATCCTCTGGCCACTCAATAGACAATCTGTCAACTGCTCTCGTGATCACATCGAGCAGTTCTTCAAAAGCATGAGACTGAGGTGGCGAATCCTCAGACTCAGCTTCAATACTTACAACATCCAACTCCTCAGAGCTGGATAGTTGCAGTACTGGTACCTCTATCGGGGGGGAAGTAACCGCAGCGCGTGCTTCCACACCCTGATGAGAGGCACTGGATCTATCAGAAGGAGGCTGAGATAAGGCAGAGCCCGTCTCAACATCCACTGATAGATCCATCTGCGAACCCCAGGTCTGAGATCGACGCCGTGCCTCGGCAGCGGCGGGACCAAAGCCCTGGGGAACGTGGTCGGGATTGAACCGAGCCAAGCGGGATCGGAGCGTACGCAGGGGAAGCGCACAGCAATGCTCACAGTCACCACCCTCGAGTGCTGACTGGGCATGCTCCTCTCCCAAACAAACAACACAAAGAGTGTGTGTGTCACCTCCCGTTAAATAACGCGGGCAGGGATGGACACACACTCTAAACTGCTGCTTGCTCGCCATACTGAATAATATATATATATATCAGACAACACCAAATAAGACAGACAGATTTCAACACAGAGCGCTACTGAAGACTCAGAAAGCTGTTGTTTCCTGCTTCAGGCCGGCTTTTATAGCTTCCTGGTACGTGACGTCACCCGCCTCTGACGTCCCGCTACACCATTGGACTGATTTTACATGTGCTTCAAGACGTCATCACGCAAAGCGTTCCCATAGCGTCAAACTCGACGCAACGCGAGTTCCCTTGAAAGGGAACCCATATATTTTAAAGATTCAGCAAAGAAACACTCAGCCATCACTGAAATAACATAGGAAATGAATATGGGTCTTTTTAGACCCATGCATGTAAAAACAAATGTAGAAATACAAAAACTGTGTTTGTTTATAAAGTAAGAAAGGGAACATACACATAATGATTTGTGGAAATCAAAAACAAGATATTTAATGAATACCTGGAATAACAAATGATAAAATACATATATTTTAAAGATTCAGCAAAGAATCTCAGCCATCACTGAAATAACATAGGAAATGAATACGGGTCTTTCTAGACCCATGTTGCGCATTAGAAGGGTTGCGATACAAAAACGATTTTTATTCGAAAAGAAAGAAATGAAAAAATTCAATTAGGATTTTTACTGATCTAAAACAAGTTCATTGAGGAATACCTGGAATACTGAATGATGAAATTAATTTCTTGCAAAGATATAGAAAATGAAAAGACCCCAAAAGACCCCTAAAAGACCCTCTTTTTAGGCCCATGTTGTGCATCAAAGGGTTAATAATCTATTATTTGTTCTAGAGCAATTTGTTTTGGTGGAGGGCAGTGCTAGCAAAAAAAAAACCTATGCTGCTGAAGCACTCAAGCGCCTGCAGCTGGGCATCTTTAACTGAGCACCTGACGTTTTTCAGTGGCTGAAAAACACTTGAGTGAACACACGGCCTAAAATGTCAAAACCCGTTGACTGATTAAATAACTACTTGGTTACTATCGTAACCTCGGTTCCCTGAGAGTAGGGAACGAGTATTGCGTAGCTATACACAGTGGGGGAAACTCCTTTTCCTCGATTTACTGAAGCCTGAAATGTAAAACGCATTTGCAGCTGCACAGCTAGCACAGTGAGTGTCTGGTTCACTCATTGGCTGTGCTGCGGCAACTGCACATCCAATGGCGCGGGGCGTGGCCTTAGCCTATGTTAGTCCCCGAAAACGCCATTTTAGCAGGTTTAAACAACTGAAGCGACAACTTGCCAGGTTACCATAGTGTGGCCGGCTACGCAATACTCATTCCCTACTCTCAGGGAACCGAGTTTACGATAGTAACCGAGTAGTTCCCTTTCGAGAACGGTCACTTCGTATTGCGTAGCTATACGCAGTGGGGACGCCATGCAAAACGCCACACTATAAGTAACTGGTTGTCTACTGCAGCTCAGGACCCCTAAGCTCACAGAAACAAGCCAGAACCCAAGTATATATACTGAACAGACCGGACACCGTCGGGTCTAGTAATATATGTCAGTAACTAACCAACATAATGTACCAATAAGACCGGACACTGTCGGGTCTATTAGTATGGGGAATATATAACTGGCCAAAGGCGGGTTTTATAATAAAATGGATATGTGTTTGTGCATAGTGACATAACTTGTAGACAAGACCAGACACCGTCGTGCCTTAATCATACCGAAAGTACCTTCGCCTGTAGGGAAGGTACCTCCATGTTATAGAACTCATAAATGTGGAAGGCGAGGACCAACAGCTGCTGCACAAATATCCTGAATAGGAAACCCAGAGGACCAAGCCCAAGACGAAGCCATGCCTCTCGTCGAATGAGCTCTAATACCTATAGGGCAAATCTGACCCACTAAGGTATATGCCATAGATATGGCATCCACTATCCATATAGACAGTCTTTGCTTCGTGACTGGATAGTAGACAAAGAGCTGTTCTGATCGTCTAAAGACGCAGAACGTTCCAGATAGATTCTCAGTGCTCTGACAGAGCAGAGTAGATTAGCCTCCCCATCCTCAGCAGAAGGGGGAAGAGCTAATAATGTGATAACCTGTGCTCTAAACGGCGTTGAGAGCACTTTGGGTACATAACCATGTCTGGGTTTGAGGATGACCCTGTAGTCATCCAATCCAAACTCCAAACAGGGAGGGCTCACGGAGAGGGCCTGCAGATCCCCCACTCACTTGATAGATGCCAATGCCAGCAGGAGAGCAGTCTTTAGCGAGAGAGGTTTAAGATCAACCGACTGGAGTGGTTCAAAAGGTGGTCTCTTCAGGGCCTCAAGGACCGTGGAGAGGTCCTAAGATGGCACAGACGGAGGTCTGGAGGGGTTCATCCTCCTGGCTCCTTTTAGAAACCGTACCACCAGGTTGTTTCTTCCTAATGATTGGCCAGCCACCGGAGCATGATGAGCTGCAATGGCTGCCACATAAACTTTGAGCGTGGACGGGGAACGGCCCGCGTCCAACAACTCCTGTAGGAAGGAGAGTACCACAGATACTTCGAATGACCCTGGTTCAAAGAGTTTTTCCGAGCACCAGCTGGAGAATACTGACCACTTCAGAGCATAAAGGCGCCTGGTAGACGGGGCCATAGCCTCAGTGATTGTGTTCAAGATATTCTCAGGAAGGTCCCTGGGTATCCGTTGAGGGGCCAGACATGAAGGGCCCATAAGTCTGGTCGCGGATGCCATATCGTCCCGTTGGCCTGTGTGAGGAGGTATTTCCTCAGCGGAACAGGCCAGGGGACACTGTCCGTCAACTGAACCAGGTGTTGAAACCACGGCCTGGATTTCCAGAGGGGGGTCACTAGGAAGACTGGGTATCCGCTCTCCCTGACCCGTTTGATGACCTGGGGGATCATTGAAACGGGGGGAAATGCATAAAAGGGGCGGCTGGGCCAGCGCGTCCCTGTTCTTTGAGAAGAACACTGCGCAGTGGGTGTTGGTTCTCGAGGCGAAAAGGTCGACTTCGGCCTCGCCGATCACACTCCATATCAGACAGACCGTCT
The DNA here is from genome assembly GCA_022828995.1 of Vimba vimba. Taxonomy (NCBI): domain Eukaryota; kingdom Metazoa; phylum Chordata; class Actinopteri; order Cypriniformes; family Leuciscidae; genus Vimba; species Vimba vimba. The sequence goes on from CM040819.1 coordinate 23,362,659, forward strand.
GTGAGTTCAGGGACCATTTGCCTAGGGGAGTGTTGCCCTGTGAGATCATATCCGCACCCAGATTCTGAATGCCAGGGATATGTGCTGCCCTCAGAGAGCTTAGATTGGTCTGTACCCACAAGAGGAGGTCTTTTGCCGTGGCGTACAGGTTGCCCGACCTGAAACCGGCCTGGCGATTTATGTAGGCCACCACTGACGTGTTGTCCGTGCGGACTAAGACGTGGTGTCCTTTGAGGTTTGACAGAAACGCTTTGAGGGCCAAACAAACTGCTTTCATTTCCAGACAGTTGATATGTAAGCTCTGCTCCGTGCTCGACCAAAGGCCGGAGGCAGGCTTGCCCTCGTGCAGCGCTCCCCAAGGTTGGATGCGTCTGTAAAAAACACTTTCCTCCTGGAAAATACCCCCATGGTCACACCCTCGTGGTACCAGTCCTGAGCCCGCCAGGGAATCAGGGTCCATAAACAACCGTGATTCACCATGATGCGCAGGCTGCCTGACTGCCATGCATGGGTTGGCACACGGCGTTTAAGCCAGTGCTGCAGCGGGCGCATGTGCAGTAATCCATACGGAGTACTGACGATGCCGTTGCCATGAGACAGAGAAGTTTCTGAAACTTCTTTAGAGGTGTGCGCTCGCCTGCCTTGAATGAGTCTGCTAGCTTTTGTACAGAAAGTGCACGCTCTTGTGTAAGCTGCGCTGTCATCGTCATAGAGTCGATAACTGTGCCCAAAAAGATCACACTCTGGCTGGGGTTCAGTTTGCTCTTGGTTACATTGATTTTGAGACCCAGACATTTCAAATGGCCGAGAATCAAATCCCTGTGTGTCAGCAGTTCGGTTCTCGACTGTGCCAGAACCAGCCAGTCGTCGAGATAATTTAGCACGCGCACTCCCTGATGCCTCAGAGGAGAGAGCACTGCATCCATGCACTTTGTAATGTACGGGGTGCTAGGGACAGACCAAACGGCAGAACGGTGTACTGATAAGCCTGCCCCTCGAAGGCGAATCTCAAGAGTGGCCTGTGACGAGGGGTTATCTGAATGTGAAAGTATGCATCTTTCAGATCCACCGTAAAAAAACAATCCCCCGGGCGAACTTTGTTTGGTAGTCAACATTTTGAAAGGCCGTCTCATGAGAGCCTTGTTCAAATGTCTCAAATCTATTATGGGTCTGAGATTGCCGTCTTTTTTCTGGACTAGAAAATAGCGGCTGTAAAACCCAGAGTGTTTTAGCACAGGGGGGACTAATTCTATCGCCCCTATTGCTGACAGATTCTGTATTTCGGAGCGAAGCACATGACCCATGCTGCTTCTCACCGAAGTCTCGATAACCGCCTGAAACGTTGGGGGAACGACACAACGGGAATGGCTTGGCAGGCCAGGGCTCGTGTGGCTAGGGTTTGACACATATTTTGGGACGGGCCGCCTAACACAGGGGGACCTGATACCCTTATATTGTGATTTGTGCACATACTGAGTGTTGGGCTGACTATAAAGGCTTTTGCCTGGGGCAAAGTCAGAGAAACAACTGGGACCTAATGAAGGGGGCCATGAACCCGTGTGTTGTGTTTGTGAACATACTCTTTTTGTGCTTTATGTGGGTCGCCGTGAGAACGGCGTTTTTTTGTAGAGGCACACGCAGTGCACTCACTCTGTTCGAGCTGCTGTGAGAACAGCGATAGTTTGCATTGGTGCATGGTTTACAGAGGGCCCCTAGACTGCAGCTATAGCTCTGTTAGAATCGTAATTTTACATGACTAGCTGGCCATGCTTTGTCCAATAGGCCTATTTCACAAAATGGCGACCGAGACCGGAAGTAGGGTAACGATACTTCCGGTCGCGCCGCCGCCCGCTACGATCGCCATTCATTCTCAAAATGGACTGTGAACAGCTTGTTTTCTCTGTCATTAACCTGTTAACCGTTGCCAGTGCGCGGGCGCACTGAAGCGTTTTTTTATATAGTTCAAAGTTACTATCAGATTTAATGTTATACCTTGACAAACTATACATCATTAAAAAGATATAAGACTCAAGTTTCAGTATTTGACCACTATTGTATTCTGAGAAACTTATAGCGACAGTTATTTCTTAATTTGTGTCAGGAGTTATGAAATGAAAAAATGAGTCGATACCTTTGATATGAATTATGCGCGTCAGCCGCTTTCATTCATAAAAAACTCCCGTGCTGTCGTCATGACAGCGATACACAAAACAACGTCCTTCAGGGCTTTAGCTCAAAAGTGTGCATATTTGGAGAAATATTGATAGATTCTCATAGATTTACATCAGATTTCTATAGACAGGAATAATATTTATTGAATTTATACCCAAATGCGTCGATGTAATCATTATGAGCGCTTCTTACTGAGATGTGTTGTGTTTTCAATTCATACCAATAGCCTGAGGGCGCTATATGCACAATAATAGTCCATATATGGAACATGAAGAAAAGCCATGATCATGTGACATTCCAGGACGTCACTGATACACACAAAGCTAACAAGAGATCGCGCTATAACATGCAGATACAGACGTTTTGAAGACAATAAACATGTTTGCAATGATATTTGAGTTACCTGTGTTTTTCAAGCCATGCCAGGTATTTCCATAATAATAGATTATATTTATAATGTAATGCTAATCTATAGACTGTCATTGTGCAGAATACCATACAATGGTATATTTTCTGTCTGATTTTTTTATCTGAAGCCAAATTAGATCACAGAAGATTATTTAAAACACTCGTCTTGCGTTATGAAGTAAGTTTGGAGCACAAACATGGTTTTAATCTCATAAATTGTCGTGTATTGATGGTGTGCTAAGCTAACATGCTAGCTAGCCCTAGGTGCACCTGCAACCTAGAAATTTATACTTTTATGATTTTTTGAATGCTTACTGAAAGTTTCTTTATTCAAGAAATGCATTTGATACAGTTTAAAATGTGAGGTGAACTTTGAGAAAAGAAATTAGGGACTGAAACCCTATGAATAGCCTGTGAATAGCCAGTCATTAGTAACTATAATGCAGACAAAAGAAATGCATATTTAGAGCCATAACCAGGCTGGAGAGGTGTGAATGTGTGCAGGGGGAGACTGAGACTGAATGGGGCTCGTCTGCACCACAAAACAATAGAGACAATATACTGGATAGATGGTTAGAAGATGGCAATAAACATCAGTTGCATTTTAGCGTCAAATCAAAATAAAGTCATTGACATGGTCTTGAAAAACATTTAACTAAATACAGCGTTTTGGACTTATTATCTTCAGATTTTAAACATAAAATGTTTAGACATGTGGCTTTAGCTGTAGTGCATTTCTAGATTGCTACAGTGCCAACTTCAATTTTATTTTCATAAGGATGTTTCATAAAAAATAATTTCTAATAACTTTACAAAACTTTGAAGCTATTTATAACAATTTTTTTTCATTATGACAATAATTAATTCTACATTTACAATAAACTGCCAGGTGTCAGCTTTCAAATGAGATCATACTTGTGCTTTTAGTGCAAAGGGTTCATGAACTGTATCTGTTTCAGTTTGGGTATGTCATTTCTGGGGATTTTTTAAATGTGGGGGTGCAGCTTAACAGGTTAAATAGCATTCAAAAGCATTACATTTTAATCCTACTGGAAAAATCACAAGTTTAAATTGTGTATTGTTTTAATTAACCATGCTCTTGTATGGCATGCATATATGTATTTTACAGATATGTGCAGAATTCTACTGAGTCAGTCGAGTTGATCTAAGGACAACCTTTCTTGGTTCCTTGGATTCACTTGCTCCACGACTGCTGAAGCTCTATAGATCTGTTTATTTTGGACAATAACATTAATTACTTCTTAATTTTAAAATTGATGATAGGTTTTAACAAACATAACTACATAAAATGTAAACTGTCGAAATATATTTGTACATTTTATAAAAAATATTCTTTTTTGTTTTTTTTGATGCATTACAGAACACTGATATAGTGGCACACTGTAAATCGACAGCACAAGAGTTCACAAGTGCCATCTGAACTTTTCTTCTAGAATGATCATTTTTATAAAGCTTGTATATTTAAGTTCAGTAATTTCACTTAAATGACAATAAATAGGTCATTTGCATTGCCATTTAAGTGAAATTATTTAACTGAAATATACCAGCTTGATAAAAATGATCATTCTAGAAGAAAATTTCAGATGGCACTTAGAGGCTTTTGCATCTGAACTCTTCATATATATATATATATATATATATATATATATATATATATATATATACTGTATATACAGTGAGGAAAATAAAATAAGTATTTGAACACCCTGCTATTTTGCAAGTTCTCCCACTTGGAAATCATTGAGGTGTCTGAAATTGTCATCGTAGGTGCATGTCCACTGTGAGAGACATAATCTAAAAAAAAAAATCCAGAAATCACAATATATGATTTTTTAACTATTTATTTGTATGATACAGCTGCAAATAAGTATTTGAACACCTGTCTATCAGCTAGAATTCTGACCCTCAAAGACCTGTTAGTCTGCCTTTAAAATGTCCACCTCCACTCTATTTATTATCCTAAATTAGATGCACCTGTTTGAGGTCGTTAGCTGCATAATGACACCTGTCCACCCCATACAATCAGTAAGAATCCAACTACTAACATGGCCAAGGCCAAAGAGCTGTCCAAAGACACTAGAGACAAAATTGTACACCTCCACAAGGCTGGAAAGGGCTATGGGGAAATTGCCAAGCAGCTTGGTGAAAAAAGGTCCACTGTTGGAGCAATCATTAGAAAATGGAATATGCTAAACATGACTGTCAATCTCCCTCGGACTGGGGCTCCATGCAAGATCTCACCTCGTGGGGTCTCAATGATCCTAAGAAAGGTGAGAAATCAGCCCAGAACTACACGGGAGGAGCTGGTCAATGACCTGAAAAGAACTGGGACCACCGTTTCCAAGGTTACTGTTGGTAATACACTAAGACGTCATGGTTTGAAATCATGCATGGCACGGAAGGTTCCCCTGCTTAAACCAGCACATGTCAAGGCCCATCTTAAGTTTGCCAATGACCATTTGGATGATCCAGAGGAGTCATGGGAGAAAGTCATGTGGTCAGATGAGACCAAAATAGAACTTTTTGGTCATAATTCCACTAAACGTGTTTGGATGAAGGAGAATGATGAGTACCATCCCAAGAACACCATCCCTACTGTGAAGCATGGGGGTGGTAGCATCATGCTTTGGGGGTGTTTTTCTGCACATGGGACAGGGCGACTGCACTGTATTAAGGAGAGGATGACCGGGGCCATGTATTGCGAGATTTTAGGGAACAACCTCCTTCCCTCAGTTAGAGCATTGAAGATGGGTCGAGGCTGGGTCTTCCAACATGACAATGACCCGAAGCACACAGCCAGGATAACCAAGGAGTGGCTCTGTGAGAAGCATATCAAGGTTCTGGCGTGGCCTAGCCAGTCTCCAGACCTAAACCCAATAGAGAATCTTTGGAGGGAGCTCAAACTCCGTGTTTCTCAGCGACAGCCCAGAAACCTGACTGATCTAGAGAAGATCTGTGTGGAGGAGTGGGCCAAAATCCCTCCTGCAGTTTGTGCAAACCTGGTGAAAAACTACAGGAAATGTTTGACCTCTGTAATTGCAAAAAAAGGCTACTGTACCAAATATTAACATTGATTTTTGCAGGTGTTCAAATACTTATTTGCAGCTGTATCATACAAATAAATAGTTAAAAAATCATACATTGTGATTTCTGGATTTTTTTTTTTAGATTATGTCTCTCACAGTGGACATGCACCTACGATGACAATTTCAAACCCCTCCATGATTTATAAGTGGGAGAACTCGCAAAATAGCAGGGTGTTCAAATACTTATTTTCCTCACTGTATATATATATATATATATATATATATATATATATATATATATATATATATATATATATATATATATATATATATACATATACATATACATGTGTGTGTGTGTGTGTGTGTGTGTGTGTGTATCCCTCTTTACATTGTCAGACACAATGGTAATTAATGATTAGCCTTTTGCTTGACTACATTATCAAACAGCTAATAATGTGTTGCTAATGTTATACAAACCAGAGTCGTCAGCTGCCTTCTAAAAATTAGCATTCTTAGAAACACTTTGAATAGGGATGCAATGATATGAGAATCCTTGGTGAGCATAAGAGACTTCTTTCAAAAACATAAAAAATTGGGGCGCTATTCCCCTCCGTTGTCATGGCCTAAAGTGGACGAGCTGCTGTGCCAGAGCTGCCCCCCCTTGCGACCCAGAAAGAAGAGAGAGAAGCACGTGTGACCGCCGGATTTCGCCCCCTTACCTGGACCCATCCTATCTGATCAATACCCATTCTTAAATGATTCCCTGGCACGACGAGAACACCAGATCCCCTTTTTGTTTTAACATTTTACTTCCCCTATTTTTGGACATTTTATGTTAATTAACGCCTCTCCAAGGCCTGACGTTACTCCCACTGTGTCTGTCATTGTCTCCTAACGTCACAATATAAAAACATATACCTTAGTGTTACATTTTAATGACTAAAAGAGGTTACACACATGGAAGTATATGATTTTTTTTTTTATATAAAGCTTTGTCTATGTAGACATGCATATTCTTAATACATTACTTCTGACTCCCCTCTTTTGTGTTTCTGTAGGACACCGATCCTGGTGAGTGATGAAACCTGCACCAAGGGACTCAGAGTTGGTGTCCTCACTGTTGTGGAAGATATATTTATATTATATTTAAGATAACCTAAACTATTAAGTTAATCAAAAAAGCACCAATCCAATATGAGTGAATGATTTTATTAAATGCTTTTCAGTACAACATTGGTCCTTCAAAAACATTCTTTAAAGTGACAATACAATTTCATCAATATGGCTTTTCTAACAACTTTTAAAATCCACTGATTTCATTCAAAACTCATTTCATTCAACAAAAAAAAAAAAAAAAAATGCAAGTTCAAGTCTAAAGAATTGTTTAAAAAAACAATAATTATACTTGTCAGCTTTAAGCAGCAAAAGTAAAAAAAAAAGTAAAAAAGCAGCAGCAAAATTTATCCAAAATAAAAGTTTGTGTTTACATAATATATGTGTGTGTACTGTGTATAATTAAATTTGTATATATAAATACACATTCATGCTTGTATATATTTAAGAAAAATTTGTAATTTATATATAAAAAAATTATATTTATATATAATATAAATTATATATAAATATATACAGTATATGTATGCAAATATTTCTTAAATATATACATGCATGTGTGTGTATTTATATATAAAAAATAATTAAACACAGTACACACACATATATTATGTAAACACAAACTTTTATTTTGGATGCGATTAATCGCGATTAATCTTTTGACAGCCCTAATATACTGTATATATGAAGAGTTCAGATGAAAAAGCCTCTAAGTGCCATCTGAAATTTTCTTCTAGAATGATCATTTTTATCAAGCTTGTATATTTAAGTTCAATAATTTAACTTAAATGGCAATGCAAATTACCTATTAATTGTCATTTAAGTGAAATTACTTAACTTATACAAGCTTTATAAAAAAGATCATTCTAGAAGAAAATTTCAGATGGCACGTCATATATGATATACTCTTCATATATATATATATATATATATATATATATATATATATATATATATATATATATATATATATATACAGTGTGTATATATATATACAGTGTGTGTATATATATATATATATATATATATATATATATATATATATATATATATATATATATATATATATATATATATATATATATTCTTTTTTACTTTTGCTGCTTGAAGCTGACAAGTGTAATTTATTGTTTTTTTAAACAATTCTTTAGACTTGAACTTGTGGTAGAATAGTTTATTCAAAAATGAAAACTGTCAATTACTCCCCCTTTTTCAAACCCATAAGCCTTACATATTTAAAATAATATATTTTTAATGAAACCTGAGAGATTTCTGTTCCTCCTCTGAACATTCATGTAACCAAAACTTTGATGCTTCAAAAAGTTAATAAAGAGATTGTAAAAAGTATGTATCGAACAGTTTTATCTAAGTCTTCTGAAGAGACAAGATTGTTTGATATGCAGAACAGATTTAATTAGGTGTTAATTCACATATAAAAATCGATCAACACACATACACATAGAGCACATCAAATTAAGGAAGCTTCACTGTAGCACACAAGAACAAACCTCATTAGTTCTCAGGTGTCAAGCATGTACGTTTGAGCTACCGTTTAAAAAGCTGAAATTAAATCTATTCATTATATAATGTGATTAAAGACTTGTATTAAACCGCTTAATTCATAGGAATTACTTTTATGAACATTTTGAATTGTCAAAGTTTTGAGGGAATTGACAGAAGGCACAAAAATCTTTCAGGTTTCATTAAAATATGTTAATTTGTGTTTTGAAAATGATCAGTCTAATGGCTTTGAACTGACGTGAGGGTGAGTAATTTGTGACACAATTTTCATTTTTAGGTGAACTAACTTATTAAAGAACCCATGTAAGTGCATAAAATCTGCAGTCTGTAACTTTTTTGGGTTAAAAATTATCCAAAATAAATTGAGCAAGTACATAACCAGCCAGTGTTCAAAACTATCTGCTTGCCTTAGCTCAATTCAAAACCGTAAGCTTGTAAAAATTATTTTAATTCCAGTGGTACTGGTGGATTTCCGCGGGAAATTCGAGCATGTCTTTACGTCATTACCCCAGACAGCAACATAGTATCGGCCCAGATCCAGCCCACATCTGGTACGAGTGGAATCCACATGTACCAGATGTGGCCCGGATTTGGGCCGACACTATGTTGCTGTCTAGGACGTCACATCTGTACTGTACACATAAGGAAGGTGTCCTGGCTAGTAGGTCCTGGCTAGTAGGCTAAATTGTGTGTAAGGATGTTGAAGGTGGAGATTTAGGCTATAGCCTTTTCTAACAGCACTTGATATAATTAAAACTTATGGCGAATCCAGAAAGGTTCTAACAACAATCACCAGTGACAACTGAAAATTCACCAGTTGTAAAACCCAAAAGACTTCGGACTTCGGAGTGGCTACAGAAAAAAAAAAAGAGACTGCAACCAGGCCCATGCGAAAACAAATATCGGCAGGGCTTTTGAAAGGTGGCGTGAACTCCGTGTTTTGAAGGGGTTCAAAACGGACGCAGAGACTGCTTTTTTTTCTGCTGGACAGGTATGGCGCGCGCCGGCCGTGCCAAAATGAAACATCCGAACGGCCGATCGAACGTCAAACCGAATGTCTATCCATACGTCTTGTACTTTTGAGCGTCTTACTGAACGGGTGACCCACATGACGACTTGACGTGACGTCAGCGTCTTGAAATTAGCTATTTTTTAACCATGCAAGTATCCAAACTGATGTGTAAAGGCTATAAATGTACATTAAAGGTAATACATATATATATTATACACCTAAAACAACACTAAAATATTAACTGCACCCTGCTGTAATGTAGCCTACTTTAATAAGCCTTTTACATTTTTTCTGAATTGCTAAAACACTAAACTCCTTCCTCTGAACCAAATTATCAATACCCTGAACCAGTTTGTCGAATAAATCACTATTTATGTAAAACCTTAACCCTAAAACCGTATTCTGGACAAATGTGGGCAAAATAATTTTGATTTATTTTTAAAAAATACTTCCCTTGATCTGAGCGGTACAAGACTTGGCCACTTTTCCTAAGTTTGCCTCCTGAACACACACAATTTTTTTTTGACTCAATTCTACAATGTTAAGTGGGTGAAAAAAAAAATCCTTAATCTTGTATTTGGGTCAAAAATGGGCACCCATAAAAATGAATGGGAAAAAGTGAAAGTGAAAGTGACAGTGAAAGTGAAAGTAATGTAATTTAGAGCAAAAACTGTAATTTAGAGCATTCTTCTTGTTTTTTTGTAAAAAATAAATCTATAGATCCAATACAATGCATATCTAACATACACACAAATGAAGGGTTGATCCTGTACAACATTCTCATCATGGCAAAAACTCACACTCAAAAAAATAAGCATAATTTACATAGAAAATATGGTACTTTTTGAAGTAAATAAATTCAAAAATACCCCCAAAATAAATAAAAAAACACACCATAAATGGATGGACAAAATTTTATCGAAGACAGTGATATAACATTTATAATAAATAAAAAATAGGATCACATCTGAGTCCTCTGTGCCCACATTTGTCCACAATTACAGAATTAAGGGCTATAAAGTGAATACGGTTTGAGGGTTAAACAAGTTCAGGCAGTTAGACGCTGTTTGCAAATCTCCTGCACTCTTTTTTTCAAAACTCCAAACACATTCTCACTTATTAAAACACATTACGCACTGTGACACATTTGTGTCACAAAACACTAAACACAAGAGGCAAAACTTCACACACAACGATTCAAAATTGTTCACACTGATTTCTAATGATGTGATCAAACCAATTGTATAAAATGAGCCAGTTCAGAGTGTCCAGGAGACACAGGTGCACTGATGATATGAACAATATATGGAAATAATCTGAGAGGAAGAGGAGGAAGAGTAGGTCTGAGAGGAGGAAGAGTAGGTCTGAGAGGAGGAAGAGGATGAGGACGAGAAAGAGCAAGAGCAAGGTGTGGACAGTGTTGTCAATGCTGGATGTGTCAGACTAGAAGATTTTTAGACATGATGAAGACATGATGTTGAAGCAGAATCAATCTCTCATTGACCTTAATTTTGCAGTTACACAACTTACAGTATTGCTTTTCATTTAGAGTTTTATTTGACCTTTTTGGCTTTTGCAGTTGAACTGCAGTATTTTTACAGTTTGCAAGTAATAATAATAATAATAACCTTTATTTTCTATAGCGCCTTTAACTGTACATCTCAAAGCGCTTTACAGAAACAAATAAAACAACAAAAATACACCATATAAAATAATCCACAATATAAAATTTAAATTAAAGCAACAAAATACACCATATAAAATAATGCACAATGAAAGATTTATGCAAATATTCAATTAAAATCTACCCTAAAATGAGTTTTAAGGTAAGATTTAAAAATGCTAAGAGATTTGTGACAAGTGCTGAATATACAGACATTTCAATAGGCCAACTATTCAATATTCAGTAAAATACTATACTTGCAGTGCATACAGTACCTATACAATATGTTCACCTTATCAGTTGCAATTACTAGACTTTATGTAATTGCAAAAATTGTTTACTATATACAATATTATTATTTTCTGTAACGTTTTGGATACTTTGTTCTCCTTTTTTATGTAGCGTCTAATGAATGATTTGTAGTGTTTATTTTATTGACTCGTGTGTATGATCTGAAAGCATTGTTTGATATTTGGTACAGCAATTGTTTGACTTTTTGAGAAGAGTTAATGGTTTTGTGAGTTTAGTTTGAAAATTTGTATTTGTGTTTACAGTTTTTCTGAACTGCTAAAGCACTAAACCCCATTCTCTGAACCAAATTCTCAATAGCCTAAACCAAATTTTATGTAAAACATTTAACAAGTTCAGGTAGTTAAAACACTGTAAACAAATCTCATGCACTCTTTTTGGAAAACTCTACACGCATTCTCACTCACTAAAACACATTTCTCACTGTGATGCACAATTATGTTTCAAAATTCTAAACACAGACAGGCAATATTAAACAAATAACAAACAAATAAAAAGTGGATAAAATCTAATCAAGCATGCTCTTTTATTCCAAGAACTAAGATATCTCAACACTGACTCAATCCTGATGAAATGACTAAATTATCATAATCTTTCACAAATAAACATCATACATGTTAAAGTGGAAAGGTTAAAAATCATGTATAAGAGTTCTAGTATTACATTTAGACATAATCTGCTGAATATACTTTAATTAAGTTTCGTTGATTTTCATGTCTGCCACGTATAAACAATGAGCAAAAACTAAATTATTGATCATTTTCATAAAATCATATGTAACACGTTCCAACATGTGCTTACATGTTGTTAACGCGTACCCATGGTGACCGGTGGAAGTGCGAGTAACTGATCGTCTTCCGAACGTGTTGTTTACATGTGAAGTCATGTTGTAAGACGTTTATGTTCCCTTTCGAGAGGTCTCTCCTATTGCATAAGTAGCTTACGCTATGGGGAAAACTCCTTTTCTCGAGAATATTGAAGCCAAATTTTTGAAACGCAGTGTAGCTGCACAGCATACACAGATGAGCGGCGAGCGCGGTCATTGGCTGTGCTGCGGCAACTCCATGAACCTATGACGGGGCGTCTTAGACGCGTAGTCCAATCAGGGCAATTCGCGCCCTGACACATCAGAGCCCGCCAGGATGGGCATGGCTAGAGGCTATAAAAGAGCCCATCGTCCGTCAGAGTAAAATCTCCTTCAGCGAACCTTCACTTCGCTGAATCTCTGGATTAGAAGCCTTTGCCGCTGTTGACGAGCATCCAGCGGAACAAGCCAACTGCGCCTCGTGCAGAGGTCCTCTTGTCGGTGGAGACCGTCACATCCTCTGCGCTTCCTGCCTGGGCCGTGACCATGCAGAAGCTGCACTCGCCAAAGGCGGCTGCCCTGAGTGCGATTTGATGGATCTCCCCACACTGCAGGCTCGCCTTGCCATCTTCACCGAGGACGACCCCGCCCTTTCCGCTCTCTTTCTACCTTTGCTCGAGCCGCGCAAGAAAAAGCGCCGTTCACAAAGGATGCCTGAGCGGACAGAGACGAGCGATATCATGCCGGCCCAGTCCCTGCGTGCCTTGTTCTCTCTGGATGATTCCCCCTCGCCGGTCCAGTTCACGCAGGCGGACCAGCGCCCCTCTATGCGAGCGGCAGGTCTCGTCTCCTTCAGAGCTTCGGACGACGACGAGGACAAGGATGACAGCCTTTCTCTCACTGCATCTGACTGTGATGATTGGGTGGGCTCCACTTCCGGCCCCGCACCATCGACCCAAGCCAACACAAGAGCGAGCTTGGACACTGAGATCATTCGTGTTCTCTCCAGGGCCGTCGAAGACCTCGGGATCGATTGTTTTTTCCCGGAAGAGCCTGCAAGCAGCAGACTAGACGAGTGGCTCCTGCAGGGGCGCCGGCAGGCCCCTCAGCAGAGACCCGCCCGGTTCTTCCCAGAAGTACACGACGAGCTCACTAAGTCGTGGAAGGTGCCACACTCAGCTCGCCTGAAGCACTCTTTTTCCTCGATGCTCTCCTCTGTGGACGGCACGAAGCATAAAGGCTATGAGGTGATTACTCCCCTCGAAGAGGCCGTGGCCGCTCACCTCTGCCCGCCCACTGCTGCTGGATGGAAGGCCAAAGCCTCTCATCCGTCTAAGCCCTGCTGCACTAATTCAGCTCTCGCCGGCCGTGCATACGCCGCCGCCGGTCAAGCTGCGTCGGCACTTCACACAATTGCTGTCCTCCAAGTGTTTCAGTACAAGCTTCTCCGTTCTATGGACGAGTCTGGACCTGACCCGGAGGCTTTCAAGGATCTGCGCAGCGCCACAGACCTGGCCCTGCGAGCCACAAAGTCAACAGCCCAGTCCATTGGCCACAGCATGGCGAACCTGACTGTACTCGAGCGGCACCTCTGGCTCACGCTGACGGAGATGAAAGACACAGATAAGGCGGCATTTCTTGACTCGCCACTAGTGGGCTGTTTGGTCCAGCCGTCAAGGGTTTCACCGAGCGCTTCACTGAGACTCAGAAGGCGTCGCAGGCTATGCGCCACTTTCTGCCGAAGCGCCCCAGCTCCGCGTCGAGCTGCCAGAAGGCGGCGCAGCCGCCTCAGCATGTGAAGGCAGCACCGACGGCCACTCAGCCCCGGCCAGTGACTGAAGTCCGTCACCGCTCTTGCTCCGCTAGGTGCCAGCAGTTTCCTGAGAGGCGGGGACATCGACCCAAGATTTTGTTGGACCCCAAGCCTCGCAAGCCTTCCTAGCCACAGGAAGAAAAAGGGAGAGTTTGAGGCCCGCCGAGGCCGGACCGATCTCCCCAAAGCTTCTCAAACATTCCCCAGTCCCCTCCTTACAGGCGGCTGAAAATGCCTATATTGCAGTCAATGGGCCGGTTACGAAACACGCTCACCTGCAAACAAATGCCGTTTTAACGGCGACGCACATAAAGCACGAAAAGAGCCCTTTTCTGTCTGTCACTTGTAGGTCACATGCCCACGACAATGTACGCACCCCTACACACAAGCACTGTTCCCACAGTCTCAAACATTCCCCCATCTCATGCTGGAAGTTTCATAAATGTAGCGCGTGGGCCTACTGTCATGTACACACCCCTGCACACAAGCACTGTTTCCACAGCCATAAATATTTCCCCAGCTCACGCGGGAAGTTTAATGAAAGTAGCGAGCGTGCCTGCTTTACAACACGCACCCCTACACACAAACACTGTCAACTCGACGCTCACTCTCCCCCCCAACCAGCGCGGGAGAGACAATAAACGTAGATTGTGTGCCCACTCTTCTACACATAAAAACTGTTCCCGCATCAGTTTTCCCTCTAGCTCATGCTGGAAATGTGACTATGGATACGCCCGCTGTGCAGCGCGCCCCCCCCCCCCCCGCTTATGAGCGCTGTACACACGGCATCAATAGCTCAAGATGGCCTGACGGCCGGGTCCCTATCTCACAGCGGCCTGTCCCCAGCCTTTATTCAACCCCTAGCTGTACGGGCCAAAGCCTGGGAAGCTATCCCCGACATATCAAAATGGGTGTTGAACATAATAAAACACGGCTACTCGCTACAGTTTGCTCACAGACCGCCGCGCTTTTCAGCCGTGGTCGAGACGAGAGTGAGAAAAGACGTTTCACACGTTCTCCGCACCGAGGTGCTCAAACTGCTGGAGAAGGGTGCTGTCGAAACAGTTTCCCCCTCACAAAGCGAGTTGGGTTTGTACAGTCGCTATTTCCTTGTCCCGAAAAAAGATGGCGGTCTCCGACCCATCCTAGATCTCAGACACTTGAACAAAGCGCTGAGCAAGCGCCCGTTCAGATTGCTGACGACCAAACATATCCTTGCGCAAATTCGCCTGGGAGATTGTTTTTTTCTCAGTGGATCTGAAAGATGCTTATTTTCATATCCAAATATTGCCTCATCACAGGCCATTTCTGAGATTCGCTTTCGAGGGACAGGCTTACCAGTACACAGTACTACCGTTCGGCCCATCGTTGGCTCCCCGTACATTCACAAAGTGTATGGATGCAGCACTTTCCCCCTTGAGACAGCGGGGAGTGCGAATACTGAACTACCTCGACGATTGGCTGGTTATAGCACAATCAGAGGCACAGTTAATAACTCACAGATCATGGATCCTCAGCCATCTAGAATGCCTGGGTCTAAACATCAACTTTTCCAAGAGCACACTATCTCCCAGCCATAATATCTCCTTTCTGGGTATAGTAATAAACTCTACGCAATAGTCAAGCCCAGAGAAGCGCCTACACATAAACTGTCTGGAGATGAGAGCGGTCGCTTATCACTCAGAGCCTTTCTCCCATATCTAAAAGGCGACCACATCCTGGTCCGGACGGACAACATGGCAGTGGTGTCTTACATAAATTGCCAGGGCGGCCTCAGGTCAAACACCTTGCACGCCATGGCCAAGAGTCTCATTCTATGGGCTCAGCACAACCCGCGCTCGCTGAGGGCAGCGCACGTGCCAGGCATTCTGAACCAGGGTGCGGATATGTTATCCAGAGACAAGATTTCCCTAGGGGAATGGTCTCTCCACCCTCTGACGGTTCAGCTAATATGGAGCATCTTTGGCGAGGCAGAGGTCGACCTCTTCGCCTCCGAAGACAACGCTCATTGCCGATTATTCTTCTCAAAGGACACGGACGCACTTGCCCACGAATGGCCGAATCGTCCACTGTATGCTTTTCCCCCGGTCGCGATGCTACCTCAGGTCATCAAACGGATCAGGGAAAGCAAATGTGCAGTGCTTCTTATAGCCTCTCTCTGGAAGACCCAGCTCTGGTTCTCCGAGTTGACATAACTGCTGAAATCGGCCCCATGGCCGATTCCGCTGAGGAGAGATCTCCTCACGCAGGCGAACGGGACAATCTGGCATCCCCGTCCCGACTTATGGGCCCTTCACGTATGGCCCCTCAACGGGTATCCGGGTGCCTCCCGAATAGGGTGCTGAAAACCATCACTGAAGCAAGAGCGCCCTCAACCAGGCGCCTCTACACTCAGAAATGGAGGGTGTTCTCTGGCTGGTGCGCTGCTAGGAGCCTGAACCCCCACTCTTGTGTGATACCGAGTGTACTCGTCTTTTTACAAGAGCTTTTGGATGCGGGTCACACCACCTCCACGTTCAAAGTATATGTGGAGGCCATAACAGCATCGCACGCTCCTGTGGCCGGACAATCATTAGGAAAAAACGACCTCATTGTCCGCTTCCTTAAAGGGGCAAGGAGGCTAAACCCTCCGCGACCCCCCGCTGTGCCTATCTGGGACCTCTCCACGGTCCTGGAGACACTAAAGGGCGCCCCATTCGAGCCACTTCAGTCTGCCGACCTGAAGCATCTCTCTCTCAAAACCGCTCTTTTACTGGCGCTCGCCTCCGTTAAAAGAGTGGAGGCTTTACATGCGCTGTCTTCGAGTGCGTCCTGTCTTGAGTTTGGACCTAACGACTGCAGAGCCGTCCTTAAGTCAAGGCATGGTTATATTCCTAAAGTGCTCTCCACTCCCTTCAGAGCACAGGTTATTTCCCTAGCAGCTCTTTCCTCACCAGAGGACGAAAGAGACGCAAATTTACTCGTCAGGGCTCTCAGAGTGTATCTAGAGCGTTCTGCCTCGTTCAGACAGTCAGAACAGCTTTTTGTGTGCTTTGGCGGCCGCACCAAGGGTCTCGCCGTCTCAAAGCAGAGATTATCGCGCTGGATAGTTGACGCTATAGCGCTGGCTTATGAGTCTAAGGGCCTTCACTGCCCCTTAGGCATCAGAGCTCATTCCACAAGAGGCATGGCCTCGTCTTGGGCTTGGTCAAGTGGAATACCCATCAAGGATATCTGTGCGGCGGCCGGCTGGGCCTCGCCATCCACATTTATCAGGTTTTAGAACCTACAAGTCCCTGCTCTGCATTCCAGGGTACTTTCAGTATGAAATGTGTAAGCACAAAACCCCCATAAAAAGTGGGCCCGATATTATCCGGTCCTGTTTTACATGAACTATAGTTCACATATATATTAGACATTATATATATATTATACATTATATATCATTTATTAAGGTTTGGCCCTCATTAGGCCCACTCCTCCTTTTTCCCCTATGAAGCCCGTCACTGACCGGCTTATTGGGTTCATACTTTACTCTTAAGGGCTTCAGGCTTCTTGCCTCAGGCTATATTAGAGCAAAGTTAAGCACGCACGGCATTTCAAAGGGGGTTCCCATAGCGTAAGCTACTTATGCAATAGGAGAGACCTCTCGAAAGGGAGCAATTTACTGGTTGCTCATAAATGTTACTCGGTTTCCTGAGATGAGGGAACGAGTATTGTGTAACTCGCCGTGCTTGTGCTTTGGTCAGGGAATCGCTTCAGTCGATTTAACCTAAAGACTCTGATGGACAATGGGCTCTTTTATAGCCTCTGATTGGACTAAGCGTCTGAGCCGCCCCGTCAGTTCATGCAGTTGCCGCAGCACAGCCAATGACTGCGCTCGCCGCTCATCTGTGTATGCTGTGCAGCTACACTGCGTTTCAAAAATTTGGCTTCAATATTCTCGAGAAAAGGAGTTTTCCCATAGCGTCTCCCTCATATCAGGGAACCGAGGTTACGTTAGTAACCGAGACGTTTTCCCCCATAGCGTAAGCTACTTATGCAATACTCGTTCCCTCATCTCAGGGAACTGAGGTTACGTTAGTAACCGAGACGTTTTTATTACCTTAGTTTAACTTCTTATGCTTCGATTGTATCCTCTAACTAGTCCACATTTGATTATTGCTATGGCTGATTTAGAAAGTTATGTGCGGTGTATTATTAAAGTTAAATAAAGTAGCAGAGGCTATTATTAACAAACTGGGCATGCTAATTCGGAAAAGCACGAGATATTCCACATCATTTTGCATAAAAAGCCTATTTCCACATCAATGCAGCGAAAACTGCAACCCTATCTGCTTTTGTATGCCTAAATATTATATATAGCCTAATATAGTATATAAATATTATAAAGCCTATAAAATATACTGACCATTTATCAGACAAATCGATTTTTACAAATGTAACAATTGTGATCTCAGATAAATATAAAAATGTTTATTCATACTCTAGAGGTCAGATATGTCTGAATCTCAGGAGGATAGGCCTATGTTTGATCAGTGGACATCTCTGTAAATGCAAACAAAAGTGATGTTCTATATTTCATTCAAGATCTTACACACAAATCAGCTTGGCTGAAAACTGAACATGTGTTAATATTTTATAACTTCAATTAACACATCTAGAGCTGACTATGAAAACTCAGATTCTAGCGGTTCATGAGAACATTTTCCACTGCAAAACAAGGTCCACTGTAAAGACTCCTGGAATTGTAATGTTAAACATCAAATTAACTAAAATATGTTTATGTTGAACTATTTAAATATTGAACAAGCTAATAACAAATAAATATTTTCTTGAAGTGTCTTTAAACCATACCTGTAATGACAACTCCCAATATTTATATTTTTGGCAGCCAACTTTTTTTTTTTTTTTTAATTGCTGTAGTTTACAATATTCCTGACATAAATGTTCTTACAATTTTTCTCAATTGCTAAAACACTAAAACCCAATGGCTGAACAAAGTTCTCAGTTGCCTGAACTCATTTAGCTATTTGTGCAGTCTGTTGTCAATACCTTAAACCATTTCACATGGTAAAACACAATTTGCAGATCTCACTTAGACTTTTCAGCAAAATGCTAAACACATTCTCATTCTCAAAACACATTCTGCACTATATTGCACATGTCATCCATACTGGTAAACACAAGTGGCAACAATCAAATACAAATAGAGAACACATGTCATTGATTGAACACAACCACTCAAAATTGATTTAACCTGTTTCAAATGATGTGAGACAACCAATATAAGCCAGTTCAGAGAGTAAACAGGTTGTTGAAGGTGGAAAGGAGAAGGCCTCCATCAAGGAGGGCAAGGGAGGAAGAGGAAGAGGAAGAGGAAGAGGAGGGCAAGAGAGGAGGAGGGCAAGAAAGGAGGAGGGACAGTATTACTTGTGACGTCGACACAGTGCTCTAGTCTGGCCTGACCCAGCCCAAAGACTAGAAGCACATTGATCACATGTTTACTCCTTTGATTTTTGTCCCTTTTAGTATTGTATACTGTAGTACAGTGCATTGTAGGCTGTATACTGTACAATGAACAAATTGTATGGCCCTGAACATTGTGCTTTCCATTTATTAACAGTACTGACTGCTCAATAGATTTTGACTGGTTGCAGGTTCATATAAAAAAAGAACAAGAATTACTGTATCACAGAGACAAAGGACAAGTTTGTGAGATGCAGGGTACAGTACTGTAAAAATAGGGGTACAAGGAGGAGGAAGAACACAAACAAAAATTGCAAAGAGCAAAGCAGAGTAGTAATTTCTGATCAATTTTGAGCTACTATGATAGAACATGTTTTCGTTCATCAAAAGACAATGACGGAAAAATATTACATTTGTTTTGAGATTAAAAATGTACTTCTCCCTGAGAACTATATACGTTTTCTATTTTTTGGTGTATTGTTTACTGACTGCTTGATAGTGTATCTCATTTTGATCACTTTGTTTATGATTTGAGAGCAGTGTTTGATTTTGTACACAGGTAAAACTGTTTTGAGGCGAAAGTTTCATTTTCCAAGAGGAGTCAGAGGTTTTGTAAATAGTGCTTGAAGATGAGGTTTTGTGTTTAATATTTTCAGAAAATGGAGAAAAGTTTCAGAAATTGTGTTTTAGCAATTGAGAAAAACTGTAATATGACACTATACTTTTTTGGACTTGCAACATTAGTTGGAAAAGTAAATAAATTATTTAATTATGTTATATAAAACTTTCAGTAACAATATTTCAGACGAGACCACTTTGGCAAGTTTACTTGAGTTTATTGAACACAATTTATCTTTGGCGGTATGGTTCCTTAAGGGGGTTCTTGCTCCATAATAAATGACATACGTAGCTTTAGCATTAACCCCCCTATGGAACCATCAGCTTGAGCAATACACAGATGATTAAGACAGTTTAGTAATGTCTTTAAGCCGTGGTTAAACATGTAGACGTAGCAGTGAAGTCCGGGACGTCTATACTGTAGCTTGCTATGAGGAAGGGTGTGTCTCTCACGATGATGTCCGTGACTCTAGGACTTGAAAAAACCTGAAACAAAGAAGACAACAGCCAAAAGGTGCACAGAAATATCCTTGATACTTCTAGTGGTGAGGGTGGGGGGGTTGCGAGCAGTTTAAGCATATTTCCCAGGCGGAAGTGCCGCGTATATATATCCTTCCGATCTAATAGGAGAACGGTAGTGGTTGGAGTAATTTGACAGCTGACCGCGTCAGCTGATCGCAGCCTATGCCTACGTGGCCTGTCTGAACTAACGCTGTGCTCGATTTCATATTACAGTAAAGTGTAGTAGCTTTTTTTTAGTTTCGGCAATATCCTATTATTGGAGCACTAGGAGGTGCTCTACAATTCAATCCACTACAATCCACAGGTGACCCTCAAAACTCCAACACAGAGACTCTTATTCTCAACATAACAGAACAATATTTACAAACAACAAAGACGCATAAATAGGTCTTAAATTCATAAATGAAGCTCTAGCACAAGTTCTGCTGGGAAGACTCAATTGTTACATCACTTATTACCTTCTCATCTATCCAATCATATTCCTATACTTGTGGTATAAAAGATTGGTACTTACACACGTCTGAGTTCGCAGATGCTGACGCTTCAATTCACCTCCATCCTCCCCACCACCACCAAGATGGGTCTTTCCCTCCATCCTCCCCAACACCACCAGGATGGTCTCTTCCCTCCATCCACCCCACCACCACCAGGATGGTCCCTTCCTATACCTCGCAGGGGGTCGGCTGCACCCCTGCCTTCGTCTTCAGGCAGGATATGCAGATCCGGACCCTCGGATTGCAAGCTACGGACGGGGCCTACGCCAAAGAACTTGATTGCTTGTTGGGCTGTTAATAAATGTTTAATTGTTACAGTATTTATTCTCCCGAGTCTTTCTGGTAGAACATTTATTATCTGCAAATATTTTAAACTGTAGATTCACAGGTCACAACAGTTTTATATATAAATGTAGGCCTATATATATATATATATATATATATATATATATATATATATATATATATATATATATATATATATATATATATACAGTATATATATATATACAGTATATATATATATATATATATATATATATATATATATATATATATATATATTTATATTTATATTTATATATATATATATATATATTTTTTGTAGCGTCTGGACCAATCGGACACACACAAATTATTCATTTATTTAATGAATAATCCAGCAAACTCACTGTGAAACCTTCACCAAAAAATAACATCCCAAATGAGGCTAACACACTGGCAGGACGGTGTCTTGTTACAGGGAACACAGACAGTTTTTACGATCGAAAGGTATGTGGCCGCATGTGCAAGAGAGAGACAATGGGAAGAAACAATCTTCCATGCAGACTTCACTGCATTAATCAGAGACAAACTGAGCTAGAAATGAACGTGCATCCCAGAAACTGTGTGAATGAGTGTGATGTTTTGTGTCCTATTATGTATACACCATGGTATGTATTTCATTATACAACCAACGGTCAATGTAACTTTACCTGTTTCACGTCTCCTATCTAATTAATCCTCATTTGATGACTCATGCTTTGATGTACATCACCTTCTCTTAGAATGCAGTGTGGATTTGTTATATCTATCTGAGTATTAATTAACAGAAAAGAGGTAAGGCAAATTTGAGATAGCGTCATAAATCTTCACCACAGAGGAAACTCCCGCCAGAAAGTCCACCCTTCTCATTGGTACAGCAAACACAGAGAGTGGTGGCCATTCTCAGGCTTTATTAGAGACTGACCACAGTGACCGCCCTCTCTTCTCAGCGCTTCTCATCTGACAACAACGCAGTTTCTGCTGTTACTGGGGGAGGGGTAACAGCAGGGAGCTGGGCCCCCCCCCCACCACCACCACTGGGGCCCAGCTCCCTGGGCCCAACAGGCCAGAGCAATGCCTGCCATGCTTTCATATTCCCAGAAGGGAGTCAGACTTTTCTTCAATCCAGAAAACAACTGCAACTTTACCATCACTGACGCAACAATCCACTCCTGGTCTTCTCGGCACTTGGGGACGCCGCGCTGTCCAGCGTGCCCTCAGCAGGCCAGGGCAGCAGGCTTCGACTCACAACAGCCATGTGCTCGAAGCCACCATGCTCTTCTTCAATGCCACAGACCCATCAACGAATTCAATCTTCAACCACTTCAAGAATTGTCCACGATTGCAACTGCCATGCAAGTATTCTTTGATGAGATGAAAATAAGCTTATGGTTCTTTTCATACTGAAATAGATCTTGCTCCATAGTTCTATTTCCTGTTTCCGGTTCCACATCACTCACCCCTTTACCTATGCATGTATGTATGGATGTATTGGTATTTATGTTTGTTTAGTGTTAATTATGTTTGTGATTTAGTTAATAAAACTTGTGCACAATTATGAATTTGATTTCTGATCCTCTGTTTGCATACAAAGTCCCTTTTACGATTTTGATTTTGTTACAGTATGCTCTAATTTCTGTACATGCTAAGGAATAATTATTTTTCAGTGACGATGAAAGATACACTTTTCTTAGAATAAATGAATAATCCAAGAGTTCATTGGAACTGATTAATTGATTGTAATATTAATTAGCTTACCTCAAAGTTAATCTAATTAACTGACCCAAATATTAATAATTAATCATAATTGGTAATTATGGATTATTATTAATATTTCCCCTTTGAGCTAATGTCTTTACAATTTATATATATTTATATATATATATATATATATATATATATATATATATATATATATATATATATATATATACATTTATATACACTGCTCAACAAAATTAAAGGAACACTTTGAAAACACATCAGATCTCAATGGGGAAAAATATCATGCTGGATATCTATACTAATATGGACTGGGTAATGTGTTATGAACGAAAGGATGCCACATCGTTTGATGGAAATGAAAATAATCAACCTACAGAGGATTGAATTCAAAGACACCCCGGAAATCTAAGTGAAAAAATGATGCAGCAGGCTTGTCAATTTTGCTGAAATTTCATTGCAGCAACTCAAAATGGTTCTCAGTAGTTTGTATGGCCCCCACGTGCTTATATGCATGCCTGACAACGTCGGGACATGCTCCTACTGAGACGACGGATGGTGTCCTGGGGTATTTCCTCCCAGATCTGGACCAGCGCATCACTGAGCTCCTGGACAGTCTGAGGTGCAACCAGGTGATGTCAGATGGACCGAAACACAATGTCCCAGAGGTGTTCTATTGGATGTAGGTCAGGTGAGCGTGGTGGCCCTTCAATGGAATCATTCCTTCATCCTCCAGGAACTGCCTGCATGCTCTCGCCACATGAGGCCGGGCATTGTTGTGCACCAGGAGGAACCCAGGACCCACTGCACCAGCATAGGGTCTGACAATGGATCCAAGGATTTCATCCCAATACCTAATGGCAGTCAGGGTGCCATTGTCTAGCCTGCAGAGGTCTGTGCGTCCCTCCATGGATATGCCTCCCCAGACCCTCACTGACCCACCACCAAACCGGTCATGCTGAATGATGTTACAGGCAGCATAACATTCTCCATGGCTTCTCCAGACCCTTTCCTGTCTGTCACGTGCTCAGGGTGAACCTGCTCTCATTTGTGAAAACCACAGGGCACCAGTGGCGGACCTGCCAATTCTGGTGTTCAATGGGAAATGCCAATCGAGCTCCCTGGTGCTGGGCAGTGAGCACAGGGCCCACTAGAAGACGTCGGGCCCTCAGGCCACCCTCATGAAGTCTGTTTCTGATTGTTTGGTCAGAGACATTCACACCAGTGGCCTGATGGAGGTCATTTTGTAGGGTTCTGGCAGTGTTCATCATGTTCCTTCTCGCACAAAGGAGCAGATACCGGTCCTGCTGATGGGTTAAGGACCTTCTACGGCCCTGTCCAGCTCTCCTAGAGTAGCTGTCTGTCTTCCTGGAATCTCCTCCATGCTCTTGAGACTGTGCTGGGAGACACAGCAAACCTTCTGGCAATGGCACGTATTGATGAGCCATCCTGAAGGAGCTGGACTGCCTGCGCAACCTCTGTAGGGTCCAGGTATCGCCTCATGCTACCAGTAGTGACACTGACCCTAGCCAAATGCAAAACTGGTGAAAAACAGTCTGAAAAGATGAGTAGGGAAAAAATGTCAGTGGCCTCACCTGTAAAACCATTCCTGTTTTGGGGGTTGTCTCACTGTTGCCCATCTAGTGCACCTGCTGTTAATTTCATTAACACTAAAGCAGCAGAAACTGATTACCAACCCCCTCTGTTACGCTGACCAGATCAATATCCCAGGAGTTTAACTGACTTGATGCTATTCTCTGATTAAAAAGTGTTCCCTTTATTTTTTTGAGCAGTGTATATTATTACATTTCCAAAGATATAAATCCAATATTTATATTTATGAAAACCTCCTGGATCTGTTATTTAAAGTAAAGATTATTGCAAAAAGTAAAAATAAAAATAAATGTATTAATTTGGAGTGTTGGACTGTGTGAACATTGTACATTAGGCAATAAAATGTACAATAAAAACTAGTTCAAATGAATATATTGGTCAAATTAAGACTATTGTATGTCTGTATGTAGGCTACAGTATGTCTGCTCTTTGAAAGTAAAACACATAGGCTAGCCTCACAAGCACAGGATTCAGGAAAAAAGAAATGTTTTAGTGTTGTTTTAGGTGTACAATATGTATTGCCTTTAATGTCCATTTATAGTCTTTACACATCAGCTTGGAAACTTGCATGGTTAAAAACTGCTAATGTCAAGACGCTGTCAGGTCGTCAAGTGGGTCACCCATTCAGAAGTACAAGACGTTCGGATAGACGTTCGAATTGACGTCCGATTGGTCAGTTGGTCATTCGGATGTTTAATTAGCATGCCATAGTCAGTTAAGACATTTCAATAGTTCAAGTACGTAACAGTAGCACACTTGTTCGCTTAATTCATACAGTTAAGGAGTTTCCTTTGTTGTGCCCTTCTCCTGTTGCTATTATGGTAAATATGAATGAGTTTGTACTACCTATGAGAGGGATTAATTCACCTCTACTCCAAGAAAACCAAACCCGCCTCCTCCGTTGTCAAGTACTGTTAATTCTAAATTTTTCCTGTTAGCGGAAGAGATATATTATGTAAAACACGTTCATGCATAACAGGGATTCAGTTCATACACCGTTTATTTCATAGCACTATGATTGTTATTTGTTTGTACATGTTAACTGCTCTACCATGAAATCGTCTCGGTTACGCATGTAACCCTCGTTCCCTGAGTAGGGAACGGAGACATCACGTCAGTGATGACAAATGGGGTTTCGCTTAGAAAGCCTATCACCTTTGAGTATATAAAACGAGCCAATGGCAAAGAAATGCCATGGGTCTGCTGAATTTGCATAGCGTAACTCCGCCCCACCTCGTGGGTATATAAGGAAGTATGCCGGCAACATGCAGATACGCTGAGGAGCCGAGACTGAACTCAGGCGTTCCAGCGGTACAGCGGAAGTGGCAGGGAGACGTAACGACTCCGTTCCCTACTCAGGGAACGAGGGTTACATACGTAACCGAGACGTTCCCTTTCGTGGTCACTACGAGTTACATCAGTGACAACGAATGGGGTTCCCAGTCTAATCACGCCACCTCAGCTGTCTTCCAGTGCCCTGCGTAAGTCTGAGATCCCTGTCATGTGGCTAGCACGGACGAAGGACTCCTACTTAACACAGGAATACCAAGGTACACTGGGAAGCATATCTCAGTGGAAATATGCAATCAGTGCCAGACTGAAGGGGGGGGGGGGGGGGAGAGGCTGCATATGGAGTATCACTGGGGTGTTCAGCCGCAGGTGGAATATTTCAACCCCAGGGGTGGCAAGGTGGCTTGCCGAGGGAAAGACACATGCTCAGAGAGGCTTACAGTGGAAATACACACGTGGGGGTCGCCCATGCACATGGAGGCACCTAGCCAAACGCGAAAGCTGCCGGTGGCATAACTCTGGCGTTGGCATCGACAGTGCTGGAGGGACTCAGGGCCTGCGGGGAGGCTCACCTGAGGAGAATATCGCACGTATCCCGTCCGTGGAGAGGAATGGCGAGCAAGCGAAGACACCTGAGCAGAATCTAGTACCGGCTGGTTGAAGCGAGTACATGAGAAGAAACTGGCTCCACTCAGAGATTGTAGAATTTTGCGACTGTGTTAGGTGTCGCCCAGCCTGCAGCTCTGCAGATGTGTTAGCGAGGCGCCAGAGCCCAAGAGGAGGCAACACTCCGAGTGGAGTGGGCCTTCACACCAAGGGGGCACAGTCGACCTTGCTGCTGGTATGCCAAAGCAATGGCGTTCACTATCCATTGAGACAACCTTTGCTAGGAGAGAACCTTTCCCTTCAGCTTCCCACCATAACAGACAAAGAGCTGGTCTGAGGTCCTGAAACACTGTGTTCTGTCTACGTAAGCACGGAGGGCGTGTACTGGACAGAGCAGTGCCAAGGCTGGGTCTGCCTCCTCCAAGGGCAGCGCTTGCAGGTTCACCACCTGGTCTCGAAAGGGAGTGGTGGGAACCTTGTGCACATATCCAGGCCGGGGTCTCAGGATCACGTGACAATTAGCCGGCCCGAATTCCAGGCACGCTTCGTCAACCAAAAATGCCTGCAGGTCCCCTACCCTCTTGATGGAGGCCAATGCAACCAGGAGCGCTGTCTTCATTGACAGGAACTTAAGCTCCACTGATTACAGAGGCTCAAAGGTAGCACTCTGCAGGGCAGTTAGCACCACTGAGAGGTCCCAAGAGGGAACGAGAGGAGGGCGAGGAGGATTCAGTCTCCTCGCTCCTCTCAGGAACCTGATGATCAGGTTGTGCTTTCCCAGAGACTTACCTTCAACTGTATCGTGATGTGCCATATGCCCCAGGAGCCTCTGAAATAGTTTCAGTGGAACCACACTCTTGCCCTCGAATTGACGGAGGCAAGTCAGCAGTGACTGCGCGCGCTCGCTCGTAAGCTGCGCGCACATGGCGACCGAGTCGATTTCCATACCGAGAAAAGAGATTCTCTGCACGGGGCAGAGTTTGCTCTTCTCCCAGTTGACCCGAAGGCCCAGACGAGCTAGGTGCCGGAGCACTAGGTCCCTGTGTTCGCAAACCTGCCCGTCTCAGGAGCGCCGCTTAGCCTGGTGTTTAGCGGGGCGCGGGGCGGGAGAGGGCTGTGGCACCTCCCTGTGGCTTCCTCCACGACGCAGCCTAGGTAAAGGCTGCTGTTGGGGCCGTGCGGGAGGGGCGGGAGCCGCAGGAGGGCGCCCTCGGCGGCGAGCGGACTGAGGCACCTGTGCCGACGGCTGGGTGGAGGCAGCAGCAGGCCGTTGGGGCAGGACATGTTTTAAAGCCTCAGTCTGCTTCTGGGCAATCGAGAACTGTTGGGCAAAGTCCTGCTCCGCCGAAGAGGCCAGCCTGGGATATGGGGGTGTCGAGGAAACAGTTTCGCTCGGCCTCCCGCATATCAGCCAGGTTTAGCCACAGGTGTCTCTCCTGGACCACACATGTGGACATCACCTGACCCAGGGAGCGTGCGGTCACCTTCGTCCCTCGGGGAGCAAGGTCAGTGGCGGCACGCAGCTCATCAAAGAGCCCTGGGTCAGTCCTCCCCTCGTACATGTCCCTGAGCATCTGGGCCTAGTAGACCTGCAGAGTGGCCATGGCATGCAGTGAGGCGGCTGCCTGCTCCGCGGCTCTATAGGCCTTCGCCACGAGAGTGGAGGAGAACCTACAGGCTTTGGAGGGGTGCTTTGGGTCACCGTGGGAAGAAGCACTCTGCGGACACAGTTGCATCGCAACAGAGCGTTCAACCTGGGAAACCCCAGTGTACCTTTTGGTGGCCTGATCGAGAGGAGGAAAGGCGGAGGAGGTCGCCGAGTGATCACGGGAAGACGGGAGTCTTCCAGGACCTTGTGACCTCCTCATGCACGTCCGGGAAGAAAGGTATTGGGGTTGGACGCTGACCGGAGTCAGCGGCCGCGCCCAAAAACCAATCATCCAGCCGTGAGCGCACAGGGCCGTCAGCTCGGGATCATCATGGCCGTCAGCTCGGGATCAGACTCGGGCAATGCTGGCACACCCGAAGGCGTCCACAGTGGGAACATGACTCATCCACAAACGCTGCCTTAGCGTGGTCAATGCCCAGACATGCAAGACAGCGATTGTGCCCATCAGAGTCAGATATAATGCGGCCGCAACCAGAAGTGCACGGGCGAGGAATCTTTAAAAAGACGTGCCGCGTGCAAGCTCTTTTGTGAGAGGAAAAGTCTCCGCAGAGTGTTGAAGCGACCAGGGAGATGAACACACAAACACTGGCAGATCACTGCACAGATCAGCAGGGAATGTGCACTCGCTGGAACTCGCCATCACACCAAAACCTGGAGAAAAGCTCGCCTCGAAGAGTGGAGAATGAAGATCTCAGAATTGGCTTGTGGAGTGAAGTGAAAACTTGGCTCCGAAGCGAAAACATATCTGCATGTTGCCAGCGTACTTCTTTATATACCCACGAGGTGGGGCGGAGTTACACCATGCAAATTCCGCAGACCCATGGCATTTCTTTGCCATTGGCTCGTTTTATATACTCGAAGGTGATAGGCTTTCTAAGCGAAACCCCATTCATCGTAGTGACCCCGAAAGGGAACTGCTGTTTCCATTACATGAAATTTCTCCAACTGTTTCATTGACACTTATTTGTTACTCTTTATACAGAGAAAATGATTTTTCTGTCCTCGGTGTTGAATTTTTGGAAAGAGAACATGATGAAGAAGAGGCATTGCAAGCAAGGTTTGTACATTATAAATAGTAGTTACATAGTTTTTTTTTTTTTTTTCTGATTATCCACAGTATATAATACAAGTGTGCTTGTCTTCAGTGTATTCTGATGTGATGCATTCAGCCTGTGCCCCTAATGTAATCAACATTTGTGTCTGTAAACTGAATGTCCCAAACAGTCAATACACAGGATGGCCCATCTTTTCATTGTATGGTCTCCAATAGGAGGTCCTGTCTTTTATTTGATTGTATTATATTATTATTACCAAATGTAAGGTCTTTTCACACATACCGTAACTTGGATTAAAAACTAGACTGAAGGCTATGCTACATGACTATCTTCAATAAGCTGTCTTCCTTTGAACTTTGGTCCAGCACATGATTTTTACGTATTCGAATCAATAATTTATTTTTTTAAACACTGATGATCCGCTCCATGAGTGCTCAGCTAAATTCAAGAAATCTAAGAAGTGTCATATTGTTTCTTTACAGCTTTAAATCTATGATAATTAATGAGAAGGCATTGCAAATTGATGACAATCAAAACCAATGACACTGTGAACACTGTGTAAGTAACAATTTTGTTAATGGTACTATATATTTAGCAGTGTTATTTAGGTTTACCCATACTCACAGTCAATCCTGTCTATTCATCTTTTACAAAGTATAGATTGGGATAATGAAATGGTTACACTGTCAAAATATGGGGATGAGTATGATGTCGATGACAGTTCAGATGAGGAACATGTGCCACCTTTCTGTTTGCGGTATATTCTTTTTAATGTTTATGAATTTAAAACAAAAAAGTGATACAGGAAATGCTAAATTATTATTATTATTTTTTTTTTCAGAATGAGTGGTTCACAAAGTATTCCTTTCAACATTGATGAGTTCCCTGTGATTGGGCTTGATGAAACTGTGCATGACGAAGTGGATTTTACTGAGTCTGTTGATGAGCCCTTCACTGAGCAGAACATATTCTTTGTGAAGATGACCTTGTGGGAAAGCATGCTTCTATTGTCTATGATGACAATTTGAAACTGCTTGCAAATGTTCTTCAGTTTCCATTGAACGCGTGTACTTTCAAAGAACACACCCTAAATATAAAATGTGATGCTTCTCTACCCTTCACAATGAAACTAACATCAAGAGGAACTGAAGGAGGTAATTAGATATGCACACAGGCAGATATCTGCTTTGATGGGTAAGCAATGTCTACCATTTGTAATACATTACGCTATTAAATGGTTTAAACCTGGGGTGTCCAAACTCAGTCCTGGAGGGCCACTGTCCTGCAGAGTTTATCTGCAACCTCAATTAACCACACCTCTGAACCAGTTTATAAAGATCTAACTAGGCACACTAGAAACTTCCAGGCAGGTGTTTTGGAGCTGGTTTGAGCTACAGTAAACACTGCAAGACAGTGGCCCTCCAGGACCGAGTTTGGACACCTCTGTTTTGAAGGCAAATACTGTTATTATTACATACTGTTATTATGTGATGTGCAGATTCAGTGAAAGGCAGATACAAGGATAATGGGATTGTACATTCTCTGGACATGTGGCATGGAGCGACGAACCTTGTAAAAAGACTGCATGCTGTTAGTGTTGCAGTGCTGTATATGTTCTTTAGTCACATTGATGTTCACAAAACAGGTTACTAAAGAGGTGTTTTTTTTTTTTTTTCTTAGGCTGGGATGATAGCTGGCCAGCACATCATTTTGATCTGGATAAAAGACATCGTAAACCATTTCTGGTTTTGTTGTAAGGCAGCAGATAACAGAGAACAGTTCATGGTAAGGCTTATGTAATTCATTTTTTTCTTCATAATTTAATATTACTGACAGTATGTGTGTTGTTTAGGATCTTTGGACTGGTGTGCTTCATCATGTGATTAACAAACATACATTGGCCTTTGGACAATGTCAACATGGCAGTGTGGAGGCTGACCACAATAATGGATGAAACCTGGCTCCGTTGCACATGAGGCCTTGTCCAAGATTGTTCTTGATGCAAGATGGCTCAAAGGAATTAACAAGTATCTTAGATTCAGGTAATTATGTACTAATATGTCTCATTTTGCAATAAGTTTGTCTATTATGAACTTTATCTTATGTTCACAGCCGTTTATTGACCTTTAACATTAAGTGTCAATAGATAATGTATGTTTGTGTTTTATATGTAACTCCAGGACAACTGCTGAACTAGAGTCATTTCCAAATCACATTTTGATGTAAGCCAGGAAGAGATTTACATTTTTGCCACCTGTTTATGAGGCACAAACCTTACTTGCTGCGCTGGACTACAATCATCACAATCATCGTCCAGTATTGGTGATTGCAGAGGGCAACAAAATGTGAGTAAACTTCAATAAATGTATTGTGGCCTACAGACAATGAATGGAACGGAATTTAAAGAATTAAACTGCACAAAATGACGCTTATAACAAATGATATTGCACCAATACAGTATACACTAATACAGTAACAAAAACATGCAAACAAGTAAACATTAGCAACTATAGTTGTAATCCTGTAACAAAAAGAGAATACTAAATACAAAAAATAATACTTTTAGTATTCTAATAACTTGTTTACAGACAATGAATGGAACAGAATTTAAAGAATTAAACGGCACAAAATGACGCTTATCACAAATGATATTGCACCAAAACAGTATACACTAATACAGTAACAAAATGTAAAGTAAAATATATATCTTGAGACTCAAGAAGCGTCAACATGTAGACCCCATTTCCGGATGGTTAGTTGATGAATCATGTAGCTTATGCGTAGTTATCTTCTAGTTACTGATCAGCTCATTCTGTCTCGATATGCTATAAATCATATTCCGGGAGCTGGATTTATATAACATTAGGGTTTGTGATGCCAATAATCCAGAAGGAATGCAGCACAGTCCCTCTCAGCGTTGTTGTAGTCCTTAAAAAGCAATCTCTTTAAATTAAATCTTCAATGCTTGAACTTTGTGCATTGTAACTTTGCAGATGTTGTTTATGCTTTAACAGCAACATTACAGAAAAGTGAAATCCATTTAACCCCCCTTTATTACCTCCCATCCGTAATGGTCTCTTCTCTTCCTATTTTCATATATAGATTGTAGCCATGTTTATCAGCATTCATGGCTCATGCATCCAGGGGAATTTTCTTCAGATCTTGCCCGTGATCTTTCTTTTTCTGATTCACCTTCTCACCTAATTTCTTTATTCTTTCTAAAGCACTCCAACTGACTCAAGTTTCTGGTATCACATTAACAATTTCTAAAATTAGCAATAATAATTTTGTCCCTTCTCATCTATGATTAAATTCCTAAAAATCCGCCCTAGATTCTCAGATTACTTCCCCTATTTTTCTACTAACGAAGCATCTCTCTTTAAAGCCTGGTTCAGGACTCATCTAGTTTCTGTCCTCAAAAGCTGCAGTTATCTCCCTCAGTATACTGTTCATTCCTTCAGGATCAGGGCTGCCACTACAGCAGTTGAACGTGGCATTTCTACTTCAGCTATCAAGATGCTGGGCAGATGGTCTTCCTCTGCATTCGAGTCCTATATAAGACCCGATTCAAAAACTATCCTTGAAGCTCAGCAAGCTCTCCAGTAACGGTCCAGGTAAATTCCTATTTAAACACTGGTGGTGGTGTTTGGCCAAGTGGCTTTGCAAGTATTAAAATGGCTGTGGTCCATCGACTGAACTTAAAGACTGCCAGCGGCCACGTAGCAAATTAAATGGCTGTGATCCATGAGACAGATCCAAAAGTGGCTGAGGCCCACGTGACAGAACAAAAAGATGGCCTGTGGCCCATGTGACAGATCCAAAGATGGCTGTGGCCCACGTGACCGTAACAATATAATGGACAGTGGTCCATATGACAGAACCAAAAGATGGCCTGTGGTCCATGTGACTTATCAAAAGATGGCCTGTGGCCCATGTGACTTATCAAAAGATGGCCTGTGGCCCGTGTGACTTATCAAAAGATGGCCTGTGGCCCATGTGACTTATCAAAAGACGGCCTGCGGCCCAGGTGTCTTCTCAAAAGATGGCCTGTGGCCCAGGTGTCTTCTCAAAAGATGGCCTGTGGCCCATGTGACTTACCAAAAGATGGCCTATATATATATATATATATATATATATATATATATATATATATATATATTCCCTCCTTCCACCCCACCACCACCAGATGGCCCCCTTCCTTACTTCTTCAGGCAGGATATGCAGATTCCGTACCCTCGGAATGCGAGTTACGGACGGGGCCTACGCCAAAGAACTTGATTGTTTGCTGAGCTCTTAAATAAATGTTCATCGTCACAGTATTAATTCTCCCGAGTCTTTCTGGTAGAACTCCTTCCTTTTTAATCACGCATATGCCCATGGTGATGTTTGTCAGGACAAGCTTGTATATTTAAGTTCAGTAATTTCACTTAAATGGCAATGAAAATTACCTATTAATTGTCATTTCAGTGAAATTACTGATCTTATACGGGCTTGATAAAAACGATCATTCTAGAAGAAAATTTCAGAGGCACTTATGGCGCTTTTCCATTACCAGTATCGGCTCGGCTCGGCTCGCTTTTCGCTCCGTTTTCCATTGCAGATAGTACCTCTACAATAGTACCTGGTCGTCATAGCGACGCCGCAGGAAACTGCCGTGACTTAATCTTCTACGCGAGACACACCCGCATACCCAAACACACAGGACAATGGAGGAAATCGAGTGTATGCTGTTTTTGGATGTTTTTGTTTTTGCTGTTTTTTATTCAGGATACTCTGTCTGGCGCATGGTCTGGCGCGTGCAATGATGACGCAGTGAATAGTGACGATTCTCTCTGACCAATCAGCAGTCTGCCGTGTTTTCACGTCACATTTTAGTATCGCCTCAGCTCGCTTATGGCTTGTTTCCACTGAGCAGTACGGTACGGTACAGTACGGTACGGTTCGGGTCTGTTAACCATGATCTGGCTAGCGTTTCCACTGCCAACAGTACCCTTACTTGATAGGCGTGGTGTTTCGATCGACGTCATTTTCGCGCGAAGAAGAACATAGTAAACTACAATGGATGACATACAGCCGATCTTGTTCTTGCTCCTCGACATGTTTGTCACAAGAAGACAAGCGCCGACATTAGGCTTTTCTCAATATCAAGTACGCAAAGTTTGTACTTGCCATGTGCGACTCCTACATGCAAATGGTACAGCGCGTTCTTGAAAGTGTCGCTCTGCTACTCCGGTTATCTCTGTTACTCTGTATGTACATTTTAAGCAACAATAAAACGAAATATGTTATAAAACACCACTCTGCCTCTTTTCGTTTTCATTTAAATAAATTAAACATTATAGGGACACAAATGTGGTTCATGCGCAACGCATATTGATTATTCACTGCACGTTATACGTTATTCTATTTCTAACAAAACTAAATTTAAAACACAACCCTAACGTTACCTCTTTTCATTTAAAAAAATAAATAAATTACACATATTCCAGGCAATATATGCATTTGTACAAATGTTGCAATAAACATCAGTGATAATCTTGTAATAAAAAAATGACAAGAAACCATATTTCTTTTTGTAAAATTTCAGTTTTATCAATAATAACCAATATAAAAGTGTAAGTAAAAGGTACAAGAAGCTATACAATAAGAAATAAAGCAAACAATTCAGTCAAATATCCAAATGCAGCGCTCTAGTCTAACATTACAACAGTAAAGTTAAATACAAATAGCCTATAATATGAAACTAAACTTAGCCCTCAGCCAAAACGATTGACAGGGAACGAATTATCACGAGACCAAAGATCGCCCGTTAGGTCTACACAAGACGAATTCTATCTCATGTTTAACCACTACCGTCGGAGTCATCGGCGAACGTCAGAAGAACTAGCCGAGGAATGGCTCATCCAGCCGGGAAACATGAGCGCCGAGCGCCCGCTCAGTGCATGGATCTCACAACCCTACCTTTATCTTTATAAATAAACCACAGATTTGAGCTTTAAACAACTACATTCTTGCCTGAAAACCTCTTAAAACTACATTTCGTGACACAGTAACAGTAGTATTATATTAAACTGTATATTAAAAAATGGCGCTTCCCAGACAGCAACATAATGTCGGCCCAGATCTGGCCCACATCTGGTACACGTGGATTCCACACGGCCCAGACGTGGGCCGGATCTGGGCCGACACTATGTTGTTGTCCGAGTCTTATGTTGTCATTCCCCTTGTAGCACGCGCAAGTGACGATTCTCTGTCAACCAATCAACGTCCTGCAGTGAGTCTAGCTCCACCTTTTAGTACCGTACCACTGTGCTAGGTACCCCAATGGAAGGGTACCTAAAAAGTGGTACGGTACGGTTCGGCATTTTGGTACCATTCACAACTTTTGATAGTGGAAACGCAAATAAATGCGTACTGTTCCGTTCCGTACCGTACCGTACCGCTCAGTGGAAACGAGCCATTAGAACCTCGCCGGAGGTGGTACGAAAAAAAGTACCTGGAAGCTGGTACAGGTACAACTTTTACACAGTGGAAAACCAAACAAAGCCGAGTCGAGTCGAGTTGAGTCGAGGCGAGCTGGTACTGTGTAGTGGAAAAGCGCCATTAGAGGCTTTTGCATCTGAACTCTTCATATATACACAGAATACTTTCATGTTTCAGAGAAACCAAAGTACAATTTACCCTGATCACCCCAAAAAAATTATATGCCAGCTCTTAATGCATCGTGTTGCCTTCTTGAGCATTGGTGAATGTTTAAACCTTTGTAAGAGTTGTTTGAGTATGTCAGTGTGAAAAGATTGATCTCAGAATCATACTCACTCCTTGAAAGTGTTAAAATGTATGTAGAATATGCTGGAAAAGCAAGAGCTGCAGGATTTTTCTGAAGAAACAGTGGGCAGTTTAACTGATAAGATATATAATGGTCACAAAAACAAAACAAAAAAAAAACAGTTGTGGGTCATCCAGGTAACATGGTAGTAATTTACAAAATTCACTTATGAATGTTTAACAGGATGTGTTCAATAAAGACATGAACATTATCGTTGTTTGTGTTGTTAGCTTAAGCAAATTGCGTTTGTCTATACTTGTAACTTCAGTGAAGATCAGATGACATTATATGACCAGTTAATGCAGAAAACCAACCAATTCAGAAGGTTTACCATACTTTTTCCTCCCACATTCGACGTTTGGATGGAGTATTACTTTAAGATGCAAACACTCACCATGTACTCCTTCACTAGGCATTCCTCATCCTCACCTAGGTAGATACAAAGAGCTCTGAGGATAGCCTTTCTCCTGATATGGACATCACTTGTCTGTAAATATTACAAATTTGATTATTTCAATCCATAAACAGCTGGCAGGAAAAATTTGAAGGACTCACTAAAAATGAACCATCTTAATTATATATGCTGCCTGGCCAAAAAGGTATTTAAATAGGCAAATACTTAACCCATTTAATCCCACTGGTCACAACTGTGACCACATTTTTTCCTCATATATTTTAGTGTGGTATTAAAAAGCAACTATTATTATGAAGCAGGTTAATTTATAATGCAAAATTAAGATGTCTATATGAGTTCTGGGCAGGTCTAACATTATTGGGTAATTTGGTCATGTGACCACACACATTTATTTTACTGCCACCTTAACCCAATGAAGATTGTCAGAAATGACAGCCAGTAATTTTTAATGTATGCATACCTCATGTAAAATCCCAAAATATTTGACCATTTTCTGTCCAGAAAGACCTTTTTTTCTGGAGAACAGCAGTGAGTTGTGGAACATATTTGTCCAATTGTGCCATAAAGTTGTTTTCAAGGGGAGTGGTTACAATGCGTTGGAATTCAGCACC
The DNA here is from genome assembly GCA_022828995.1 of Vimba vimba. Lineage (NCBI taxonomy): Eukaryota > Metazoa > Chordata > Actinopteri > Cypriniformes > Leuciscidae > Vimba > Vimba vimba. Next base: position 23,399,721 of record CM040819.1, read on the forward strand.
AATCTATTGTACTCAGAAGTATATACAGACAAAGATATCACATTTAAAAATTACAGTGCACTGTCTGGAAGGGAAGCAAGTTGCATCTATATAGCAATAATAATTATGTTTATTTTTTTAATTTCTCTAGTACCGACTGCAGAACCGGTAACGTCAGAACTTATCGATACTGCTATCTTTCATAATTTAGCCCTGGAGCCCATTTAATACTAGGTTTCGGTAAACCATAACCACAATTTCCCTTTCGAGAATGTTCACTTCATATTGCGTAGCTATAAGCAGTGGGGGAAACTACTTTTCCTCGATTTACTGAAGTCTAAAATGTAAAACGCATTTGCAGCTGCACAGCTAGCACAGTGAGTGTCTGGCTCACTCATTGGCTGTGCTGCGGCAACTGCACATCCAATGGCGCGGGCGCCAAGGGGGCGTGGCCTTAGCCTATATTAGTCCCCGAAAACGCCATTTTAGCAGATTTTACTCCTTCAGCGACAACTTCACGTCTCGGAATCCTCTGAAAGCCTTCGCCGTTGAAACAAACCCTTATCAAGTGAGGTTGCGCTGATGATCGCTGATCGATTGCTCCTGTCTGCCTCGCTGCCTGCTGTGAGTGTGTTTGTTTGCTTCGGTGCTGTAAGCTCCGTCTTAGCCTTGTATTTCTTTGTTTTGAACCATCATTTACTACCATTTCTAGTTGTTTATACTACTACATTTTACCCAACATCTCAGATTAACCTGACATCGCTAGCTTCTGTTACTAGTACTACTAGCACAACACGCTAGTAATTCGCTAGCCTGTTAACGCGCCACCCGTGCGCTCAGCTATCTTTATTTATTTATTTTTCTCTCGCGCGTCCGCACCTTTGAGTTCATAAAAAGCTCAGGTGAGTAAGAATCAGTCAACAAACACAGTGAGTAATGTCTTGTCCTGTTATTGTCACCTGCACTTCATGTCACATGTTTAGCATAGCCTTCTCTGTCGGCAATATAGGATTTATATGTGATAAATGTAAGGAGACAGTTAGGTTGACGGAGAAGATTTCAGAATTAGAAACATGCATCCAAACTTTAATTGAGGATAGTAAGAGTGCTAGTACTTTAGATGTTTTGGATGGGCATAGTATAGTGGACTCTTTACATGAGTTGGTTCCGGCTGAAGTAGAGCCTGCGCAGCCGGGCAAATGGGTGACAGTGAGGGATCGCTCTAGTCGCGGATCAAAAAACCACTCTTCCGTTCTGATTACCATAACAAATTGATTTGCCCCGCTCAGTGAAACACCCACTGAGAATCAGTGTGTCCTAGTTATTGGCGATTCTATTACACGGAACGTGAAAATAGAGACACCAGCCACCATAGTCACATGTTTGCCGGGAGCCAGAGCGCCTGACATCAAAGCAAATTTAAAAGTGCTGGCTAATGCTAATCTTAAATTCTCTAAGATCATTATTCATGTCGGCACTAATGATGTTCGACTCCGCCAGTCGGAGATCACCAAAATTAATATTAAAGAGGTGTGTGAACTTGCAAGTACGATGTCAAGGACTATAATCTGCTCTGGCCCCCTTCCTGTTCGCAGGAGTGATGAGATAGTTAGTAGATTGTGTTTGCTTAACGGTTGGCTGTCTAAGTGGTGTCCGCTTAATAATATAGAATTCATAGACAATTGGAAACGTTTTTGGGGCAAACCTGACCTGTTGAAAAGAGATGGTATTAATCCCTCCTGGGATGGTGCTGCTCTTCTCTCTAGTAATATGGCTCATAGTCTTAGAGCTCAAACATGACAATCTGGGGCTCAGGTCAGGAAGCAGACAGACTGGCTAAACCGACCGTCTGCTAGCGGCCTCGCGTCACCAAGGTCAGATAAATCCCATCACATAGAGCCTCTTTCACCTAGCTATCATCATATAGAGACTGTGTCTGTTCCCCGAACTTGGAAATCCAAAAAACGTTTAAACCCATCTAAGGTTAAAAATTTAATTGATGTTCAACAAATAAAAAACAGCTATAATACAGATGAGCAAATGCTAAAGCTTGGGTTGCTGAATATTCGATCGCTTACTTCAAAAGCACTCGTTGTTAATGATATGATTTCAGATAATAACCTAGATGTGCTGTGTTTGACAGAAACCTGGCTAAAACCAAACGATTACATTACTTTAAATGAATCAACCCCGCAAGATTACTGTTATAAACATGAGCCTCGTCTGAAACGCAAAGGGGGTGGTGTTGCTGTAATTTATAGTAATAGTTTCAAAACCACTAAGAAATCAAGTTTTAAATATAATTCTTTTGAAGTATTGGTGCTTAATGTAAAAATATATAGTGTAAACAATAAATCACGTTTGAGATTTGTGCTGGCTACTGTATACAGGCCACCAGGGCACCATACAGACTTTATCAAAGAATTTGCGGACTTTCTATCAGAATTAATATTGACTGCAGATAAAGTACTAATTGTTGGTGATTTTAATATTCACATCGATAATGAAAAAGATGCATTGGGATTGGCATTTAAAGACATTGTAAATTCAATTGGAGTTAGACAACACGTGTCAGGACCTACTCATCGTCGTAATCATACTCTAGATCTAATTTTATCCCACGGAATAGATGTTGATGCCATTGAAATTCTGCAGCAGAGCGATGACATCGCAGATCATTACCTAGTCTTGTGTAATTTGCATTTAGCCAAGGCTGCAAAGCCGACTCCGTGTTTCAAATATGTGAGACCTATCACTTCTGCTACCAAAGATTGCTTTATTAATAATCTTCCTGATCATCATCTCAGCATCCCAGATAGCTTAGAAGAACTAGATATTACAACAGAAACGTTTAACTCTCTCTTTTCCAGCACTTTAGACATAGTTGCTCCATTGCGCTTAATGAATATTAAAGAAAATAGTCCAACGCCGTGGTACAACGAGCACACTCGGGCCCTTAAGAGAGCAGCCAGAAAAATGGAGCGCAACTGGAAGAAAACAAAACTAGAGGTATTTCGCATTTCATGGAAGGAGAGCTCGATTACTTACAGAGAGGCTTTAAAAAATGCTAGATCTGCTTATTTTTCAACCCTATTAGAAGAAAATAAACATAATCCTAAGTATTTATATGAAACGGTGGCTAAACTAACAAAAAATAAAGCTTCAAGCCCAGAAGTTTCCAAGCAACACAGCAGTAATGATTTTATGAACTTCTTCACTTATAAGATTGATAATATCAGGGACAAAATTATAACTATGCAACCGTCTACTACAGTATCGCATCAGGCAGTGCATTGTAGTCTCCCTGAGGAAAAATTTGATTCATTCGTTGCTATAGGAGAGGAAGAATTTACTAAACACATTAAATCATCTAAATCGACAACATGTATGTTAGACCCTATACCAACTAAGCTACTGAAAGAGATGCTTCCAGAGGTCCTAGATCCTCTTCTTAATATCATTAATTCGTCTTTGTCACTAGGATATGTACCGAAAACCTTTAAGCTGGCTATGATTAAACCGCTTGTTAAAAAAACGCAACTTGATCCTACAGAATTAGTCAATTACAGGCCGATCTCGAATCTACCTTTTCTGTCAAAGATATTAGAAAAAGCAGTATCCTCACAACTGTGTTCCTTTCTTGAAAGAAATGATATCTGCGAGGATTTCCAGTCCGGATTTAGACTGTACCATAGTACTGAGACAGCTCTCGTTAGAGTCACAAATTATTTGCTCTTATCATCCGATCGTGGTTGTATCTCGCTATTAGTGTTACTCGATCTTAGTGCTGCTTTTGACACCATTGACCACAACGTTCTTTTAAATAGATTAGAACATTATGTTGGCATTAGTGGAAATGCACTAGCATGGTTTAAATCATACTTATCTGACCGTTATCAGTTTGTAGCAGTAAATGATGAGATTTCATCGATCACAAGTTCAGTATGGCGTACCACAAGGCTCAGTACTAGGACCGCTGCTGTTCACTCTGTACATGCTACCATTAGGAGATATCATTCGGAAACATGGAATTAGCTTTCACTGTTATGCTGACGATACTCAGCTGTATATTTCTTCAAAACCTAACGAAACTTATCAATTCACGAAATTAACGGAATCAAAGTCAAAGTCAAAGTACCTTTATTGTCCCACAAGGGAAATTGGATTTGCAGCAAATGCTCCACATAAAACACATAAACATACAACAACACTCACCAACAAAACCAACCAGCAGAGAAGGAATTCACATTTAAGCCCAATGTACATAATGTATAATAAATAAATAAATAAAGTACAGGACACAATCAAGTGCAAATATGCAACTTGTGCAAGTTAATATAAAGTGCTAAGTGCCATTAAGGTGCCTCACAGCTGACGGAATAAAGGATATATGCATCCTCTTTGTTCTGCAACTAGGAACTCGATAGCGCCGCTCAGAGGGCAAAAGCTCAAACTCTGTTTTAAGGGGATGATCCTGTGAATGAGCTATAACTCCAACTTTCCTCTGGACCTGTTTTATGTATAACTCCCCTGGTTGAGCCTGACTTCTCCTGGAAATCTTACTCGCCACTTTGACCAGACTACCAAGTCTGTTTTTATTTGTCAGGGAGAGGCTTCCAAACCAAGCAGCTATACAGAAAGATAAAACCGATTCAATAAAAGCACGATAAAACAAAGTCATCATTTCTGAAGAAACATTAAAAGTGTTCATTTTCCTAAGGAAGTACATTCTTTGTTGGATTTTCTTTGAGACAGCGTCAACCAAAGGTTCAAAACACAATCTGTTGTCTAAAATGACTCCAAGATATTTGTATGTCTCCACGAGCTCAATGTCCGTGCCTTTAATAACCGTGACTGTAGGGGGAGGTGGTGTCCTGCGAAAGTCAATGACCATGTCCTTAGTTTTAGATACATTCAGCTGTAAAAAATGCATAGCGGATATAAAAAATTGGATGACTCGTAATTTCCTACTTCTAAATTCTGAAAAAACAGAGTTTCTAATTATTGGGTAAAAAACTTCCTCACGTAATAATCTAGAATACTGTCTAACACTCGATGGCTGCTCTGTTAAGTCTTCGTCGTCGGTTAGGAACCTGGGTGTGCTCTTTGATACCAATCTTTCATTTGAAAGTCACGTGTCTAGTATCTGTAAAACTGCATTTTTCCATCTTAAAAATATATCTAAACTACGCCATATGCTGCTCTCATTGACAAATGAGGAACAATTAGTTCATGAGTTCATGACCTCAAGGCTAGATTATTGTAATGCTCTACTGGGTGGTTGCCCTGCACACTTAATAAACAAACTACAGCTGGTTCAAAACGCAGCAGCTCGAGTTCTTACCAGAACCAGGAAGTATGACCATATTAGCCCAGTTCTGTCAAAACTGCATTGGCTCCCTATTAAACATCGCATAAATTTTAAAATATTGCTGATTACTTACAAAGCACTAAATGGTTTAGCTCCGCAGTACTTGAGCGAGCTCTTAACGCATTATAGTCCGTCACGTCTATTGCGATCTCAAAATTCCGGCCAGTTAATAATACCTAGAATATCAAAATCGACTGCTGGCGGTAGATCCTTTTCATATTTAGCACCAAAACTCTGGAACAGTCTTCCTACCATTGTCCGGGAAGCAGACACACTCTTTCAGTTCAAAGCCAGATTAAAGACACATCTCTTTGACCTAGCATTCACGTAATACATTATATACTTCTATAATTTAATGTTAGGCTGCATAGATTAGGTCAGCCGGAACCGGGAACACTTCCCATAAATCCTGATGTACTCGTTAGAAGAATGGCATCTACGCTAATTTTAGTGTCTGTGTTTATCCCGAGGTTTTCCTGCAGCCTGCCGGATCCAGGCCGTATCCAGATCTGACGAAGGACCTTCGCCTGGACACGATGACAACGCAGTGCTGAAGTGCCAACTAGTCTCTGCCTATGGAGGATCCCTCTACCACTCTACAGATAAGGCGTTGTCGGGAAAATTCGTTTTGCGTTCCTACCCCAAAGCAACAAAATAAAATACAATTCTTTATCAAAATTTATAAGGAAAGACAAGTACTTTGTTTAGGCTTGGCTTGTAGGGAATTCCAAACCTGCGTATTTTCAAATGCACATAACTATAGAACCCATTCTAAATGCGCATGTGAACGCCATCAGCGTTTCTCACAGGTTCGCGTTTAAAGTCTGTGTAGAGGGAATGGTGTCGTCTTAGCGGCCCCTAATTTAATAACAAATGATCGTTGCGACGGAAGCAAATCAATCAAAACTAACTTTACAGTAGATGGAAAAAAAACTTAACTCTGCTATAAAGCCAAAACAACCTCTGTTACCTTAAATTATACACTAATCTCTGTAAAGCTGCTTTGAAACAATCTACATTGTTAAAAGCGCTATATAAATGAAGATGACTTGACTTGACTTATCAGCCTGAGCGAGCAGCATACAGCAGACTACGCCTTCAACACAGAAGTCGTTTTTCTCCTGTCGCCGTTCTCCTGTGGTCATCCGGTGTCGACGCATATCCTTTCAATTATTATTGTAATTTATAAATAGCGAGGCTGCTCTCTCTGCGAGAGTATGCCTGTTCTGTGACTGTGCATGCGGCTAGCTCTCTGCAAGATGGTGACGCTGCTTCTCCTGCTCTTCTTTTTTCCGGAGGAAAAAGAAGCGCCGCAGCCCGAAAGAATGGTGGTGAGCGAGCTCACGCCGGCCTAGTCCCCGCGTGTCCCGTTTTCTCCATTTTGCATGTCACACAGAAGCGCGTCTTCTCTGAAAATGTTCTCTCTCATGCGCTTGCCCGCTTTCCTTCCCTCATTGAGCAGCGACGGAAGAAGCGTGCGGTCATATGTGCACGCGGCTCTCTCTTTACGACACGAGAACCTCCGCTCCCTTACATTCTGTTCATCATGCAGAACCTTCTACATCAGGGGTTTTCAAATTGGGTGAATGTGAGCCTCCCCTTAGAGTAGGTAAGGACAGCCAAGCCCCCCCTTCCCCAAAATCTCGTCCGCCTGCCCTAACCCACACACGCCTCTGCAGTAAATGCCATCTTTTGTGTGTTCCAGGCAATGATGAGTTTCAATAACAGCTGATAAAATGTAAATATTATTTTATTTCCACAACTTTCTTAAAAGTGCATTCATGAACGATTCTTTGCAACAGCAAATAATTTCCAACTTCATGCAGGCCTAATTGAGGCTACTTTTAAAATCACTGAACATCAGTAGGCCTAACCACAAGTCAACAAAACATGTGTAATTGGCGCCAAAGCTACCACCGACGACACCTGACGGCTGAAATCGGCACGGTGTGTCTGGGCTTTAAGTGCACATTTGAAGGAGATGCACATCATCTCGAACAAAATCAGCAGTGGTGGAAAGAGTACTGAAAAAACATACTCAAGTAAAAGTACCATTACATTCCAAAAAATGTTGTGTGAGTAGAGTAAAAAGTACTTGTCCAAAAAACTACTTGAGTAAGAGTAAAAAAGTAGCTTATTTAAAAGTACTCATGAGTAGTGAGTACTGAGCTGTGGATTCTACCCCCTTATAATAAACAATGTGCACTACAATTCATAAATTAAAAAAATTGCACTTACTGTAATTCACATTATATTTTGTTCTTTGTCAGAAAGATGGAAGAATATCTATCATCCATATTTTTAAAATGCATCAAATCAGTACACTCATCACCATTTAAAACATATTACAGTATTTAAAAAAAAACAAAAAAAACCAATTCAAATTAGGCGAAAGGCCACTGAGCCTGAGCATGCTATTGTTGCACATAAAATATCAATATTCATAACTGTGCAAAGAATTCAAAAACCTTTAGAAACTCATATGATAGTTCAGCATCACACACCATGAGATGGGTTAAATGGAGAGATTAAAAAATACCCAATTTCTCTCCAAAACGGTACCAATTTTAGTGTTTTGATAAATGAGAATCACTAATATTATCAGTTTACCTCACCTAATGCACTGAAAAAGGCTAAGATAGTGAGCTAACGCTAATTACACTGTAATTCCATGCTATTAAATATGTTACAATCTAAACATAAATGCACATTTTTCTATAAGGGTGGCATCATCCCTTACATTTTACACGGCTACATTTACTCACATTGTAATGCTGATAATATAATTTGTACGGAAAATTGTGCATTAAATATGAAAGTTATATCCGGGAAACTTTTACAAAAGAAACAAACAAACAAACACACACACACACACAAATGCATGTCTCTTTGTAGTCTCGGCGAAGCTGTTTTATCAGCAGCATCCATACAAAAAAAAAAAAAGAAGTTGAACATGCAAAACATTTTTCCGCAAGTGGACATGCCAAATGAAGACGGATTGTATGAAATGGATCAATAAAAAAAACGTTGTTTATTAACGAGCTGTAGTCACGCACTGACAGAGATGCAGTTCAAGTTAACGCCATGGTTCATAAGGTGCACTGCATAGGGGAGACCGGGGACAGTTGCAACATGGGGATGGTTGCAACATGTCATTTTTCTCCAATCAGAAACAAGGTAGAGTGATGACACTCATACTGCACATGCACAGTTAGACCCTCCCCCCACTAAGAAGACAGTAGACATATTCAACATTTGCTGCTGAATTTATTGAACAAAACTTGTTTTGGAGGTATGAAAGTAAATTTTTTCATGAGATATATTTTTTGTCATACTGTCCAGACATTTTGTATGAATTAATCAAAACTTACTTAGTTTGAATTATTGTTTTGTTGACTTCTAAGTGACATGGTTATCATGTGTCAAAGTCAGTGTGTCTAGCAGGCACATGATGTTCTGTCATGGCTGATAGGGTTTGGGACAGATGCAACAAGTTATAAATTGCATGTTTAATAAAGGTTTGTTGCATTGCAAATGGTTAAATTCTTCCTGTCTGACACTTAAATATGGAGAGATTGAATAGCATCTGTAACACCTGCTATAATAACTGTTATTTGGTAAATATGACTAAATAAATAAATTATAGGCTACAATAATATTATTGAAATAAATAATACTATAATATTATAGTAGGCCTAAAACAGTTCATATTTTCAGAATTATATGCTCATTGAGACAAAAAGCTAAAATTAAAAAAAATATGTATTTTTAACGCGTTGCAACCGTCCCATGGGTCGGGGTCAGTTGCAACATCTGACTTCTTCCATTCAAATAAATTCTGTGAACGATATGTCATATATAATCATCTTTAAATGGTATGGGTAAGTAACAGACAGATGCAAGTTTAATATATACAAATTTGGTTGGTCTAGTCCAAATAGTCTCTGAGTAACTGAGAGAAATGCAAAAAGTGTTGCAACTGTCCCCGGTCTCCCCTACTGAATCTGGCGTCGTGGCGAGCGCGAGACCCACGTCTCAGTGCCCAGATCGTGACGCGCGTCTCTCTATAATGTGATTAATTTGTGAAGTAAATGGGAGCGGGAATTCACCGCATTATGAACTCGTCACGCAATACTACGTGGGAACGGATTGCGAAAGCGAAAGTGGGCACGGTTTATGAATTTGTGGGTAGCCTACAGATTGCAAATACTGAAGACACGGTTAACAAGTCTGAGAGCGCAGATTAGAAACTCGTGGGTACGGTTTATTAAACCGAGGGAACAGTTTGAGAATTTGTGAGTACTGTTTATAAACTGAGCGGACGGATTGCAAAACCGTCGCCACGGATCGTTTTTTTTTACTGACAGAAGTGACTTCCCGGGCTCTTCCCTTAATGCTTACTTCTGCTGACTTGGGACAAGGAAACGACGCATTTTAAAGCTAATACTCGCGTCGCACACACAATTACCAATATCAATAGAGCTGCATACAGTTATTTTGGCTCTTTGGCGCTCCCCAGGGGAGGCGCGCCTCACCTATTGAAAACTGCTGTTCTACATGATTCAGACACAACAGCGCAATTTTCATGCCTGGAATCAACCACGCTGAAACTGTTCTCTCTCACTGCAAGAACAAGCCGCCATTCTAAGTACTATAAGAGCTCTTCTCTGTCAATCCCCCCCTGTGGCTCAGTGGTGGATTTTGAGACTCTCGCGCCAGAGACCCGAGTTTGAATCTCTGCTGCACTGAATCTTTTCACCAAAGCGAACAAGCTCACGCCGGCCCCGCCCCTGCGTGACTCACCCTCTTTGGCAACGTCTGAAAAAGGGGTTGGTCGGGCTCAACGTTTGACCCCACCCCCCCATCTAAACCCAGCATGAGTGCAATAGGCCTATTTCACAAAAATGGCCGCCGAGACCGGAAGTAGGGTAAACTCTTTTCCGGTGAAAGCACTAGCAGTAGCAGTCGGAGGACAAATGCGGAGACTAAAAGCGGCCAGTCCTGTTGCGTACCTTTTTATGTTTACACTCATAGAATAAACAACCGTATTTATTATTGCACAGCTTTCCTTTTGACGAAATGTTGAAAAAGCGCTGGATTTGGGCTATACCGAGAGAAGAGGGGCACTTTTTTGTGTGTTAAGCACTTCACGGAGGATGAAGTCCGTGTAACTTACGAATCTACGAGAGTCCGGTCGTAGATATCTTACACCGCAGGCCGTGCTTTGCAGGTTTTCATGGAACAACTGGGGGAGAAGTTAAATCAGGCCAGACACAGACGACAAAAAGACGTGTCTGTGGTGTGAAGGAGGAAGCAGATGTTGAAAATGGAGTGTTGATGCCGGTTCGGGAGTGATGCCCTGACAAAACATGTTTATATTGCACTTGATTGTTATCTGATTTCCACGTCATGCACTTTTATTTATTATTATTAACTGTTGGCAAATTAAAATTGTTTGTAAAGTTGTTTTCTGTAACTTTCTTAAAAATGAGTGAACACGGAGCAGTTTTTCCGTGAGCGGGACTGGAAAACCCGGAGTGGATCAGGAGCGGAGTGATAACACAACGCTAAGAGTGGAGAGAGGAACATGCTTTTGCTCCACTCCAGGCTTTGATCACATCCCCCTAAGCAGGGTGAATCACCTCGTCTTTCCCATTCAAACTAAAATTAAGACATTTATTACACTATTTGAGAAATGTAAGCATATTTACAGCATTAAAATTATGAACAGTGAATTTAAGATATAAGGACAGGGGGGAACGCTGATATTGACGGAAATCCGTCGTATACTCTCGTAGCGACTGAGGACTTTAATCCCTGTATATTAAGAAGTGTATTACTGAATATAAAATTACATACATTATGATATATTAGTAAATATATGTCTCACATTTTTAAATATATGAAAATTCTTTATGTATTATTCACTATTGTAATATTAACACAATATATTATTCTGTATATTTTCAAATATACTGTTAAACCATTCAATATATTGATCATTCATAGGGAAATATATTTTCTTTTCATAAGGGGACCCGACAGTAAAATGTGATTTTGTAACATCATGATTTTTTAAAACATGTAATATCACTCACTTCATTCATGTTTTTAGTCTAACCATTTTTTAAATTATTTGCCTTAATTTCATTATTAGATCCACTAGCAACGTTAGGTCAAATTCACTGTAAAGATGTACAAGTCTTAGTTTCATTCATGGTGGTAACATGAAAAATGAGCCATAATCTAGTCACTAGTGGAAGATTGCTGCAATCTCCGGGACAAACTAACACTTAATAACATGAAATTTTAACAAAACAATCAGACATCATTTCTATTTATTTATTTTGTTTAGCTATAGTAAGTGTGAGCTTAGTCATCAAGTGCCATGCCATTTAAATGAATGGAACTTTTTTTTTTTATGTAAGCAAACGTCAAGAATAATTTGTAACCTTTGTCCAATTTCGATCTTGTCACAGCTCCATGAAAACTATCAACAAAACGGACAACATCTGCTATTCTTACTTTTGTCAGATATATTAAGGCCTTAATTTTCGCAGAATCCATTTAATGACTTTTAGGCCTAATGCTTTTTAATGCCCCACGGAAACCCTGAACTTAGCACTGAACAATCACATTAACTTAACAGAATTGTACATAAGGAAGAGCATTTAAATTAAGAAAATACTTTTTTTGGTCGAAAACACATGAGCTTTAGCCTGGCAAGCCAGACCTACATAAAGATGTTAGGTCTGGCAACTCACCATTGGCACGGCTCAATCCGAGGGGCGGGATAAACGGTTGTCTTTCAAATTCCCTCTGCACGCAATAGGATAGCGCTACAATCAACCAGAGCATTTTCCCACCAGCGGAGCTAGTTGATAGATTAAACTTTTGCCGCATCTGGTCGGCAAAACTACAAACACATCTTCCTTTTTAAAGAATGACTGAAGTGCCGTTCTTTGTTCTTTTCTCGAAGAAAAGCTTAACTCCAAGTCCTCCAGAGTCGCGGCCAAAGCCGATTCGAAAGACCGCTGTTCGCCAGCAGCAGCAGCCATTCTTTGTTTTCAAGTAGCAGGGAACCGTCACAACTCTGTCATCATTATGTTAAGCCCGCCCCGCCTACTCTATACACGATGTGATTGGCCTGACTAGAGTTTGGTTTTTCCAGCTCCAAAGTCAACGGAGAGTTGCTAGACTACACTGGCTGCAAAATAAATTTTGCTGCCGCTAGGGTGCATCTAGATTTCTAGGCTACATGAGCTTTGTTTATTGATTTATTTTTTAAATCAAAGCACCCCCAGAACTTGAATTATGTTGTCCAAAACTCAAAGCCACCTACATAATTGTACAAAATGAATGCATATTGTAAGCAAATATCATTCAAAATCTATCATAAATTAAAATAAATAACAAAACTTACCGAAGTGACCTCACGGTTGAAAAAATGTGCGCCACCTGAGGCAACTCAAAGACGAAGCAGGAGAAATGGAACTGACCAACTTGCAGCCGCCTAAACATTTACACAGAATCACATTTCGTTAACAAACATCATTCAAAATATATCGTAAATTAAAATAAATATAACAAAACATCCCGAAGTGACCACACTGTCAAATAAAATGGGCGCTAAGTTACCTGTGGCAACAACTCAAAAGACGAAGCAGGAGAAATGGAATTGACCAACTTGCAGCCGTCTACACATTTACAGAAGCACATTTTGTCAACAAATATCATTCAAAATCTATCGTAAAATAAACTAAATATAACAAAACTTACCGAAATGACCACACTCTCGGAAAAAAAGGGCGTCGCCTAAGTCAACTCGAAGACGACGCGCTGCGGGAGAAATGCTATTAATGGCGCAGCAGCCGTGTAAAAAAAAAAAAAAAAACAGGGATCGAACTGCGCATGCTCGTCATCCTGTGTGGTCTATCCTATTAACAAACTTAAAGTTGTTAGTTCTCCCAACTCTAAATATTAATTTGGTCACACTACTCAGTCTCAAATTTTATTGCATTCACTTGTTTGAGTTATCTCAACTTTTATCATATTAATAGTTGAATAAACCTAAGAACAGAATTTGTCAAACAAAACGTAAGTTGGATTTTTTACAGTGTGGGCCATGATTAGAAATCACAATAGACTCATAGGAACAGTCAAACATCTGGTGAGATAAATTATTAGAAATCAAAAAGTAGTCTATTCATGATTTTAGTGATGAACTATAGCATGAATATTCAGTTTTGCTGGGACATTTTCTCCTCCATGGATCGCATAAATCAAGTTCCTCTATAAAACTATGAAGTTTTTTCCTACTTTGCATGTGAGCTGTGTCTTTGCATGTGGTACTGTTGTACCTATCTGAATTTGGGTTTAATGTTATGTTATAGTCTCCTCCTATGATTAAATATCCAGGTTGGGATGCCAAAGTTAAGAGCAAGTTTTAAAAAAATTCTGGACTGTCAGAATTAGGCCCATACACATTCACAAGGGTCTATAAGAGTCTATTCACAATCTATAAGAGTGTCTTGTACAAGTAGATATCTACCAGATTTATCTGAAATTTTTAATATTTTAAATGGAATGGCTTTATGAATCAAAATCATTAATCCCCTTGAGTTGGATGTATATGAAGCAGATATTACTTGGCCCGGCCACCTTCTACGTATTTTTAATAGTTCACAGGACAAAAGGTGAGTGTCTTATAACAGCACGATAGATATTTTAAATTGCTTAAGTCTAGACATGACCTGTTTTAACTTGGAAAGTTTACCTAGCCCCCTAACATTCCAAGACATAAATGTTATCTGAGATTCACTTGACATGTTTTACAACAGTACATTTCCATAACTCTATGATCATACCCACAATGGATAATAATAAAAATAAATAAATAAATAAATAAATAAAACCTTAGGGTGGAAAACAAGCTTTTCCGTACTACGTACTACGATTTTGCATACCATGACGCTTGAACGCACTTGAACAGAACAGAACGCACTTGAACAGAACAACCCGGCGTTCACCCCCTTCCCACCATACTGCAAAGATTCTTCAACAGGCTTGTCTGGTCCTAAAACTAGGAACACATCCTTGGCCAGCAAATAAAAACATTAGATATCAGCCTATCCACAAACAGCCTTTAAACATAGTGAATAGATGATTATATCCCCTCAAATATTCATTGAACTGCTTCAGTCTTAGATCAAGTTACATTTAAATATGTTGTCTTAACTTTAACAGACTGAAGACAACTGTCAGTTTAACTGTCAGTTAAACCAATAGAGAATTACCTTGGTTATGATATCAGCATTGAGAAATAAAACTGCATAACGTTTCAGTCAAATGCTAGGATCTCTTCGTTGCTCTCCCGGCGCTTCTCCAAATTCCTGTATGCATTTCTGTACATCTCCTGCCGTCTCGCAAATCCTCCACAGTCCCTTATATAGAAAGCTCAGTTTGGCAGGAGACGCAAATCTGTATGAAATGTTCAGTGTCTGGAGACGCTTCTTCACATCATCTAATTCCTTTCGTTGTTTCCTCACCGCTACTGAGAAGTCCGGGAAAAACATCACTTTGTGTTCCTCATACTTCATACCTGTTCCCATCTCCCTGGCAGCTTGAATCACTCTCTGTCAATCGCGAGCCGGCCAACGCGGCCTTCGAAGGATGTACCGAGCCTTGTTTAGTGGAAAGTATAGCCGATTCCGTCACCGCGGCGTGACGAAGGCTGTCCCAATGCAAAGGTCCATCGAAGGCTCCTTCAAAATATGGCCTGCAAATGCGTCCTTCTTTTCCCGTGAATGCAGGATACATCAGAAGGATCCTTCCCAGCCTTGCCTATCCCAGAATTCATTGCGAAACTGCCAGATTTCCCAGGGCCCCCTACTCGGCCGGCCTACGCACTTCCACCTCTGCAACGCTCTCGACTCTTGACGGCACCGAGGAAAAGGGGTATGAGAAGCTACTCCCCCTAGAGGAAGCCATTGGATGGAGGTCGAAAGTGAGTCACCCATCCAAGCCGTGCAGAACCACTTCAGCTCTTGCTGGCCGAGCCTATGCGTCCGCTGGTCAAGCTGCTTTAGCCCTGCACACTATGGCGGTCCTCCAAGTGTTCTAGGCGAAACCTCTCCTCTCCATGGACGAGTCTGGGACAGACCCTGTGGCCTTCCGCGATCTGCGCAGCGCCACTGAACTTGCCCCTGCGCGCCACAAAGACCACCACCCAGGCCATTGGAAGAAGCATGGCCAGTCTGGTAGTGCTCGAGCGCTACCTGTGGCTTTATCTTACTGAGATAAAGGACGCAGACAAGATTGCCTTCCTGGACTCCCCAGTTTCTACCACCGGCCTCTTCGGTCCCGCGGTGAAGGGCTTCGCTGAGCATTTCACGGAAGCACAGAAGTCTTTGCAGGCCATGCAACACTTTCTGCCCAAATGCTCCAGTTCTGCTTCAGGTCGCCCCAGGAACGCGCTGACCCAGCAGCCAGCCAAACCATCGCTGCCGGTCTCTCAGCCCCACCCAGTGGCTGAAGCTAAACAGCGCCTGGCGCCAGCTAAGTGTTTCCCATTCCTGAAAAGCCAGGGCCCCCGGCCTAAAATTACGCTGGACCCTGAGCCTCAGAAGCCTTCCTAGTCCAAGGATAGAAAAGAAGAGGAGTGGGTTAAGTCTCGCTGTGGCCGTACCACCCCTAAAAAGAGCTTGCGTGCTTCTTCCAGCCCCCTTTTCAGTTCAGGTGGCTGGAAATGTTCTAATTGCAGCCAAAGGGCCTATTCACACACCCTTGCAAACAAACGCTGTTTCAACAGTGACAAAAATAAAGCACAAAAATTCTCAGAAAAAGAGTAAAAAGAGCTTTTCCTCTTCAAAACACATGGGCGGCCGGGTCCCCGACACGCAGCGGCCCACCCCCAGACTTTATTCAGCCCCTAGTCACTCGGGCCAAGACCTGGGAAGCCATCCCCGATGTGTCAAAATGGGTACTGAATACAATAAAATGAGGCTACTCGCTACAATTTGCTCGCAGACCTCTGCGCTTTCATGCCGTGGTCAACACATCGGTAAGGAGCAACGTGGCTCATGTCCTCTGCACCGAAATGTTAAACCTGCTTGCAAAAACCTGCTTCCATGATACCATGAGAATGAAGCACTGAGGTTCAAGATGGCGCCGCTGTGTGTGTCTCGCCGCTTACCTCTGCTGGAATTATTGTTGATTTGCCTGTTTCTACTGCTTGTCACTCAAAATGTGTCACCGCTGCTGGTGTATGACCGCCTGATTTTTTTAAGTGTATGTAATGCTGCAGAGAAAGTGCTGATCTGACAGTCTGACAGTCAGTCAGGTATGCCACTGCTGCCCTTCCTGGCATCCATACCAGCCTATCTACGGCGTCAGCCCTGCCTGCCGCTCCGCAACAATCGCCATAGGAGACGCGGTAGGAGAGGCAGAGTATGTGTCTGGCTCAGAGCGTACCTGGCATCATCCTCCACCTGAAATCTGGGTCATCTATGTGTCGGGTTTTCAGCGTGGTTCATTGGCTGCAATCTGCGGCATTCTCCGGTATACAGTTACCGGTGGCTCGACTGTACCGGACTCCGAGTGTCCATCTCACCGCTGCTGGAACAGGAAGCGCTCCGAGCGAGGCTGCGTGTATGGGAATCTCTGCCCGCTCAGTCGTGGTTCCCAACAGACTGAATGGCGCTCAATTCACATGGCGCTGATCAACACTAGATCACTCACAAATAAGACTTTTATATTGAATTACTTTTTTTACGACAAATGCTCTGGACTTTCTGTTGTTGACGGAAACATGGCTGAAACCAGGTAACGACAGCGCCTTTTTGGAGCTCCTCCCCCCCCGGCTGTTCTTTCTACAACTCCCCACGAGTGTCAGGTCGAGGTGGTGGGCTGGCCACTCTCTTCAAAGATGAGAACAGGTGCAGGTTATTACCAGCACTCTTTTATAATAGTTTTGAACTTCAGCTGTTTGTGGCTGATCTGGATTCTCCTGTGTTGTGTGCAGTTATTTATCGCCCACCAAAGCTCAACAAGGATTTTATGCACAAGTTTTTAGCTGATGTTGTTCCTAAATACGACAAGCTCCTGGTTTGTGGGGACTTCAATATCCATGTGTGTTGTCCCTCAAACCCACTTGCTCATGATTTTAAAACCCTTTTAAACTCTTTTGGCCTTAATCAATGTGTGGAAGGGCCGACACATCATCTCGGCCACACTTTGGATCTCATTATCTCATATGGACTTTCAGTTTCACTTGAAGAAATAACAGAAACTGGTATCTCAGATCACTTCCCCATCAGGTTTGAGATCAGTGTTCCACCATCAGCTAGTAAGCCTGTCTCCTCAGCTTCTAGGCGCCCCTGCATCACCCCCTCTTCAGGTGGAGAGTTTGCTTCTGCGTTTGTGGGCTCACAGTTTTATGCAATGGTCTTTCCCTCTTCCCCAGATAACATTATATCTGTGTTACATTCCACAAGCACTGAAATCCTAGACTCTATTGCCCCTGTTTGGACTAAATCTATTAAACCTAAGGCGGACCGCTGGCTAAATGACACCACAAGGGCCCTTAGGCAACACTTCAGACAAGCCGAACGAAGGTGGAAGAGGGACAATTTAATTGTATCACTGGGTTTATTAAGGGACAGTCTAGCCGCATACCAGAAGGCTGTGAAGGTGGCGAAGATGCACCATCTCTCTTCGGTCATAGCTAGCAGTTGCCATGAACCTAGAGTGTTATTTAATACTTTTAACTCTGTTGTGAATCCATGCACCTCTGATCCGACAGAGGTTTCAATCAGTACATGTGTGAAGTTTCTCTGTTATTTTATTGACAAAGTAGCATCTGTCAGGCAAAACTGCAGTGCTAATTTGAATGTGTTTGTACCTGCTGCCC
Source organism: Vimba vimba (assembly GCA_022828995.1). Classification (NCBI taxonomy): domain Eukaryota; kingdom Metazoa; phylum Chordata; class Actinopteri; order Cypriniformes; family Leuciscidae; genus Vimba; species Vimba vimba. The sequence goes on from CM040819.1 coordinate 23,417,981, forward strand.
TGTGCTTTCTGCTGTGTTTGAGGAATTTAAGCCAGTTTCTCTGACGCATGCTTTCTGAGGTAGTGCAACACACGAAACCTACCTACTGTCCGTTAGACATTGTCCCAGCCAGGATAGTGAAGGAGGTTTTTAATAGCACCACTGGGTCGAGTCTACTTACTTACTTTAATTCTTGTCTTAATTTAGGTTCTGTCCCAGCTGCATTTAAACATGCTGTGGTCAGGCCCCTACTTAAGAAGCCTAATCTTGACCCTACAGTGTTGTCCACTTTTAGACCAGTCTCTCATCTGCCTTTTCTGTCAAAAGGTTTTGGAAAAAGTTGTTTTTATACAGTTACAAGCCTTTTTGCAACAAAACTCTCTGCATTGAGTCTGCATTGCTGAGAGTACATAATGATATTGCCTTGTCTGTAGATGCCAGGAATCCTGCTGTTTTAGTGCTTTTGGACCTCACAGTGGTGTTTGATACGGTGGACCATGCAGTCCTCCTCTCTCGCCTTGATCATTGTGTAGGCATTCGAGGTTCGGCACTTCAATGGTTTAGCTCCTATTTGGCAAATAGAACTTCTCTGTCATGATTGGTGACTGCTCCTCGTCAGCTGCTCCTCTCTCTTGTGGGGTACCCCAGGGTTCAATTATTGGCCCAATCCTGTTTTCTTTATATATGTTGCCTTTAGGGGCTATCATAAGAAAACACAACCTGTCTTTTCACTGTTATGCAGATGATTTGCAAATTTATTTGCCTATGAAACGGAATGACAGTGTCGCACTAGACTCCCTACTTGGTTGTATTAATGACATTAAGTTGTGGCTGTCACAAAACTTTCTTAAAGGATTAGTTCACCCCAAAATGAAAATGTCCTAATAATTTACTCACCCCAATGCCATCCAAGATATCCATGTCTTTCTTCCCTCAGTGGGAGAGAAATTATGTTTTTTGAGGAAAACATTTCTGGATTTTTCTTCTAACAATGGACTTCATTGTTTACCATCGTTTTTAAGTCCAAATCAATGCAGTTTCAAAAGTCTTTGAAGTGTTTAAACAGGCTGTACGCGATCACAGCTGAAAAAGAGGTTATCTAGAGAAACGATAGGTCATTTTTAATTTTTTTTTTATAATTTATCGACTTTTTACCTTCAATAGTTCGGCTTGAGCTGATCAACAAACGGACAGGGAACTACGTCATCACGTTGAAAGGTCACGCCGGCAAATGCATAAAGAAATGCATAAAGGAAGGTGGTCACGATGGATGCCTCCAACCTAGGTTGGGGGGCTCTGTGCGTGGGCAGGCCAACCTCCGGCCTCTGGTCGAGCTCGGAAAAACGCCTACACATCAACTGCCTTGAAATGAGAGCAGTCTTTCTAGCCCTAAAAATCTTCCTCCCGAGCCTGGCAGGACACCACATCCTGGTCCGGACGGACAACATGGCAGTGGTGTCATATATAAACCTCAGGTCAAGCAACCTGTACACCATGGCCAAGCAGCTTCTGTTATGGGCACACGCCAACCTGCGCTCGCTAAGAGTGGCGCATGTACCGGGCATACTGAACCAGGGAGAAGACATGCTATCTCGAGACAATGCCCCCCGGGGAATGGTCTCTCCACCCTCAGATGGTTCACTTAATTTGGAGTGTCTTTGGGAGGGCAGAGGTGGAACTCTTCGCCTCAGAAGACAACTCTCACTGCCCAACATTTTTTGCAAAGAACAGGGATGCGCTGGCCCACGAATGGCCCTGTCACCCTCTTTATGCATTTCCTCCAGTCTCGATGCTCCCTCAGGTCATCGAACGGATCAGGGAGGACAAATGTGCAGTCCTCCTAATAGCCCCTCTCTGGCGGACTCAGACATGGTTCCCCAAGTTGATGCAACTGCTAGAGACAGGACCTCCTTACTCAGGCAAACAGCTGAGGAAGGACCTCCTTACTCAGGCAAACAGGACAATCTGGCACACCCGCTCCTACTTGTGGGCCCTCCATGTATGGCCCCTCAACGGGTACCCGGGGACCTCCCGGAAAGATTCCTAAGCACTATCGCAGAGGCTAGAGCTCCGTCCACGAGACGCCTCTATGCCCTCAAGTGGTCAGTGTTCGCCAGCTGGTGCTCAGCTCAGAACCTGGACCCCTACTCATGTGAAGTACCACCGGTACTTTCATTTCTACAAGAGCTACTGGACGCGGGTCGTACCCCCTCCACGCTGTGGCGGCCATAGCAGTCTTCTATGCTCCAACACAAGAATATGTGGCGGCCATAGCAGTCTTCCAAGCTCCAACGGCCAATCCTTAGGATGGAACAACCTGGTCGTACGCTTCATCAAGGGGGCCAGGAGGCTGAACCCGCCTCGTCCTCCCTCTATACCCTCATGGGACCTATCCACGGTCCTCAGGGCCCTTAGGGGATCACCTTTCGAGCCGCTTCAGTCGGCTGACTTAAAGCCACTTTCGCTCAAGATCGCACTCCTGCTAGCCCTAGCATTGGTCAAGCGAGTGGGTGATTTGCAAGCGCTCTCCATGAACACTTCCTGCCTTGAGTTTGAGCCCAACAACTCCAAAGTCGTCTTCAAATCAAGACATGGCTATGTACCCAAGATGCTCTCAACTCCGTTCAGAGCCCAGGTCATTTCACGGTCTGCCCTTCCCCTGTCGAATGACGATAGATAATTAAGTCTACTTTGCCCCATCAGGGCTCTCAGAGTTTATAGAGCATTCTGCCCCATTCAGGCAGTCGGAACAGCTCTTTGTATGCTTTGGCGGCCGCACCAAAGGGCTCCCGGTCATGAAGCAAAGATTGTCACATTGGATAGTAGATGCTATCTCTTTGGCCTACGCCTCAATGGGCCTTCAATGCCCCATAGGCGTCAGGGATCATTCCACAAGGAGTATGGCCTCTTCATGGGCATGGTAACAGTGGTGTACCAATTGAAGACATTTGAGCGGCAAGCCCACTGGTCTTCGCCGTCCACATTTGTGAGGTTTTTACAACTTGGAGGTAACGGCTCTGCAGGCACGAGTCCTTTCTATCTAGGAGATCTTGGCCCCTGAAGGGCCCAAGCCTCTAGGAATCCCTTCACAGTCCCAGACAGTAGTTTAGAGTGAAGTTACGTTATCCATTACAGTTATCCATTAATTTTCTATGGTTAAATATTTTCTGATGAGTGAGCATTTAAGGAAATAAGACCGTGACTAAAATGGATGGATGGATGGATGGATAGATCTCTCTTTGTCTCTCTTCCTCTCTCTCTTACACACACACACACACACACACACACACACACACACACACACACACACACAATTTGACCTAAAAAAGAGAAAGAAAGAAAGAGTGGCATGGTGACGGTGGTCGATAAAATCACTTCTCTCTTGAGTCCTTAGTAAGTGAGTTGACTTTCTCCCACTGCCCTGATGGCCAATCTCAGTGAAGCAGTACCCAGCAGTCTCTCTCTCTCTCTGTCTGTCTGTGTCTGTCTGTGTGTGTGTGTGTGTGTGTGTGTGTGTGTGTGTGTGTGTGTGTGTGTGTGTGTGTGTGTGTGTGTGTGTGTGTGTGTGTGTGTGTGTGTGTGTGTGTGTGTGTGTGTGTTTGAGTCCGTTGCTGGTCATAATAAAGGTCCCGACAAGGATAGCATCCAGAATCACACACACACACACACACACACACACACACACACACACACACACACACACACACACACACACACACACACACACGCGCACACACACACACGCACACACGCACACACACACACGCACACACACACACACACACACACACACACACACACAAGCACACGAACACACACACAAATATCCCTGCACATCAGCACCCATCCTGTCCACAGCTGCCAGTGTTTACAAGGAGCATTTTTATGCTCTGTTATCGACCTTTAAACTTTTTCCATTTACACCCCACTCTCTCTTTTCAGAGACCTTGTCGTTGGGTTGGTTGGTCACCTCTACACTATACATTTTAGAGGATCTGCTAAGAGTACTTGTTTGTCAGTTCTGGTGATTGCTTCTGTCTCTTTTTAAATTAAGCTTCAGGTTCAACTCTCTCCAACCTATGGTCCACAGTCACTCTGAACCTTTCCTGGACTCCTTGCCTAGTTTTGTACAAATCAGAGCTACAGGACTTTAGTTACTAGAGGCCATTTGCACAAACTGTGTGCAAGTTACAACTTAGCCTAGCTGCAACGTAAAGGGGCACTTAGTTACAACGTATGCACTACTAAATGTTTTATTTTTTTATTTTTTCGTTGCACCATTAACATAAGTTGAAACATAATTATACGTATAAACTTAGTATTAACAGAATCCTCAAACCAGAGTTCTGTTTGGAAGAAAACAGCAGATTTATTGAATTGCATCAATAAACAAATGTTTTAACTGACAAATTTAAATTCGGAAACACTTTATTTTAAGGGTCCAGAATAATGCATTAGTTAAGCATTAATTAATGAATAACTTGTTCACAATTAAGCATTACCTAGTTAAGCACGAACATAGTAGTAATTAATGATTAACTCTAAATTTTAAGGGTTCTGAATTATGCGCTAGTTAAGCATAAATAAACTACTAATTAACTATTTACTTGTTCGCAATTATGCATTAGTTAAGCATGGACACAACATTAATTAATGATTAACTTAACATATAGTAAGGGCATTTTAGCTATTATTTACAAATTATTAAACATTTGAAAAATACACATTTATGCTATAAATAAACAAAAATAACTTAGTAATTAATGATTAACAAATTAATAAGCCATATATTATTTTATTATTATTTTTGTGAAGTGATGTAATTATATTTCTGTGCCATTCTATTAAGTTAACTGATCAATATACTAGTTATTATGTTTAATTACTGCTGGTTTTGCAGTTATAAATTGCTAAAATAGTGGAATAAAGACAATTTGACTCCCTATTCTAAAGTGAAAGGTATATCCACATTAATTATGGCACTTATTGAGTGATATTTAGGTTTATTGACCAGAATAAGCAAATAATTAAGGCTAAACTGTCACTAATACAGTACTAAAGACAATTTTACCCTTTGTTCTAAAGATAGGTTCGAATTTACAGTATTGGTTTGTTTAGTTATTCTGCAACGTGATCTCACGAGAATGTGTATTTTTACGTAAAGTGTGGTTCTACAACACATACATTTACTTATGTTTTCATACACTGAAACGTACAATACTGACAGCACTAAAAACATTTCGCTCTGTTTGTGACTTCCACTGCAGACTCGGATTACGTTAAACAAAACTGCACTTTAAAACCTTAAAATGAATAACATTTCTTAATCGTTTAACCATTATTTATCTTGTAATACTTATTTTGTTTGCCGTGGGACACAAAAGGCATTTTCTCAGACACAGGACTAGAAAATACACCAAAATGCAACATAAATTCACAAAATACATCAATTTAATGTGTTTGCCGTAATCCACATCTTTAGAATCCATATGACTGCGAGGTACATATCCAAATTAACTTTCAGCGATCTTCATCTCCATTCTCAACAGCGACCGTAAACAAATCTCGAGCTTGTTATGAATTACAAAATTGCTGCCTCAAAAAGCTAGACACAACAAGTTTTACAGCAGATATCAAACGCTTATTGGTTCTCGCCTGCTTCGTCACAGATTGCGACATGCCGTGAAGTGAAGTGGGATACCCTTTTCATGGATTAATAACTTAAATCCTGCTCTGTACCTGAAACAAAACTATTATATTACCAGAGAGGACTGCGACTGCAACACATCGTCATTCAGACTACTATTGGTACTGCTTTTAATACATACAGTGAGGAAAATAAGTATTTGAACACCCTGCTATTTTGCAAGTTCTCCCACTTAGAAATCATGGAGGGGTCTGAAATTGTCATCGTAGGTGCATGTCCACTGTGAGAGACATAATCTAAAAAAAAATCCAGAAATCACAATGTATGATTTTTTAACTATTTATTTGTATGATACAGCTGAAAATAAGTATTTGAACACCTGAGAAAATCAATGTTAATATTTGGTACAGTAGCCTTTGTTTGCAATTACAGAGGTCAAACGTTTCCTGTAGTTTTTCACCAGGTTTGCACAAACTGCAGGAGGGATTTTGGCCCACTCCTCCACACAGATCTTCTCTAGATCAGTCAGGTTTCTGGGCTGTCGCTGAGAAACACGGAGTTTGAGCTCCCTCCAAAGATTCTCTATTGGGTTTAAGTCTGGAGACTGGCTAGCCCACGCCAGAACCTTGATATGCTTCTTACAGAGCCACTCCTTGGTTATCCTGGCTGTGTGCTTCGGGTCATTGTCATGTTGGAAGACCCAGCCTCGGCCCATCTTCAATGCTCTAACTGAGGGAAGGAGGTTGTTCCCTAAAATCTCGCAATACATGGCCCCGGTCATCCTCTCCTTAATACAGTGCAGTCGCCCTGTCCCATGTGCAGAATAACACCCCCAAAGCATGATGCTACCACCCCCATGCTTCACAGTAGGGATGGTGTTCTTGGGGTGGTACTCATCATTCTTCTTCCTCCAAACACGTTTAGTGGAATTATGACCAAACAGTTCTATTTTGGTCTCATCTGACCACATGACTTTCTCCCATGACTCCTCTGGATCATCCAAATGGTCATTGGCAAACTTAAGACAGGCCTTGACATGTGCTGGTTTAAGCAGGGGAACCTTCCGTGCCATGCATGATTTCAAACCATGACGTCTTAGTGTATTACCAACAGTAACCTTGGAAACGGTGGTCCCAGCTCTTTTCAAGTCATTGACCAGCTCCTCCCGTGTAGTTCTGGGCTGATTTCTCACCTTTCTTAGGATCATTGAGACCTCACGAGGTGAGATCTTGCATGGAGCCCCAGTCCGAGGGAGATTGACAGTCATGTTTAGCTTTTTTCACCAAGCTGCTTGGCAATTTCCCCGTAGCCCTTTCAGGCCTTGTGGAGGTGTACAATTTTGTCTCTAGTGTCTTTGGACAGCTCTTTGGTCTTGGCCATGTTAGTAGTTGGATTCTTACTGATTGTATGGGGTGGACAGGTGTCTTTATGCAGCTAACGACCTCAAACAGGTGCATCTAATTTAGGATAATAAATGGAGTGGAGGTGGACATTTTAAAGGCAGACTAACAGGTCTTTGAGGGTCAGAATTCTAGCTGATATACAGGTGTTCAAATACTTATTTTCAGCTGTATCATACAAATAAATAGTTAAAAAATCATATATTGTGATTTTTTGGATTTTTTTTTTTAGATTATGTCTCTCACAGTGGACATGCACCTACGATGACAATTTCAGACCCCTCCATGATTTCCAAGTGGGAGAACTTGCAAAATAGCAGGGTGTTCAAATACTTATTTTCCTCACTGTAAATTATTGTGATTACACTTTTCTGTCTGTTATGTTTTTCTTTATAACTCTTTTAGGTTTGAGGGATTAGTGGCTCAAAATATCTTTTTCAATACTGTATTTGTAACGCTTGGTTCCCAAAAGACGATGAAGACAATGAAGATACAAATAATAAGAGGATTTATTCCGAACACGATTACTAGCCAGTGGCGGTGACGACCCTTCGGACGGCCATTGTGGAGACAACCCTTCGGGTGGCCATGGCGGAGGAGACCCTTCGGGCAGCCATGGTGGATCGGCCTTCGTTGCCTTTCCATGGGAGCCCGGTATGATCAGTATGGCCGAGGACGTATAGCCCCTCCCAAAAAAATTTATTGGGCGGAGCTATGGGCTTAGGCTCAGGGACAGGCTTTGAAGGCTCAGGCGGAGTGACGGTGGCCATCTTTAGCGAGGGTTCAGCCGGCGAGGCGGCCATCTTGGCCGGAGGTGAGGGCTCGGGAGTGGCGGTGGCCATCTTGGCTGGAGACGAGGTCTCAGGCGTGGCGGCGGCCATCTTGGCCGGAGGTGAGGGTTCAGGCGCGGCTGACCAGGCGTGAACAGTCTCTAGCTCAGCAGGCAAGACGTGAACAGTCTCTGGCTTGGCAGGCATGATGTGAACAGTCTCTGGCTCGGCAGGACTGACGTGAAGCTCGGGCTCGGCAGGAATGACATGAAGCTCAGGCTCAGTAGGACTGACGTGACGCTCAGGCTCAGTAGACATGACGTGAAGAATCTCAGGCTCGGTAGACATTACGTGAAGAAGCTCAGGCTCGGCAGACCTGACGAGAAGAAGCTCAGGTTCGATAGACATGACGTGAAGAAGCTCAGGCTCAGCGGACATGACGTGAAGAAGCTCAGGTTCAGTAGACATGACGTGAAGAAGCTCAGGCTCGGTAGACATGACGTGAAGAAACTCAGGCTCGGTAGACATGACGTGAAGAAGCTCAGGCTTGGTAGGACTGATGGATAATTCCGGACAGACAGATTGAACATGTGGAGGAAGACAGGGTGCATCGGTGTCGAAGTCAATTAAGTCATTTTCCTCTTGACTCTGGACGAGGACAGGAACAGAGGACTCTAGACAAGGGATCTCAACGGAACGATACTCTGGAAGGGTAGCGGCCATGACGTAACAAGGTTATGGAAGGGCAGCAGGGATGGAATGATATGCAGGTGGTGTGGCGAGGAAGATGGCTGGTGATGGTGGTTGAGTGGAGATGCCATCTTCAGCCTCACCCACGGTGAAGGCTGAACCACTCAACAACAGTATACGATCCAGGTATTCTGCAAATGACCCTGGTTTTGCGGCTGAAGCTGGCTGGTGCAGGGGATAGTCCAGTCCAAGCCCGAACACGTTCAATAGGACGTCATCTGTCCAGTTGACCTGGTGTGAAAGCTCTAGGAAATCTTTCATATATTCCTCGAACGGACGGCCATCCTGGAAACAGGTCAGTAGATGATTGGTTGAAGTCAGTTGGATGCGGGAAATGCACATATTACGTTTTAGGTCGGTTATTCTGTAACGCTTGGTTCCCAAAGGATGATGAAGACACAAATAACAAGAGGATTTATACTGAACACGATTACTAGCCAACATACGAAACAGTGTGCATCAAACACAAACAATAACCGACCGTGAACACAGAACAGAGAGGAACTTAAATACACTGATGAACAATGAAGACAAGGTGATAATGATGATCGCTGGCAAGTGCGGGTAATGGTGGAGTGAGTGCAGGTGTGAGCCGGAGAGGATGATGGGACATGTAGTGCAGATGGTGACTAACAGATGACAGTGACAATATTCTTACTAAAATTGTCTTTTTCCTAAATATTTCTGTCAATTACATTGTGTATCATTTTATATTCTCAATAAACTGATTTAGTTTGGGTTTAGGGATATAACATTTATCTATAAAATGGTAAAAGGGAAATTATACAGATATCTTAACATAAAATAATAACATATAAGGGTTTTTTTTTTTTTGTTTTTTGCTGTAAAAGTGCAATATGTTTATGTTTAAATGTTGCCAATAAGTCCATGTAGTACCTTTTACCATTAATCCAAACGTACAAAAAAGTATGTTTTGTGTATGTAAAAGTTACGTATTAATACTTATATGAACAATGAAACCACCCAATAAGTGCCATTACTAATGAGGATATAACTTTCACTTTAGAACAGGGGGTCAAATTGTCTTTATTACACTATTTTAGCAATTTATAATGGCAAAAACAGCAGTAATTAAAACTACTAGCTTCTCGTTCAATTAACTTAATATAATGGCACATAAATATAATTACATCACTACACAATAATAATATATGGCTTATTAAGTTGTAAATAATGGCTAAAAGGCGTTTACTTTACATTCAATTAATCATTAATTACTAGGTTATTTTTGTTTATTTATAGCATGAATGTGTATCTTTCAAATGTTTAATAATTTGGAAATAATGGCTAATATGCCCTTGCTAATAAGTTAATCATTAATTACTATTGTGTCCATGCTTAACTAATGCATAATTGTGAACAAGTAAATTGTTAATTACTAGTTTATTTATGCTAGCTCATAATTAAGGACCCTTAAAATGTAAAGTTAATCATTAATTACTAGTGTGTTCGCACTTAACTAATGCTTTTCATTAGTCATTTTCATTTCAGTTATTCATTAATTAATGCTTAACTAATGCATTATTCTGGACCCTTAAAATAAAGTGTTATCATAATGGATAGTTTTAACTTTAGATTTGGTACTGCAAAAAAAAAAGATATATTAATAAATGATTTGTAAAATAGTTCAAGTCTGCATACACACCACAACAAACAAAGATCAAATGTGTGAACTCTACGGACTGTGGTTATGAGTTAATGAATAATAAGTTAACAGAAACAGTGTGAAGTATTTAAAATTATTAAACATTTTTTCACAATATTTGTAAATGTAAAAAAAGTGTATTAGGTAATAAATTAATTGAAGTTTAATGACATTTGTTAGCATTTTATTTACATTACATTATGATTATGTATATTATCTCATAGCTGTTTGAACATATATTAACTACTAATCCATTGGGTATTATATAATGTTTCGTAATGATTTATGAAGGAAGCTTTAATCATAGTTAACCATCTGTAAAAATAATTTGTAGATTTTAATAAAGTGTTTGATCATATGAATTTAAAATGAAATGAAATGTTTTTATAAAGTGTTACCAAAACAGTCAATCAGTTTTGACTTACTTTATCATAAACTCCTGCTTCTTTTGTAGAATGGTCGATTATGAATAAAGAAGTCTAAAAACATTACTTCCGTTGTTTAACAGTGTAGCCTTAGGCAGTACTATGTTTGCTCCAAAAGTAATGTAAGTCATGCCATGTGTTAGCTATTCATTTTTATGGTCAATAAGCTGAAAGAAAATGATCTTGATTGTGCTACTTTACTGTAGATGCAACCCAAAACAAGGAAGCTTCAAGAAATTCACTAAGCTTAACCATGCATGTTTGTTGCACAAGAACAAACCTCAATTGGTTCTTGCATTTCAAGCACTACCATTTAGCATATACAGTACAAGCAATGAACTGGAATAAACTGCTCTCTTCATTTAGATTTCTTTCACCGTGTCTTTATGTATGTCTTCAAGCTTCAAGCTTGAAAATGTTGATTACCCAGACTTTCAATGGATGGACAAAATTAAGAGAGAATGTAAACAAAAAAAATTAAAAAAAACTGTGATCTGAAGATAAATGTCTTATGGGTTTGGAATGTTATGAGGGTGAGCAAATGATGGGTAAGGGTTTGTGTAAATAACACAAACATGTCATATCACAAACTCACACCACTGGTTGAGCTAAAAGTTCACATGAAAGATAATAAACAATAATATTTTGATAGGGACGCCTCCAAGATTCTGATTGGTTAACATGCTCAGGCTGCAGTCAGATATGTTTTTGCTCTGCACAATGCACAGAGCTGTCAGAGAGACAACTGTGATTTCTCACAACACTTATTTCAGTGATATCAGTCAGGTAGTTGAAACATTTTATGAGTGCCATTTCAAAACAATTGTTTGCAGCACTATATACTGTATGTTACTGACAGTAATGTGTCTGTGGAGTAACTGTAATGCCTGTCAGACAACAACAATTATGTGCACATTTAAGTGTGAAGAGCACATTCTTAAATATATAGTTTGCCAAATGTGAGAGCTACAGAACCTGTAAAACGTCTATCATAAAAAAATATATATATATTTTAAACTTTTAAGCTTTTGCTGAAGTGCTGGATGGCTTGGATTCAAAATCGCACTGCAGGGAATTTAAGGCTCTTGTCAGAGAGAGAAAATAAACCAAAAATATACCAATATGGCATACCGGTACAAAAATATATAGGCTAGAGGCTCATATGGATGCACTATTAATCATTAAAAGGTTACAATCAGGATTCAAACACACACGCGATATTATTCCTAAATGACAAATTCCACTATGTCTAATAGTGAAGCTGCGAAGCTGTGTTCTACAGTGGATTTAGAACAGCTAAGGGGCGTTGTTAGGCACTTAGCTTTTATAAAACAGTTACTCCATAAAAATATTCATTTTAATATTTATTTTATTCATAAAATAAAAACCAGCAACAAAAAATATAACGTTATAACCACTGATCTATATAATGACTGGATAGCTCATGACGTTCTAAACTGCCATCAGGCAGTGAAGCCACCGGAAGTGTTCGAGTGGCCATCTTACGATTTCCTACCAGCAGAGGGCTCCAACGGCCATTATAGAGAGCCTAAGTCCCTCCCCTTCCGGTGGAACACCATGGGACCTTAATTCGGAAAAATATTCTATGGTAGTTGTAGCAAATTAGCTCTATATGAAATATTAATAATCAATAATAACTGGTTATAGTTGATTATGAATATTTGGATTAGTTAATATAATTAATTTACTGTCATAAATTAATATTACAATCAATGAACCTATTTGTCCCATGAACACTCAGGATCAATTGTTTATTAACTCTAAGAAATGTACATTTCCGGGGCATGGGAAATGTCTTTCCTAATTTACAATACTACTAAGAGCAGTAACCAAGATCTAAATGATTAGTGACTCCAGTTATGAGCTTGAGACACGGACAACTTTACGTGTAACATGAACAAGATTTTATTAACTAGTCTAAACACTTAATGTCGACCAGCATCAGCTCCAGCAAGTAGATAGCTATATCTACTTGGGCCAGGAGCTGACCATCGACCACAAGATTGGCCGGGAACTGGCACGACGACGCCGAGCAGCCTGGGTCAGCTTCGGCTCAATTGCCGAGACGGCCAACAACAGAGCCATTGACCCGGACATCAGGGCTGCCCTATTCAACAGCACCGTGCTGCCGGCCATGCTCTATGGGGCTGAGACCTGGACAATGACGGCGGCCGACCGGCTAAAGCTGGCCGTGACTGAACGCGCAATCGAGCGCCGCATGATCGGGGTCAAACAGACCGACCACGTCCGCAACGAGCAGTTGCGGGCCATGACCAGGGTGGACGACGCGGTGGACCGGGCCAACAAGGCCAAGAAGCGCTGGGCCGGGCACCTGATGCGGCGGACGGATGAAAGATGGACGCGCGAAGTCACCGTCTGGTTGCCGATCGACATCAAGCGGCCACGTGGACGCCCTGCAACACGATGGCGCGACTCGCTACGACAAGATCTGGGACACAATTGGATGAGGCTCGCCCAGGACCGACAGACCTGGGCAGATCGTTGTGGTCTGCGCTGACCACTTTTGGCCGGCGAAGACAGACCGATTCTGGATTCTGGATTCTGGAAACACTTAAACTACTCTAACATACACACACATACATGCATACAGTTTACCAAGGGAAAAAGAGCTGAAGCAGAATAGGCCTTTTCAGAATGTTTGTAAACAATAGGCACCAACGCGAGCGGCTTCTACTGACTAACTGAAGAGATCCAGCCGGCGACTGCAACAGTTTCCTACTTATGTTGTTTTTCAACGGCTCTGAGTGGACGTCGTGTCGTCAAAAGTAGAAAATCTATATCCCCTAAATTATATGATTCATCCAGTGTTTACATTTCTGCTTTAACTCTGCTTCGTGTATTCTCAATCTAACGTTACATCTACAAAATCACATCAGAGCATTTATCTTCAGCCGGGGAAATTTGAGACTAATATTAGTAAACTTGTCTCTTTTGAAGATCAGATTCATTGCCAGTCACTGCCTGAAGTAAACAATATTAACCAACTGACACTCACACGCTCTCACGCCACACATCCATTTCCTCACGCAACTTACCGAAATGTATATTCCTCATAATATCGACCATCAGTGTTTTTCAACCGTTCAAAGGTCAATAAAACAGCTGGAGAACAATTATGTCACATAACATTTACCTCAGGAAAGCCATTTAATGACCACGATTGGCTATATAATGTTAGCACGTTATTTTGGCTGGAAAAAAGAGCCAGAGTGAGAGTATTTTGCTAATTATGTGTAGGCCTACTATATTACATATTTATTATATTTTTTACTTATATCATTAAACACAGTTGTTATTATGATAACAAAAACGCATTATATTTAATTTTTTTTTTTTTTTTATTACATTTTTACTGTCGACGGTGGGTCTCTCTTCCATGCAATTTACTAGTGTTGCCATAGGAACGCTTCAGCTTTTGCCACCCGGAAGAACGTCTATTACTGTTGTGACGTCGTGGTGAATTGTCGTATACAGGAAAGCAAGAAGTTATAGCATTGTTTGAAATTCAGCAGATCAACAGCCTTGAGCAAACCATCAGTTTAGTTCTAACACGCCCTTCTTTAAAGGGGTAAGGATACTTAATGTATCAAATAATGAGACTAAGTTTGATACTTGCATGTCTCGCCCATTTGAATTAAACCGTCCTGATGCAATTTGTTGAGGCTCCAGTTGATCTTTGCTGATGTGGTCTTGATGAGAGAGAACCAGTGGTAGTCAGAGTATCTTTGGTGAATGGAAAGACAAGGCCGCAGCCTGGCACAAGCTTGGTGGGTCCTTAGAGGCTTCTAGTTCAGCATCATCTTCACGTCAGCATTTCAGAAAGGGAGTAAGAGAGCTAAAAGCTGATCAGTGACTTTAAAGCATGAAGATGGCTCAACCTCTGGAGGTCCAAGAGCCAATGAGAAGATTTCCCTTTGGAGGGAAATTTTACGACCCTTTGTGTTCTAGCAGGGCATTTGAATATGTACTTTCATTGGGTGTTTAAGAAAAGAATCTTTAAGATTCTTATAATACTAATGCATCACAAAGTTAGCAACATGTAATGTAAATTAACAAATCGGAGACGAAGATTGGATTTTTTAGAGACCAAACATGCCGCACATATAATGTTGGTTAACCATAATATGCAAAGTCTGAAACATTAACCTAATTGAGTTTACAAGAATACAAACACCACATAAAAGGGAAAATCATGAGATGGGAAAATTAGATACATGTTTACACATTTATCAAGCATTTATCAACAGCAACAACAACGATAAAACAGTCAACAGTAGCCTATAAGTAACCTCAGAGCAGCGTTAAATCACAATTAAGTGTCCAACAGCTACACCATTTGACAGCTTCAAACGAGCTTCGTGAGTCCATTCTTACTTACATTAACTCATACAATTTGTATTATGCATTTCCTGAACATGTACTTGCTAACTAATCAAACTTTATTTGAACAACTACTGATCTATAAAATGCAATCGGTCTTCTGACCTTTAACTAGCATGTTAATTGATTTTGATATGTGCGAGGGAGAGAGATACAATGTGTGAAGACGGTGAGAGTGTGCGCGCGCGGCCGGGTCTCTCTCTCTCTCTCTCTGCTCGTTCTTATGCGCCCTGTCCACTGATCTAAGTAATTCGTTGTTACGACGACTTATTTGTTCCCTCGTTTTAATAAATTGTGGACTCATTGAACTAATTCCCTCCCTCACTTTGATTTAACGAATTACAACGTGGCCACAATATAGTGAAACGAGGGAACAAATTATTAAAACGTGCTGAGGTATTATTAATTCAAGGCCACGAAACAATATTCACCTGAATATTCACCAATTCACAAAAATATAGATCTTTAGCATTTACTACTTAATAGTATCAAACTGTTTTTCTTACCTGTGAAGATAGCTCTTCAGTGAAGGCCGATTAGTGTTCTCTTACAGTTTTTTATTCCTTTTGCAAAGAAATTGCCGTTTTTTTTAATAAGCAGGAAAAATTTCCGACTTTAAACAAATACCTATTTAAATGCTTAGGATGTTTGCGTTTTAAAAATGTACAGGGAGACTTTAGATTTAAAAACGGTGTCTTGTTAGGCAATGTTTTCTCAGTCAAATCATAAAATTTCCTATTGATTCAATAGAATACATGAGCTTACTAGGGAATACCAATATGGCAGCGCAGTAGCTTCACTGTTTATGACTTCATGAGCTATCCAGTCATTCTATAGACCTTATGTAGCCCCGCCCCTTTTCAGCGCTGCGCTAGTTGTCTTTTGACTTCCGGTCTGTATTTTCACAGCGATTTTGCATGTTTATTAATGAACAGCTCGTTTTAAAATCTTCCCGGTCGACTGACATTTGTTAAGTCATCTGCTTTAAACATTACAGTCCTCATGATAACTTTCGTTAACTTTACATTAAGTAAATCCTCTTCAAAAACTAATTACTCCTGGACAGCAGCGCCATATACAGAGTGACCGCAAAAACGGAAGTTCAAAGACAATATTCTAAAGATGGCAGCGCCCTCGTTTCTCTGGCCTATAAGGTCTATTCACCTTATTTTCGAACGCGGAAGTAAACATGGGTCCAATATCCGGTTTTTGTGCGGCACTTCCGTTTCCTCGCTTCCCTGGGCTAAATAACGATATCGATCGCGAAGGATTATACAGAGTTGACAGAAATTTTTTTACACATGCCGTAGCAGATGAATACAACAAAGAACTAAAGCCCCGCCTCACTCAGTTACCGGACCTGGTTGAAAACACTCATGCATTAGCTGGCAGAGTGACAAAACTTCGCCGGCGCCTTCAGCACCGCCCTAAACACGGTCGAGCCAACGCTGGACTAATATATATATGGAGGTATTTTGTCATGTCAAATGTATAATGCCATCAGAATGCAACCAAAGCACAGGATAGCAATAAGTAGATGGCTATAAATAATTGTAAATCATACAAAATAAATTCCATGATCATGCCATTATGCCTGATCACTAGATTGTATACAGAGGTTACTATAATGATTTTGTTTCGCCTTGGAGTTTTTATTATGGTTTTTATTGAGACTTCATAGCCCAGCCACTTTTCTGGTATCGGGTGGTCTTCTGTAGGTCTTGTGTTCACGAAATGAAAAGAACAAACATACGGTCGTTTCGATGGTTTCTTCAAATGTAAAGCTTTTAACCACAGGCGAAGGGATTCCTCAGGCCGGCGACACACTGGCTGCGTGGCGTGTCCGTTTTTATTTCGGCTCCCATAGTTAACAGGTTAGAACGTGCACACTGCCTGCGTGACACGCACTCCCCCACCCGCTCGTGCCGCGCGGAAAACGCGTGCATATTAGAAATAGAATCGACGCCTATTTTTCACGCGACACACGTGTTGGAAGCGTTTCCAGGCAAAATAGAATAGGATTTTTGTATGTCATTTTGACATGAATACATATTAATAAATGACATTTTGATGTTTGAAAGTTTAGGTTTTGACAAATGCAGATATAAATGCAATGGAAAAAAAATATTATCGATTTTCTAATATTGCACCTGTCAATACAGAACGAAATATTCTGTAGCCTATTTTGCCGTCAATACTGCCGACGTTGTCTTTGCTGCTAAATATTTAAGTTTAACATTAAGTAGGCTACCGGCCTTCCACAACTCTCTCCCCATTATGTCGAATGAGGCTTATCATATGTCACGTTTCTGGTGTGCAAAGACATGTAAAACGCCACGCAACAGAAACGCCACGCAGCCAGTGTGTCGCCGGTCGTAGGGCGCCTGATGATTAAAATGTCAATGACTTCGATGATTAAAACACTCCTGCTCCAAGTAAATCTTTCTTTTGTACCAGTTATTATGACAACCTCTAACTGCACAAACAATCCCGGTCTTCCTCGAAGCCATAACGATGAGTTAGTTGTTACGAACGCTTGTTTGATTAACCGCTATGGTGAAAAGTGAGTTAGCGCACCAGTGACCGGAAGTGCCTGACCGGAAGTCTCGCACAAAATACCGTCAACTGGCTGCGTCCGTATTTCCGTTAAAAATAAGGTGAATAGATCAAGGGGCAACATTCTAATCTGAAAAATGAAGCCTACCCGGAAGTGCGAAAAACTGCAATACATTGAAAATCCGCTAGAGGGAGGTCCCAAAAGGGAGCAAATGTCCATAGACCCCATGTTAAAATGTCCGTTTTCACAGCATAAATTTATGTTTTTACAGGTTGGTCCCATGGACTTTTATTGTATTTTTTGATAGGTTCCGAGTGCCTGACAACTGTGAGGGGGGTGAATTTTTTTCAAACACGTTAGTTTAGATCGTATTTAGATATAAAATGTATGACAAATAAGGACGTGGTTAACTTTGATTGACAGCTGATAACGAGCATAGGCTGCGCCAAGGAGAATGACAACATAAGAAGCGCCATTTTTTATATACAGTTGAAATATAATAGGCCTACTACTGTTTCTGTATCATGAAATGTAGTTTTAAGAGTTTTTCAGGCGAGAATGTAGTTGTTTAAAGCTCAAATCTGTGGTTTATTTATAAAGATTTATGAAAATTTGATCCAGGTTGTGAGATCCAGGTGATCAGCGGACGCTCAACGCTCATGTACCCCGCCTGGAACAGCCTTTCCTCGGCTAGTCGTTCTGACGTTTGCCGCTGACTCTGGCGTCTCTGTAGTGGTTAAACATGAGATATAATTTGTCTTGTGTATATCTAACGGGCCATTTTTGGTCTCGTGAATCTATAATTTGTTCCCTGGCCAATCGTTTTGGCTGAGGGGAAGTTTCATAACTTTATAAGCTATTTAACTTTACCGTTGTATGGTTAGACATGAGCGCTGACTTTGTATGTTTGACTGAATTGTTTGCTTTATTTGTGTAGCCCTCCCGCCGGGTAGAATCTTATGGCTCACAATGTTAGAAATCTATCTAGGGGATCTTGAATTTACCCACTACCCCGGTAAAGGCACATTCTCTTCAGTCACAGTACAACTATAACCCAGATTGTCAGATTTTCACTTAATAATGCCAGATTTACGTTTCTTCTTTTCTGAAAATAATAAATAAACAAACCACTACTGTGTTTACCTTAATATATAAAAAAAAATATTAACAAATCAATTCTTTCCACAGGAAATCACACGAAATTATGGCAGATCAATAAACATGTAGCCTATCCCAGCTAACAAAAAAAGGTCCCCAGAACGTCCCCTAAATGGCCTGTGCGAACGTCCCCCCGAACGTCCCCATGTGGAGTCCGCTTGATGTCCCGCGGACGTTTGCGAAGACGTCCTCCGTACGTTCAAGAGGACATTCACAGGACCACCAGCGGCCATTCGGAACGTTTAGGGGACTTTCGAGTTTAGTCCCCTGAATATCATTTTATTTTATTTTACTTCTGGCTAACCAAAGAAAACACACACGTTGTAAGGAACAAAGTAAATGTATTTTATTTGAACAAAGGTGATGTGCTCTTTCAGTGTGTGTGTGTGTCTTCAAACGCGCTGGCAGCTGTGTGTGTGTGTGTGTGTGTGTGTGTGTGTGTTTGTCCATCAGCTGTGGGGTTAGTCCGGCAATTCTTCCCCTTGGCATCTACCTAAAACAACAAAATGAACACATTCAGTAGTATTATGATTGTATATGTCTATATAATGTATCCATATATGTGAAATAAAACGTCGTCTCATCTCATCATATAACGTTAGCTTCGTAGTGTTAGCATACGTTTAGCAGCGGTACACGGCAGACAACTTAAGCAAACGTTATAAAAGGTAACATTTTCATATAATTTAAAGATGGACAGTGGTTACGGTAACTAATGTATACTAATTTAAAAATTAAAAATACCTTTTAGACAGACGAAAGAGAAAACACAAGACTGCGTCTGAGGAGGACCGTTATAACTGTCACTACAGCTGAGCGTTGCCATGGATACATCCTGCGTACCATAAGGAATGACGTCACTCGCTTAGGTGCACTTGATCGTCACTTGTTTGTTTCTCCCAGTGTAGCTATATTACATCTTTTTTTATTTTATTTTATTTTTTTATTTGAGCTGCATGTGCTATCAGTCTTAAATGCAATAGAGTAATATTTTTCCTAAAATAACTTCTTTTGAATAAAACCAGTCACCTTCGCCTGACCAACAGTTTGATAATTTAGGATAGGATAGGACAGTTAGGATAATTTTATTTGTCTTACCTGTGTTATTCTCCACTTTCTTCCCAGCAATGTGCTTTTCCATTCTTCACGTTTTCCTTGGCTGCATTCATCATTTGAAGTTGATGCATTCTTTTAGAGCTCCTGCATTCAACCTTATTTTCTTCATACATGAATAGCCTATAAATTGTAGCTTATATTAAAATATGATATTTGAATCAATTATCATATTTTGATGTTTAAATTATAACGCTGAAAACAGTCTCGTGATTTGATTAGGCTACATCTTTAATTAGTGTTAGGAGTTACTAAGTAGCATGAAGTTATTAACATAACATTAAAACACTAACATTTTTAACAAACTTAATTTTACAATTAATTCAAATATTTTTACTATAGTTTATTTGCATTTAATTATTTTTGTTTAATTATTCTTTTGTCTGAGTTGCAAGGTGTGAGGTCTGATGATAAAAGAAAACGCATGTGCGACTGGATTTTGCAAGTGTTGTCATGGAAATGGCAGGTGAGGGACGAAATAGGGACGTTCGCAAACTGACCCGGACAAATGTCCTCAGAACGTCCGTCAGCGAACGTTACAAAGTGGACCAAATGCGGACGTCATCGGAACGTCCGTCAGCGAACATTACAAAGCGGACCAAATGCGGACGTCATCGGAACGTCCGTCAGCGAACATTACAAAGCGGACCAAATGCGGACGTCATCGGAACGTCCGTCAGCGAACGTTACAAACAAGCGGCAACATTCTGATCTGAAAAATTAAGCCTACCCGGAAGTGCGAAAAACTGCAATACATCGAAAATCCGCTAGAGGAAGGTCCCAAAAGGGAGCAAATGTCTATAGCCCCCATGTTAAAATGTCCGTTTTCACAGCATAAATTCATGTTTTTACAGGTTGGTCCCATGGACTTTTATTGTATTTTTCGATAGGTTCCGAGTGCCTGACAACGGCGAGGGTATTGAATTTTTTTCTAACTCGTTAGTTTAGACAAAGTCCTTTTAGGCAAGTCGTGCCACTCGGCCGCCATCTTGGCAACGCCTTCGGGCAGCTATTTCGGACTAACAAGACCAGGCTCCTATCTAAATGAATGGGCAGAGAGTCAGAACTGCACTTTCACTGGTCACTGGGACATAAAAACTGCATGTATAGAAACAGCAGTAAAATATGATAAAAATCGCTGAAAAAGTTTGATGACTTTGCCCCAAAATAAGGTTTAAAACGCCTTTTCCCCCACAGGTTATACTTTTACTACGCATGCGCAAGGGTTCACGCTCACGACACCAACTTCATTGACGTCTCTATCCAGATGCCGGTGTTGTGCCAAGCACTTAAACAATTATATGTATTTAAATGTCTGAAACCTAAAATAAACATTATGTGGTTAAAAACACTGAACAGTTGTGATATAGCCTATGACAAGCGCTGAGGGCGTCCGTCTTTGGCTCAGCGCCAGCCACAGCGCGAAGCACAGGTTGAATATGGCAGTTATGTCACGTCACTGTACATTCGCTCCTTAGTGGTTAGCTGCTGACTGTTAAAAGCAGATGATTGGCTTTCCAGCGGGAGGGGCGGGACATATGCATACAACCGCCATCTTTGCCGTTACGGGTTTTCCTTATATAGTTGTATTGAGGATTGAGGAAGTGGCATGTCTCTTATATAAATTGTCTCTGGTTTAGATCGTATTTAGATATAAAATGTATGACAATAAGGGCGTGGTTAACTTTGATTGACAGCTTGATTGACAGCTGACAAGGCAGCGCCACGGAGAATGACAACATAAGAAGCGCCATTTTTTAATACAGTTGACATATAATACTACTGTTTCTGTATCATGAAATGTAGTTTTAAGAGTTTTTCAGGCGAGAATGTAGTTGTTTAAAGCTCAAATCTGTGGTTTATTTATAAAGATTTATAAAAAAAATTTATCCAGTTGTGAGATCCAGGCGATCACCGGGCGATCGGCGCTCGTACCCCGCCTGGAACAGCCTTTCCTCGGCTATAGTCGTTCGGACGTTTGCCGCTCACTCTGGGGTCTCTGTAGTGGTTAAACATGAGATATAATTTGTCTTGTGTATATATCTAACGGGCGATTTTTGGTCTCGTAAATCTATTATTTGTTCCCTGGCCAATCGTTTTGGCTGAGGGGAAGTTTCATAACTTTATAAGCTATTTAACTTTACCGTTGTATGGTTAGACTAGAGCGCTGACTTTGTATGTTTGACTGAATTGTTTGCTTTATTTGTATAGCTTATTGTAACTTTACCTTTTACTTATACTTTTATAATAGCTAATATTGATAAAACTGAAATTTAACAAAAAGAGACTGTGTTGAGTTTTGTCATTTTAAATTTTAATACAACAAATATGATCTGTTTACTGCAACATCTGTTGTTTAGTACAAATGCACATATTGCCTGGACCATATTAAAATGTTTAATATTTTTATATTATATTTAAAATGAAAAGAGGCAGGTTTGTGTTTTATATTTTATATATATATATATATATATATATATATATATATATATATATATATATATATATAAACAGGCAAACGTTATGTGCAGTGAATATAATCAATACGCGTTGCCTGAACCACATTGTGTGGCTATAATATTTAAGATTTCTTTAAATGAAAACGAAAAGAGTTAGTATGGTGTTTTATAACATATTTCGTTGCCTAAAATATACACAGAGATAACCGGAGTAGCAGAGCGAGCTGAGTGACGCGCGCTGCGTCAGAAGGTGGGCGGGGTTAGGATTTCCCAAGATTTCCCAAGATGGCGCCGCCCATACCCCCCATAAACGGCTTCAAACCCGTTCTTCAGAAAGTCTATGGGTGACGTCACAGACGCTTTGTCCATATTTTTTACAGTCTATGGTTACAAAGCGGACCAAATGCGGACGTCATCGGAACGTCCGTCAGCGAACGTTACAAAGTGAATCAAATGCGGACGTCATCGGAACATCCGTCAGCGAACGTTACAAAGCGGACCAAATGCGGACCCAAGGGGACATTCGAAAAGTCCCGGGGACGTCCCTTGTTAGTAGGGTATTCTTCTCTGGAACTCTTTTTCTCTTTTGTTTCTCTTTGAATTTCCAAATAATTCAATTCACAGAGTCACAACAATGAATCAACATAACCCCAAAAATAATCAAATAAAATGTCAATGAATGCACTACTCAAAATTTACCCAGCTGGGATTTTCAGTACACAGATGGCGCGCTAGTTGGAGCTCTTGCAAACCCAGAGTACTCATGAATCAGGACAACAAGAATTCCAGTTGTAGAATAGTAACCTTGAATACTTACTCCTCGCCGAGATGATAAACAGCATCCATGATGACACATCCCACGACGACGCTTGAGTGGATCTCAATGAACTCCCCAGCTAACAAAAAAAGGTCCGCAGAACGTCCCCTAAATGGCCTGTGCGAACGTCCCACCGAACGTCCACATGTGGAGTCCGCTTGATGTCCCGCGGACGTTCGCGAAGACGTCCTCCGTACGTTCAAGAGGACATTCACAGGACCACCAGCGGCCATTCGGAACGTTTAGGGGACTTTCGCGTTTAGTCACCTGAATATCATTTTATTTTATTTTACTTCTGGCTAACCAAAGAAAACACACACGTTGTAAGGAACAAAGTAAATGTATTTTATTTGAATAAAGGTGTTGTGCTCTTTCAGTGTGTATGTGTCTTCAAACGCGCTGGCAGCTGTGTGTGTTTGTCCGTTGATCAGCTGTGGGGTTAGTTCGGCTATTCTTCCCCTTGGCATCTACCTAAAACAACAAAATGAACACATTCAGTAGTATTATGATTGTATATGTCTATATAATATATCCATATATGTGAAATATAACGTCGTCTCATCTCATCATATAACGTTAGCTTCGTAGTGTTAGCATACATCAACGGTTAGCAGCGGTACACGGCAGACAACTTAAGAAAATGTTTTAAAAGGTAACATTTTCATATAATTTAAAGATGGACAGTGGTTACGGTAACTAATGTATACTAATTTATCAATTTAAAATACCTTTTAGACAGACGAAAGAGAAAACACAAGGCTGCGTCTGAGGAGGACCATTAACTGTCACTCACTACGCAGCTGAGCGTTGCCATGGATACATGCTGCGTACCATAAGGAATGACGTCACTCGCTTAGGTGCACTTGATCGTCACTTGCTTGTTTCTCCCCGTGTAGCTAAGTTATATTACACTTTTTTTTTTTTTTTTGAGCTGCATGTGCTATCAGTCTTAAGTGCAATAATTAGAATAATATTTTTCCTAAAATAACTTCTTTTGAATAAAACCAGTCACCTTCGCCTGACCAACAGTTTGATAATTTAGGATAGGATAGGACAGTTAGGATAATTTTATTTGTCTTACCTGTGTTATTCTCCACTTTCTTCCCAGCAATGTGCTTTTCCATTCTTCACGTTTTCCTTGGCTGCATTCATCATTTGAAGTCGATGCATTCTTTTAGAGCTCCTGCATTCAACTTTATTTTCATCATGCATGAATAGCCTATAAATTGTAGCTTATATGTGACCCTGGATCACAAAACCAGTCTTATGTTGCACAGGTATATTTGTGGCAATAGCCAACAAAACATTGTATGGGTCAATATAGATTTTTCTTCTATACCAAAAATCATTAGGATATTAAGTAAAGATCATGTCCCATGAAGATATTTTGTACATTTCCCACCTTAAATATATAAAACATTTATTTTTGTGAATGGATGCAGCACTATCGCCAATAGAAATGGACAACTTTAAAGGCGATTTTCTCAATATTTCGATTTTTCTGTACCCTCAGATTCCAGATTTTCAAATAGTTGTATCTCGGCCAAATATTGTCCTATCCTAACAAACCATACATCAATGGAAAGATTATGTATTCAGCTTTCACATGATATATATATATATATATATATATATATATATATATATATATATATATATATATATATATATATATATATATACCCATAAGACTGGTTTTGTGGTCCAGGGTCACATATTAAAATATGATATTTGAAATTATCATATTTTGATGTTTAAATTATAACAGTCTCGTGATTGTATTACATCTTTAATTAATGATATAAGTTACTAAGTTTATTATTTTAACATAACATTAAAACACTAACATTTTTAACAAACTTAATTTTACAATTAATTCAAATATTTTTAGTTTATTTGCATTTATATTTTTGTTTAATTATTCTTTTGTCTGAGTTGCAAGGTGTCAGGTCTGATGATTAAAGAAAACGCATGTGCGACTGGATTTTGCAAGTGTTGTCATGGAAATGGCAGGTGAGGGAGGAAATAGGGACGTTCGCACACTGGCCCGGACAAATGTCCTCAGAACGTCCGTCAGCGAACGTTACAAAGCGGACCAATTGCGGACGTCATCAGAATGTCCGTCAGCGAACGTTACAAAGCGGACCAAATGCGGACCTATGGGGACGTTCGAAAAGTCCGGGGGACGTCCCTTGTTAGTAGGGTCCTCCCTCCTCGAACTGGTTAGATGCAACCGCGAAAATCAATATAGATCTCCCGATTTCGACGATCTCTCAGTGTTAAAGAAAAATAAACACACACTTAACGTGCACTCTCAACTAGATAGACCACTGCAAAGCTTATTCCAAAAAAATTAACCAAATAAAACACGGGTATTTTCTTCCGGATTTCAAACGACTTACACAACTTATTATAACTTTAAACTGCAACACTGCACTCAAGAAATTAAACTCGGGAATATTCTTCCGGGTGATTTCAAAATCTAAAACTAATAAAACAAATCAACGTAGATAGAAAATAACACGGAATCTCTCACGTGTGATCCTCGTGCTAGATCTCCTCACGCGAAACGGAAATGCACAGTCTCTCTCACCGAACTCTTTCGAAATGTTTTTTTTTTTTTTTTTTTTTTCGTGCTGCAAACTGATTTGTGACACTTTCACAGTTCACCAATCTCTCGCGCAAACTTTCATCACCAATCGGCACAATTAAATGCAACCATTTATGATTTGTTTTCATT
Source organism: Vimba vimba (assembly GCA_022828995.1). NCBI lineage: Eukaryota > Metazoa > Chordata > Actinopteri > Cypriniformes > Leuciscidae > Vimba > Vimba vimba. Next base: position 23,443,884 of record CM040819.1, read on the forward strand.
TACACACACATATTTGGAAAAAAAAACTTTTATAAACATGTCTCATATGCACATGAGAGAGACAAAAAAACAAAAGTCCATATGAATCAATTTCAGGCCCAAATACAAATAATTAAATGATCTTATTTATAAAGAAGATAAATGACAGGTATACATTTAGAAAACCCAAAACATTTTTTCTAGGTCTCTACATTTGTATAGCTTCTTGTACCATTTACTTATACTTTTATAATGGCTAATATTGATAAAACTGAAATTTAACAAAAAGAGACGGTTGAGTTTTGTCATTTTAAATTTTAATACAACGAAGATGATCTGTAATGTTGTTTACTGCAATATCTGTTGTTTAGTACAAATGCACATATTGCCTGGACCATATTAAAATGTTTAATATTTTTATATTATATTTAAACGAAAAGAGGCAGGTTTGTGTTTTATATTTCGTTTTGTTATAAATAGGCAAACGTTATGCAGTGAATATAATCAATACGCGTTGCCTGAACCACATTTGTGTGGCTATAATGTTATAAGATTTCTTTAAATGAAAACGAAAAGAGTTAGTATGGTGTTTTATAACATATTTCGTTGCCTAAAATATACATACAGAGAAAACCGGAGTAGCAGAGCGAGCTGAGTGAGCTCGCTGTTCTGTACTTGGAATAACCTCGCGTCCTTTACCCATATATGGATTGGCCAGAAGGTGGGCGGGGTTAGGATTTCCCAAGATTTTCCAAGATGGTGCCACCCATACCCCCCATAAGCGGCTTCAAAACCGTTCTTCAGAAAGTCTATGGGTGACGTCACAGACGCTTTGTCCATATTTTTTACAGTCTATGATATAGATCAGTGGTTATAACCACTGATCTATAGAATGACTGGATAGCTCATGACGTCATAAACAGTGAAGCCACCGCGCCGCCATATTGGTATTCCCTAGTGAGCTCACACGTTCTATTGAATCAATAGGAAATTTTATGATTATACTGAAAAAACATTGCCTAACGAGACACAGTTTTTAAATCTAAAGTCTCCCTGTACATTCTCACAACGCAAACATCCTAAGCATTTAAATGGGTATTTGTTTAAAGTCGGAAATTTTTCCTGCTTATTAAAAAACGGCAATTTCTTTGCAAAAGGAATAAAAAGCTGTACGAGAACACTAGTCGGCCTTCACTGAAAAGCTATCTTCACAGGTAAGAAAAACAGTTTGATACTATTAATTAAATAGTGAATGCTAAAGACCTATATTTTTGTGAATTGGTGAATTTTCAGGTGAATATTGTTTCGTAGCCACGAATTAATAATACCTCAGCACGTTAATTTGTTCCCTCATTTTATTATATTGTAGCCACGTTATAATTCGTTGAATCAAAATGAGGGAGGGAATTAGTTTGTCGTTCAAGTCGTCGTAACAACAAATTATTTAGATCAGTGGACAGGGCGCATAAGAACAAGCAGAGAAAGAGCCCCGGCCGCGCGCGCACACTCTCACCGCCTTCAAACAACACAAGCGCTTTATTGCTCTCTCTCCCTTGCGCATATCAACATCAATTGACACAATAGTAAAAGGTCGGTAGACCGATTGTGTTTTATAGATTAGTAGTCTGTTCATATAAAGTGTTTGATTAGCAAGTACATGTTCAGGAAATCTATAATACAAATTGTATGGGTTAGTTTAACGGTAAACGGACTCTGCACAAAGCTCTTTTGAAGCTGTCAAATGGTGTAGCTGTTGGACACTTAATTGTCATTATTGCTGCTCTGAGGTTTCTTATAGGCTACTGTTGACTGTTTTATCGTTGTTTTATGAAGAAGCAGCAGCTCTTGCCTCGGAGAAAACAACACGGGCATAGCGACAATTTTGCATATAAATTACTACTTATAGGGCTTGAATTACAACATGTGGGCAGTTTTTCCTACATCCTTTTGTGAACGTCGTTTTACACTTGTATGCTGCACAGCGGGTCATCTTAAAAGTGCCGTCGGAGCTACCAATCTCTGTATAACGGGCGTTGGAGCCCTCTGCTGGTATGGAATCGTAAGATGGCCGCTCAAACACTTCCGGTGGCTTCACTGCCTAGTGGCAGTTTAGAACGTCATGAGCTATCCAGTCATTATATAGATCAGTGGTTATAACACATTTAGGCGGCGCTCACATATCGCGCATAAAAACGCGTCGAAAACGCTAGTCGCGCCGCATTCTCCTTTTTCCAAAGCGCTCGAGGTGGTTGCGCTTCGGAGGCGTCTGTCGTTGCTAAGCTTGGTTCTTGTCACATGACCTGCGGTGCGCTTGCAGCATTCTGAAAAGTTGAGATGTTTTTATCTCGATGCGGCGCGGACACGCTTGGAAAAAACGAGCGCGTCGCACCGCGACCGCGTCGCTTCCATTATGAGCGCGCATACCGCGCGGCTACATTTGAAATAACGAACTTGCGCGCGCAAAAGACGCAATATGTGAGCAGGCCCTTATTCCTCCACCAAGCAATGTAGTTCCAAAGAGTTTGCTAAGCAACACATGCAGCAACAAAGAATCACAAACGGCAGTTGCAGTAATACTAATGTAATGCGGTCACAGGTGTATGTTTGTTGAGTAATTTACAACGGCTTTGAACGCAGCTCAACCAATCAGAATCAAGGACTGGTTCAGTTTTATAATTATAAATAAAGTGTCTAACTTGTGTTTTATAATAAAGTGTTTATCGGTTAGGGTTAGTTAGGGGTAGGTGTAGGGAGGGCTTTATAAAGTCCCTGAATAATTTGAATAAATATAATAATTTATACTCTGATGTTATTGCATACCATTTAATGTCCAACAACACTGAGGTGCAAATAGTATCTGCCACTACATCTAACTATTTACACTTATTGCACATTTTTACTGCTATTTTTACATAGTGTAAATAGAATCTATCCCTATAGGCCCTTTTCACACGACGTCACGCAACTTCCGTTCTGACTCAAAGCAGTGTATGTTTACTTCTGCCGCCAGCATAACGCTATGTTACTCAGTCCCTTCAACACCTGCCAGAAATACATCTGGATGATGTACATCGTCTTGCAGACAAATTTTCACTCACCACACGTTCCAAATTTGATAAAGGATACAAATTCTTCATTGAGCAGTACCTGTTTGCATATGAAGGTAAGCATTTTGTATTGTCCCGCCCAACTTACGTTAGAGGAGGAGTTAGGATAATGGTAGCTGCTAGTTGTTAGCTTTCTCTTCTGCAGTGAAAGTCCATATTCTTGATTAATTTACAGTAATACAGACATGCAAACTCTTGTTGCAATCATGTTTATTACTGATATTATTACTTAGCTATAGATTGTGTATTGTTAGATAAAAGTCAGTAACGCATTCATGGTTAATGTGCCCTTTCACCAAAACATTGCATTGGAATAGTTTCGAATGTAGTTGTCGATGAGGTGACAGTTAGAGGGCGTTGTCACAGGTCCATGAGGAAAAATGAGGAGGCTCATCATCTTCAGGTTTTTCTGATTTTCATGTTCTGCTGCGGTTGCAGACTTTGCAGTATCCCACAAAGTTCCATTGTGGTTCAGTGTGTTTCTCAGCCTGATGTCAATGAGTGTGTGGCGCCAAACTCTAGTTGACAATCTTACATTTTAAAACAGAAGAGGGTTGTTAGGGGACATTAAAGGCTGATAAATATTCTGTGTTATAAGTTAAAAAAAAGTTGGTGTTCAAAGTTCATAGACATGCTTTAATCCTTAAGTTTGTTCAATTACTCCAAATAAATGTAAAATTGTTGTGAGCAAAGACTTATTTTCATGTTTCTATTATCAGGTTACATTTCATGCTATAAGGACCATCCATTGGCCCAACGATGGAATCCAACGGCCTGGCGAAGGTTTAATACGTGTATGTCTTTTCAGCGCTCCAGTGAAGTTCACTTAATTTATTGGAATTTAGTTGTAGTATTACTTTAGCTCTATGTGTAATCTGACTCCAATTTCAAATGATAATCAAATTTAGATTGTATTTCTGATTAGAAAATAATCATAAATATTGATTATGAATTCATTTAGATCTTTGATTATTCTGAGTATCCCATACTTTCAGTTATTAATTCATTATGGACCCAATGCCTCATAGAGATCATGTCACGGACACAAACTTGTTAATTCTGATTTTAGTCAGTGGATGTAGGGTTTGCTAATACATCTAAAGTCGGTTGCCTACTGCTCAGTCGAACAAGAGAGTGTAGTTTAATTTAGCCATTTCCATGCAACTTGCTAAATCAGTGATAGACAGAAATCAAAAGGTCTTCAGATGACGTGCCTACTGCTCCGTTCATACATGCGCCTTTAGTTTGACCTACCTTAACTAAGATTTGTGGTAGCACCAGCCTCCTTAATAAAATAATGATTTCAGAATACTTCAGAATAAATCAAGATGTAACATTTATTTGTCAGGTAAAAATGTATCATGCCAATTACAGAAGTAAATGATTAAAAGCCAATTCAGAAAATACATGACATCATTTACTCAAAGATGATTCTAAAAGTAAGCAATGTTTTCCTGACAGAGACACACAGTAATGTGTCAGGGCTTTCCAACAGGAAAATACTGACATACATTACTGTATGGGGGATGCCTGGTAAAGAGTCCCAAAGTCTGCTCTGTCACCTCGCCTTAAGTACCAGACCAGAACAAAAGGGGTTATACAAATGTTGTTTAGAGTTGTTTGGGCCAATCCATGTACCCCAGGGGGGTAGCACCTGGTTTCAGGAGATATCGTAAAGAGATATCAGCCAGAGAGGAGAAACAGGATTCTCCTAAGTTCTCAATCTTTGTCATTAAACCAATGACTGCAATGAAATTAAGACCATTTTACCAATCGCACTGCGACACTTAAAATGATACCAAACAACATATTCACAAGATACACCATATGCGATATGTAGACATTCTTAATGAACTTTCAGTGACTTGAGGAGGGAGAAGAGGAGGGAGAGGGGGGATGAGTTGAAGTCAAACAAGGGGACAAGGAGATAAGTTTGGGCAGGACAAGGTTCTGTGCTCTGTCTTTGCTATCTGCTGTCCAGGGTGCATTTTATGGCTTTATTGCAGGGTGTATTTTGTTTTAGCAGGAAAATCAGTTAATGCGAAAGAGGTTCCTGTGGTAGTGAAATGCATGTCATGTACCTACTCTGGAAAGCACTGTGCAACCACATTGTGGCATTATTGTTTCAAAGTGCTCACTACTGTACCATGCGCTTCAAGACAATGCCATTGCCACTGTCATGCACCAGCTCACTGCAGACATGGCACCGGCCTAGGACACATGTAATACTTTAACATTCATTACATTTAATGATGTTGGACTAGAATTTTGTAATGACATTTGTCAATTAATAATTTATCATCAATATTTTACAGGGAATTGCTCCTGAGACAACAAATGGCATGGTAGTGCGTAAACCAGTACCAAAGACCAAGGATCATGCCCGAACTGGAGTGAAATGTACACTGTACAGAGCATGCTGGTAAGTCTGAATGAACACATGTCCAAATATTTTAATGTATAACAGAACATTGATAAGTATCTTTTCCCTTTAAGCCTTCAGTTGATATCTTCTGCAAATTATGAACATTTCTTAATATGTAAGGGTTTGGGGCAGCTCAAAACATGTTCATGTGTATTTATAGAGAGGTGATATGTGTTGGTGTCTGCTAAAATATGAAAGGTCAGGTGACAATAATATGTACATTTAACTTGACATATCTCACTTTTTTGTTAGGGCCTCTTCCAGATCCTCACATCATTGCCAGTGCTGAGAAACTTCAAGACAAACGCCCACAACCAGGCATTTGCAAATTGCTGCACGGGCTCGAGGCCCTTAATTTTGTGGACTCTAAATTTGTCCCTGTGCCATTTGGGTCTTTGCTCTCTTACCAGTGCCCTCCCGAGATAAGTAGAGACATTATTAAACACCCTGGTGCCCCTGGATTTCCTCAGTTGCCTTTAGAAGGTTACAATTTTAAATTTAATTTCCAATTTGAGCCCAACTACAAGCAACAATGCCACTTAGAGAGTCTTAAGGTGTCAAGGGAGATGTCTGCTTCAATTGAGGAAGAAACACAACTGCAATCAGAATGCCAGCTGTGGACCCAGGTACGCAAACCCCGACTTACAGCCAGCAGATTTGGTGAAATATGCCATGTCCGTGGAGAGTCTACTGCAAGATCCTTGGCTGCTCGCATTCTGAGAGGAACTCCTCAGACAGCTGCTATGAAAAGAGGGCTGGACCTGGAACCTGACATACTGAGGCAATATTCAGAGTTTTGTGATGTCTCTGTGACGCAGTGTGGGATCATCATCCACCCTGATGCACCTCACCTTGCAGCCAGCCCTGATGCTAAAGTCTTCAACCCCAGAGAAACACCTTCATTTGGGTTGGCAGAGGTAAAGAGTTGTGATGTTGAAGATATTGCTCAAGTTAAACACCTGATCACAGTTCGAGGCCAGGCCTGCCTCAAAAAAAAAAACACAAATATTATCATCAGGTTCAAGGCCAGCTGGCATTAAGCGGACTTCAGTGGTGTGATTTTATAACAGATACCCACACTGACTTCACAGTTGAAAGAGTATTTAGGGATGAGGAGATCAACAACTCAATGCGACAGAAGCTGGATTATTTGTATCACAACATCTACATGGATGCATTATTACGTTGAGGCAGAATTTTCAAATGTAAATAGTTCTATGTACATCTGTGATGCATGTAATTCCTGTTGTAAATACTTTTTCAATTTACAGCTTCAGTCAATGTTGCATTGTATGTAAATATATATGGGCTTTATAGTCTGTCATTGGTCACTTTTTGCTTATGTTCCATGGTTGCAAGGAACTGCTTCCAATCTTGTTTGTAGCTTTGAGCTGCTATGGAAGCTTTTCATTCACCTTACTTATATGCTATTACCAAATATGTAAATAAAAAATTGACAAGTTTTAAAAATATTGTTGTTCTTTTAATGGTTAAGGTGTAAATGCATTTTACTCTGGATAAACTTTTTACAGAATGCTTCACAACATTGTTTATTAATAACATATACAAATCCCTATGTTCATAGAAAAGATAGTAAATGTAACAAATTTAAAAATATATTACATAGCAGCACTTGTATTTACAGTATATCTACACAGTGTCAAACAGCTAAAAGAACTGAAGAATTAGTCTCACCCAAGAAAGGAAACACTTCAGACGGGTTTGTCCCCTTTGATATCAAGAGGTCCCTGATAGTTTGAGAGTAGGCAACAGATGGCCCAAAGCTGATTGACTGAACCTGCCATAGAAAGAGGAACAAGCCCATCCCAAATGTGGTACTCCTTCACCCTGCGTATCGCCCTCTCAACTAAAATTATCAGGCGGGCAATAGCCTGTGTTTTCTGGGTGTCCTCTGTGCTGAGCTGATTTGATGTTTTCAGTGGAGGGATGATGAGGGTTGCCGCCACCTGTGACAACTTCTCAATTTGGAACCCCTTGTCAGCCATTACTCCATCTTCTGGTTGAAGTAAGTGCAAGATCTGTGATTGCCGAGTTATTTCTATATCGGAGATGGAGCCTGTGTACAATTTAGATACAAATGTGATAACCCCCATGGGGCAATGCCAATTAGACCTTTAAAGGTGGTGTGGTTTTTATAGTTGGAAAATGTTTCTGACTGTAGTAAGAGAGAAGATGCTGTTTCACAACGGATCTCGGTGCAGTCTATTATCACTCTCACCTGAGGGCAGTAGAGCTTGAACTTGTCAGGCATTGTGGTCTGCACTTGCTCTCTTGTCATCCACAATGGTAGCGAGCCAAGAACCTGGTAAAGGTAGCTTGTCCATGTTAAGATGATGCGACTAACCGTAGACAAGCTGACCTCGAAGATGGATGACAAGGTTTTCTCCTGAAGCCCAGCTGCAACACGACAGAGAAACATGAACAGTTCGTCAATGAGCGGAAGTTTTCGATGAGGGCTAGGTGTCTCTTGTGCTGTTTGCTGTGCCTTGGACCAGTACAAAAGCCTTGAAGCAGAAGGGTAAACTGACTCCCAAAACACAGTGAAGACCTCCTTTAAGCTGAACCTAGTGTAATAACGAAAGTCCTCATCTGTGACACAGAACTTGAAAATCAGAGGCTGCTGCTGCTTAACTGTCAGCTGCTGGATTTCACGTTCTAGTGACAAAACCTGAAGCTCCAACTCTTGAATTCTCCATGTAGCAGCATCCAGTTTACCTTTCAAGCAAGAAAAAATATACACCTTAATGTTTACCATTGAGTCATATACTAGTTTTCACTTCGTCTTCATTATTGGATGTTATTTGTTAGTGAGCTTGACAGTAATTCTTGGCTCTTATGAAATGAAGAGACTACAATAACTAAGATTACAATGTAATTTCTGTAATGGTTCTCAATCATCCAAATCATTATCATATTGTGTGGTATTATTCAGAGTAACTGAGTTTCCTGTAAAAGCATTTTACGGTAAGCACAGCTGCTCTGTCAACGAACCCTAGTTACAAAGTAATTTATTGCCACATAGAAAAACCTGTTACTCTGTTTTTGAATTACTAACCAGGTAAAGGATGGTAGGCATAGTCATGATCTTTTGCTACTCCACCCGCAGGCCACTCCTCCTCTGTGAAGTCTCCTACAGGCATCTCCTGAGATTCATCTAGGACTGCAGCCCTAAAATGCTTCCTTGCTCTCTGGTAAACCGGCTGTCAAGCTTGTGAGGCTCTTCCTAGAGATGTGAAATATATACACATAAATGTCAATATGGATATTTAGTAATCATTTCTCAGAACCCAAAAAGTATGTATAATACCACCACAAATGCAATTATAACGAATGGCAATTTAAATGCCAACAGGATGATTTATTATACTTTTTTATATGGACTAATAAGCTGTTAAAAAAAAATGTACACAATTTTTTTTCTTTGTTTATTTCATACAAGCATAATTGTATGTAAACTGTAAATAATGTAATAAATGATGATTTATTGTTATTTTAAAGTACTACCAGGCTTAATAGTGTCCTACCTTTACCCCAGTCATTCCAGGGGAATCTAGACGGCGTTGCTCCTTTCTTAATCCTGGTTCGTCCACTGGCTGATGTACTTATATCCTCTGGGGTAAAGTGCTGACTACACACGTAGGTGCTCCCACGGAGGATTTTAAAACTCGGTCCCTCGTCTCTTTTGATCGCCCTAACCCAACGGGCACGTATTTCAGCGTCCACTGGAAAATCGTGGAAACTTAAATAGGGAAATTTATGTTTGTTGTTTGAACAACAAGGAACACTACAATAGCATTTACAAGATGACTGTGCCATGCTTATTGGATGGGAAACTGTTGAAAAATGAAAACAGGAAGAAATGAATGATGGCAACACAGGCTGACCGCGATTCATCTTGTTGCTAGCTAGTCTAACTTTCCCCTCCACGACAGATACACGTTAAAGAATGCTATACGTTACTGGAAATTATCATTAACGTTATCAAAATATGCTAAATATAAGAACCAATAACGCTAAATACGTAAACATTATTATTTTAAACTTTACCTTTCGTGTTGTTAGTTATCACCTTTTGTATTCTCCTGAAGTAACGTTAACCAGCGCACGCAAGTTAAAACGGAAGTACGTATACCCTGCTTTGCGGAAAAGCAGAAGTTTTCTGACGTCATTGTGAAAAGGGCCTATTTGTAGCTACTTACTGTAAATAGCATACGGCTAAGACAATGCTGCTATTTTCACTTAGTGTAAATATAATCTTTTTTTACTTAAACTTAGTGCAAATAGCCACTGCCAATATTTAAACTTGCTTTCACGCTGCCGCTGATCAAGAGAAAGCAGTCCTCATGTAAGCTTTATCTTCGAATCAGCTTCACAAATAGTCTTTTCAACAACACAATAGGCTATTTTTCTGTTTTGTCCAGAGTCATAAATTGAGTTTATAATATATCTGCTGTCTAACTATTACTACTGTTTCTAATATTAAAATGTACAGTCTTACAGACTATTAAGTCTTTCTGAAGTTCTGCAAACCACACAACTCTAGCACTTTTGAAATTGATTTAATTTGTTTGTGTGTATAAATGTATATATACATACACGAGCCTACTTGGAAGCTGTCCTGAGTGTGGAACGTAGTAGGCCTCTTGTTTTAAAGAGTCATCATGCTGAGGCCTCCGTTCTTAGTGCTCAGCTAGGCAGTGGTACTGAGTGGCAGGTTTTCTGTGAACCTCCTTGCTACTCCTGGGATGGGAGCATCGTCAGGCCTCCGCGCACTATAGAGAGCCTTCCTGGTGCAGGTGCATAGTGGAGCAATTTGGCTGTATTGCGTGTTTATGTACATAAGTTGTATATTTTAAAAGACTGTCTGGAGTATTCCTGTGGATCATGGATAATTTAGAGTTTTGTAATTATTTGCCATTACTATTTAAGTTTTATATCAAAAGTCATTAGCTTAGACACTTAACATCCATAATGTGAAAACGTCACATCCATAACAGTGGTTTTCCCTACATAATGTATTACAAAAATGAGTTTCAAAAACACACTTATTGTGTTCAAGCAAGTCTTTTTCATGCTACATCGGCAGTTTGTTTAATAATTCACTGAGTTGATTGAATTTTAACAACAAGTGTGTGTTTGTGTGTGTGTGTCTGTGCATGTGGATTTGTATGTGTGTGTATGGGTGTGTGTCTGTGCGTGTGGATGTCAGTGTGTGTGCATGCTTGCGTTTGTTTGTATTCCTGCATGTGTGTGTGACAGTATCATCCTAAACCAGCAACCCTTCGCTCAACACCACCATCTACAGGCCGATGAGTGTACAGTCACTAAATGTGCACATAAATTAATTTATTTTATACCCCCCCATGGATGAAATTCTACGAAACTTAGCATACCCCCAGAGGATGTCAAGTTAATCATACACATGAAATATGGTGCAGTTCTGAACATCTCAACTGAAGATAGGGGCGATTAAAGCAGAATAATATTGCATTTTCATTTTTTATGGGAGGGGCGCAAATCACAAATGAGTGATTATGGGCTAGGTTGATGTGGGCCCTTAAGACCAACATACCATAAAAATTTCTTCATCCTTGGTGCCACGGTTCAGGTAGTTATTTAGGAAAAACTGCATTTTTTGGGTTTGGGGGGGCCTAGTGCGCGGGGGGGAGTGGCCCCCGGGGACCAAACGAAATTTTTCCGTAAAAGTCTAGTGGGGCTACATGCCCACCAAATTTCATGTTCCCCGGTGTTTCGGTGTCCCTGGTATCGTTGACGAAAAAATTCAGTAGATGACGAAAAAAAAAAAAAAAAAAACTTTGACAATCGATTATGGGCTAGGTTGATGTGGGCCCTTAAGACCAACATACCATAAAAAATTCTTCATCCTCGGTGCCACGGTTCAGGTAGTTATTTAGGAAAAACTGCATTTTTTGGGTTTGGGGGGGCCCAGCGCGGGGGGGGAGTGGCCCCCGGGGACCAAACGAAATTTTTCCGTAAAAGTCTAGTGGGGCTACATGCCCACCAAATTTCATGTTCCCCGGTGTTTCGGTGTCCCTGGTATCGTTGACGAAAAATTCAGCAGATGACAAAAAAATTAAAAATAAAAAAAAACTTTGACAATACCTGTATGACCACTTTCGCTAGCTACGCTAGCGGCGGTCACAATGATCTAAGCTAGTCATATGACTGTTAGTTTTAATATGTTGAGCACTTTTTGGTAAAGTATATGCCCTTTGACCTGATCATCCTTAGTCTGCATTTCTCTGTACATTTGATGTTGAAAATACCCATTACATAAAATATTTCTATCACATTCCCCCCTCTGATCGTTTTTACACGATCACATTCTCAATAAAATGACCTGCTTTTGACCTTCATCTTCCCCTACTTAGTTTCTTTCTAAAAATTATCTGACGTCAACATTTCTCTCTGCTCTCCAAATATCAAAGACATTTTTCTCCAACTTAATCATTTGTACACACACACTGTCCTTCTTGCTTGCTTAACACTTCTTAACTTTCTCATTAGTGCATGAATACATATAGCAGTATATAAAACCACAAGTGCTATGACAAGCAGAGTAAGTAACAAAGGCATAAAACGAACTTTAGAATTAATCCTAAAAATTTAGATAATCAAAATTACTTGAATTTGGCTGGTGTATTTCCTCGATTCAGTTTGCGTGCCGTCAGGTTTGGGAGGTTTGCAGTGCGACACGTGAATTCAGGTATCACGCTCGGCATCCTTGATGGCAGTGTTGGTTGTCAGGATGATCTCATGGCCCCAACCACTTTGGACAATGCCACGCCTTCCTCAGGAAGTCTTTGACCCAGATCCACTGTCCTGGCTCGTAGGAATGTTGGGGTTTGTCACCTAAAACCGGCAAAGCAGCTTTCACCTGCGATTGGATATATTTTAAAGTTTTAGTTGAAGACATCATATACTTTCTCAATTGTTCATCAACCGCCGCAAGGTCCTCCTGGGAAGGAGGCTTGATTCCCACTCCCATATGCCAACCTTTAAGAATTTAATGTGGGCTGAGGTCTGTCCTGATCCCTTTTCGGGCTCTTATGGCCATCAAGTCTATTTGGTTTTTACAGTCTGATTTGCCTTTCCACTTCGTGAATGAGTTTTCAAATTTATTCTCAATCCGCTTGCCAATTTTGTGATTAAATTTATTTACAAAATGTGTCCCATTATCACTGGACAATCTTTTTGGTACTACTCATCTTGGGATAACTTTTCCAATTAGAGCTTCTGCTACAGCCGTAGCATCAGCTTTTCCATTTTGGAAACACTCAACCCACTTTGAAAACATGTCAACAATTACAAGACAATACCTATAACTTTGGCATGGTGTCAATTCGAAGAAATCTATCATGATGTGCTGAAAAGGAAGTTCTTTTGTGGGGTGGGTGGAGTAAGTTTGTGGCTTACTTCATCTTCCCACGTTATTCGCTGCACAAATAAAACAGTTCTGACAGAGTTTCTCTAAATTGTGTTTGTTGTCTTTACATTAGATTAATAAAGTTTCATATAATCTAGAATAGAATAAATAGCATTCAATATAAAATGAGTATCTCTCATATTGAAATCGAGTTTTTATGTGAAAGATTTGCTTTGTTGTGCATTTTAGTCATATTACAAAATAATGTATTGAGGCCAAACATAAAATAACATTATAAACTGTCAGTTCACCACGTAACAGCAGCAAGCAGGCTCCTGATTGGTTAACGCGGCGCGAATTGACGCAGAAGTTCAGATTTTTCAACTCGGGCGGCAGACGCGAATTCGCGTCAAACGCGTGAATGCACAAAAAGCACTAATAAAATCATTCGCGCGTAACGAGCCAGACGCTCAATTCGCGCCATTCGCGCGAACTACCGCACCGCGCTCTACGCCCCATTCGCGCCGCAGGAATTTTTTACGCACTTAACGCGTCTTTGCATTGACGCGTCTCTGAAACACATGGAGTCTTTAACCACTGTGCACCTGATGTGAGCAAAACATGTAACATGTTACAAAAAATGTAACATAATTTATTAAACATTTATGAAACGCATAGTCATGTTTTGTAAATGATTAGTAAATTATTAACTAATCAATTGTAAATTACTTATAACTGAATCTACAAAACATACATAAAATAATGAACATATCACTTGCTAATCATTTATGAATGCATAGTCATGTTTCATAAATGATTAGTTAATCATTTACTAATCACTTGTATGGAGCTAGAATTGTGTCTTTATTACATGCGAGAAAATAAATGATCTGAGAGAAAAAAAAAAGTTTGAGAGAAAAAGTTATCACACTGATAGCAAAAAAGCATTTCATGAGAGAAAAAATAATATTTGAGAGAAAAAGTTTTCATACCAATAGCAATAGTTCATAACATGAGCATTGAGAATAGCTGTATGGCTGAAACGTCTGCTCTTGCTCTATTAAAATAATTGATTCTTTTTGTTAAAGACTTTGTCTAGTTTTTCAGAGTGCGAACCATCTACAGTCTCCCATACCAATAGCAAAAAATAATAATATTTGAGACTAAAAAAAGTTTTGAGAGCAGGCTAATAATATAATACACATTCATTCATGAATATGAGTGCTATTTTTTAATGTTTAATCTTCAGTGATGCTGAACTTGCTCAGCCAGCTACCCATCGAGTTGTGTGTGTCATCATCTTACCCAAACATTGGACTGTCCGTGCTCAACTAAGGCAGAGCTCATCTATGCCGGTGAACCATAGACTGTAAAAAAATATGGATGTAGTGTCCGTGACGTCACCCGTAGGTTCCTGAAGACCGCTTTTGAAGCCTAAAGTGGGCGTGGCCGACCGTCGCCATCTTGGTAGCGCGTCACTCCCGAATTTATTTCACGCGTTCACATTAACAAATAAGTCAGATAGAATAAATGCGTATTTGGCGTGCTGTCCGAGGAGAGGGCTCCGTGCTCGGTATTTGGCCCGAACCCAGAGTACTCCCCCCGTATTCCTGGCTGTGAAAGAACAAGCAAGAGTGAGGAGTCGGGGTGGTGGAGGGATGCTGAAACTGTCAAGGAAGTTAGGTGAGTAGACAGAATGAATATGCTTCCTCTCATGCTGATAGGGTAGACATGGTAATTGTTTGATGAGTTGATTGAATGATTGATTGATTGCTTGATTATTTGAACGTGCTCCTCCCGAACTTTGTTAAGAAATATCATTTATTTTTACAGTCAGACAATGAACTGAGGTAACGTGACGGCTAACAAACAGCAGACAAACGGCTAATGATGACTAATGACCACAGCAGTGGGAATCCACCTGTCACTCAAAAGTGGACACCCTTAATTATGCAGAAATTTAAGGCTTAATATAATTTAAACGGATGAGTTATAAAAAAAATCCCCCCCCCAAAAAATTTTAAAAAAGCAAAAAAAGCTAAATCTTGACACGAGAGCAAGAAATTGCATCGAGAGCAAAGAAAAGCATTTTGAGAGAAACACTTTTTTTTTTTAGAGAAAATGTTTTCACACTGATAGCAAAAAATATATATTTGAGAGTTTTTTTTTTTTTCAAAGTATTTTGAGAGAGATTTTTTTTCTCAGAAATAATTAAAAAAAATTCAAATTTATATTTTTTTATGTTCTATGAGAAAATACTTTCTCTCAAAACTTTTTTTAGTCTCAAATATTATTATTTTTTGCTATTGGTATGAAAACTTTTTCTCTCAAATATTCTTTTTTCTCTCATGATGTTACGAACTGCTCCGAGACACAAAGGTTGAGATCCAATTGCAGCTTTATTTGAAGCGTAATCCAGAATCATAATCAGCACAAGCAGGGGTCAAACACAGGAAGGCAGTCCATACAAACAAACACGCAAAACAGGCAGGGGTCAGAGGCAAAAGAGTAATCCAGGGAACAGGCAAGAAATCCAAAAACCAAGAGACATAAAACCAGGGAAAACGCTCGGAAATGCAGTGCAATAACATACAAAACTTCGCAGTGAGTGATGGGGTGAACCAGGCTTATATGGGGTGAACTAAACAAGAAGATGAGATACAGGTGAATGTGATAATGAGTGCTGATGAGTCCAGGCAGAGAATGATGGGAGATGTAGTCTGTGAGTGAACATGAAAGTCTGGTGTGGAGTGCCCTCTGGTGGCTCTCAAGGGCACTCCAGCTGGTGACCATTACACATGAAATGCTTTTTTGCTATCAGTGTGATAACTTTTTCTCTCAAACTTTTTTTTTCTCTCAGATCATTTATTTTCTCACATGTAATAAAGACACAATTCTAGCTCCATACACTTGTAAATGACTTGTAACAACATTTACAAAACATGCATAAAATGTTAGTATATCACTTGCTAATAATTTATGAATGTTTTGTAAATGATTAGTTCATCATTAACTAACCACTTATTATTGACTTACAACTGAACGTTATTATAAGTGTTACCAAAAAAAATATTGTAAATAATATCACAGAGAAACACTGACTTTGATAAGTTTGCAATTACCTTGATAAATGGGCGAAGGAAAAAAGCGCCATCCACTTGGCAGGGCCACAGTCAGGGCGTAAATAGTCTTTTTTTAATTCTGCTTCTTATTCTTCCTTCTCTTTTAAATAAAATATTCTAGATTTGACATTTTAAACCTGTTTGACTATACACGCGTTATGTTTTTCAGATAAGTGAGTGAGCAACATTGTCAGACTGAACAGTAGCTTGCTGTTATTATTTTCTCCTCTCAAATGCATCATCATCGACAGTATTCAACCATATTTACGAAGAACGGTAAATTACTGTACAAAATTCCCTGTAGTTTTACAGCAATTATTTCACAGTGTGGACCAGCACTATCCAGCATAAACCAGCCTGGACCAGCATGGAATCCAAGAAAAAGAAGAAAAAGAAAAAAAAATCTCACAAATGAGTCATACAGATAGTTATGTTAATAAGAATCCCATTATTGTCTGGCTACTAACTGTGGGCAGAAGCCTGTGCCACCTAATATATAGTATATGTATGGTAAATGTTCACAACTATAGGTCTTCCAAATAAATGGAAAGAAAACAAGCAGAGATGTAGGCCTACACCAACAATCTTCTTTAATTGACACTTAAAGATGTTTAAGAAATACTTGTACAAAAGACACACAATAGGCTAAGTTCAGAACAAAAATAAAATATACAAAATACAAATACAATATAATTTATACCAAAGAAAAAGAATCCTGATAAGCCAGTGGCCACCTGTAAAAGTGTATCTTGAGCTATCAATATCCCATAGGATAATTCATCATTTAGGAAGGGGGAAAAGAAGGAAAATCCAAATAAATTCAATTCAAACCTCGAAATCCATACAAATATGTGAAACAACAAAAGTACCCCAACTCAAATGAATACAACTCATGTGAAAACCACAATCCACACAGCAAGCAGACAAAATTAATATAAATAAAGTAAACCCTCCCAATCGGATAATAGCCTAAGGGATTTGACAGCAGATAATCAAAGGTGCCATGGCCACTCACAGTACTCAAGAGAACAATAAACAAAAAAAATCCAAATTAAAGAAAATAGTACAATTGAATCAATCAAATAGAAAAAAATACAATACCGACTAACCCTTGTTGATTATAATGGATTTGACGGCAGATAATCGGTGGCGAGAGCCAATCACAGCACTCAAAAAAACAATAAACAGAAAATACCAAATGAAAGGAAATACAATTGAATCAAATAGGGGAAAAAATAAACATAATAATACTACAACACCGACTTATCTCAACATACACAATCGTTCACACAGGAGTGTAAGACACTCGCACACATACAATGCGCTACTACTGTATGTGGTGCGATTTGAGGACACGCACAGTGTGGACTTGAGGGCAGCCCAACGCCTTCCCCGCAGCACCACCGGTCGCGGTAACTAACCACCGCACAGCAGCAAAACAGCAACGGACAGACTTCTATAAAATAATAACCCAAATTTGGTCATTAATCACACATAGGCCTACACTAAATCTAAAATTACGTCTTTAAATGGCAAACAACTTACAAAATAACATAAAACCTACCTGTAGCACAATTGACTGGCCCTCGGTAAGAGTGGTGAATAACCCACCAATATCATATGGATCACACTAGATAAATGAGCCGCCATTAATAAACGACATTAATACAACTTTTCAGTGTTTTCAACCACATAATGTTTATTTTAGGTTTCAGACTTATACATTCACATAAGTAGGCTACTAAAAAAAATGCAGTTTGTAAAATACACACTGATGTCTATGGAAGAGGCAATAATAATCCTTTCCATTATAATTAGACGTTTTATTCATATCAGATACACATTGTGTAAGTAACTTTAAAGTTTACTCTATTCTTCTCCCAGTTCACCAGCCACTTACTTTTATGTATTTCGAGAGAAGTGGATGAATTCACGTGTTGTAAATCTAACAGATCCGATTCTCTGAACTGCGTCTGTGGCACAAACTAACATGGCGGCGCATTCAGCTCAACTAATGCGATCGTTATAAAGGTGTTTAAACAACAAAACACTTCCACTTGCATATATTTGACAATCGGAATATCAGATATTTCATGCCATAGCTAACAAATTTGTGAATATTTTGAATAAAAAAGGAAAAATTACCTTCAAAAAGGAAATCCCCGCATTTTTAAAGGTGCCGTGAGCTTCTCTTCCACCCAGCTCCATCCACCACACAGAAACCCCACCCAAAAGGGTCACCCCATTACATAACCAGTGATAATTTAACAAGATTCATACAGGAACTATTTTTGTTACCACCATATTGCTATGACTCTATTTCATCTCGATTTCTCCCTCTACTATATATTTATTTCGCTCTCTTTTTCTCTATTGCTTGCTTGCTCTTTTAACTCTCTCAATGTGAGAACTGAGTTCTGAGAAATAGTCAATTTGAAAGTGGCACCCAACAGTGAAGTCTCATTGCTTTTTTATAGTTGTGAATAATGGCAGGACACAACACAACTTACTCTAAAGCTCACATGATAATGCTAACATGGTGGTGGATGTAGTACATTCAGATTCCATTAATACTATACACGTGATATGCATGTTAGATAATACTTTACTCATCCTATACTATACTTTTTTAACAGATAAGAAGTTCTTAATGAAAATACTAATACAATTAACAGGCAGGGCAACACACACTAAATGCAATTATGATCGGACAAACACTGGCTAGGTTTACATGCAAAACTTTTGTTTCAATCAGACTGAATTCATTCCTATTCATGAATCCGAACGTAGTGTTTACATGAATGCTAAACATGTAATCGGGTTGATGTGCGCGTTTGTCACAAGCTTCAAAACGGAATAGATTTTTTGACATGCGCAAACTGCACGAATATACAGTTTCCTGCTGTTTGTGCATAATAACCATTCTCATACATTAGTTATTTATTTGTTTTAGACTTATTTGTAGCAGACTTAATATTGATCCATTTCTGGTCATAATTTGGAGACAATGAGCATATGAACCCCTGTGCCGTGCTGCTTATATTTATAACGCTGTAAAAATGCCCCTCCTCGTGTCCATCATCTGTGGATGAGAATCTGAAACAAGGACTGGTGGGACATTGTCCTTCTTCACTTCACAGACACTGAGTGAAAGGAGAATTTTAGAATGAAGGGACACTCATTTTATGACACTTTATACTGCACGTCATAAGTCATTACGCTATTTCCACTCATTGCACATGTGCAGTCCTTTCAGTTTCGGTTTTCAATCCGATCAAGTGTTTATATGTTCTCTCGATCAGATTAGAAAAGGAATAAACCACCCCTTTCAATCCGATCGAAATTTCACTCGGATCAAGCTCAATCGGATCTATTAAGGTGTTTACATGAAGGCTTTTCAGTCTGATTGAGCTGTCAATCCAATTATTAACGGATTACTTGGTTGCATGTAAACGTAGCCACTGAATGAACAAGAGGAACTAAATACACATGGGGTCAGTTGTGGAAAGAGTACTAAAAAATTGTACTTAAGTAAAAGTATTGCTACTTAAGTAATGATTTTCTTGAGAACAAGTAGAAGTACTGAAAAATAATATGACTCAAGTAAGAGTAAATAAGTAGTTTGCTACTCAAGTAACTACGTTACAAAGTACTTAAGTATTATTTTTCTATTTTTACCCAAAATGGAGAGATGATAACGATATGGACACTATATGGATATGGGCACAAAACACTCTCATGTCATTTCTGTTTCATTCATACTGGAAGCCCAGTACTGATTCATACCTCGCGCAGAAAGTCCACAAGTGAGATTCATAGAAGTATTAAACATATGACGTGAAATGAAATGACTTATATGGATATAATAACATGCAAATAGAGACTTTTTTGACTGATGAAACATGAAGACAAACACATGACAGCGATAAAATATATCTGTGTTCATCAAGCTATCTCAGGTATTTTCATAAGAATGATGTATGTCTTTAAAGGGATAGTTCACCCAAAAAGGAAAATTAGCCCATGATTTACTCACCCTCAAGCCATCATAGGTGTATATGACATTCTTCTTTCAGACGAATACAATCAGAGTTATATTAAAAAAATGTCCTGGCTCTTCCAAGCTTTATAATGGCAGTGAATGGCTGGAGAAAATTTTAAGCCCAAAAAAGTGCATCCATCCATGATAAAAGTGCTCCACTTTTACTCCAGGGGGTTAATAAAGACCTTCTGAAGTGAAGCCATGCGTTTGTGTAAGGAAAATACCCATATTTAAAACTTTATAAACTATAATCACCAGCTTCTGCCAAACGGCCGTACACATCGATTTACGGTGGAAGATTAACCCCTGACCCGACACACAACGCAATGATGAACGTGGAAGCTCAGAGGTAAGAGCAAAACAAAACCCTGGTCGCAAATTAGAAATTTTGAAGAGAAGGGGGATGTCGGAGGATTTCTATACAATAGAAGAGGAGCTTCAGTTTGCTGCACAGCCCTATAAGTTTAAACCACGAGAGGCGTCTAAGATTACGATACTCCTACATCCCACTGTACGTCATACATGTGTAACGGGTTACTCTTGTGGCGCAAGTCAATTTGCATAGTGTGCGTACGGTCGTCTGGTGGAAGCTAGTTATAAATATTAGTATTATAAATATGGGTATTTGTCTTACAAAAACCAATGGCTTTGCTTCTGAAGGCCTTTATTAACCCACTGGAGCCGTGTGGAGTATTTTTTATCATGAATGGATGCACTTTTTGGGGTTTTACATTTTTCCCAGCCATTCACTCCCATTAAAAAGCTTGGAAGAGCCAGGACATTTTTTAATAGGCCTATAACTCCGATTGTATTCGTCTGAAAGAAGAATGTCATGTACACCTAGAATGACTTGAGGGTTAAGTGAAAGGTCCGATAAAAAAAAAGAGAGATGTACAACAGTATGAATAAAAAAGTATTTCAAAAAAAATAATAATAAGTGGGGTATGGTTAATGTGTTAAAATTTTAAATCAGAATATGAGCATAGCTCATTTATATTCATTAAAATATTGAAACGTTAGCGATACTGATTCAAAACACGAGCGCCAGTGATTGAATGTCAAAGTGCAGTTTGAAGTCCCCACCCCCAGGCCGAACTGGAAGTTTTGGTTTTGGTTGCACCCGAGTCAGACCTGTCAGTTATTGGCTGAAGTGCAGGGCTCCACCGCAGTAGTTTGAAAAGTGTCTGTCAAATGCCAGCTTGCCCTGTTGCTCCGTCGACACCTTTGTAAAAGTAGCCTACTTTGTACTTTTGTTGAAAAATAAATGTAGCGAAGTTGAATACTTTATTTTTATTCTACTCAAGTAAAAGTACCACAATTTAATTCTACTCAAAAAAGTAGAAAAAATAAATAAATAATTTACTACTCAAGTACTGTAACGAAAGTATATGTAATTAGTTACTTTCACTGCATGGTGTGCTTCTCAATTCTTATTTGTGCATCCTCATTTCCTTTCCTCGCTTCCTTTCCTCGCGTCTCAGCTCCACCCCCTGTAGGATGCGAGAGAAGGCTGTATGGCGGCAAATCAATGCCTTAAAGAACCGAGTGCACAACTGATGATCAGTGTTGGGCAAGTTACTTCGAAACTGTAATGCATTATTTATTACTTGTTACTGTCATTTCAAAGTAATTTGTTACATTACAATATTACTGTATTTAAAATGTAAGGCATTACACTACTATTGCATTACTTTTAAGTTACTCTCACCAAAATAACTGCAAATATGGATTTGGCAATCTAAATGTAGCGTATGATGCTCAATTAGCTCATTACACATCCAGTAGAAGGTGATGTGGTATCCGACTGAGCTTGGACCCATAAGAAATTTTACCATGATGTACTATAGTACATACCATGGTATACCATAGTAGTATCATGGTACCTTACATCTAACCATGGTACATACTATATAGTACTTCAGATATTATCATGGTACCATGGTACATTGCATGGTACTGTAGATGTTACTATGGTACAT
This sequence comes from Vimba vimba, assembly GCA_022828995.1. Lineage (NCBI taxonomy): Eukaryota > Metazoa > Chordata > Actinopteri > Cypriniformes > Leuciscidae > Vimba > Vimba vimba. The sequence continues at coordinate 23,465,946 of CM040819.1, forward strand.
AGTATGGTACCTCAGATTTACCATGGTACCTACCATGGTACATACCATAGTACCTCAGATATAACCATGGATGGTACATACTTTATAGTACTTCAGATATTATCATGGAACCATGATAATATCTGAAGTACTATACTGTACAGTATGTTATGGTACATAGTATGGTACCTCAGATTTACCATGGTACATGCCCTAGTACCTCAGATATAACCATGGTACATTCTGCCGTACATATTACCATGGTACATACTACCTCAGATATAACCATGGTACCTCAAATATTACCATGGTACTTTGCATGGACGCATGGTACAGACATCTTTTTACTTTAAGCCCGGGGTAAACTTTAGGCTTAAACTTTAGCAAAAAATAAAAAATAACTAATGAATAATAGCTAAGCCAAATATTTTTATTTTATTTTAATTATTATTGTGAGTGACTGCAGTAGTGTGGGCATAGGCCATTTGGTCTATGAACGAGTCATAGATCTCCAAAATCAGTTTTAAATGTATAATTTAATATTAATGAGATTTTTATTTAAGTAATGTTCTAATTCTATATGTTTGTAAATGCTGCATGATTTTGACGTGGTTTAATCAATGGCCGTGCGCGTGAACTTTGAACATTCATGTCGCTTTCAAACACTGGAGCGGCCGCGGCGCAGAGTTGCCATGGAAACGGCGCTGGACCACTGCGACTGGTAAGCAGGAAACTCCCTCTCTCGCTGTTGAGAATGTACTATCCGCTGCAGGCTCACTCATCTCGGCTCTGTCTGATTAACGTACAGGAAGTGAAACATTTTGCGCGGACGTTTCTCCTCTGCTGATCTCGCGGTGATTTTGGCGAATTTGTATGAAGAAAAAAAAAACTACCACTTTATTCCAGGTTAACTAACATTGCTTGTAACGCGCGTTACTGACATTTGTACCGAGTAAAATATTACTTTTTTTCCCCCTGTAATGCCTTACATTACCGCGTTACAGCAAAAAGCAATGCATTACTGTAATTAATTACTTTTGTAACGCGTTACTCCCAACACTGCTGATGATGGTGCGCACACTAAATTACTTCCGCAAGATGATTACAGATCTACACGCGAGGAAACGGCAACTCGCGAGCTCATTTCAAACCCTGCGCACGCATGAAATCTCCTCTGCACACAACACAAGCCCTTGCCTGCGCTAGGACATGTCTCACAGCAATTGAGATGTCCTTCAAGATGGCTGAGCTCGATTGGTTTCCGGGTCAGTTTCCGGGTCATTTTCGGATTTTCTTTCATCAAAAACGTTAACCCGTCCCGTCCTTTTAGCTTTCATTTCATTGTAATTTGATTATATTTCACTCTGTTCATCAGAAAGGGGTCCTCTTTCGGTTTGCTCTCTTTAGACACAGACAGAAAAGCATTTGTGTTACTGTTGTTCTCATGCCATGTCAGGTCTTTCAGTCGATCTGAAAGCACTGTGTTAGGCCCATGTTTTGTCCTTGATAAGTCAAATAAATATGACATCTTACTGTTGTTCCAATTTAGGGAGGCCATAATCTCACAGGAGACTCCAGCTTCCTGTGTAAATGACAATAACAAATTCTCATCAGAATTGTGCATGGAAGAGTGAAGCAAATCTGTTCTTTCATATCTGGTGGCTTTTATCTCAAGAGCAGTTGTGTAGCGGGAGGCGAAGGAACTCTGCCGCTAGTTCAATTAGCACTTGTGCAAGAAGTCACAAAGAGCTGTGAATTAGAGTTTGAATGCAGGAGGAAAAGGCTCCATTCACTGAAGGTCATACAGAATGTTCTTGATGCAGGAAAAAAGATTTCCCAAAAGACATTCCAAAAGAAAGGCATATTTACACAAAGGATGAAGTGGATTAAAAGAATAGAGAATGGAATATAAAAGTTCACTCTCTTTTCTTATGTGAAACACAAAATGAAAAGTTTAGTGGAATGTTTCCAAAAAATATAAGTGAATGGTCAAGTTCCAAAAACCCAACATAAGTAAAAAATCATCACAAGTTGCTTTTTCACATAGGCCTACTGAGGTTAATAAGATTCAAGATTCAAGATTCAATTTCTTTATTGTCATTCCACAGTGCCCTGTAGTACGAAATTACGTGCAAAGTTCACAGCTTAAAAATATAGCACAAGAAACAATCAAAAACACTGTAAAAAATGAAATATTAACTACATAATATAAATAAATATGCTTATATGGGTATGCAAGCATGTAAAGTAATAAATATAAATATACAACATCTAAAAACCGGTAAAATATAAGTATCTAGATATATACAGTTGGGAGTATAAATATCCATATTTAAAAATAGTACAGTTGAGAATAAGGTACAGTCAGAACAGATAATTATGTACATGTAGTATTCACATTAATTGGTATGTTGTAATAGATTATTATATTCAATAGTATGACAGCAGTGGGGAAAAAGCTGTTTTTAAACCTTGCAGTCCTTGTCCTCAGACTGCGGTACCTCCTACCAGAGGGGAGGTGGGAAAACAGTTTGTGGCCAGGGTGAGTGGGGTCCTTGATGATGCCCTTTGCTCTTGACAGGCATCTTCGCTGGGCCAGCTCCTGAATGGTCGACAGAGTAGTCCCAATAGTCCGCTCAGCTATCCTCACCATTCTGCTCAGCGCCTCTCTCTTTGAAGCTTTGCAATTCTCAAACCAGAGAGAAATGTTGCTGGTCAGAACACTTTCGATGGTGCCCCTGTAGAAAGTGGTCAGGATGGATGGACTAAAGTGGGCCCTCTTCAGCCGTCGCAGGAAGTGCAGACGCTGGTGTGCCTTTTTGATGAGGGAGGAGGTGTGCAGATCCCAGGACAGGTTGTCAGCCACGTGAACCCCCAGGAACTTTGTGTTTTTTACGATCAGTCCCATTGATGTAGATCGGTGCGTGGACTCTCGACGGTCAGGACTAAGTTGTTTGTCCTGCACCAGTCTGCAAAAAGTCTCACCTCCTCCCTATATGCCCTCTCATCTCCGTCCTGGATAAGACCCACCACTTTCGTGTCGTCCGCGTTCTTTATGATGTGATTCGTGCTGGACTTTGCACAACAGTGTGAAGAGAAGAGGGCTAAGAACACATCCCTGCACAAACTGAGGCCTGTCTGTGAGAAAATCCAATATCCAGTTACACAGAGGAGAACTTATGCCCAGTGTGTCTGAGCCCAGCTTGTTGACCAGATGCTGGGGGATTATGGTGTTAAATGGCGAGCTAAAATCAACAAACAGCATCCGCACAAGAGAGTTCTTGTTCTCCAGATGTTCCAAGCTAAAGTGTAGTGTGGTGGATATGGCATCCCCAGTAGAGCGGTTTGGGCGGTAGGCAAACTGAAATGGATCCAGTGAAGGGGGGAGGACAGATGAGATGTGGTCCTTTACTAGTCTCTCGAAGCACTTCATTATTATGGAAGTGAGTGCTACGGGCCGGTAGTCATTCAGACTATTGATGGTGTGTTTCTTTGGAACTGGAATGATGGCTGAGGGTTTGTAGCATGAAGGCACAACAGCTTGACTCAGGGAGATGTTGAATATGTCCGTGAGGACATGAGACAGTTGGAATGCACACTCCCTAAGCAAGCAGCCCGGTATCATGTGTGGACCAGCAGCTTTCCGCGGGTCAATTTTCTTCAGTACCCGGTGGACATCTGCTGGATCCAGTCTGAGCACCTGGTCTCCTTCCTGTAGGATGGTTTTCCTCGCTGGTGTGGTATTCTGTGCTTCAAACCTACCGAAGTAATTGTTGAGGCTGTTGAGGAAATCCATGCTGTTGTCACAGTACTGGGGGGCAGTCCTATAGTCCGTGACAGCCTGGATTCCCTGCCACAGTTTCCTGGTGTCTCTGTGATCATTAAAGTGACCCTGGATTTTTTGTCCATGTGCCCTCTTTGCCAGATTTGAAGGCAGAGTTCCGGGCTTTAAGCAGGGCTTGGACCTCTGTCGTCATTCATGGTTTCTGGTTCGCCCGGACTGTAATGTTTTTTGTGACACAGACATCATCCATGCACTTGAGTATGTATCCTCATACAACATCAGCATACTCCTCGATGTCTGTGGTATGGCCTTTGGTAGCAGCATCTCTGAAGACAGACCAGTCAGTGCATTCAAAGCCGTCCTGCAGAGCTGACATAGCTCCCTCTGGCCAAACTCTCACCTGTTTTAAGGAGGGCTTTGTTCTGACGAACAGGGGTCTGTATGCTGGAGTTAGCATGACAGAAATGTGGTCAGACGAGCCAAGATGGGGGCGGGGTGATGCTTTGAATGCTCCCTTAATATTTGTGTAAACATGATCCAGTGTGTTAGTTTGCCTCGTTGCAAAGTCCACATGTTGGTAAAAGTGAGGGAGGACTTTTTTCATGTTTGCCAAGTCCCCAGCAACTATGAGTACTCCCTCTGGATGTATAGTTTGCAGCTCGTTTATGGAATGAGACAGAGTTTTTAGGGCTGCTTTAGTATCTGCATCGGGAGGTATATAGACACCAATAATAATTATGACAGAGAACTCCCTTGGAAGATAGAAGGGGCGACATTTAACTGTTAAAAATTCAATGTCCGCGGAGCAATGGGAGTGAATCCCATCTGTGTTTGTGCGGCATCTGTTATTGATATAGATGCATACCCCTCCGCCTTTAGATTTTCCACTGAGGGCTCCACTTCTATCTGCACGGAAAGTAGTTAGCCCCTCCATGCTAAATGTTTCCAAAAAATATAAGTGAATGGTCGGTCATTCCAACCTACTGAGGTTAATAACAACGCTGTTTGTGTGTTGGATATCAGGAATGGTGAGAGAACATTGTGCTTGGTACGTTTTTTGTCTTCAAACCAAACTTGGGTCTCCAGCCAACAAAGTTTAAATCCTGTCTGGCTAGCGCACTTCCCATAATGTTTATACATTTAGTCAGTAGGCAGAGAGTAGGTGGTCTTTTGTGATTGTTCAAACACATGATTGTCTACACTATAAAAGCAATCCTGTCGAATGCATTTTCCATTACCTCGACCAAAATGCATCTTAGGCCACATTTACACATAGCCGGGTATTTAGAGAAATGAGTATTTCCCCCCCTCCGTTTTCAATAATAACATTGTGCACACAATGTCGTTTTAAAAAAAGTTGCCATTTACATCAACCCGCATAAGTTTAGACACCCATGCTAAAGTTGACTAAAAAGAAGAATAAAAAATCATATTTTAGAAAGTGAACTTAATGCCTTAATTAAAAAAAAAAATAGGAAAAATCCAACCTTTAAGGACACCAATTTTATTTGTGAATGAATAATGTATCGTAAATAAATAAATGTTCTTCCTTAAAATACAGGGTGCATAAGTCTGGACACCCCTATGTTAAATTCCCATAGAGGCAGGCAGATTTTTGGAAAGTACTCCATGCCAATCTCTAGGTATGGTGAAGGCTATGTGATGATATGGGGCTATTTTAATTCCATTCACAAAGAAAATTGGTGTCCTTAAAGGTTGGATTTGTCCTAATTTTCAATTTCCAAAAGATGATTTTTTATTCCTCTTTTTAGTCAACTTTAGCATGGGTAGCATAGCACTGTAAATACGCCGTCAAGCGCCATCATAACTATGCCAAACCTATGGGCGGTAGTGTAGGGAGAAGGATAAAGCCATGCAAACCAATCAGAATCCTCAGAATCGACAACAACGAATAACACGAGCGACTTCCTAGGGCGCTCACATTACGTTAAGCATTTTCTGCCGCATAATGTGATGTTTGAGAACCTAAAACCCCGTTTCTCCCAGTTGATACGGCAACACATAACCGGCAGTATCAGAAATCTCCACTTTGACCGGAGTTTTTAGAAATAATCGTTTTCTGTGATAAAAACAGGGTTTTCATGTAAATGAGAGGCCAAACCACAGGGAAATATCTGCATCTTCCCTTCGTGTAAACGGGGCCTTAATACCAGCTATAAACTGGGCCATATAGAAGGTGCACAGTGTCACAAATACAAAACACCCTCATAAATTACACACATGACAATAAAATAATGTTATATTAAGATTAAGAACAAAATACCATAAAATGTAAATGTCACAGAGGGTGTCACGGTATGTGGTAGCCTATGAAGCACAAGAAGACGAGATAGACTTTAATAACAATATTTTGGAAACAGGGAATAAACGCTGGAGTAAAACACACACTAACGTTAACGAGAACCGACAAACACTAAGGGGCTGTTTACACGACATCATTTTCAACTAAAAACGTAAAACTTATGCATTTTGACCTTTCATTTACACGATAACAACGTTTTGGGTGCTTGAAAACGCAAACTTTTGAAAACGGGTTTCAACGTGCAAGTTTTTGAAAACGGTCTCTGTGTAAACAACAAAAACATGAATGACGATGCACATGCACATGCACATGCACATACGTATTACGTGTTCAGTCAGTGTTTCATCACCATCTAATGGCCTGGCAGAAGAATACAGCATTGTTAGTCGTTTTCGCAGATCAGTGTGAATGGGGATCGTTTTGACAATGGTGTCTTCTGTATGTGGAAAACTCAAAGGAAAAACTTCTCAGTTTTAAGCATATCGTTGTCGTGTAAACGTACCCTCGGGGAGAACTTGGCTTATAAGCATGACCAAACAAAATGTTTGCCTCCCATGACTCTTCCCATTGCAGCCTGTTTTATTCCCTGACTGAGGGCACGGATGCACTGGCGCACAGCTGGCCTCGGGGCCTCCGCAAGTATGCATTTCCCCCAGTGAGCCTTCTCACACAGACACGGTGCAAGATCAGGGAGGACGAGGAGCAGGTCATTTTGGTTGTGCCTCACTGGCCCACCCGGACCTGGTTCTCCGAACTAGTACTCCTCGCAACAGCACCTCCCTGGCCAATTCCTCTGAGGAAGGACCTCCTTTTTCAGAGATGGGGCACCCTCTGGCACCCTCGTCCCGATCTATGGAACCTACATGTGTGGCTCCTGGACGGGACGAGGCAGGTTTGAGTATCCTACCACCACAGGTGGTGGCTACTTTCACTTTCCGCTATGGCCTTTTCAACTCCACACGCCTATGCGTTGAAGTGGAAGCTCTTCGTCACCTGGTGCTCTTCTCGCCAAGAAGACCCCAGAAAATGCCCAATCAGGTTCGTGCTCTCCTTCCTCCAAGAAGGGTTGGAATGAAGGCTGTCTCCTTCCATCCTCAAGGTTTACGTGGCCGCTATCTCAGCCTACCACAACCTCCTGGAGTCGAAAACAATAGGTCAGCATGACCTGGCCATCAGGTTCCTGAGGGGAGCAAGGAGATTAAATCCTCCTCGCGATCCCCTCGTACCCTCTTGGGACCTCGCAGTGGTCTTATCTGCTCTGCAGAGAGCTCCCTTTGAGCCTTTGCAATCAGTTGAGCTTAAGTTCTACCAGAAAGACTCAGGAGATAGAGTGATGGTACAAAGCATTAATTTATTGACAGCCCAGCAAACAATTATTTATAAAGTTCTTTGGCGTAGGCCCCTTTTGTAGTGCATAATCCGAGGGTAGTGGATCTGCATTTCCTGCCTGAAGACGAAGGCAGGGGCACAGCCAACCCCCCGGGAGGTATGGACAGGACCATCCTGGTGGTGGTGGGGAGGGTGGAGGTAATTGTTTGCGTCAGTGTCTGCAAACTCAAATGTGTAAGTATCGATCTTTTATACAGCAAGTATTAGGACATGATTGGATAGATGTGAAGGTAATAAGTGACGTAGTCTTCCTGGCAGAACTTATGCTAAAGCTTCATTTCTACCAGAAAGACTCTGGAGATAGAATGATGTAACAAAACATTAATTTATTGACAGCCCAGCAAGCAATTATTTATAAAGTTCTTTGGCGTAGGCCCAGTCCGTAGTGCATAATCCGAGGGCAGAGGATCTGCATTTCCTGCCTGAAGATGAAGGCAGGGGCGCAAATGACCCCCAAAAGTAGGTGGAGTATGAATCCACCGGGACGGGGCCCACCCACCCCCAAAGAATGGTAACGGAAAGTATACCCACCGGTCGTGAATCCTGTAGTTCCTGCAAAATAGGAAAGGGAGTTACCATAAAATAGCATGATGAACATTAAATGTGGATACCTCATAGGCCTATAGCTTAATTAGAAAAGAAGGCCACTTAAGTCTTTGTAAAAAACATTGACCTGTAAGGTATTACATGGAGCCATGGATTTATTTTTATTTTTTTTTGCTGTATTTATTCATGCATTTAGCAGGGGCTTTTATCCAAACGACTTACATAGAATTTGATGTACTTTTTACTTTATTGCCAGTTCACTCCTAAGGACACAAAGACACAAGGCCTCATTGGACCAAACAGAGCAGTGCCACATTGGGCCATACATAGACAGGCCACACTGGACCACATAGACAGTGCCACATTGGGCCATACATAGACAGGCCTCATTGGACCACACAGACAGTGCCACATTGGGCCATGCATAGACAGGCCTCATTGGACCACACAGACAGTGCCACATTGGGCCATACATAGACAGGCCTCATTGGACCACACAGACAGTGCCACATTGGGCCATACATAGACAGGCCTCATTGGACCACACAGAGCAGGCCACCTAGGGCCATACATAGACAGGCCTCATTGGACCACACAGACAGTGCCACATTGGACCATACATAGACAGGCTTCATTGGACCACACAGAGCAGGCCACCTAGGGCCATACATAGACAGGCCTCATTGGACCACACAGATTTGGCCAAATTGGACCACATGGCCATAATTGGCCACAGAGACGAGGCCTTGATGAGCCTCACGGCCAATATAGACCACAGAGACAAGGCCTCGATGAGCCACAACGGCCGCTAATGCCACATAGAAGACAAGGTAGGACTAGACAAGAACATAAGAAGAAGGCCACCCAGGCCTTTTTTTTTTTTTACATAACAATGACATGCTACAAGGCCTTGATAGACCACACAGAACTTATGCCCCGAAGGGCTACTGGCCAACCATAGGCATATTTTAAAGGACAAGACCAAGCCGCTAAGGCCACACATAGACAAACCACGGAGAGACAACGGCTAGTAAGCTACACTGAACCTATGCCCTGAAGGGCCACACGGCCAACAATGGGCATCTTTTTAAAGGACAAAGCAACAATATGCCACTAGGCCAAAAAGACTCACACAGAGACAAGGCCTGCTGGGCCACAAGGCCACTAATGCCACACAGATGCAAACCACTCATAGACAAGGCCACTAGGCCACATAGAACCAATGTCATAACTGGCCACAAGACCACGGGACAAGGCCACATTTGTCACAGTGTCTGGTTTGTGTTTCCCTGGGTAACCACTAGAGGTCCTTGTCCCCCACGGTGTCATTCTCTCATGCACTACATTTCCCATCATCCTGTTCTGTCTATTATTGATCATTGCACACAGCTGTTTCCCATCAACTTGTTAGTATCTGTGTGTATATATACCCTGTTTGTTTCAGTGTTTGTCACGGAGTCCTTGTTTAATGTTATATCACTTCCGTAGTTCTGGTTTGTTGCCTGTTCTTGTTCGTGGTTTATGTTCTTGGATTGACTTATTGGATTTTGACCATTTGCCTGAACTGATTGTGAGTACGGATTACCCCAATAAATTAACTGCACTTGGATATCTCTGTTTTGTGTGTGATTCGTGACAGAAGGACTCCGTCAAGCATAGATCCAGCGGTATGGGTTTTCGTGTCTCTTCCCCAGCCACCGAGAGGGAGAAGAGGCAGCAGAGGGGGAATTCTCCATCAGGAGAGGTTCCACCTCGTATGAACATTTTCCAGTGTTTTGCCTTATGGGCTCGAATAACTGAGGAGAACATGGCAGCCAACTCCCCTGCATCCCTTTCCGTCAACACAGCTGATGATTGGTCTAATGACACCCCTGTCCGTAGACAATTATTTGAGGGAACCCGTCTGGCCAAATTTTCTGGGACCCGTGGAGGTAGCAGGGGAGGAGGTGGTAGAGGTGAACCCCGACACCACTCTTCCCATCATCCTCTCTTCAGCCCGAACCAGAGCTGTCCAGCCCAGAGCCTGCACCTCCCCATCATAAACGGAGGAGGAGGAGGAGGAGGAGGAAGCAGGCATCCACCGTCCCCGAGCAGTCCGCTGTCATCCCGGAGGTCATCCCCGATTAGCCCGCTGTCATCCCGGAGCAGGCCGCTGTCGCTCCGGAAGCCGTCCCCGAACATCCCGCTGTCATCCCGGAGGTCGTCCCGGAGCAGCCCACTGTAGTCCCGGAGGTCGTCACCGCACAGTCCGCTGTCATCCCGGAGGTCGTCCCCGAACAGTCCACTGTCATCCCGGAGACCATCCCGGAGCAACCCGCTGTTGTCCCGGAGGTCGCCCCGGAGCTACCCACCATCAGTCCTGCCACAGTCAAGAGAGCTGTCTTCCTGTTTTACGCATTGGCGGTTCTGCACGCATGGAGGAAGCACATGAGTTCCGCCCAGCCAGAGACTGTTCACGTCACGTCTGCCCAGTCAGAGACTGTTCCTGAGCCAGTGTCTCCGGACAAGATGGCCGCCGCCGAGCCAGTGTCTCCGGACAAGAGGGCCGCCACCGAGCCAGTGTCTCCGGACAAGATGGCCACCGCCGAGCCTGTGTCTATTCCGGTGCCCGTGCCTGTTCCTGTGCCTGAGCCGGTGTCTGTTCACATCACGTCTGCCCAGCCAGAGACTGTTCACGTCACTTCTGCCGATCCAGAGACGGTTCACGTCACGTCTGCCGATCCAGAGACTGTTCGCATAACGTCTGTCGATGCAGAGACTGTTCCTGTGCTGGAGGCTGTACCCATCAGCTCTGCCACGGCCAAGAGGGCTGTCTTCACTTTTTATATGGTTGTTGTCCTGCGTACCTGGGCTGCACACACCACCAAGATGGCAGCCTCCAGTCCAGTTGGAACCCCGGACACTGTGCTGGAGCCGGTGTCTGTTCCTGAGCCAGTGTCTGTATCTTTTCCTGTCTCTGAGCCGGTGTCTGTCCCTGAGCCTGTGTCTGTCCCTGAGCCGGTGTCTGTCCCTGAGCCGGTGTCTGTTCCTGAGCCGGTGTCTGTTCCTGTTCCTGAGCGGGTGTCTGTTCCTGTTCCGTGGCCGTCCGAGGGGTCGTCTCCGCCGTGGCCGCCCGAAGGATCGTCTCCGCCCTGGCCGCCCGATGGATTGTCTGCTCCGCCCTGGCCGCCTGAGGGAAAGTCTCCGCCCTGGCCGCCCGATGGACTGTCTGCTCCGCCCTGCCCGCCTGAGGGAAAGTCTCCGCCCTGGCCGCCCGATGGACTGTCTGCTCCTCCCTGGCCGCCTGAGGGAAAGTCTCCGCCCTGGCCACCCGATGGGTCGTCTGCTTCGCCCTGGCCGCCGGCTAAGCCGTCACTCACTGTTCCTGTTCCCCTTCATGGACCTGGCCCCCCATCCCTCCCCCTGATCCTCCACCGTTCCACCTCCCTCCTGGACTCTTGTGTTGGTTTTGTAGTGGTGTCTTGGAGCGTCTAGTAGCCGCTCCGTAGAGGGGGGGTTATGTCACAGTGTCTGGTTTGTGTTTCCCTGGGTAACCACTAGAGGTCCTTGTCCCCCACGGTGTCATTCTCTCATGCACTACATTTCCCATCATCCTGTTCTGTCTATCATTGATCATTGCACACAGCTGTTTCCCATCACCTTGTTAGTATCTGTGTGTATATATACCCTGTTTGTTTCAGTGTTTGTCACTGAGTCCTTGTTTAATGTTATATCACTTCCGTAGTTCTGGTTTGTTGGTTTTCTTGTTTTAGTCTTGTCTTTTGAATTGCTTGTTTGGTTTTGACCCTTGCCTGGACTGGTTTACGATTTCGGATTACCCAATAAATACTGCACTTGGATCTACCCGTTTCATCTGTGTGTGGATCATGACAACATTAGGCTACATGGTCACAGTAGACCATACAGAACTATACCTGGAGCACTTTAATTGGTTTGTGTAGCCATTAACACTATCCTACACAATAATTAACATGAACTATCAATACTTTTAAAACCCTTTAAAATTTTGGTTTATGTCAATTTCTACAAATCGTCCCCTTGGAATTATAAGGTTCTATCTGCGTTCTGAGCAGTTTTGAGATATTGAGCTTTAAAGTTTTTGCATTCCATTCGACTGTGTAGAAAGAACCTTTTTATTTTCTAAATAAAAAGTTTCAAAATGTACACAACTTAAAAAACAACATTACATAATGTAAAGAAATTGTCACAGAATAAGAATATGTGAATAACTAAATTTTGACAAAAATGTCAGATAGAACCTTATAATTCCAAGGGTACGAAATGTCAATTTTTATAGGCCATTAAATTAAAGTTAATAATAATAGCATCATTAAGAACTAACATGAATTAACATTAACAATGGACAATGGATTTTCTTTTTTGCCCCCACTCTCTGACCCGCTGAAGGCCGCTGTTTATTTCGCACCCTGACTAAGACACATTGGGGGAAGCATTTAAATAATCCTATGAATGCATATAAAATATGCAGAATTGAATCGCATCGAATTTGAATGTGAATCGTCTCAAATCGAATTGTTCTGAATTTAAAAAAATAGTTCTTGAATTGAATCGAAAACCTATGAATCGAAGAAAACCAAGTGACGTAGTCCTTTACTGTGGCAAAATTAAATTGGCGAGTTTGCTTCAGGGGGCGTTCTCAAAGAGTAATTACATCATGACATTCCTTGAAAGGGAACCCTGACATACAGTATACTGATATTAGTATTCTTCCTAAGTATACTTAATAATATATTTAATAATAAACTTTACTTAAGTAGACTTAATAAAGTGAACTTAAAGTATAGTTGTTGTTGTTTTTGTAAGGGAAGACATGAGGGTGAGTAAATGTTAACAGGTGTTTTATTTCAAATTAATTATTTTCCCCTAATCTTTCTACATGTCTTCCGTTTGCAACCTGTAGCTACTGGAATGTCAGTATTGTGATTAAAAAACACTTAAGATGCCAGTTCCTCATGCTACATTAGCTCCATATGGACTTATACACACAAGCATTGCGGTGTTTTCCCCAAAGCCCTTAGCCACTAGAGAGAGAAATGAGGGAGAGAGTGAATGAGCGCAGAGAATTCCTCCATCATCAAACAGATGGTTTGAAGCATCATTAACATGTTAATATGAATGTCTCTCTCCCCTCTTTCTCCCTATTTTACTCACACACATACAGTCAGACACAATCCAGTAGTCAAGTTTTGTGATATATCTTATATTTTAGATTCCTTAATATAAGGAATAGGTTATAAGCCAAGCCATTCCGACCCAACACAATTAACCTGTAACCCTTATGTTGTTTTCTTCATGGTTTTCGAAAATGATGGCATGTCATGCATTCTATCCATGTTGGCAACTGACAATTAATTTGGCTATTGCTTAAAGTGAGAGATTAATTTGTACAAAAATACCATACAATACGAGTTTTACTTGTTTCAATAGTTGGTCATTCACAGGTGACACAACTCTAAAGTTAATAGAAACACTGTATAAGAAGGCAATAAAAGTGTTTGATAAAAACAAAAACAAAACAAAAAACTCTCATTTCATTACTGTAAAATTCAAAAAATTACACAATTTATTGAGTTTTGAAAATGTAAAAAAATGAAATTGCCTGTTTTATTCATAAGGTCTGGCATGGACTTTGCCCCACCTCCATTAAATGAGTTTATAAAAGAGAGGACAGATTGTGGTATTGGTACCAGGTCTGTTCTGAGGGGATTGTGAAGTGCCATATAGATGAAACATCTTTTGGTCAGAAAGCATTATCTGTGATAGGGAGCAAATATTGGAATAGTTTACCACAGTCAATAAGACAATGTTCTACTTATCACACTTTTAAAGATCATCTTAAGAAGTGGCTTATGATGAATCAGGTGTGTAAACATTTTTCTTAGTAATTTTAGTAATGTGTTTTTTTGTTTTTGTTTTTTTAGTGTTGTGTGTATAGCTGAGTATTTGTTCTTGTGTGTACCTGCCTAGGGACTGCGGACGTAAATTAGCAATGTTGCTATAATACGGATTGTTTACATTGTGTATTTTGTACAAATGTTCATTAACATGCTTTGTCCCTATATCAAATAAAAAACAAACTAACTGGATACACAGTCAAAAGATATGGCAATCATTTTCTCCTCCCTTTTAAAAGTTGATAAGCCTAACTATTCACAGCTACATGGTTTGTTCCATTTCACCATTTGAATAAATCTTATTTTCTGCTACTTTCAACTGTATCATAAATGACCTACGTTCTACATTACTTATAACTCCAGCAGTTGAGAACCACTACTAGATTATACTGTACTTTTATTTGCATTTGGCAGATTGTTTTATCCAATTGAATTCAGGATTTACATCAGTTCTTGTATTCCCTGGATATCAAACCCATGACCTTGCCATTACATGCTGTGATCTTAGAGCTACAGAACTGTTATATACAGTATAATTATAAAGCAATACTGTATATGACACTGTTCTCCAGTTTGTTCTCTTTGTACAATCTTAAAAGCAGTTTAAGATTATATTTTGAGGACCCTTACACTAAAGATTAAATATAGCCTAGATGCAGTCAGCTCACAGTGGCACCCACACTGGTGAATATGTAAATATTTGCTGCACACTTTCCTCTCAATAATGAAATAAACACTTAAAAAATGACAGCGCTGAGAAAACAGCATTTAAGAAAGCATCTGATCATAGTGATGTGGATATGTTTGCATTAGGACTGCAATTTGGCACTCCACACATCACTTTATACAATAGATAAAAAAACAGTGTCAGTGTCAGTTATAGTTTCTACTATAAAGCAGCTTGCCAGTGTGTTCATGCTTTAGTTTTACTCATGTCTGATCTTGATGTACTGAACAGAAGAAATGAACCAGAGAAGATGTCCATGTCAAAGAACGTGGAGCCTCAGCTCACATGAATGAATAAGTAAATCAATTTTGCACCAAGGCCCGTTTTCACACGAAGTGTCCCTTTAGACAGTCCCATGTTAAATTATTGGAAGAACTACTAGTTTTTTGTTTTTTTATTAGTATTATTATTTTTTCTGTCGTCATGACTCATCTTGCCTAGGGCACCAAGTGAGGCTGGACTGTCACTGGTGTCTCTTCAAAAAATAGATGCTCCCTGAGTGCAGCTGAAGCTAAAGTTCAGTTTAGCCTTAAGGCCTCGGTGCAGAATTTCAGACAATACTGTACTTTTACAGTATGTGCATATTTTCTGTTTTTCTGTGTGTACATTCCTGAGGCAGCCACAGGTTTTCTGTTAAGAAACCCTAGATATGTTTAAATCTGCAAATCCTTCCATAATAATAATTATAGGATAACAAGGAATATTTAAAACTAGAGGATATTATAATCATTCTCATCTCATCATAAACTAGACAAATAAAGTATATTGCTATACAAATGAAACACTTAGTAAACAAAACATTCCTCATCTCACAAGAGACCACTTCTACATTTAGTTTTCATGGATGAATTAATTATGCTCCATAAATTACCTCTGTGGTTTGCCCTGAACATTAAAATGTCTGTGAAGATTCATCTGTGATTTTGTCATGAACAGTATGCGCAGTATTAACTGAGGGTGACCCCCGTTTTTGACTAGTTTGAGTCCATCATGCTTTACTGGCCTCATAGCACTGGGCTCTCGGAATGATTGTCATTTCTACTCAATCTGTATTTTACTCTTTATTTATAGCCCACAAGAGTCCTGCCAAGATTTAAAACAGACGCCATCAAGCTTACAAGTTTTTTTTCCTGTTAAGCCATGGTGAACCTATCTATATTTCAGACAGTCGTATCTCAAAAATGTCACCACTCTTCCTATAGTTTATCTGGAGGCTGCTTGCATCAGGAAGCAAAGCCACTTCAGAGAAGTGTAGAGGTGTCAGAATAAATAAAGGCAGTGGTGATACAGGACAAGGATCCATTATTCTGGTTATTTTGCATCAAGGAACAAAATTATCTTTCACTATGCAAGGACTTGCTGTCAGAAGTGACACAGGAAACTAAATGATATTGCCAAGTCAATAAGCCTTTGGCATAGTATTCATTATTCAATACTTTGGCACATTTTTCAATAGGAAAGAGTCAAAGTTCCTTTTTCATGGATATTGAGTATTTGAGTTTTAATTTTTAAATAAAATTATTAATTGACCAGGCACGCCTTTGTTATTTTCTAGAAATAAACATTATATGACTATCAAAAGTAAATACACATAAAGTTATACAATTACTACCAGAATGGATAAACAAATTAGCCTAAATGAAGCTGTCACTCAGTATAGAGGGTAGTTACTGATAAACATACACTACTGGTCAAAGATTTTAATGTTTTTTAAAGTCTCTTATTCTCACCAAGGCTGCATTTATTTGATCAAAAATACAATAATTATTGTGAAATATTATTACAATTTAAAATAACGGTTTTCTATTTTAATATATTTTTTTAAAAATTATTTATTCCTATGATGACACTGTAACAGAAATACATTTCTTTCAGGATTCTTTGGTGAATAAAAAGTTAAAAAGAGCAGATTTTATTTGAAATATAAACCTATTGTAACATCATAAATGTCACTATAAATGGAAGCTGGTTTCTGCCACTGAATAATAATAAAAAAACTTTACTTTAAAACTATTGCAAGTTTACATCTAGACTTTTTTTTTTTTTTTTTTTGCCGAATTGTGTGATATAAACTCACAATTGTGAGTTATAAAGTCAGAATTGTGAGAAACTCGCAATTGTACGAAAATGTCAGAATTATGAGCTGACTTTTTCCCTCAGAATTTGACTTTATAACTCACAGTTCACATCTCACGTTGTCATCTTGAGTTATAATGTCAGAATTTGGAGATATAAACTCGCAAATGTGAGAAAAAAAGTCCGAATTGTGAGTTATTTCGCAATTCTGACATTATAACTCCCAATTGCGGGTTTATATTCTGTTATTGTGATAATAAAAAAAAAACAACTGAATTGTGAGATAAAAGTCACAATCATCTTTTAATTTTTTTTATTCCGTGGTGGAAACAAACCTCCATAGTTTACTGTCACATTTGATTAATTTAATTAATCTTGTGACTGTGCGGATGAATATGGTTCCCTCAAGGTCGCGTCAGCTGACGCAATGGGGTCGTGTCCCGCAGGACCCGGTGTCTGAGACACGTGTACCAACTAGTCAATCATGGCGGATGCAGTGATGTCGCAGGGTGCTCCCCAGCGGATAAAAAAGGAAAACAAGTCATCAGTTTCAATGTCTTCAGGAAGCAGCTTATCTGTGTGCTGTTTGAAGATTGCAGTGTGTGAAAGAGAAGGAAACATGCCGAGCAAACAGTTTAAACGCTATATCCCTCCATGTCCGCATTCCATAATGCCTGGGGATGGTCACGATACACTCTTGCCGAGGCAGCGCGCAGCCCGTAGCCGTGGGGATCTCAGACGCAGCTGCTTGAGGAGTGTGAAAAAGTTCCCCTCACTTCTCCCCCGAGCTCTGCTGTCCTCATGCCTGAAACGGAAGCCCGCTCGGCGGTTTCTTCCGTGGAATACAAGGACTCATTGCTCGCTTATGATTCAGAAAAGTGTGGAGTCAGTAGAGACAGACATGTGTAGCAAAAACATATTTTTTTGGCAGAATGCCAAATACGATGAGTTAGTGGAGCTTATGACTCGCGCTACAGTCAGACTGAGTTTGGAATGGTCCGGCTCGAAGGGTGAGATCGCAAGCAGCCGCTTAGAAGAGCGATATCTGCGCAGTCATAAGTGCACTGCTCCGGTGAGCCTTCCATTTCCTCCAGACCTGCACACTGAGGTGTCAGGTTCGTGGGAACATCCATTCTCTGCTTGCGTGACTCATTCTGCTTTGAATTATTCTTATGTAGAGGGGCTGAGTGAGTGGTGTTATGGGAGGATGCCGCGGATGGAGAGGAATTTAGCGAGTTATCTCTCACCGGGGACATCCTCATTGATGAAGGCTCCTGTTTTGCCCTCCAAGCCATGTCAGTTGACAACAAGTTTTGTGGACACAGCGTAATCAGCAGCTGGACAGACTGGCAGAGCTTTGCATACTATGCCAGTATTACAAGCTTACCAGGCAGACCTGCTCAAGGACCTGGACCAGGGGGAGGGATTATCCCTGTTTCGCCCTCTGGACTGTTTGGCGCTGCCGTTGAGACGGTAGTGAACCGATTTAGAGAGGCGCGAGCGCAGTCAGCCACCTTTGGGAAGTTCATTCCTCACCGCGTGCAGGCTCCTCCTAGACTGTATGACTGTATCTCCGAGGAGAGGTGGGCTGTCACGCTGTCATAGGAGTAAGCTGCTCTTGTCAGAAAAATAGTTATACGTCAGAAAAAGAGAAGAATGCTTAAGTGGGGCTGCTATTCAGGCTTTTCCCTGTTTTGCATTCATTCTTCTTCTCATTACTCTCTGCCATCCCTTTTTATTCAAACTGTTTCCATAAAATATCCTCCCTCCGAGGACGGTGTTGGGGTACAACAATTCTGGTTTTAGAGAAGACTAATATCTCCTCCTTCCTCCTTAGAGTCCAGTGGGGTCCAGTAGGCAGTATGTTGTTTTTAGAGGAGAGAGAGAGAGAGAGAGAGAGAGAGAGAGAGAGAGAGAGAGAGAGAGAGAGAGAGAGAGAAAGAGAGAGAGAGAGAGAGAGAAACGGGATGGCTGGCATCAGGTCGAGCTGGCACAGCGTGTTTGGCTCCCTGATAATATATTCCGAAGTAGAGCAGACAGATATTTGACATAATCGGTTATTAAGTGAGGTTATGCTCCTTCCCATTGCAATGTTGTTCAGGGTGTTTCCACTCGCTGGCTGACTTTTTAAGCTTCAGTGCCTAAAGCTCTAATTATTTTAGGTCTCCAGTCAGGCACTTGTCAGCATGGCATAGTTGGTATTGACGTCCCCATTGCGTCAGCTGAAAGGGAACATCTCAGGGTTACGCATGTAACCATGGTTCCCTGAGAGAGGAAAGAGACGCTGCATTAGATGCCGCAATGGCGATGCATCACGTAGGACCCGGTGTCTGAGGCACGTGTATCAACATGTAACCATGGTTCCCTGAGAGAGGAACGAGATGCCACATCACGTTGCCATGCTTCGGGCGTTCCTACGCGTCTTCCTTGAGACATTTGAAGCTGATGACATGTTTTCAGGTACCCTTTTTACATGCTGGGGAGCACCATGTGATGTCATCCCTGCGTCCGTCATGATTTACTAGTTGGTACACGTGCCTCAGACTCCAGGTCAGCTGACACAGCATCTTGTTCCTCTCTCAGGGAATCTTTCAGATAGTACAGAGACAGGCTGGTGACAGGTGATTGTCAGCTCGCACCGCACAATGGGTCAATGAACTATTAGCAGCAGTAACATGATGTTAAGTAAATGTAAAAATGTAAATGTAAATGTAAAAAAAAAGTGAAATTAAGCTTATTGTTTACAATTCTTACAATTATATATAATTATTTAATGTATTATAAATATATACCGGTATTTAGTGTATAATTCTTACAATACTTACTCATATACAATATATTCAGTTTTAAAACAACTTAAGCATCTGTTTGTACTCATATATAAACGTACACTGCCGTTCAAAAGTAATGATGCTGAAAATTCAGCTTTGCATCATAGGAATAAATTACATTTTAAAATACACTTAAATAGAAAACGGTTATTTTAAATTGTAATAATATATTAAAATATATATATTTTTTTTGTATTTTAATTCAAATAAATGCAATTAACTATTTACAGCAATTAATTCATGAATACATTTCTAATAAATTGAATAGCATGTCAAACATTTTGTCTGTGTCCTTTATTTCATGTTGTCCTTGCATAGTCTCCACCATGGTTTGTTGTGCTGCATGGGGATGCTCCAATCGCTCAGAGAAAGGTGTGCGAATGTATGGCTTCCCCGCTGAGGAGGAAAAAAAAAATGGTTGGCTCAAGTCAGCAGGAGCAATATAAATATAAATAAAAATTACAACAACAAAAAAAATTGTGAGGTAATTATACTTAAATGTATTTGCACCTTTTCACAAAGAACACCCCAAAGTATTTACTAGAAATAAGGAACAAGCAAAGCCTTGCAAAACCCAGGGAACTGAGACTCATGGTGAGGGTGTGGTCTCATTGCAGGGAGTCATCAGTGTTACCTATAACTGTGTTTGGAAACTAAACTCAAGTCACTCTGCAGGCACATTTTGAGGCAAACCAATTTGTCATGATCAAAAATTTCAAGAGTAGGCAGAGACCAGATGTTTTTCCCACCATCTTTGTGCATTGTCCTGTGGTCAAAAAGAGGAGGGCCCCTGCACCATGATACACGCCTAGACCTGTAAACATACAGCACATCGCTGCTGATCACCGCTATAGTGTTACATGTGACACATAAGTACGATCTCGTACTAGTTGAAGTAATATTTCTAATTTTGAAGTGATGTGATATTATTTAGCTATACCATGTATTCTGCCTCTTTCATTTTCAAAGGTTGAGGAAAAAAGGGATGAGGACACTCAGAGAAGGGAAAGTGACAGTGAAGAAAGAGAGGACATGGCTAGTGAGGAGAGACAGGGACAGGTGACAGTCAGCCAGCAGCAAGTCAGCCAGCAGCCAGTCAGCATACCAGTGAGCCATCAGCCGGTCACCTGGGTCTATTAAAAAAATTAAAGTGCAAAATAAAAATGCAAAGGCAGCACTAAGAAAAATAAAGAATGAAAATGCAGCTCTCAAGAAAACAATTAAATTAGGGACAAAAATGTAAAGACATTTTTTTTTTCAAAAGACCAAATTAAGGCATTAGGAAGACGAACCACAAAAGGGATGAATTGGAGCAATGACACAATTAATAAGGCATTAAAAATTCGCTTTGCAGCCGGTCCAACTGGTTACAAGACCCTACAGGAATTGCAGATTCCCTTGCCAGCAATCAGAACCCTGCAAAGAAGGATGGAATGTGTTAAATTTGAGCCTGGTTTGTTGACAGAGGCATTTGATTTTTAAAACTGAAGGTAGATGGATTGGCAGACCTTGAAAGGGAGTGTGTGCTGCCCTTGGATGAAATGCCAATCACTCCAAGTGTGAAGATGCACATGCTCACAGGCAAACTGTATGGTGATGTCACTTTGCCAGGTCACACAGGAGTAGCAACACATGCTTGTGTGTTTATGTTGGCTGGAAACACAACTCGGTGGAAACAAGTAGTGACATATCATTACAGTGGTAATTCTACCAATGGAACATAGTGCAGGCCAAAAATTACAGAAATAATAGAGAGAGGGCAGCATCCATAGGGCTACATGTGCTTGATGTCACCACCGATATGGGTAGCCCTAACCAGGCCATGTGGAAATCCTTTGGGGTCGACCACACCAAAACATCTGTGCCACATCCAACAACACCAGACAGGCATCTCTATTTCATGCCTGATGTCCCACACCTGGTAAAAAATCTAAAAAGTGCCCTTGTCCGTGGACAGGTGTTAAAAATTCCAGAGAATGTGGTTAACAAAGAGAACCTACCTTCCAACAAGGTTTCAGTGGTCCCTATTAAGGACTTATTGTCCTTTCAAGAAGGGATGGCATTAAAAGTAGCTCCCCATCTATCAGCTGCAGCCATCGAGCCAAGCCACTTTGAAAAAATGAAGGTTGGTCCTGCTCTTAAAGGTGCTCTAAGCGATGTCACATGTTTTTTAGGCCGAAACGTTTTTGTTTTTTTTGTCACATACAGCAAACATCTCCTCTCTATCCGCTATCTGCGTGTCCCCTGAACACACTGAAAAAAAAATGCAGTCTCTGTAGACAGTCCAGGCTTCACAAACGGAAACAAAAACAAACTGTCCCAGCCTGGACCACGTACATAACAAACAGTGTTCCAGCCAATAACCGACAAGAATGATTTGGGGGTGGGGGTTGGGGGATTAGTGCGCGTGAACATGAAGGGGGGTGTGGGGAGTGGAGGAGAGAGAGAAGCATGAAGAGGGAAGTTAGCTAGAGGAGAGATATCCTAGACAATGACCAAAGAGACGACCTTCTGATGAACAAATAGCAAAGAATAGGGAAAAGGAGAAGGAACGCACAAAGTCCCGAATTTACATCAGAAAAGCCTTTGACTCGTTCATGACTGTTTCAGGAAGCACGGAAGGAAGGGGGAGGGATGAGGAGGAGGGAGGGTCGAGCTAGCCTCCGTTTTGTTTGACAATACTTCGAACGTTAACAAGATGTGATGTCACCCAACATCGCTTAGAGCACCTTTAATGTATCTAGTAAGGCAACAAGTGCTGGGCTGAAATATATGGTGCAGCAAGAAAACCACCCTCTCTCCTACCTGACTACAGTGTGGTTCCTGGAGCAAGTGGATCACTGGTTTGATCTTATGTCATCTCGCCATCCAATTACAGCACTGAGCAGGGTCAAGATGGAGGAGTATGAAAAGGCCATCATCTTCCAACAGGATATCATTCATCTGTTCCATGGGATGAAGATTGGTCATAAGGGAGTTTGGAAGCCTGTTCAAACAGAGGTGATAATGACAACAAAATCAGTTTTGGGCATACAGGAAGAGATGCTGACATGAGGACACAGGTTTGTGTTAACTTCAAGGTTCACACAAGACTGCCTTGAAAATACATTCAGCTGTATGAGGTCTAAAAAATCCCATACCAACTCCAGTGGAATTCCATCATGCACTGAGAATTATATCTGTAGGGCAGTTCCTCACCACGTCTGGGAGCTACCAGGAAGACAACAGTAGCTTTTTGGCAGACTTCCTGGACACAGTGGAACAATATGTCACTCTATCAGTCAGAGTGGAACAGCTGATGGTGGAGAACAGAACAGCACCTGACCTCACAAAAACTGAGAAATGTATTCTCTTCCATCTTGCAGGCTACATTGTCCACAAATTAATCTTTTTTGCCAGCATCTGTGCTTAAAAGAGTTCAAGGCAGGTGCTCTTTGTCGTCCCTCCCAAGAAGCCTATGACTTAACTCAACAAATTGAGAAACTATTTAGGACCAAGACTAGTTCCTACCTCATGGAGCTCCCCAACACAGTGGATGTCTTGGAGAAAGAAGCGCAGTCACTCTCCAGCAGGCTTCCATCATGCTGTGGAGTACAATAAAAAAAATCTCCAAAAGATTTATACGGCTGAGGTTGAGGATTGAGGCAAAAAATAAAAAAATAAAAAAATAAAAAATGAAATGACAGAAAAAAACAACACTTAAACGATGGACATCTTGGAAGCAAGAGCCAATCTATAAAGAGAGGAAAAGGACCAACAGTAGCCAAGCTTCAACATCCACCAACCAGCAAACAGCTCCAAAGGTGCTATCAAACACATTAGTGGTTGTCATGGAAACACTAGGACTAACTGTTGCTCCAATAAGTGCTCTAGCACCCAGCCAACATCACTGCTCCTCCACCTACCAGCACCAAGCCAACATCAATAATCCTCCACCCAGCCAACAGCACTGCTCCACCACCTACCAGCACCCAGCCAACATCACTACTCCTCCACCAGCCAGCACCCAGCCAACATCACTGCTCCTCCACCTACCAGCACCCAGCCAACATCATTGCTCCTCCACCAGCCAGCACCCAGCCAACACTAATCCTCCACCTACCAGCACCCAGCCAACACTAATCCTCCACCCACCAGCACCCAGCCAACATCACTGCTCCTCCACCTGCCAGCACCCAGCCAACATCACTGCTCCTCCACCTACCAGCACCCAGCCAACACTAATCCTCCACCTACCAGCAGCCAGCCAACATCACTGCTCCTCCATCTGCCAGCAGCCAACCAACATCACTGCTCCTCCACCTACCAGCACCCAGCCAACACTAATCCTCCACCTACCAGCAGCCAGCCAACATCACTGCTCCTCCATCTGCCAGCAGCCAACCAACATCACTGCTCCTCCACCTACCAGCACCCAGCCAACATCACTGCCCCACAGCCTGCAGTATGATTCCTTAAATTATTATTTATAATATATATTCCATATTTAGTTTGTAATGATTTCTTATATAAAACAGCAGTACAATACACATTTAGCACAATACTTTATTTCTGGCTTATTTGAAACATAACTTTTGTTTTCATTCTCACCATGGTCCCCCCTCAGCACTCCTGACCTGCATCATCACTGATGGTCCATCACAGAACAGTCCTGTGGCATTACTAATCCTCCACCTACCAGCATCCAGTGCCTATACAGTATGTTACTGATATACACTAACATGTTTAAGTATATAACACAGTAATAAAATATATGTTAAGTATGATTACTTCTATAATACATATAGTGATAATATGTGATATACATATATAAATATACATTCTATAGTGTTATATAATACAGTTCTGGTATTTAGTATGATTCCCCATTTAGCCAAGTATGCTTCCTTTTCAAAACTGCTCCCCTATTTTAAGAGGGTTTTTTTTTTTTTTTTTGTCTCTCTCTTAGGTCCATCAACTTCCTTCTGACATAAATCCACAAATCAGCTGAGCTGAAATATAGACAGGTAATAGTCAATTGAATCACAATGCCTAACAACACTCCACCCAATTCACTCTAAATTTATATCAAAAGGGTGCATTTTATTATTAAGGAATTTTATTCTTTAATACATGTAATAAGGAACAAGCTTGATATCCTCATTTTTACCACTTCCACCCACCACTGTCACACGTGGTCAAACGTTATATTTAACTAATATGTAGCTAACTGACCCCACCCAGCAAATAATATGTTTAGACTCCTTTTCTCTAATTACAAAAACAATGGATGAAACTGAATTAAGAGAACATATTTTACAATTAATGTGCATTACTAACTTTATCCAGTAGCCAATCCTAGCCTAATCTGTTAGTTATCCGATAACATCCCTTAAATCTACTAATTTAATGAGTGATAATCTACTAGGAGGCTTTAAAGGAACATGCCGACTTTTTGGGACTTTAGCTTATTCACCGTATCCCCCAGAGTTAGATAAGTCCATACATACCCTTTTCATCTCCGTGCGTGCCGTAACTCTGTCTGACGCGCCCACCACTAGCATAGCTTAGCACAAAGACTGGAGGTAAATGGCTCCATCTAGCATACTGCTCCCAATAAGTGACAAAATAACACCAACTCTGTGCTCCTCACCACGGGGCTTCTCAGATGCTGCGAGCAAATCACTCCGCCCAAGTAGCAGTGCTTCGCCTTCTGAGAATATAGTTCCCAGTATGTATACGGTTAGAAGATGGCTGTGTCTCATGTGACCTTGTTATTTGTACACGCTGTGACTATACAAATCACAACATGTAAATAGGAAAATGTTGACATTACTTTGTCACTTATTGGGAGCAGTATGCTAGCTGGAGCCGTTTACCTCCAGCCTTTGTGCTAAACTAGGCTAGTGGTGGGTGCGTCAGACAGAGTTACGGCAGGCACGGAGATGAAAAGGGTATGTATGGACTTATCTAACTCTAGGGGATACGATGAATAAGCTAAAGTCCCAAAAAGATGGCGTGTTCCTTAATGTACAAGTTATTTTTATTCAGATGTACTGATAATATACAATCTTATTCTTTAAATGTCTAACCTTTTAAAAGTGCGTCGCAAACGGTTTGTTCTGCTGCATCTCTACGGCGCTGCATGTGTTTGCTGCTACTTCCGGGAACTATTGAGAGGCTCCACAAGCCACCATTGCTGTAAAACAACGTTCCATTGGAGTGAATGGAGTTGTCGCAACTCTATCTCCATATGGCTCTGCCCTGCGTGTCATGAGGCTTCCTACACCGTAAACTAAACACAGTAGCGAACAATGACGTTGATTTTACCATATCAATCTGAGCACGAGTCTGATGATGAAACATTGGAAGAACTAGTTATTCAACCCGAACCTCCATAGCAAGGATGACTTGAGCAGGACGTTTCTCAGTGATACGCTACTCAGTTTGAGGTACATTATGATATGTTGCAACTGGGATTCCTCACCATCAGCATTAATAAGTGCATGTCCATCAACAAACCGATTATTTTACTTGTACTAATTTTTTTACAGACTATTTTTCTAATTTATTGCGGTGAACACGTGGGAACTGTATCAATAACAGTGCATGTATGCAATGTATACATTAGCCGAGCTCTAGTGTGAATGACTGATGTAACATAAACGTTGGTAAAACAAATCTTGCTCCATGCTTAAACGTTGGTAAAACAAATCTTGCTCCATGCTTAATCTTTCCTCAAAGTAGTGAGAACGACAGAAAATCTGCATTAATAGACAAAGTTTTAGGTAATAGTGGCCCACAGCTGTCCCTCAGTTCTCACCATCTCCAAAAAGCCAAGCCAAAGGAGTAACGTTTCTATATATATACGGATATGACGAGATACACTCGGGTGAGTGACGTATATACGGATGGCAAAAACCATTTGGTCAGGTCTAAAATATAAACACTTATAATTGGCTTAACATAGTGAATCAGGGTAAGACAAAAACAAGTAACATAGTGGGCCTTAAAGGAAGGTTACATATTTTTTGTTTATATATTATTTTGAGCACTGCATTTCTCTGTATCTCAATTTTCTTTATTTTTATTTTCTTCCCTGTCAGTTCACGTTCTTCACTGGCACGACTTGTGTTTGTTGAGATGTATGTAACTCCCAAGGGGCATATTGCCTCAAAGACCCTAAGCTTCTTAAGTTATTGTGATGTTAGGGTTTTGTTATTCTTTTTCTTCTTGTTTTGTTATTTTGTGACCTGCATCCAGAAAGACAAGGGTGCAGGTCATAACAAGTTGTTCTCTGAAGTGGAGGTTTTATTTCAGCAAAACACATGGATGGTCAGCTAACATTACCAAACAGTCTCCTTGTGCATCAGCAAAGTTAAATCAGAATATGCATGGACTGTGGAGAGGAAAAATAAGGCACCACTCCACCTGGCAAGTCCTGCACCATTTCTAGTCTATGTATCTAGAGCAGCACAGTGGATCCAGAGCATAATGTTCAGCCTCCTCCCACATCACCATTGTGTGAAATGGCTTCTCTTCAGCAGACACTAGCCGCGTTTCCATTACCCTTCAAATTGCGCAAATTGAAATTGCGAATTGAAAATACGCTTAATGGAAACACGTCAATTTCGCAAAAACTCCCATTTATCGCAAAAAAGTTTTTACGCTCTCATGAGGTGGTTTTTCAGGCAATTCGAAAAAGGAATATTTCGCAAAACTGCAATGGAAACAGTTTTTGCGCATTTACAGTCACCTGACTTAGAAGACGCGGTGTGTTTGAAGTCCATGTATAGCTACGCAAATAATAATAATTTTATATTATTTTATTATAACATTTAATAGGCTATATTTAGAAGACGCTTTTATGCAAAAAAGGAACAAAGCTGAGCCTGGAGCGCGCACTGGATGGCACGGAGGCGCGGGCGCGAACACTTGCATTTTCCTATCAACAGTGGAAACAACTTAAAATACTCTATCATTTCTGGTCATACAGAAAATAATAATACATTATTCTCAACTACTTTTATTTGTGTAAACTCACAATAACAAGAAAACGCTGTGCTTTTGTAAAATAAAAGAAACAGACGCACTTTCATGATCTCCGTAAACTGGAGCGCGAGAACTGAAACAAAATATAGCCTATGTTGGCTAAAGCTTGAAATATCCACTTTAAAACAAACAAATTCGAATCGAAAGCTAATACCTTCTGATTATGTAATCCGTATGAAAGGTGCATTTCTCTCTAAAAGCGCATCTGCTTAACAGCGGAGATGGAGATGTGATATTAGCCAACACTTAGAAAACAATAGTTTATTAATAATATTAATGGCTCTTCTCATTCAGCACTGTGGGATAGACATCAATTCCAGTTTCTAATTTGGCCTTAAAAAACCAGTAAAATTGACATGTTTTCCATATTAATTTGTGAATATTTTAAATGTTTAATAAAGTGGCAAAAAGTCATAAACAAAAATCAGAAAATTTGTCGATATTTACTTTTTTTGTGCAGCAGTTGGTGTAGCCAGTTCAAATTAAAATTTTGGTGTTCAACTTTGTGTTTTAAAAAGACAACAACCGTTCATTTTTCGTTTTTCAATTAGGGGTTAAAAAAGGAAAAACAAATGGACACAAAAGTAGCCTACATGGATCGTTTGGACAGAATACGAGACAGAATTCTTTATTAACCCTTTCATGCATGAATTATGATAACCTCAGTCAGGATTTTTTTCCTATGTGTTTTTATTGCTCTTAGGGCATGAAAAACAAGAATTGATTTTTATTTTATTTTTTTACAAATTTTTCAAAGAGATCTTCAGATGTCCACTTGAGTGGACAGCATGCGGTTGGTTTAAACTGAAGATCTACTGTATTAAATATAAGACAATAATCAAACAGATAAAGTATGTGAATTTAACAAACTAATCAATGCAATTATATCAAATAATGTGAAAACTATAAAATATATACAAAAAATATAAATGCAAAATATTGCAATGGCTTCATACAACTTCATACAAGTTGCACTTCGCGTATCTTTGATATCAGAACATGAGGACGTGATTCCATCAGAATTTTCTACAGCCTGTCAAGGTACAACGGTGGAAACCACTCAGATGCTCCCTCCAGTGCACCAGAGAATGGAGATTTACCCTTATTAGCTGATCATTCTGATTATGTTCAAGATGGACATGCACATTTCTATCATAGCCCTCCTCTGAGAAAACCTAGCGATACGTTTTTTCAATCTCATCTGAAATGATCAGTGTTGGGGGTAACGCATTACAAGTAACATGCATAACCCATTCAGATTACTTTTTTGATGTTACAAGTAAAGTAATGTTACAAGTAACATGCATTACCTAATCAGATTACTTTTTGATCTAACAAGTAATTAACTACAAGTAATGTGCATTACCTAATCAGATTACTTTTTGATGTAACGAGTAAAGAAACGCATTACAAGTAACATGCCATTACGTAATCAGATTACTTTTTGATGTTATGAGTAAAAAAACGCATTACAATAACGCACATTACATAATCAGATTACTTTTTGATGTTATGAGAAAGGAAACGCATTACAAGTAACACGCATTATGTAATCAGATTACTTTTTGATGTTATGAGTAAAAAAACGCATTACAATAACGCACATTACATAATCAGATTACTTTTTGATGTTATGAGAAAGGAAACGCATTACAAGTAACACACATTATGTAATCAGATTACTTTTTGATGTTATGAGTAAAGAAACGCATTAAAAGTAACATGCATTACGTAATCAGATTACTTTTTGATGTTATTAGTTAAAAAACGCATTACAATAACATGCATTATAAAATCAGATTACTTTTTGATCTAACAAGTAAAGTAATGCATTACAAGTGTCATACATTATGTAATCGCATGACTTTTTTCGATGTCAATGAAAATTTCATTCTAATAATACAAATACATTTATTTACAGTAGAAAAAGTCAATGCATATTAAGATTTTAAGTATTAAATTTCAAAAACAATATTCACATTATAATTATGAATTGTAGCTGAAATATAGCCATTGCATGCATGACGTCCACTACAGTGGACATGTGATTAATCAGAGTTTTCTCTCAATCTAAATTCAAAACTTGGAAAATGTTACTGTGATATGACTCATTAGATATTGCTTTATGCTGCAATATTTTTTTTTTACCTACAAGAGTCTTCTAGGATAGAAGGAATGGGTGGATATTCTGGAGCAACTTGGCATGTCTGACTGACCCTTGGCCATCTTGGTTTGGAGGGGGAAAAAATCGAAACACAACGGCTTGCCAGTTGGTTGCAATTTATAGGATGATGCACCAGGGTCCAATGAAGAGATTGATGTGCAACTTTGCCATAAAAACCCGTGCAAATTCAAGAAAATGCTTTTTTAATAGCTGTCCACTGTAGTGACCACTATGCGTGAAAGGGTTAAATTCATAAAAGAAACAATAATTAGCCTATAGGATTACTGGATTCTAAATCTCAAAGAAATGCCACAATCAAATCCTCGGAGCAGAAATGAGGGCGAAACACCCAGAAACTCCTTATATGTGTCGTTCGGGGGTCTTTCCCTGCAATTAATGCTTGGATAACACGCCACGTCTCCTTCCATTAATAATAATAATAATGTCTAATGCGCGTGGCTGTGATATTATAACCAACGTCCGTTGCCGTGATTTTTGGAATGACTTATCGCTCGAGAAAAAAATAAGTTTTAGTCGCATAACATCGGTTAATGGAAACGCCGTCATTTCGCAATAGTTTTTTTTATCGATATTTAGATAATAGCGCAAAACATTTGCGCAAATCTGTAATGGAAACACGGCTACTGATATTGACATTGAACTCATCACAAGCTAAACTAGAAGTGAAAAATAAACAAAATTAAGGGTGGGCTTCTAACATGCGCAATCAAGAGTAATTAAGGTGGGTGATTTGCCTGAGCATTAATTAGCACTTTGATCATCTTGTTCTTGTTGAGGCTTAAAGACAGAAAAAAATGGTTGTGCATTTTATTTTCAACAAGCATAGAAACACAAAGTGAACATTGAACATTTTAAATATCAATAACATAAAAAAAAGAGATCACAACTAATTTAGTGCCCTATTTCCATCAATGACGATTGTTTGTTTTCATGTGTGTTTGCATATTGGATTGTGTGTAGGTGCTGTGCAGAGAAATTGTTTATCTAATACATCTATAAAATGCAACAATTAATGAGACAACATTATGAGAGAAAATATATCCATCAAAAACCTCTTATTTTGAATGTAACTATCATTTCAGAATGGAACTCAGTTGATCTTACGACAGATGAATGACTGAACACCCCAAAACAAATTGCTGCACTGATAATGTTGTGATGTCAGTCTGTGTTCCCCTGTCTTTTCATGTTTATTAGTCTCCCCAGGTGTTTCAGATTAGCCACGCCCCCTTGTTATCTTGTTTAGCTTGTTTGGCCTTGTATTTAAGCCCTGTGTTTTAGTCCAGTCTTTGTGAGTTCTTGTGTTGTTTCTGTTGATGTTGGTTGTACTGCTCCTGAGTCCTGTTCCTGGTCTGAGTCTTTGTATTGTGTTCAGTTTATTGAATAAAGTGTGCTGCATGTGGATCCTGCTTCCTCCCTGTTTCTACCGCATCGTGACAGATAATAAGCCTTGTTATCTGACATTTTGTCTGCCAAACTTACTGACATTATTGTTATTATTCATGTTGCATTGTACAACTCTTTTGCTGCTATTGAGTTGGGATAGTACTGGTAAGGTTAGGGACATGTTTTTTAGTATGGGTGGGTTAAGGTGTAAGGGAAGGGTCAACAGTGTAATTATAGATGAGATTGCAGAAATTAATTACAACTGTAATTACATGCAGGTATTTAAAAACAAAAAGTACAATTTGCATACAATTAAATACATTTATGCACACAAAAGCATTGTATCAAATGATCATTTTAAATGTTAGTATATTCAGTTCCCTTACGAGAACGTTCTCTCGTACTGCGTTGCAAACGCTGTGGGAAAACTCCTTTTCTCGAGAATATTGAAGCCTTTATTTAAAAACGCATTGCTGCAGCATAAGCGAGAGCATCAGGCTCGTGCGAGCTAGCTGATAGGCTATGCTGCATGCAACTGCACGAACCAATGGCGAGAGAGCAGAGGCGCACGAACCAATCAGAGAGCTTGGCGCCCTGCCATACTCGAGCGCGCCAAATAGGGCGTGGCAGAAGAGTATAAATACAGAGAAATCTCGCCATAAAACAGATCTAATCTCCTTCAGCTTCGAGACTCACCTCTTCGCTGAAATCTCCAGAGAGAAGCCGCTCGTCGTTGAGAAGCCCTTCAGCGGAACAGCTTCAGGTTTTGGCAGATCATCCTCGCAGATCGCCGGCTGAGCGTTTCCCTGTGGCATCCGACGAGTATCCTTTTTGCACTATCTAAAAGAGCATACCGCTGTTTTCACAGCGCGCGAACAGCGTTGTTTCAAATGTCTGTTTGCGAGTCCTGCGGGGTTTCCCTGCATGTGTCTGACAGACACACACTGTGCGCGGTCTGTCTCGGTCCTGAGCACACCGAGGCAGCGCTCACTAAAGGCGGCTGTCCACACTGCGACAGCATGACCATGGCGGTTCTCCGGTCACGTCTCGCCCTCGCTACTTCAGAGGGCGAACCCGCTTCACTTCCGTCTTCGGCGCCCCTCGAGCCCCGTAGGAAGAAGCGACGAGATCAGAGGATCCCCGGAAGCGGTGAGGTTGAAGAGCTCACGCCGGGTCTCTCCCCGCGTGCTTCACCCGCCTCCCAATCCCCGGTTCTGTTCGCGAGAAGCGACCAACGCCCCTCTCTCGAAGCGGCGGGACTCGTTTCTTTTGGCGGATCGGCGGATGAGGATGACGCTGTTTCTGTGGCGGCATCCGAGAGCGAGGAATGGTCGGGCTCTGTGGACCCCGCCCCCTCTTCTCTGAGCGATCGTCCTGACACACGTGCGAACATCGACGCCGAACTTTTCCGTGTCATGTCTCGCGCTGTCGACGAACTAGGACTCAACTGGCTTTCCCCAGCTGAACCTGCAAGAGGCCGCCTCGACGAGTGGTACCTGCCGGGCCGCCAACAGGCCCCCCGTCAGCGCGCCGCTCCTTTTCTGCCGGAGGTCCACGAGGAGCTCACTAAAAGCTGGCGCGCGCCCTTTTCAGCGCGAACGCGCGCTTCCGCTTCTCACACGCTCTCCTCTGTCGACGGCGCTGAAGAGAAGGGCTACGTGTCTCTTCCCCCCATCGAAGAAGCGGTCGCCGTCCATTTATGTCCTCCCACTGCAGGCAGTTGGAGGTCTAAGATGACGCTGCCGTCTAAGCCCTGCAGGGCCACTTCAGCTTTGGCCGCCCGTGCCTACGCCACCGCTGGCCAAGCTGCCTCGGGGATTCACGCCATGGCCACACTTCAGGCGTTCCAGGCCAAACTCCTCCGTTCCATGGATGAGTCAGGCCCTTTCCCGGACACCCTGAAAGACCTCCGTAGCGCTTCAGACTTGGCGCTTCGGGCCACGAAGACCACCGCTCAAGCTCTCGGCCGCAGCATGGCCAGTTTGATTGTGCTTGAGCGCCACCTGTGGCTTAACTTGACGGAGATCAAGGACGCAGATAGAACCGCCTTCTTAGACTCTCCGATCTCCACATCTGGTCTCTTCGGCCCATCTGTCAACGGCTTCGCGGAGCGCTTCACCGAAGCACAGAAGGCTTCTAGTGCTATGAAGCACTTTCTCCCCAAACGCTCCAGCTCGGCTTCACGGCGTCCCAAGAGCGCGCCGCGGCCAGAGAAGTCAGTTCCTCAGGTTCATCAGCCCCGCCCAGCGGCTGAGACCGGTCAGCGCTTAAAGCCAGCGAAACGTTACCCTTTCCCTAAGCGCCAGGGACCCAGACCGAAGCTCACGCTCGACCTCGAGCCGAAGAAGCCGTCCTAACCGGCAGAAAGAGGGGTTCATGTCCCGCCGCGGCCGGACCAGCCCCGAAGATCGCTCGAACACTGCTCACAGCCCCCTCTTCAGTTCAGGCGGCTGGAGTAGTTTTAAATGCAGAAATAGGGCCTGCTATCTGTCATGCACCTCTGCACACAAACGCTGTTTTAACAGCGACCCACAAAAAGCACAAATCGAGCAAAATTTCACTTTCATGTCTAGTCGAGCCCCCGTCTCCGGGCGCTCAGTCTTCAGATATGATCATACCTCTGGTTCATCGGGCTCTGGCATGGCAGGCCATACCCGGAGTCTCAGAGTGGGTAATGAACATCATAAAGCGCGGTTACTCGCTTCAGTTCTCCCGCAGACCACCACGCTTTCGAGCGGTTATTCAAACTTCAGTAAGGAGCACACTAGTTCATGTCCTCCGCACCGAAGTACAGGGTCTGCTGGCAAAGGGGGCTATCGAGAGAGTTCCCGCTGCACTAAGCGAGTCAGGGTTTTACAGCCGTTACTTCCTCGTTCCGAAGAAGGACGGCGGCTTAAGACCCATTTTAGATCTCAGGCATCTGAACAAAGCCCTCATGACACGGCCGTTCAGAATGCTTACAACCAAACACATCCTGGCGCAAATTCGCCCAGGCGATTGGTTCTTTTCAGTGGATCTAAAAGACGCGTACTTTCACATCCAAGTGAACCCCCACCACAGGCCATTCTTGAGATTCGCCTTCGAGGGGCAGACATACCAGTACACAGTTCTACCTTTTGGACTGGCACTGGCACCTCGTACGTTCACGAAATGCATGGATGCAGCTCTCTCCCCCCTGAGACAGCGGGGAATGCGCATCCTGAACTACCTCGACGACTGGCTCATTTTGACTCAGTCAGAGGCGGAGTCCAATACTCACAAAGCCTGGCTTCTCAGTCATTTAGAATGCCTGGGGCTCAGGGTGAACTTCTCCAAGAGTATTCTGTCCCCCAGTCAGCGTATCACGTTCCTGGGAACAGTTCTAGACTCCGTACTTATGAGAGCGTGGCCCACTTCTACCCGCGCTCTCTCAATCCAACAGCTCGCCGCGTCGTTCACGAAGGGCACTCATGTACCCCTTCGAACGTATCAGAGGATTTTGGGCCTTATGGCTTCGGCAGCTTCAGTACTCCAACTAGGTCTACTGCGCATGCGTCCTCTTCAGCTGTGGCTAGCACCTCGGGTACCCCCTCACGCTTGGCGTACAGGTATCCTGAACATCAGGGTGGACCAGCATTGCATTC
Source organism: Vimba vimba (assembly GCA_022828995.1). NCBI lineage: Eukaryota > Metazoa > Chordata > Actinopteri > Cypriniformes > Leuciscidae > Vimba > Vimba vimba. The sequence continues at coordinate 23,500,741 of CM040819.1, forward strand.
TAGCACTGGCCCCTTGGATGAACGCCAGCTGGTATCAGCAGGGCGTGAGCATGGGAGTGGTCTCAGAAAGGAGGGTCATTTCGACAGATGCCTCCAACTCAGGTTGGGGAGCCCTGTACGAGGGCAGGCCTGCCTCCGGCCTCTGGTCGAGCTCGGAGAAACGCCTACACATAAACTGCCTCGAGATGAGAGCAGTTTTTCTGGCCCTAAAAACCTTCCTTCCACACCTGGCAGGACACCATGTCTTGGTCCGGACGGACAACATGTCAGTGGTGTCCTACATAAATCGCCAGGGCGGTCTCAGATCCCGCAATCTGCTCGCCATAGCTACCCAGCTGCTACTTTGGGCTCAAACCAATCTGCGCTCGCTCAGAGCAGCTCACGTGCCGGGCACGTTGAATACAGGAGCAGACATGCTCTCTCGGGGCAACGTTCCCCCAGAGGAATGGTCTCTCCACCCCCAGACAGTTCTCCTATTATGGGAAATCTTCGGACAGGCAGAGGTAGACCTCTTCGCCTCAGAAGACAACTGTCACTGCCCAATCTTCTTTTCGAAGAAAAAGGACGCGCTGGCCCACGACTGGCCCAATCGTCCCCTTTACGCGTTTCCTCCGGTCTCGATGCTGCCTCAGGTCATCGAACGGATCAGGAACACGGGGTGTGCGATCCTCTTGATAGCTCCTCTCTGGCGGTCCCAATCTTGGTTCCCAGAGCTGATGCAGCTGTCAGTTTCAGACCCTTGGCCAATTCCTCTGAGGAGCGACTTATTGGCTCAAGCGAACAGAAGGATATGGCACCCCCGTCCCGACTTGTGGGCCCTTCATGCCTGGCCGCTCAACGGCTACCCCAGGACCTCCCAGAGGGCGTCCTGAATACTATTCTGGAGGCTAGAGCTCCGTCTACTAGACGTCTCTACCACCTTAAATGGTCAGTGTTTTCCAGCTGGTGTCAGGCTCGAAACCTCGACCCTCACTCTTGTGAAGTACCGTTGGTTCTTTCCTTTCTCCAGGAGCTGTTGGACGCGGGACGTTCCCCGTCCACACTCAAAGTTTACGTGGCAGCCATCGCGGCTTTTCACGTTTTGGTGGCTGGCTCTTCTCTGGGAAAATGCGACCTTATTGTTCGCTTCCTTAAAGGAGCCAGGAGGCTTAACCCGCCTCGGCCTCCCTCAGTGCCGGCCTGGGATCTTTCTCTGGTTCTACGGGCCCTCAAGGGACCCCCCTTTGAACCCTTGGGGTCCACGGACCTAAAGTCCCTTTCCCTGAAAACTGCTCTGTTACTGGCACTGGCGTCAGTCAAAAGAGTAGGGGACTTACATGCGCTTTCCATAAGCGCTTCCTGTCTTGAGTTTGGCCCCAACGACTCTAAAGTCCTTTTGAAGCCAAAACACGGTTACGTGCCTAAGGTGCTCTCTACTCCGTTCAGAGCGCAGGTAATTTCGCTGTCGGCCCTCCCAGTTTCGGGAGAAGACAGTGATGCTCATACGCTCTGCCCTGTTAGAGCGTTGAGATTATACTTGGAGCGTTCGGCCTCGTTTAGGCAGTCCGAACAGCTCTTTGTCTGTTTCGGGGGCCGAACCAAAGGGTTGCCGGTCACGAAACTCACGCTATCCAGATGGATAGTTGATGCTATTGCTTTAGCATACACCTCACTGGGCCTTCCTTGCCCCTTGGGTGTCAGAGCTCACTCCACGAGAGGCATCGCCTCCTCGTGGGCTTGGACTAGTGGTGTCTCTATTGAAGACATTTGTGCGGCGGCAGGCTGGTCAGCTCCGTCCACATTTGCGAGATTTTATAACTTAGAGGTCCCTGCTTTACAAGCACGGGTTCTCTCAATCTAACCTCGGCTCTCCGATCCGGGTTAAATTTCTAAGTTGTATGGGAACTTTACATGGGCTGGCCCCTTTCGCCCTAGCCTATGTACACACCAAGTATCTTTAGACCCGATGTTCTGGTCTGTGGTATTCTGGCTACTTTCTATCCCGGAAATTCCTGGATTAGAGTAGCCACGAGACTTAGCACGGCGTTTTAAAAAGTGTTCCCACAGCGTTTGCAACGCAGTACGAGAGAACGTTCTCGTAAGGGAACGTACTTGGTTACTTACGTAACCTCGGTTCCCTTAGAGATAAGGGAACGAGTACTGCGTTGCCCTGCCGTGCTATCCTCGAACATCAGGTATTTTCGTTCAGTCGATTAGACCTGTTTTATGGCGAGATTTCTCTGTATTTATACTCTTCTGCCACGCCCTATTTGGCGCGCTCGAGTATGGCAGGGCGCCAAGCTCTCTGATTGGTTCGTGCGCCTCTGCTCTCTCGCCATTGGTTCGTGCAGTTGCATGCAGCATAGCCTATCAGCTAGCTCGCGCGAGCCTGATGCTCTCGCTTATGCTGCAGCAATGCGTTTTTAAATAAAGGCTTCAATATTCTCGAGAAAAGGAGTTTTCCCACAGCGTTTGCAACGCAGTACTCGTTCCCTTATCTCTAAGGGAACCGAGGTTACGTAAGTAACCAAGTACGTTTTCACGTGACGTCAAGCTATAAGAACGCCTACCTGGAGGGCAAAGCAAGGCTTTCTTCCGCTGCCTGCCAGCCATTTTAGCAAGTTTGTAGTAAGTACTAATGTAGTAAGACAGTAAAATTAAAATGATAAATTCAATATACACCTAATTGATGATGCACACTTTGTAAAGGCAAGCAGATGAACACAGAATATAAACATGAGGTTTCTCGTTAAGTGTTTTTTCCAGTATATGATGTCGACCATTAGACTTCTTGACACTTTGGTAGATTTTACCCTACAATTCAACAATTTATTGTATTTTGCTGTTATATTTAGTGTTTCAACCTTAAAACCAGATTCAAAAGCTTGTGTGAGCTGACTTGCAACGCCATTTCTTTTGTCGGGCATTGACAGAGTACTGACCCTTGAAAAGTGGTGGGGGCGGGTTAAGTGATCGCTGTCATAAAGTCAATACTTAAATGAAGATCAGGGTCAGGGTCATCTAAGAAAAATCAGCAGTTTAACTGAAAAATTCTCACCTTCAAGAATATAAAATAAAAACAGCACACTTCTGACCGCATAGCATCAAGGAGCACTTAACTTGCCTGAATAATTCATTTTGAAACATGTACAAAGCCATTTTTGTGACTTCTTGTGTCATGTTGCAAGGGTTTGCAGAAGAAAATGGACTGTATCAGCAGAAACCTTCTAGATCAGTGGCACCAAGATGGTTAAATTGAAGGGGCCTTTAACCTTCATTTCACATTGAAGTGAATATCCCAACCCAGCAAGTATAAACTAGTGTTTAAGCCTCTGTGAGGGTTGACTTCTATCCATTTGTTGTTGTTTTTTCCAACCTAGGGATGTACTTCAAGGATTTCTTTCTATAAATCTCCAGTGTTTTGTTGAATTGGAATGGTCTAAAAGCCTTTTGAAAGTCAACACAAGCTTCTGTCCATTAGAAAACAGGATAGAAATCTCAATTTGAGGAGGTTTCTCACAAAAGTTCAGTTTAGACATACCTCAATATATCCCAGCCATCAGACAAACAAACTCCTCTTTCAATGTTTACTCAATACCTGAATTTAAAGTTAAAAGAGTTAAAGGAGGATGTTCTCAATGATCTCTAAATGATCTCATCCATCAGCTCCCCCGTAAGCTACTCCCTCTTACAGCAACTGTAGATTTCCATTCACTGACCCTGGATCTGTGATCAAAGCTTCTTATTCTATCTGTGATCTCTGCTGATGGAGGCTGCGTCTGTGTCCAGACCTCTAGAATTCTCCCTCCTTTCCTCTCTGTGTGTGATAGGGATCTTAAACACTTCACCAGTGTTCTGCTTTTATCTGGAAGGAGCGTTAATGTGCCTCATTACTTGCTTAGCCTGTTCCTCATGCACTGTGTAAGAGCGATAGATGGAAGGAGCAAAAGGAAGGGAGAGGGCGCAGAAAACGAAGGGGGAGAGAAACGCAGTGTGATTTAGAGTAAGGGAAGGCTCCTTTGGGGTTTGTTCGAGAAGCTGTGGATTGGCGAACTCAGCAAGGCGTGAAATATGCACGTTTTGTTCTTGCTGCTGTTGTGTTTTTAACACAAATTTAAAGAGGTGTGTGCGGTGTAAAAAAACCAACAAAAAAACAAATTATGTAATGTAACCTAAAAAAACATCTATGAACTGGTTTTATTCCAGTCAAAAATATGATTTAATATCACTGAAATATTAAATCCTCCAAAATGTTTTCAAAATACATTAAAAATGTATTTCATTTAAAATATATATTTGAAAAATAGCAAGTCATGGTGCAATTACAAAAATCATGTGGTGCAACCAACCTGAAAAAAAAAAAAAAAAAAATCAGGCAATTATATCATAGAGAGGACTCCTGAATAGCCTTGTGTGTCATGCTCAATATGTCAATTAATCAAAGCTGTCATGTGGTACGACTTCCCAAAGACATAAACATTATTTAATCAGTAATTCATGATATTCATAGTACTTTTTATCCTGAAAAATATATTTAAAAAATAATAATTAAGATGTCTACACATGTATTCAGGGTCTAAGGAAAATATGTTTTTATTTATACATTTATCTTAATTTTTATGTACTTGATTACACTATTTTTAGAGTACTTAAAACCAACCAACATGAATACAAAGACATTATTATGAACTTGGCACTTGTGATTTAAACTATATTTATAAAAGGAACTCTTATGACACCTACGCATTTATGGAGGCAAACTCTGAGATTTATTCATGTTTTAGAAGTGCGTGATCAAAACTGTGGGGAAACGATCTGCCACAGTCGGCCCAGAGGAGTTCCAAACATCTCCTTCAGTGACTATATGCAAGAGGGAGGATTTTAGTGACTGCTAGACCACGGTTCAAGCCATCAAGAGGGGCAGGAGAAAAGGGGAGGGGTTGAAATTTCGACAGGTGTGAGAGCTTGTTTCACACTAGAGCGCACAGCAAATAAACATACTGAAATTGGTGTGTGTTCACGGAAGGCTGGTTCACAGCTGGTTACGAGAGAGAAATGCAGTGCGGTTTTCCTCTTTGACAGTATGAAATAAGAGATGGGAGTGTGGAATACAATATTTATCCGGAGAGACAGCTCCAGCATTTTTTCATAATCAGTCGTTTATGTTTGCGTATAGGTGCATGTAGATAGCAGTGCAAATGGAGATTCTTAAAACTTGCACAAACCACTTTGATCTAATTTCAAGACAAGCAACTGAAAGTGAGAAAGTAAATAAGACATTATTCACAAATTTAGAGCTGTGATTGTGCTCTTAACCATTATTTTAAAAAAATGTTTCAAATATATTTAAAGAATATTGAATTTAGAAATGTTATCAAGTATTAATTCATAAAGATCATTATTTTACAGCCTGAACTTGTCAAAGTGTCAAATTTTCTGATATTTTAAAAGATTTACTAACCTCTACACTGTCATGAGAGTCTGAAGGGATCAACTCTATGATATTATTTCTTGTACTTCTCCATGTTGTGGAGTGTTACTTTTTTAATTAAAAAAACTAAATTAATTTTAATACCAAAATTAAAAGAAATGTCCAACTCTCTCTTTTTTGTGACATTACATTGTTTGCCTCAATTTTTATTATTTGTATATGATTTGAAGAAATCAATAGAAATTATATAAATAAATTAATTAATAAATTAATGTCATGTCACTGACACTTATACCAATCCTTGTTACAGAAACTTTATAAAAGAGAACGCTGATTTTTTTTTATTATTATTATTATTTTTTTTATGTTCATTTTAGTTGAAAAGGCTGTCAAAAAGATATTATACACTTTAGCAGTTACTCCAGCTGAGGGGACCCAGTCATGTCATTCTCAGCTCAGTTCAAGATTCTTTGATTTAGACAAATGGCAGAGGATCTGGGTTTTGAAAATTGTTCACTTACAAGGAAAGATGGTATAGAACCACTGCTCCCCCACATGGCGATCGTTTGTAACTTCTCCCTCAAGTCAATGTTTACAGCCTTGAGAAAACGAGGAGTCTCTCTTGACGAATCTTGTCTCTCTTTTACACACACACACAATGTTAAAAGGGCCTCGTCACCAGCCTTTTTGTGTGCACAACGGAGGCCTTCCAGACAGGATGCTTTTGAAAAGCCAAATGTCAAATGCAGAAGTTTTGGACAGGTAGGAAGGTGATTGAGGTAAAGATCAGTCAGGTGTATACAGGGGCATTTACAGACTATAAAGAAGACTGAAAATGACACAAAATGGCATGCCTGCAGGGACACGTTGCATGAATCTCAATTACTGCCAGTTTATTATCTTTGCTCATGTGTGGGGCCATTTATACACCTTGGTATATTTGGACAGAGATTGTTGCTGTAGGTGACAATTAGCCTTTCATGCTTATGAGAGTGATAATCTCCTTTTACCCTTGTCGTGACTATAATGACAAGTCCAACACAGATCAAATACAAAGAGAATCATCAAAATATGCACAGGACAAGTTGAAAACCTCATTAGCATAGTTCTTAGATGTGACCTTCAACATGATATGGGGTATAAAGCCTCTCGGTGTATATGTGGTGTGCGTGTGCACCTGCCTTTTTATAGCAAGATTCAATAAAAGCTGCACTCAGTTGGATTTATCTTACGAGCCCTATGATAACAATCAGGCTGGTGTACAAAAGCATCGAGGGTGCTGCTCTTTGAGCTGCAGATGCACAGAATCAGTTTGATAAATGTCCTGAGCCCTGCAAAAAAGAAAGTGGTGTTCAATGGCTGTCAAATCTATCATTGTGTGTTTAGAGTTCAAATGAGAGTGTGATATTGTTTGTGTGAAGACTGAAGTAGCACATATACACTCACTGTACTGAGCAGTTTTCCAATGAGAAAAGAAGGGATATGTCATCTGCCAAAGCCATGAGAGCTGATTACTGTACTTGTTACCAGGGCAACTTGAACAAAAATAAAACGCATATCGTGTATGTTCTGTTCATTGTGAATAGAGATCCAAATGTCCCTCTTGACATAAAAAAAAAAAAAAAAAATCATCTGTACTTCTGTTTTTACTAATTGGTTCGTGGTTTGCTCTCATATTATGTGTACTTTGTTTTTTGCATTACAGAGACTAATTAAGATTTTTAAATGCATAATACACAACATAATGACCTGTATATTTATTTCTGCTGTGAAACACAAAATAAGATTTTTGAAGAATGTTTAAATAGTTTTTTGTCCAAAAACAAACATTTGGGTGAATATAGCAGTGTTATTTTAGTCGTATAATAGTATAGTATAAAATATTTAAATAAGCTTTTATTTATATGTATATTTTCAGGTTTCATTCGAATTTTAGTTTATTTAGCGTTAATTTATGTTTAATTTAGTTTTAATTTGAGTCATTTTAGAACTTCAACTTATTTATTCAGTTAGATGACAATGCAACATGTCTACGTTTCATTCAAGTTTATCAAATATTTATATTTCACCTTTATTTCAATTACAAAAAAACTTTTAATAGTTTTAGTCAACAATAACAGTACTTTAAAATAATGACATGATTTTGATTACAAATTTTCCTTTGTGAGATATAGTATGAGGCAACATTTCTATGATGTTTAAGTAGGGGTTGCATGCTGTAAAGTCCACGCAATTTATTTAACCTCATAAATATTGTCTTCTGCAGATTTTATTATCAAAGATACAATTCAGAGTTTGTCTGCAGTGCAAATCCAGAGTCTGTTTTTTGTCTGTTTTCTATTTACTCTAATCTAAGGCAGAGTCAGTACATTTCATACAGTATGCCACTATTGTATATCCCAACCTAGATTAAATGGAACAAGAGACCTCATTCATCACATTTTCTCATATGATGGTAGCACAAAGAGGCATCAGTTCATTATATGTCAGCACAAGATCATCACATATATTTCCTTTATGGCAATTCATATGCGAGGACATTCCACTCTTTTACAGGCCTCTATACACACACACACACACACACACACACACACACACACACACACACACACACACACACACACACACACACACACACACACACACACACACACACACACACTCATGTTGTGTATTCATGATTTATGGGGACTCTCCGTAGACATAATGATTTTGATACTGTACAAACAGTATGCTATATTCTATCCCCTAATCTGAACCCTACCCTTAAACCTACCTATAGTATGAACTGTGATTTATGAAATATGAAACAAGATAAAAATAAGTTTACTTAGGTTTAAGAATGGCCCTAGGTTAACAATTTTAAGTGTAAAAAGCCAAGTTTTGAGTCAAGTTTGAGGGCAATGTCTCCCAAGCATAAAGGTCACAAGAAAGACATTTTGTTTAAAATAGATAATTTCACAAAATCCATCTCAAGAGGCTCCAAATCTGGGGTGTGAATTGTGATAGCCACCTCTATGGATACCTTAGAGGACATTGATTTGAGTGACAGTTACTCTTCCTGTTCTCTAAGTGAAACATTAGGATGCTCCACTGTGCTCTCTCTCTCTTTCTCTCTCTCTCTCTGAAAGACTTTATGTCTAAGCTTGAAGTGATACGCTATACTGAAAATCTAGACAGAGAAAAATGATTGTACTATTTTTGACTTAAATTTAAGACATAACAAATGGCTTGACATGTTCATATAACGCACACAGAGAGTATAGAATATATAATTGCCGTCTGCAACAGAGGGGCTTAAGCAGAGACACAACTTAAGGCTCAAATGGCATTAACTGTTCCAGGAAAAGTAGATATATGTGACATCATGCGCAGTAAATCCCTTCATGTTATTTATTTAACATGCAGTTGAGGCCAATGGTGATGACAAAATGATGCACTAATTCTATAATAATTTGACAAATTACTCTATTATGCTTATACTGAGGTCACAACGGGAATTTAAAGATGGGGAGGCTTTTAAGTTTAATTTTGTGTTAAAGTTTGATATGATTTATGAAGTTTTACTTTAATTTTAAGCTTACATTAGGGTGAGTGTTTGGGGCTATATATTTCAGTGAATATTGGATGTAACTGAAGAGTATTTGTATAAAAAAATAATAAATAAAACACACCATTTATGGCCTTGGGTTGGTGTGCTTTTAAAGCAGATATGTTGAATTCTTTCCATTCAAAGATCAATGAATGTATCAAACTTGCTGTGTGAAAGAGCCTTGGGCATTACATGATGTTGCCAGCTTTTAGTCAAATTCAGTATTTCAGTATTTGAGTATAATATAGAGTATTCAGTATCAGCATTGTTTGCGTGTCTTTAGTTCTAAAAGCTGCAAACAGTGATTTTTTAAATGCTTACTGAAATATGTCAACCCTTATTTTTTTTGGAACTTTTCATTTTATCTTTTTGTTTCATGTCATTTATTGAAGCTGCTCTAAGAATATCTGTGTGCACAGTAACTCACTTAGGCTATAATAAAAGGTAACATTGGCCACGTACATACTGTTGTCAGTGAATTATCAGACTCAAAGGCAGATAGAGAATGAAAACTGCATTAGGATATGAGCACACAGGCAAGTAAACAGAAATATAGCAGGTTGGGGAGAATGACTATATAATTTTGTAAAAATTTTATTTACATGAAATCATCAAATTATGTCTATATATCAACTGCATGCAACAACAAACTAAAACAAAATATTACAACTCACCTTAACAATCAGTGGGATCACTGGGCTTGTTTCCCTGCAATAATATGGTCCCAACGAGGAAGGATGGGTGACAGTGAGACAAAAAAGTGTGTTGCAAATGTCCAGTCTGCTCTGTAACTTTGTTTTAGTGACTGCCGATGCAGCCTTCGCAGCCATCTTTCAATATGTTGTCTTTGTTTTAATCCAGAAGCCTGCAAGGAAGGATGTCTGAAACATACTTTTCAGCCCACTGTCATTTGCGATCTCAATGAGTTGATGTTCTTCATGCACTGACATGGATGATTTCTCAGGCACATTTGCAAATGGGTCATGGACCCATTCCTTTGCTATTCTTCGATCACTTGCATTTAGGAAGTAACACTCAAACTCGAAGCTATGTGATCGCAGACCAGCTGGAAGGGAGAAGGCTCAGGTTCTTTCTTTCCCAAATGATCAGATAATGTTGGAAACATGTCATAATGTGCCCTTTAGCACTCACTGTCCTCACAGTTGTAATTTTGCTTTGAATGCAGACACTTTGTCTGACAACTTAAAAACAGTTGTCCTTCACCCCTGCATTGACAAATTAAGATCATTCAGCAAGTTGAGTGTGTCACACAGTTGCGCAAGTTCACCAATCCATTCATCATCACTGAAGTGTGCTGCCAGTGTTGACTTTTTCTGAAAATAATCTCAGTATTGGCTCTCTTAACTCGTAAACTCTTGCTAAGGATCTCCCCTTAAAAGCCCCCTGACTTCGGTGTGTAACAAAATGAGTTTGTGTTCTGCTTCCATTTTTTTCGCAAAGCTGTTTGAAAAGACGGGAGTTGAAGGTATTTGCTTTGATGTGGTTAATTATTTTAACGTCATTCAGCACGGAAGTGTGAAGTTCTGGTGATAAAAAATGGCTGGCCAGCATTTCCCGGTGTACGACACAGTGTGTAGATTCACATTCGGGCGCAATGTCTTTGATGCGGGTAGTGAGTCCGGACAGCCGTCTGGTCATAGAAGCAGCCCCATCTGTGTATATTCCAACACAACATGACCAGTTAAGTTTGCCCGAAATGTAGTCATTCAAAGACTTGAAGATTTCTGCCCCAGTTGTGTTAGTTGGCAGTGAGTGCGCACACAATGTATCCTCATGCACGGCGACTAATTAACCCTTTCTAACAATTGCTCTTCAATGTCCTCTGCAGTGTCATCAATTCTCTGTGTTACAGTGGTAGCTGAAAGAGGAATCTGGCCGATCTTAGCTGCAGCTTTGTCGAACGTTTCACGGCAAATGTCTTTGGCAACTGGCAAAATCAATTCTTCCCCAATGATGAAGGGCTTCTTTGCTTTAGCAATACGGTTGCTGTTGCTGTTCCCTTTGTTCCATTCAAAATAATCTAAACGGTTTGTCTCTCAATGCTGGGTGCTTAGTTTCAAGATGTCAAAGCAATTTTGTGGGCTTTATCGACTCATTAGCCAATTTATCTCCACATATTTTACACATGGGATTTGGACCATGTGAATTGCCAGTAGAGACAAAACCGTATTTTAGATACGGATCAACATATTTTTGGTTAAAGGCGGCTTTCTTTTTCCCCTTTTTCTCATCAACAGGTGTCTCTGCGTTGTTGTTATCGCTGGGTCTTTTCGTACCTCCTCCACTTAGGAAACTTTCAAGCAATGTTTGTTTCACACTAATGTTAATATTAGCTGAACCTGAAAGTGTGGAACCGATGTTTTCTGAAATCGTGCCTCTGTAAATTTGGATAGTGGCTATTAAAAGGGAAACACACAATAAATAATACAGTGGCATCGCATATTGCCCAGACATTTTTTCGTTCTTGCGACCCGGAAGCAACTCTTCCACGGCCCGGTATTCCATGCTGGTTATAAATAATGTTGACTGTAAATAGGATTTAGGGAATAATATCGTGAGAACAGCGACCCGCGATTTAGATCACCAGAAAGAACAGTCTTCACGACAGTTGTGATAGCGGCGAGAGAGAGATGAGACGCACTCTTTAATCGGCTGTGGCCAATTCAATGACAGTAAAAAAAAAAAATGTGTCGTTATTGTGTACTGCTGCTCGTAGACTAGCTCCAGTGCTCATTGCTGCGTTGCTAAATGATAGCAACTCACCAGGACACTTCACCAACTCTCCACTCATTCTCCTCGGACCATGCATTTAATTGGCTTTGACAGCCATCAGTTCTTGGCAATTCCTCATTTGCCCTCTCACGTCTGGCAGGTTCGAAATTATATGGCTGCGGGCCATCATACATGTTGGCTCTTGCCACCTCTTCCTCATCCCAGTCAGTCGCCATAGTTCTAATACTAGGCTGAGGCTACCTTTCCTCCACTTCTCCCCAACGTGACGTCATCACCGAATTGCGTAAAAAAAAACGTTAATACCAAAAACGTAAAAAACTGGTCTTTAAGACCATTTTTGAGACATTTTAAAAATTATATACATATCTTGAGTGATTTATGTACCCATTAATCGACAGTGGTGGTTAACCTGCAAAATGGGCTTTAAAGTGCAACCAGCAGTAATATAAGAGATGAATTGTTACTATCCCATATTTAAAATGTTCAAATTCAAAGTGTTATATTCTATCAATGACAGTGTAATAGTATTGTGTTCTGTGTAACAAGTCAAAAGGGGAATTATCCACAGGAGAGGAAAACCAAATAACCCTGTTTCCAAACTCTGTTGGCTGAGTGAATTTCCTCTGACCTCAACTCAGATGTTTCCATATAATGATTCAGTTGCTTAATCCCTAATCCAAATCTTTTAAAATCCATCAAACATGCAAGTTGTTCTGTGTCTAACCCACTGGAAATAATCCTGTAAGTAAACAATATGGAAAGCTAAAGCTCTCTGGAAAATGAACAGTGGAATTCGACAGATACACAGATACAATTTTGGTAAGACTCATTAGATAATCAAAGGCTCGTCAAAAGGGGTGAGAGGGATAAATGGGTAATTCACACTGAAAGAGCAAAGAATAAACTCACTGGCAGCATACAGATATTTAAAGATATAAATATGTTTAAGCTTGATGAAACCTGGATCAGACAATGTCTCTCTGTATGACATGAGTCTCTGCATAGCACCAGCAAGTGAAACATCAAAACCAAGGAAGGTTTTATTCAGTTCCAAATATGGCTGAAATGGATTTGGCTAGTGTAGCTCATTAGAGCCAGAACAAGGTGTGATGACACGGAGCTCCAAAGATGGAGAGCTGCAATCGCTTAGGAATATTAAGATAAATCACATCACATAGAGCCTCTTTCACCTAGCTATCATCATATAGAGACTGTGTCTGTTCCCCGAACTTGGAAATCCAAAAAAAGTTTAAACCCATCTAAGGTTAAAAATTTAATTGATGTTCAACAAATAAAAAACAGCTATAATACAGATGAGCAAATGCTAAAGCTTGGGTTGCTGAATATTTGATCGCTTACTTCAAAAACACTCGTTGTTAATGATATGATTTCAGATAATAACCTAGATGTGCTGTGTTTGACAGAAACCTGGCTAAAACCAAACGATTACATTACTTTAAATGAATCAACCCCGCAAGATTACTGTTATAAACATGAGCCTCGTCTGAAACGCAAAGGGGGTGGTGTTGCTGTAATTTATAGTAATAGTTTCAAAACCACTAAGAAATCAAGTTTTAAATATAATTCTTTTGAAGCATTGGTGCTTAATGTAAAATATTTGTGTAAACGATAAATCACGTTTGAGATTTGTGCTGGCTACTGTATACAGGCCACCAGGGCACCATACAGACTTTATCAAAGAATTTGCGGACTTTCTATCAGAATTAATATTGACTGCAGATAAAGTACTAATTGTTGGTGATTTTAATATACACATCGATAATGAAAAAGATGCATTGGGATTGGCATTTAAAGACATTGTAAATTCAATTGGAGTTAGACAACACGTGTCAGGACCTACTCATCGTCGTAATCATACTCTAGATCTAATATTATCCCACGGAATAGATGTTGATGCCGTTGAAATTCTGCAGCAGAGCGATGACATCTCAGATCATTATCTAGTCTTGTGTAATTTGCATTTAGCCAAGGCTGCAAAGACAACTCCGTGTTTCAAATATGTGAGACCTATCACTTCTGCCACTAAAGATTGCTTTATTAATAATCTTCCTGATCAGTTTCATCATCTCAGCATCCCAGATAGCTTAGAAGAACTAGATATTACAACAGAAACGTTTAACTCTCTCTTTTCCAGCACTTTAGACACAGTTGCTCCGTTGCGCTTAAAGAAGATTAAAGAAAATAATCCAACGCCGTGGTACAATGAGCACACTCAGGCACTTAAGAGAGCAGCCAGAAAAATGGAGCGCAACTGGAAGAAAACAAAACTAGAGGTATTTCGCATTTCATGGAAGGAGAGCTCGATTACTTACAGAGAGGCTTTAAAAGCTGCTAGATCTGCTTATTTTTCAACCCTATTAGAAGAAAATGAACATAATCCTAGGTATTTATTTGAAACGGTGGCTAAACTAACGAAAAATAAAGCTTCAAGCCCAGAAGTTTCCAAGCAACACAGCAGTAATGATTTTATGAACTTCTTCACTTATAAGATTGATAATATCAGGGAGAAAATTATAACTATGCAACCGTCTACTACAGTATCGCATCAGGCAGTGCATTGTAGTCTCCTGGAGGAAAAATTTGATTCATTCGTTGCTATAGGAGAGGAAGAATTTACTAAACTCGTTAAATCATCTAAATCGACAACATGTACGTTAGACCCTATACCAACTAAGCTACTGAAAGAGATGCTTCCAGAGGTCCTAGATCCTCTTCTTAATATCATCAATTCATCTTTGTCTCTAGGATACGTACCAAAAAACTTTAAGCTGGCTATGATTAAACCGCTTGTTAAAAAAATGCAACTTGATCCTACAGAATTAGTCAATTACAGGCCGATCTCGAATCTACCTTTTCTGTCAAAGATATTAGAAAAGGCAGTATCCTCACAACTGTGTTCCTTTCTTGAAAGAAATGATATCTGCGAGGATTTCCAGTCCGGATTTAGACCGTACCATAGTGCCGAGACAGCTCTCGTTAGAGTCACAAATGATTTGCTCTTATCATCCGATCGTGGTTGTATCTCTCTATTAGTGTTACTCGATCTTAGTGCTGCATTTGACACCATTGACCACAACGTTCTTTTAAATAGATTAGAACATTATGTTGGCATTATGGGAAATGCACTAGCATGGTTTAAATCATACTTATCAGACCGTTATCAGTTTGTAGCAGTAAATGATGAGATGTCTCATCGATCACAAGTTCAGTATGGCGTACCACAAGGCTCAGTACTAGGACCGCTGCTGTTCACTCTGTACATGCTACCATTAGGAGATATCATTAGGAAACATGGAATTAGCTTTCACTGTTATGCTGACGATACTCAGCTGTATATTTCTTCAAAACCTAACGAAACTTACCAATTCACAAAATTAAAGGAATGCATTGCTGATATAAAAAATTGGATGACTCGTAATTTCCTACTTCTAAATTCTGAAAAAACAGAGTTTCTAATTATTGGACAAAAATCTTCCTCACGTAATAACCTAGAATACTGTCTAACACTCGATGGCTGCTCTGTTAAGACTTCGTCGTCGGTTAGGAACCTGGGTGTGCTCTTTGATACCAATCTTTCATTTGAAAGTCACGTGTCTAGTATCTGTAAAACTGCATTTTTCCATCTTAAAAATATATCTAAATTACGCCATATGCTCTCATTGACAAACGCGGAACAATTAGTTCATGCGTTCATGACCTCAAGGCTAGATTATTGTAATGCTCTACTGGGTGGTTGCCCTGCACGCTTAATAAACAAACTACAGCTGGTTCAAAACGCAGCAGCTCGAGTTCTTACTAGAACCAGGAAGTATGACCATATTAGCCCAGTTCTGTCAAAACTGCATTGGCTCCCTATTAAACATCGCATAAATTTTAAAATATTGCTGATTACTTACAAAGCACTAAATGGTTTAGCTCCGCAGTACTTGAGCGAGCTCTTAACGCATTACAGTCCGTCACGTCTATTGCGATCTCAAAATTCCGGCCAGTTACTAATACCTAGAATATCAAAATCGATTGCTGGCGGTAGATCATTTTCCTATTTAGCACCAAAACTCTGGAACAGTCTTCCTAACATTGTCCGGGAAGCAGACACACTCTGTCAGTTCAAAGCCAGATTAAAGACACATCTCTTTGACCTAGCATTCACATAATACATTATAGACTTCTATAATTTAATGTTAGGCTGTATAGATTAGGTCAGCCGGAACCGGGAACACTTCCCATAAATCCTGATGTACTCGTTACATCATGAGAAGAATGGCATCTACGCTAATTTTAGTGTCTGTGTTTATCCCGAGGTTTTCCTGCAGCCTGCCGGATCAAGGCCGTATCCAGATCTGACGAAGGACCTTCGCCTGGACCGATGACAACGCAGTGCTGAAGTGCCAACTAGTCTCTCCCTATGGAGGATCCCTCTACCACTATACAGATAAGGTGTTGTCTGGAAAATTTGTTTCGCGTTCCTACCCCAAAGCAACAAAATAAAATAAAATTCTTTATCAAAATTTATAAGGAAAGACAAGTACTTTGTTTAGGCTTGGCTTGTAGGGAATTCCAAACCTGCGTATTTTCAAACGCACATAACTATAGAACCCATTCTAAATGCGCATGTGAACGCCATCAGCGTTTCTCACAGGTTCGCGTTTAAAGTCTGTGTAGAGGGAATGGTGTCGTCTTAGCGGCCCCTAATTTAATAACAAATGATCGTTGCGACGGAAGCAAATCAATCAAAACTAACTTTAGATGGAACATAACTTAACTCTGCTATAAAGCCAAAACGATCTCTGTTACCTTAAATTATACGCTTATCTCTGTAAAGCTGCTTTGAAACAATCTACATTGTTAAAAGCGCTATATAAATGAAGATGACTTGACTTGACTATTAACATTTTGGATCTTTGAGGCCTTCCCCATGTTTTTTTTTTTTTTTTTAACTAGTGCAATGGGTTTGTGTTAAATTTGTCAATATCATGAAAGTCAATATAGTCAGTAAACCAAATCGGTCTGTCTTAGTATGAATTAAATGCTATTTGGAGCTTGAAAGTTTTGGACCCCACTGAATGTCATATTGTGGACAAAAGGCAACTTAAACATTCTTCAAAATAATATATTGTTTATGTGTGTTCCGCAGAAGAATAAAAAGCCATATAAGTTTAGAACGAAGCAAAATTTTACACTCTGCCTTGTTTTTAACTTAAATTTAATACACAGAATTCCCTGTGTCACACATCAATGGCAAGCAAGCATAGAGTCTGTTTGCTACACTCACCCCACGCAGAGCTATTTACTATCAATGTTAATCAATGCCACCTGCTGGAGATGGGCGGAGCCTAGTGTCTTCACATTGCTGTTTTGACAGTGTGCTCTGACATTGGCTGATTGCCAGAGCAAGTCTCACAGACTCAAATACAAAATACATTTACAATGGGCCTTTTTAACAATATGTGATCCTGGATCACAAAACCAGTCATAAGTCGCACGGGTATATTTGTGGCAATAGACAACAATACATTGTAGGGTCAAAATTATCGATTTTTCTTTTATGCCAAAAATCATTAGGATATTAAGTAAAGATCATGATCCATGAAGATATTTTGTAAATTTCCTACCTTAAGTATATCAAAAATGTATGTTTGTGAGTGGATGCAGCAAAATCGCCAACAGAAATGGACAACTTTAAAGGCGATTTTCTCAATGTTTCGATTTTTTTGCACCCTCAGATTCCAGATTTACAAATAGTTGTATCTCGACTAAATATTGTCCTATCCTAACAAACCATACATTAATGGAAAGCTTGTTTATTCAGCTTTCATGTGCTATATAAATCTCAATTAAAAAAAAAATTACTCCTAAGACTGGTTTTGTGGTCCAGGGTCACACACATATATATTTTTTTAAGATGCTATTTACATAGGCCTATTGGGCTTATAGTGCAAATAGCGGCAGATATTTCCACCTCAGTGTATTACAGTGTGTTTATTGTAAGTAAAACCAACAATATAAATATGATTCAGCATATAATTGCATTAATACCTAAGGGAGGAATTCCACCCCATTTTCCAAAATGAAATTCAGGCCCTGTGATTTAGATCGGTGGCTGATCGATTGGTGTGCCTCTAATAGGTGTAATATTTAATCTCTACTTTCGAGCACTCCGTCGTGTGCATGGGACACTGCAAATATTCATCACATAGTACATACTCATAGAAATCATGTGTCCTCCTTCAGTCGGACAACATACAAGATTTAATTGATTTAGCTTTTTTAGCTAATTGCTTAAATAACTTAGCAACACAAACCATGTCATGTGTAAATAAATTAATTAGACGGCTTTACTCTGCAAAGTGGTCTGTATTCTCCAGCTGGTGCACGGCTCGGGGTTTTTCACCCCCCGATTGTGGGGTAACGGAGGTTCTCTCCTTCCTACAGGAGCTGTTGGATAAGGGCAGAGCCCCTTCCACGCTCAAAGTCTATGTGGCGGCTATCGCAGCGTTCTCTGAAACAACGCTCGGTCAGTCATTAGGGAGGAACGATCTAGTCATCCGCTTCCTCAGGGGAGCTAGGAGGCTGAATCCCCCCAGGCCCCCCTCGGTCCCTATGTGGGACCTCTCTACAGTTTTGGAGGCCATGAAAGGTCCCCCTTTCGAGCCCATCCAAACGACTAGCCTCAAACACCTGTCATTCAAAACAGTGTTTCTGTTGCCTCTCGCTTCAATGAATTACTTGACTCGAATGGACCATTCCAAAATTGTCTTAAGTTGGTTACAATTTAATATAAGTAGTACACTAGTACTTAGTTTTTACATTAGAGTCTGTGTCCTAAAATCCCACAATTCATTGCATTGATGTCATGTTTCCATTCTCTATATTCAGCATTTATGATTATATTTAACACTTTATTTCCACTTTTTGAATATTTTCTTATTTTTTTATTTTAAATAAATGCATCTCCAAGGTGATACGAGATGAGAATGCTGAATGTACATCAACCACAGAGGTACGGCAGGCCTCTCTGAGATCTCTGTGTGTCCCAGAAGATAAAGTGAGGAAAGGCCATTAAGGTGAGGAAAATTGGATATCTCCTAGAAGTGGGAAAGTAAGAAAGAGGAAGGGGGAGATTGTAATTGGGAGTCTCATAGCGGATACAGTGGATTGTGGGGAGAAATCAGTATCAAATTTAAGCCCCGGTCAAGGCCTAACTCAATCTTTGTCTGGCAAGGGATAAACCAAAGAAAAATCGTTCTGCTTTCTTAAGACTCTGAACAGCAGGAGTATAGAAAGGCCAAAAACAAATTTATATACAAAGATTTAAAGAAAGAAATGTATCCGCAACATCAGACAGGGATATTTAACAAATATATAGAATAAGCAGATGATATAGCCAATGTAGAGCAACACTGGACCCTTATCTGTCACACATTCACTTGCACTTGTTACCTATTTCTAATATGTGAATCTTATAATAGTTCATGTTTACTTTATAGAAACTGAAATGCAGCTATTTGTACCCCAAATAGTGTGGTGGACTGGTGAAAATTGGATGTTGTGAAGTAAAAAGTAGTGCTTGTGGTTTGCGCAGTGGTACTTGAGTCTGGCTTGAGACTTTTCCAATCCAACTTTCCCCCCCATCATAATATAATAATAACATATACAATTCTAATAAATATGTATATGTTACCATTAGGACTTCACGGGTGGATTTCAGCAGTGGCATGTAACTCCTACTAGCCACTTTGGTGAGTTGAATATATATATATATATATATATATATATATATATATATATATATATATATACACCGTATATACCCGAATATAAGACAAGGTTTTTGTCCTAAAAAAAGGCTAAAAAATGGGGGGTCGTCTTATATTCGCGATATAGACAAAATCACGGGAGGAAAGGGAGAAAGAACAACGGAATTAATATGAAATAGTGACTGAAACGCGAACCATTAAGACAAATGATTTCGGCTATACTTGCATGTAAAATTAGAGAAGCAACATAATATATGTGTTTAACTGAATTAAAACGCACTCGGTTACTAACGTAACCTCGGTTCTCTCTAGAAGAGGGAACGAGTACTGCGTTGAAAACGCTAGGGGAAAATCTCTTTTTCCACGAATACTGAAGCAAAAAAATTATCCTTTAATTTTGTAATAATGTAAAACGCATTGCAGCAGCATGCAACCATGGGCGAGGCGGCTCGCTCGCTCATTGGTTGCCCTGCGGCAACTGCATAAGCCTATCGAGTGAGGCCTGTGGTGACGTCAGGGCTCCTTGCCACTTCCCGCCGAAACGGGCGTGGCTTAGCCCTATAAAGGAAGCTCGATAAGGCTGATTCACTGATTTTATTCATCGCCGAAGCGAACCAGAGTGAACCGTACGTACGGCTAGGAAACGCAGTACTCGTTCCCTCTTCTAGAGAGAACCGAGGTTACGTTAGTAACCGAGTACGTTCTCTTACGAGAGGTCTCTCGTACTGCGTTGAAAACGCTAGGGGAACCAGTGCAAAACGCCGTGCGTACTGTGATTAATTACCCATAAACCTGGAATCCAGGATTTATAAGCACAAATCACTAGAGGGACTCACAGAGAGTCCTGGGACAGGAAGGGAACCCCTGTGCCCCTATACGGTAGCGTCCATAGACGCGGTAACATGACATCACATAGACAAGGCGCTGAGCCTGAACTAATGTGGGAATTTGTGGGTCTTACGCAATACCGCTCATATGGTAGCCGGCAGCGCACTGCGCTCGCGGCTTCAGAGTCCTAATCAGACCACTGACTGATTATACCGACAATAGTTTAGCCTGTAGAGCGGGAACTTCTAGGTTATAAAACCTGATAAATGTAGAGGGCGAGGCCCAGCCTGCCGCCATACAAATATCTTGTAAGGAAATCCCACTAGACCAAGCCCACGATGAGGCAACGCCTCTCATGGAATGCGCTCTGACACCCAACGGGCACTGAAGACCCTTGGCAGTGTAAGCTAGCGCTATAGCATTGACTATCCATCTGGACAGGCTTTGTTTCGAAACAGCCATTCCCTTGGAACGTCCACTGAACGAGACAAATAGCTGCTCAGTCTGTCTAAAGACAGAAGAGCAAGACACGTAAGCTCTCAAGGTCCTAACAGGGCAGAGAAAACTTGAGTCCCCTTCCTCGTCCGACACCGGCAGGGCAGACAGGGAGATAACCTGAGCCCGAAACGGTGTGTTGAGGGATTTTGGCACATAGCCATGCCTAGGTTTGAGTATGACTCTCGAGTCACCTGGACCAAACTCTAAGCATGCTGCGCTCACCGAGAGCGCGTGCAGGTCACCTACGCGCTTCATTGAAGCGAGAGGCAACAGAAACACTGTTTTGAATGACAGGTGTTTGAGGCTAGTCGTTTGGATGGGCTCGAAAGGGGGACCTTTCATGGCCTCCAAAACTGTAGAGAGGTCCCACATAGGGACCGAGGGGGGCCTGGGGGGATTCAGCCTCCTAGCTCCCCTGAGGAAGCGGATGACTAGATCGTTCCTCCCTAATGACTGACCGAGCGTTGTTTCAGAGAACGCTGCGATAGCCGCCACATAGACTTTGAGCGTGGAAGGGGCTCTGCCCTTATCCAACAGCTCCTGTAGGAAGGAGAGAACCTCCGTTACCCCACAATCGGGGGGTGAAAAACCCCGAGCCGTGCACCAGCTGGAGAATACAGACCACTTTGCAGAGTAAAGCCGTCTAGTTGACGGTGCTCTAGCCTGAGTGATAGTGTTTAGCACCCCTACCGAGAGATCAGCGGGTACCCATTGAGCGCCCACATGTGGAGGGACCACAATTCCGGGTGAGGATGCCAAATGGAACCCCTGGCCTGCGAGAGGAGGTCCCTCCTCAACGGCACTGGCCACGGGGCAGTGTCTGCTAGCTGCATCAGGATTGGGAACCACGGCTGGTTCATCCAGAGCGGCGCTACGAGCAGCACTGGGCATTTCGTTTCCCTGATCCGTTCTAACACCTGAGGCAGGAGGGAGACCGGGGGGAAAGCGTAGAGCGGACAGTGCGGCCACGTTCGGGACAGCGCGCTCTCGCTCTTGGAAAAGAACGCGGGACAGTGAGCGTTTTCGTGGGACGCGAACAGGTCCACCTCCGCTCTGCCGAATCTCTCCCACAACAGCCGGACTGTTTGCGGGTGTAGAGACAACTCGCTCGTAGGAACGTTGTTCCTGGATAGTCTGTCTGGTCCCAGATTCTGGATCCCTGGCACATGCACTGCTCTCAGCGAGCGCAAGTTGCGCTGAGCCCATAACAGGAGGCGTTCCGCCAGCCTATACAGGTTTGGGGATGTGAGACCGCCCTGGTGATTTATATAGGACACCACAGACATATTGTCCGAACGGACTAAGACGTGTTGGTCCTTGATTTGGGGATGAAAACGCATCAGCGCGTTGTCCACTGCCATCATCTCCAGGCAGTTGATATGTTGGAGCTTTTCGCGTTCTGACCACAGGCCGAAAAACGCTCTGCCCTCGAGCAGCACTCCCCATCCCGATGTGGAGGCGTCTGTCGACACCACTATCACTCTCGAGGAAGTCCCCAGGCTTACACCTGATTGGTACCAGTCGCTCGTCTTCCAGGGTTTTAGAGCTTTCACACAGCTCTGATCGACCCTGAGACGCAACGAGCTGGATGCCCACGCTCTGCGCGGCACTCGCTCTTTCAACCAGAACTGCAGAGGGCGCATGCGGAGCAAGCCCAGCTGGAGAACTGACGATGCTGAGGCCATAAGACCTAGCATCCTCAGAAATTTCCTGAGCGTGACGGTCGCGCCGCAGCGAAAGAGTTTCGCCGTGCGCTGGATGTCTAGTACGCGCTGTGGTGACAGCCGCGCTATCATAGACTGCGAGTCCAGAACTGTGCCCAGGAACGAGGTCGTTTGACTGGGGTTCAGTGAGCTCTTTGCCCAGTTGACTCTGAGACCAAGATTCTCGAGGTGATCGAGTAAAATGGCCCTGTGCTCCGTGAGTTCTGATCGCGATTGAGCTAGAACCAGCCAGTCATCCAAATAGTTCAGCACTCGCATGCCTCTGAGTCTGAGGGGTGCGAGCGCTGCGTCCATGCACTTCGTAAATGTACGAGGTGCCAGGGACAAGCCGAACGGCAGGACTGTATACTGGTATGCCTGGCCCTCGAAGGCGAATCTCAAGAATCGCCTGTGACGTGACGCTATCTGTATTTGAAAATACGCGTCCTTCAGATCTATCGACATGAACCAGTCTCCTCTGCGAACTTGCGCGAGGATTTTCCTGGTCGTGAGCATTCTGAAACTGCGTTTCACTAATGCTTTGTTCAGTTGTCTTAGATCCAGTATGGGTCTGAAACCCCCGTCTTTCTTGGGGACCAGAAAATATTTGCTGTACAGCCCCTCTTCGCTTTGAGCTCGCGACACGGGCTCTATAGCCCCTTTGCTCAACAGTTTTGATATTTCGTCGCGAAGTAGGTGTGCTACTTCCGAATTCACCGTAGTCTCGACGCGCGCTGTGAAGCGGCGAAGACGTCGACAAAACTGTAGCGAGTAGCCTCTCTTTATAATGCCTAGTACCCATTCCGAAACCCCCGGAAGCGCTGCCCATGCATCTGCATGGGTGGCTAAGGGTTGGATGCGAAGCGCGCTCTGTTCGTTGGGCGACAGAGGTGCTTCGGTGTGCTGCAACATAGGCGCAATGCCTGTGACATTCGAGGCGGGGGGCGCGCTGATCACAGCGGGCAGAACGCTCATCCTCAACCCGACTACGGTGCTTAACCGAGTGGGGGAGGGCTGAGCGGGTCTCAAAGGACTCATGGTGTCTGTGAGTAAGTGTGGGCGCGGGGAAGCGGGCACATTTACTGCTTTGGATGCGCTGTCTGCCTGGGCAGAGCGAGCGCGCACCGGTTTCGTTTTTACAGAAACCGTGTGACATGCATGACATAGTGTTTGTGGGCACTGGGGAGTGGGCACGTTCACTATGTTGTTTGCGCGATCGACCTGAGTCGATTTTATGGGCGCACGCCCTGTGTGAAGGGCTGTGCTTGTGTGTAGAGATGGGCACTGTACAGTGGGCATCAGTACTACATTTATTGCACCATCGGCCGTGGCCGGAATACCAGAAAATACACTCTTTACAGGATTTATCGGGGTAGCCGTAAAAACGGCTTTTGTGTGCAGGCAAGCGGGCAACTGTACGGGCTTGCGCGTTGCAGAAGACGCTGAGACAGTCGCAATTCCTGGAACTGAGACAGCGGCGCGCTTGGGTGAGGGTCCGGCCGCAGCGGGACTCACACACCGGCGCTTTCCTAGGCATGCTAGGATGTTTTCGGGGCTTCCGGTTTCACCGCAATCCTCGGCCGCGGCCCACGCGGAGCGGGGCGGCGGTTGGCAGAGCGAGAGCGGGGTCTTGAGCTGCGTTGTTGTGATGAAGCAGCAGGAGGAGGAGGCTGTGGCTGAGAGCTCCGTGGGGTCAGTTTAGCACGACTCGCTGAAGAGCTAGAGCGCTTCGGAAGGAAGTGCTTAAAAGCTTGCGACGCTTTCTGGGCCTCGGAGAATCTCTCTATGAACTCGTTGACAGAGGTTCTGAAGAGGCCATCAGGAGACAGCGGGGCGTCGAGGAACGCGGTGCGCTCAGACTCAGCCATATCCGAAAGCGTTAGCCACAGGTGTCTCTCAGCTACAGTGGCGGAAGCCATACACCGTCCCATGGCTTGAGCAGCGGACTTAGTAGCGCGGAGAGTGAGATCCGAAGCGCTTCGTAAGCCCGAGAGGCAGATCGCATCAGGTCCCATCTCGTCCAGCTTGCGGAGGAGATCTCCCTGGAAGATCTGCAGGGTAGCCATGGTGTGTAGCGCAGACGCGGCCTGCCCAGCGGCGGAAAAGATTCGCGCGAGCAGCGTCGACGTCGTGCGGCAGGCTTTGGACGGCAACACCGGTTTCGTCTGCCATCCGGCAGAGGGCGGGCAAAGATGGGTCGCTATCGCCTGTTCTACCGGCGGAAGAGAATGGTAGCCTCTGTTTTTAGCCCCGTCCAGGGTAGCGAATGCTGGCGAAACCGAGGAACGTGTTCGGGCTGAAAAGGGAGCGCTCCAAGCCTTCGCAACTTCTTCATGCAGCTCAGGAAGAAAGGGGGCGGGCTTGGATTCCGGAGAAGTGCGCTCACCGGGGAGAAAGCTACCATCCAGCCGGGTCCAAGAGGGGGGCTCCGGGGCGGACCACTCGAGGCCGAGGCTCGCCGCGGCCAGCGAGAGTACGCGCATCAGCTCCCTCTCGATGTTAGCTCTTCTGTTAGGTGTACGAGCAGAAAGCGCGAGATCCGCAGAGCTCGCCCAGTCTTCGCTGCCCGAGGCTAACAGAGAGCACGAGTCATCATCCCCCGACTCGGCTTTAGAATCAACTTCCTCCGCTGAGGCGGCAGCAGACAGCTGTCGCTGAGCGTCAGGAAGTGATCCAGGCGAAGCCGGTGAAGCAGGCGGGCGAACCGGCGAGCTTAGTCGGGTTGGAGAAGGCTCCGGGACCCGCTGAGAGCGGCGCTTCTTGCGGCGCGGCAGTGCAGCGGGAAATGCAGGCTCGGAGAATACTGCCAGGCGAGTCCTCAGAGTCACCATAGGCATAAGCTCGCAGTGAGGGCAGCCGCCGTCAGCGAGCGCGAGCGCTGCGTGGTCTTCACCCAGGCAGGAGACACAGATGACATGACGGTCTCCCTCGCTGAGTGGGGCTCGGCACGAGCCGCATTTAGAAGGCATCTTGAAAAAGACGCGAGCTCTTTTACGAGTGTGTGACGCAAGGCGAACACACACACACAAACACAGAGAATGGAAAAGGATATGGGCACCGGAAAAGCGCAGCAGGAACGGCAGTCGAAGGCGGCGTGGCCGGCAGCTTCCGTGACTCGTCCCGCTGAAGTGTTATCAGACGACGCGTTGCTTCTTCTCGTGATCCAACGATGCATGCGCTTCGCTGAAGAGATGAAAAATCAGTGAATCAGCCTTATCGAGCTTCCTTTATAGGGCTAAGCCACGCCCGTTTCGGGGGGAAGTGGCAAGGAGGGCGCGAAGCCTGACGTCGGCCTGACGTCACCACAGGCCTCACTCGATAAGCTTATGCAGTTGCCGCAGGGCAACCAATGAGCGAGCGAGCCGTCTCGCCCATGGTTGCATGCTGCTGCAATGCGTTTTACATTATTACAAAATTAAAGGATAATTTTTTTGCTTCAGTATTCGTGGAAAAAGAGATTTTCCCCTAGCGTTTTCAACGCAGTACGAGAGACCTCTCGTAAGAGAACGCTGCTTCTCTCTGCCATGCGACACGCAGAGCGAGCGAGAGAGAGAGAGAGAGAGAGAGAGGGAGAGGGGTGCGCGCACGCGACGCAGAACGAGAGAGAGAGAGAGAGAAAGGTGCGCGCACGCGCTGGAAGAGAGAGAATGAATTATCACTGCAATTTTCAAATAAAATTATTTTCTGTTAAAACCAGATTTTTTCCACAAAAATGTATTTTTGTCCCAAAAATAAGTCTGGGGTCATCTTATAGTCGGGTATATACGATATATATATTAGTTTACAATTTAGTCTTTTAAAAGGCATCTGAAATAATAAACTAAGTGCAATGTGTTGTCAAAAATATAGATTTTTCTAAACTTATCGATACTGAAATATCTGAAATGCTTCCATCCCAATACTCATTTTTCGCAGAATAGATACACTATACCAGCTGCACTTTGTCACTCTCTCATCTCTCCGACAGCAAGTTGACACACAAGCCCGCCTCCCCTCCCTCACTCATTTATTTTGCTCCAAATGAATATTGTTGCTGTTACAGGGCTTGATTTTTGGCGTGGGATTGCAAGTATTACGCATCATTTTTCTCATTCGCACAGATTTTGTGCTCACACACAAAGTGTGCACACATAAAGCTGCCTTTCAGTAATAAATTGAGTTCTTTTTGTGCTGCTTATTGCTCTTAAACAGTCAAATACACAAAATAAAGTCAAAATGCCAGTCTTGGTATTCATGTAAACACTGTCAGTTATGTTTTAAACAGTTGAGAAAAAAACGTGTGTAACAGTATAGGCTAGTGGATCCGTGCATCAGGTCTTAAAGTGACAGCAGCCTAATGTACCTGCTGCCAAATTATGAGATAATATTAAAAAAGTGTCCCCATGGTATCGATTTCAAAATTGTGACCAGTGAAAATGCTGAGTGGTTAGTATCTTTGGAAAACTACTAGACAGAGTTTGAGCAAATGAGCTGATGAGCAAAAAAGCTGATGAGCAAAAAAGTTAATGTCAGTGTCAAGCCCTGGTTACTATGATATACTATTTTGATTACAGTCTACTATATGGGCTATACTGTATATTGTTTACAAGTGGATGATAACGGTTTTGTTTTCAAAAACTTGCGTTTTCAAGCCCTCAAAATGCAGTTTTAAATGACGGTCAAAACACATAAATATTTTTCAGCTTTTAGTTGAAAACGGTGTCGTGTAAACGGCCCCAATGTCTTGCCTTAAAAACACATGGTGCAGTCAGATTAAGTACAGAGTTAATTAGAATCAACTTGTACTTCCTAAGTGAACTTTACATCTTAATGTAAAGCTAACTCTGATTTATTCTGAAGTGTTATTCTGTCATGACAACTCTCGGAATGATTGGCATGGTAATGGGTATGACAATGTTGTATGTTTGGTCTTGGTGGAACAGATTTGCTACGCTGCTGCTTCTATTGCTGCTGCTGCTGTAGGTTATTGCTGCTTTTTTTCCAAGGAAATTACTGTAACAGATTGCTTAGGCTTTGCAACAGCTCTAGGATAAAGGTATTTTCCAGCTAAAGTTAGTTTTGATTGATTGATTCACTTACGTTGTGCGAAGATCATTAGTTATTAATGTATAAAAGCAACATATAATGGCAGAGCTTTCAGCTTATAGATTCCCCTATCCTAGAGAGAGTGAAGTGCTACTAAGTGCTAATGTGGATTTCTGCCTAGATATGTAATAACATTTTGCAAAAGAAAACCTTAAAAAGGTTATAGATAAAGTAAGACAGAAACACACCTGTTCACCTGTCACTTTCCTCAGTTGTAGGTTAAGGCAAGTTTCAAGTTGCAGTGCTTCTCCCGGGAGACTAGCGCTAAATTAATCCCCTTATCTTAGCGCCATCTACTGTTTTAGAAGAGGAAGTTGCTCAACTGCATTTGTGAGAAAATCTGCCTGGACACATTTGTGAGAAAATTGAGCCGAGAGATCTCATAAAAAGCCAAGTGTCTCACAATCATAACAGACAGATATGCATTTGTATGCACTAGATTTGGTATTTGTTCAAAGGTTACATGCAATTTGTAGGATGGTTTGTATTTATTTGTGAAAAATTATCTAGGCTCATTTATTTATATTTGTAAAACACAATACATATTTGTTACTCCACTGCATTTTCGCTCAAATTTACCTTTGTACTTGCACATTGCTTTCTGTTTGTTTGCGAGTCGAGTTTTTCTTTGCAAAGCAGATTGAGTTTGTTTGCAAAATGCTGGATTTGTCTGTTTAATTATGGCACAATATTAACTCCATACTTCTGGGCTTGAAGCTTTATTTTTCGTTAGTTTAGCCTCTGTTTCAAATACATGTAACCCAGTAGAATACCCATCAGGTAATGGGTTATCTAAATTTATTTGTTTTTGTTTGGTTCTAATCCAGAGCTAAAATGTGAATGATATATAGAGCTGGTAAGTCCCGCCCATCCGTAAAACCCCAAGTGGACCTCTAGGTTGAAAAATCGTCAATGCAAGTGAATGTGAGAAAATAATTATTTTCTGGTCCCATTTGAATTGTGCCATGAATGTGAACATATGTTGTCTGTGAATTTTTTATATAATTTTTCATGTTACGAGTTTGACAGTATATTGTATGATTCTTTGGCTAGCAGTTGTGGAAAAGACATAACGAGAAAGACTACATATCGCCTATGTGACGTCACCCCATAACACATTTTCCCTCCACTTGTCAAATCACGGTGCTAATGCTGTGATAATCTATGGAGACAGATCGAGATGCCTGTGTGTTTTGTACCCAAATGTCACCATTCAAACCAAATGGGCTGTTCTTTCTTCAGATTCCCGTCTGATGTAAAAACTAGTTGTAGTCCACAAAGTGCTCTCACACAAAGTCTAACCGTATCAAACTTCTACCCGCTAAATTGTAGCATTCTTCACATGAAAAATTATAATAAAAATTCACAGACAACATATGTTCACATTCATGGCAAAATTCAAACGAGACCAGAAAATAATTATTTCTCACATTCACTTGTATTGACAATTTTTCAACCTAGAGGTCCAGTGGGGTTAGCGGAAGGGGCGGGACTTACCAGCTCTATACATCTCTATATATTATCAGAGAATGTCTAATGGGAAGAGAATTGGCACTCTCTGCTTACTTCCGGTTTCTGGACTGGCTGCAGTAACCTGTCTCTGTCCATGAGGGGGCGCTGGCAGGCGAGTGCAGAATGAATGGAGGTCTATGGCGAAATACCCATCAAAATCCACTTTTCTCAGGATATAATTTTTTGTCTAGTAATTTGAATGTTGTATTCGAAAGGAGATGCAAAGAAATTACACATTGCTGGGTGTTAGATTTTTTTGAGTCACTTGTTTGCTTTAAAAAGTCTTTTAAAATGTCAATGACGTCAT
Source organism: Vimba vimba (assembly GCA_022828995.1). NCBI lineage: Eukaryota > Metazoa > Chordata > Actinopteri > Cypriniformes > Leuciscidae > Vimba > Vimba vimba. The sequence goes on from CM040819.1 coordinate 23,530,208, forward strand.
ACACATCGTACGACCAGAGATACTGCTTTACGGCAATCCTTCAGTCGCTTTGGTGCTTTCGCACTCTGCACTTTCTTTTCTCTCGAGGCATCGACAACACAGCTGACACAGGTAAATACACGTGCTAGAAGAGTTTTTGTTTTGTTTGTTTCTGGTCCCGCTTCGGATGCCACGATGCCATCAAGCGGTATCTCTGGTCGTAATCAGTCCTTCACTGACCAATCAGCGTTCATTAGCAGAATGCTAGCGTGTTATGGGCAACAACAACTCAACCTGTAAGAAATCGAAAGGACATAAGTACTCGTTCATTCAACTTTCGACCTATAACCCATGTTGAACTTGCAAAACCTACAATAAAATCTGAGATTTCTCAACAGCAATCGGGTGAAAGAGACACATTTAGCCGTCTAGCCCCATAGACTCCCATTCAGTCTGCACTCGCCCGCGATCACCTCCAGTGGAATTCTAATGGAACTGCAACCAAGATCGATACAATGGGGCTAATAGGAAGCGCCAAGGCTCTCCGTAGACGGGCTCTGATATTATGTATAAAGGTGTGTGTGTGTTCCTTTAAGAACGTCATTCCTATTTCAAGTTTGATTGCTTGTACATGTGAAAAAATGTGGCATTAACAAACAAGTTATGTGTTTCATTATTTTATTGGTTTATGTGAATTAAGTCCCGGCCCTCACTGGTGTTTTGTGTAACGTGAGTGGTTGTTCTAGAGGAGACGAGATAGATATTGACAAGTGTGGCCAATCGGAAAGACACGGGGAGATTGCGGTAACAAAAAGTTGTTTAAATCGATAATTCATCTGATTAAAACACTAATTGTGCATTGTAAAGTGTGTAAGACAAGTTCTGGAATGAGTATTATTTTGTTTTGTAACAGTTCTCTGTGTATGTTGTATGGGTGGGGGGGTGGCCCACAGTGTTTCGTTATCATTCATATGTTGTTATTCAGTGCACTTAAAAACTGTGATTTTTGACCATTTTCATCTATAGTGAAAGTGTGACAGACACATTCATTAATTTTGACTCATAATATATTGCATATTTGGTGTGATATTGTGTCCATTGGTGATTTGAGATAAAATGTGACCGTGTGAATTAATCACATACTGTTATTTGTATATGATCTAATTTGACTTTTTTATTTTATACAAATTAAATTCTTTACATTTTGTTACTTTCAAAGAGATTTATTCTTTTAAAAGAGATTATACCAGTCCGTTTAAGCATAAGCGAGTATAGTTTTATAGAAATATTAATTCATTTAGTGACACCAGAGGGGCCTAACTTCAACATCTGTAGGCATATCGTTAAAGGAACACTCCACCCATTTGCATTAAGCTTTGCAATGTTAGAAACCCACTCATACTATTGAATGGTCGTGCAACATTTTCTCATTTTCCCCTGAGACGAGAGAAATCTGTATTTACCTCTTTACACTTCCTCCTACAATGATGCAAAAATTGTCATTTTGTGTCATTGTCGGAGGAAGTGTAAGAGGGGGGGATTTCTGTTAAGACTACAGGCACAAGTTCCCACCCTTTCAAACCCGCCCATAGGGGGTTGGACCTAATGCGCTAACAGACCTATCACAGATCAGTGCCAGTGCGTTTGATTTCACCGGCAGAAACCTGCATGTCCAGCCGTCGAGATCGTCCAAAATGTCCGGGATTCAGCTTTGCTTTCTACAGTCGCCATTCATTGTTTACATGCACACCTTTTGTTTCAATCTAACTGAATTCATTCCGATTGGTGAATCTGAATGTAGTGTTTACATGAACATTAAACAAGTGATCGGTTGATGTGCGTTTTACCATTGCTAAGAAAATACCCGCTCCTCCGTGAGAGATACGAGACCAGTGTGTCTCACAGGCGCCGCTCATCAGTAATCACGCCACCGCTTTTGCGTTCTACAGTCGCCATTCATTGTGTTTACTGTGGCGGGCAGGACGAGGCTAGGGCCGCTGGAGAAAGACGCGAGGCCGGTGGCGTGATCGGTTGATGTGCGTTTTACCATTGCTAAGAAAATACCCGCTCCTCCGTGAGAGATACGAGACCAGTGCCTCACAGGTGTCGGTCATCAGTAATCACGTCAGCGGCCTCGTGTCATTCTCCCGCGGCCCTAGTCTCGTCCTGCTCGCCACAGTAAACACAATGAATGGTGACTGTAGAACGCAAAAGCCGAATCCCGGACATTTTGTGCGATGCGATCTCAAAAACCCAGGCAGACTCACAGAGACTAGTTAGCTTTATTTTTTACAACTGCTCTCTAACCGGTAGGCGTGGCTTGGGAGTGGCCTCGTAGAGCAGCGAAGCAAGTGCATTCTGGGAGTTTTTGTCTTTCATCCACATGAGCCAAAAATACATTTTCTGGCTTTTCTCAGTCTAGAAAGCTCCAAATTCAAAAATAATTTCACATTTCTTCAACATAAATGACCCAATTTAAATACACATTCATCTTTCCAGAGGTGGAGTATCCCTTTAATGAATCTGGAGCACTTCTTACAAGAAAGACAGGTAGGGGGCGCTACATAAATACCTAGGGTTTTGTTTATTTTCTTCTAATAGGTTTAAAAAAATAAGCAGATCTAGCAGCTTTTAAGGCCTCTCTGTACGCAATCATGCTCTCTTTCCATGAAATGTGAAATACCTCTAGTTTTGTTTTCTTCCAGTTGTGCTCAATTTTTCTGGCTGCTCTCTTAAGGGCCTGAGTGTGTTCGTTGTACCATGGCGTTGGACTATTTTCTTTAATCTTCCTTAAGGGCAAAAGAGCAACTGTGTCTAAAGTGCTGGAAAAGAGAGCGTTAAAAGTTTCTGTCGCAATATCGAGTTCTTCTAAGCTATCTGGGATGCTGAGATGATGAAACTGATCAGAAAGATTAAAGCAATCTTTAGTGGCAGAAGTGATAGGTCTAACATATTTGTAACATGAAGTCGGCTTTGCAGCCTTGGCTAAATGAAGTTTACACAAGACTAGATAATGATCTGAGATGTCATCGCTCTGCTGCAGAATTTTAACAGCATCAGCATTGATTCCATTGATAATATTAGATCTAGAGTAAGATTACGACAATGAGTAGGTCCTGACACATGTTGTCTAACTCCAATAGAGTTAAGAATGTCTTTAAGCACCAACACTTCAAAAGAATTATATTTGAAACTAGACTTCTTTGTAATTCTGAAAATATTACTATAAATTACAGCAACACCTGTACAGCTTTGCCTTTCAGACGAGGTTCATGTTTATATCCGTAATCTTGTGGGGTGGACTCATTTAAAGTAATGTAATCGTTTGGTTTTAGCCAGGTTTCTGTCAAACACAGCACATCTAGGTTATAGTCTGTAATCATATCATTAACAATAGTGCTTTTGAAGTAAGGGATTGAATATTCAGCAACCCAAGGTTTATCATTTGCTCATTTGTATTCTGTTTATTATTTGTTGAACATGATGATGATATGATGATATCTAGGTGAAAGAGGCTCTATGTGATGGGATTTATCTGACTTATGTGACGTGAGACAGCTAGCAGACGGTCGGTTTAGCCAGTCTGTCTGCTTCCTGACCTGAGCCCCAATTCATGTTTGAGCTCTAAGACTATGTGCCATATTACTAGAGAGAAGAGCAGCACCATCCCAGGAGGGATGAATACCATCTCTTTTCAAGAGACTAAGTAGTCTGAGTTTTTATACATCACTGTTCGTGCTGTAGTTATGAAATAGTATATGCCCAAATATAATTCTGCCGAAAATGCAGCTGCTTGCGTACTTTGTATGTAAATAAGGTGAATACATTGTTTGTATTTTAAAAATGGTAATGTTTACATTTCATGATGCACTCATTAGCCGACAGATGGACTCAAATTAGCAAACACATACAGTGTCTACTTAACCGCAATGTCTGCTACAGATGTTGATATTTGTTAAAGGTCCCGTTCTTCGTGATCCCATGTTTCAAACTTTAGTTAGTGTGTAATGTTGCTGTTAGAGCATAAATAATATCTGTAAAATTATAAAGCTCAAAGTTCAATGCAAAGCGAGATATTTTATTTAACAGAAGTCGACTACATCGAACGGCCCGTTTGGACTACATCCCTCTACTTCCTTCTTTAATGACGTCACTAGAACCGTTTTTTGACTAACCTCCGCCCACAGGAATGCTCCCTCAACTCTACCGAAATTCGTTTATGTACTTGCGCACTTCTTATAACTTACTGTGTTTACTCAGCTCTTACGGTGATTTTCTGAAGTAAAACTGCTTCATCTTTTGTGTGATGTACAATAAACTTTATTAAACTCATCAGTATATGTTTGATCATCATTCAGACAGCAGACTTGTAGGCTATTAATAAATACTGGATACATACAAGCAGATGACAAATACATTATAATAACTGTAATTAAACTACTAAACTATACCTGTTTCATCTCTATACAGCACTCTGACTCTGTAGGCATTATTGTCCGACTCGAAATGAACACCGTAACTGAGAGTTTCTGAGATTATCATATACACATACATGCATACATATATGAAGAGTTCAGATGCAAAAGCCTCTAAGTGCCATCTGACATTTTCTTCTAGAATGATCATTTTTATCAAGCTTGTATATTTAAGTTCAGTAATTTCGCTTAAATGGCAATGTAAATTACCTATTAATTGTCATTTAAGTGAAATTACTGAACTTAAATATATATATATAGAACAGGGATGGGCAACTTCGGTCCTGGAGGGCCACTGTCCTACAGAGTTTAGCTTCAACCCTAATCAAACACACCTGAACAAGCTAATCAAGGTCCTCAGGATTACTAGAAAATTACAGGCAGGTGATTTTTTCAGGGTTGGAGCTAAACTCTGTAGGACAGTGGCCCTCCAGGACCGAAGTTGCCCATCCCTGATATAGAATAAATGCATATATTTATACACACACACACATATATATACATATATACATACATATATACATATATATACACATACATACATATATATATATATATATATATATATACACACACATACATACACATATACATACATATATACACATATATATACATATATATACACACACACACACACACACACACACATATATATATGTGTGAGCAAGTAAAAGGGGCGAATTATTTTTTTCCCAACCTACCACCCCGAGGAGCAGACCACACCCACCAATAAAGTTCAGAGGCTTGTCAAATGAGTTTAAAACAAAGAATTTATTAAAGTCTCAATAGTTAAAATGTCTCTTGAAGCAGGGCAACCGTCTTCTGCTACGGTATGTCTCTGGAAGCAGAACAACTGCCTTTCTCCACAACGTGTCTCTAAGCCCGGCTTTATTCCGAAGTTCCTCCACGCTCCCCCACTTAGAGGGTGCTGCCACCCAGCTGGATTAGTTCCTCCCACAGCAGATAACTGGTAGTACGGTGTCACCGGCTTGCTCCCTGACCCTCAGCTGGCCACTCGGTCCGCCACGGCCCCGTCAACGAAGCCTGGGGGAAATCCACAGCAAACGTAGAGTACTCTTTGAAACAGAAGAAAACACCGCAACACACCAAGGTTCAAGTGAGGTCTCACCACAATCTTCACACCAATAATCAGCAGGCGGTCGACTCAGAACAGTGGCAGGCAGGCGGCGCCGGCGACACTGAGATGGGCTATTCCATTATTTACATGCCAGGGAGAAGACGAACTGGATGGTAGGTTTACAGTTGCATGGCTGGAGTCGAGGGCTGGGATCCTTAAGCTGCAATGCAGACTGATGATAACGAGACACAGTGTAGAATAGTACAGTAAGGCTGGTGAGTCACAACAGCAATGCACACCCAATATGGAAGTCAATAGAAATGTACAATGAGGCTAGTAAGTCGTTGGCTACAGCACTAGCAAGAGAGCAGTAATGCACATCCAGTATGGAAGTCAGTAGAATAGTACAGTGAGGCTGGTGGATCGTTGTCTACAGCACTAGCAAGACAACAGTAATGCACATCCAGTATGGAAGTCAATCGAATGGTACAGTGAGGCAGGTAAGTCGTTGGCTACAGCACTAGCAAGGCAGCAGTATGCACATCCAGTATGGAAGTCGGTAGAATAGTACAGTGAGACTGGTGGATCGTTGGCTACAGCACTAACAAGACAGCAGTAATGCACATCCAGTATGGAAGTCAATAGAATAGTACAGTGAGGCTGGTGGATCATTGGCTACAGCACTAACAAGACAGCAGTAATGCACATCCAGTATGGAAGTCAATAGAATAGTACAGTGAGGCTGGTAAGTCGTTGGCTACAGCACTAGCAAGACAGCAATATGCATATCCAGTATGGGAGTCAATAGAATATACAGTGAGGCTGGTAGATCGTTGGCTACGACACAAGCGGTCAGTCCAAACTGGACGTATACTCATTGACAAAACTTTTGCTCACAATAACGAGGAGGGAGAGACGGAGGACAGGCAAGCATATACTGGCAGCATATTTCCAGCGTTCTACAACTCAATTCAGTCGCTTTATGTAGGAATGTTTACTTAGCTTATCGTAGCCCAGCCGATCTCTCTCTTGCCTCGTCAGATTCGGTAGTCCACAGCCCCAGGCAGTCCGGCTTCCAAGTCACTCGTGCTCGTTGTCCTCTCTTTATTACAAACTCCACCGAACGCGTCTCCAGCGTGTCCAGCCAGCACTACCCCTTGGTCGGAAATCCAGAGCTCGCCGCGAATCCGTCTCACCCCACACTCCGTCTCGCAAAGACTGTAAGTCACCAGCTTAAAAACACATTGTCGAGTCTTGTTAGCCAATCACTAAACCCCACACTTTCCTCCTGCACACCTGTCCATAGTCCATAAATGCCGGCTTTGTTTTGGTCCGTCTTTTAATGCCTCCTCCTTATGGGAAACAAACCTCGGGAATTTTTGTTCCGCCCCACAACATGTGGTCACCTGGTGACATATATATATACATATATACATATATATACATACATATATACATATATATACATATATACACTCACCTAAAGGATTATTAGGAACACCTGTTCAATTTCTCATTAATGCAATTATCTAATCAACCAATAACATGGCAGTTGCTTCAATGCATTTAGGGGTGTGGTCCTGGTCAAGACAATCTCCTGAACTCCAAACTGAATGTCAGAATGGGAAAGAAAGGTGATTTAAGCAATTTTGAGCGTGGCATGGTTGTTGGTGCCAGACGGGCCGGTCTGAGTATTTCACAATCTGCTCAGTTACTGGGATTTTCACGCACAACCATTTCTAGGGTTTACAAAGAATGGTGTGAAAAGGGAAAAACATCCAGTATGCAGCAGTCCTGTGGGTGAAAATGCCTTGTTGATGCTAGAGGTCAGAGGAGAATGGGCCGACTGATTCAAGCTGATAGAAGAGCAACTTTGACTGAAATAACCACTTGTTACAACCGAGGTATGCAGCAAAGCATTTGTGAAGCCACAACACGCATATCCTTGAGGCGGATGGGCTACAACAGCAGAAGACCCCACCGGGTACCACTCATCTCCACTACAAATAGGAAAAAGAGGCTACAATTTGCACGAGCTCACCAAAATTGTACAGTTGAAGACTGGAAAAATGTTGCCTGGTCTGATGAGTCTCGATTTCTGTTGAGACATTCAGATGGTAGAGTCAGAATTTGGCGTAAACAGAATGAGAACATGGATCCATCATGCCTTGTTACCACTGTGCAGGCTGGTGGTGGTGGTGTAATGGTGTGGGGGATGTTTTCTTGGCACACTTTAGGCCCCTTAGTGCCAATTGGGCATCGTTTAAATGCCACGGCCTACCTGAGCATTGTTTCTGACCATGTCCATCCCTTTATGACCACCATGTACCCATCCTCTGATGGCTACTTCCAGCAGGATAATGCACCATGTCACAAAGCTCGAATCATTTCAAATTGGTTTCTTGAACATGACAATGAGTTCACTGTACTAAAATGGCCCCCACAGTCACCAGATCTCAACTCAATAGAGCATCTTTGGGATGTGGTGGAACGGGAGCTTCGTGCCCTGGATGTGCATCCCACAAATCTCCATCAACTGCAAGATGCTATCCTATCAATTTGGGCCAACATTTCTAAAGAATGCTTTCAGCACCTTGTTGAATCAATGCCACGTAGAATTAAGGCAGTTCTGAAGGCGAAAGGGGGTCAAACACAGTATTAGTATGGTGTTCCTAATAATCCTTTAGGTGAGTGTACATATATATATATATATATACATATATGCATATATACATACACATATACACACACATATATATACACCAATATGCACTTATCTTAGATGTTAAATTTTAGAGGATTTCTGAAAGCACGCTGCACTGCTAAGGCAAATGCTACCCAAGTATTTGAAGGTTGAGCAGCGAACTCATTGGCTGCTGATATGGCAGGAACCAATCAGCTGTGCTCTATAGATAACGATGTGATTATGAACAGGTGAGTAAAATGACCTATTAGCCTGCACCATCTACATCTAGAGTTTCATGCCAGAACTTTATATTTAGCCAGATGTAAGGGATCATCTGTTTCTGTTTTGGGTGGGTTTTGCATGTGTTTCAGTTATCTTACTAGAGGTTCTCTCGTATTGCGTAATCTTGCTTACGCACCGGGAAAGGTCGTCTTTTCTCGAAATACTGAAGCCAAAAATTATCCTTAATTTTCATATATTGTCAACGCAGTGCAGCTGCGGCCAGCTGAGCTAGAGCGGCATACTGCGCGCTCATTGGCTGCCGCGCGGCAACTGCTTTAGCCTACCGGTGAGCCCGGCGTGACGTCACGCCCAATGAGGGCGCGCGCGCCCTTAGCGCGTCACAGCCCGCCAGAATGGGCGGCGTCAGAGCGTATAAAAGAGGGCTCGGAGGCTAAATTCTCTGATTTCTGTCTTTTCAGCGAAGCACTCGCATCGCTGTACTCGAGGAGAAGCCGTCGCCGTTGTCCTGCAAGGAACAGCATCGAGCCAGCTTAGGACAGCCTGAAGAAGCCGGACGATTCCTCGCCGCCTTCAGCCTGCCGTGCCAGCTCCGCTATCCGGCGATATCCTTTCTACTCGTTGTGTGTGTGTGTTTTTCTTCCTCAGCACATTCTAAAAGAGCAGAGGCGTTGTTTCAAATGCCTCACACCACGTGCGGCTCATGCCGCGCGCCGCTCAGCGACAGAGACCGCCATCTCATCTGCGCTCTCTGCCTGGGCCGGGACCACGCAGCCATCGCTTTATCTTCGGGCGGCTGTGATTCCTGTGAAGAGCTTTCGATGTCGACCCTGCGGGCTCGACTCGCCCTCTTCACAGAACCTGCTCCACCTGTCTCTGGGCCGTGTAAGAAGAAACGCCGCTCTCAAAGACCACCGGAGCCCGAGATTCGAGTCAGGCTTTCGCCGGAGCCCCTCCCGCGAGCCTCGCTCTCTCCTTCTCCGCCCCCGCTTCCCGACGCGCAGCCGATGGCTCTCGCCCTCGATGCCGCCGCCGTAGGGGATGAAGCGGAGGATGATGCAATACTGGACAGCTGCTCGCTAATGGCGTCGGACAGCGAAGGATGGTCCGGTTCGCTCCGCTCCGCCTCCTCTTCCGCCGTAGAGTCTGGTAGGACCCACGCCAGTGTGGACGCCGAACTTCTCCGCCTCCTCACCATGGCTGTCGAGCACTTGGGCCTCGAATGGTCCCCGCCCGTGGTGCCCACACCGAACAGGCTCGACGGATGTTTCCTGCCCAGCCGCCGCCAAGCGCCAGCGTCCAGACCAGCGCCTTTTTTACCAGAGCTTCACGAGGAGTTATCTAAGTCGTGGAACGCTCCAGTTTCGGCCAGACTTCACTCTCCGGCCTCATCGACTCTCTCCCGCGTGGACGGAGCCGCGGAGAAGGGATATAACCAGATTCCACCGGTCGAACAGGCGGTTGCAGCGCACCTTTGCCCCCCATCCGCGAGATGGCGCTCAAAGTCTGCCCTCCCGTCCAAAGCCTGCAGGACTACTTCGGCGTTTGTCAGCCGCGCTTTCTCCGCCGCTGGTCAAGCCGCCTCAGCCCTGCACACAATGGCGGTCCTTCAAGTTCTCCAGGCCGACCTCCTCTGCCAGCTGGACGAGGGTGGCCCGGACAAAGCCGCCTTAACCGACCTGCGCAGTGCGACGGATCTCTCCCTTCGCACTACGAAGATAGCGGCCCAAGCTATTGGTCGTTCCATGGCTTCGCTTACAGTCACCGAACGCCACCTCTGGTTAACGCTGGCCGACATGGGGGAACAGGAGCGGTCCGTCTTTCTCAACGCCCCGCTCTCACCAACAGGTCTATTCGGCCCAGCGGTGAGTGGCCTCGTGGACCGTTTCTCGGAGGTACAGAAAGCGTCGCAAGCCATGAACCTCTTCCTGCCACGCCGCTCGAGCTCCGCTGCAGGCCGCTCTCATACACAGCCTCCTGCACGCAGCTCCGCTCAGCGCCCTTCTCGACCTCCACCTTCGCAGCAGCGCCAGCGCGGCCGCCCCAGGTCCCACTCCATCAGCCAGCACAGGCCGGCGCCCCCGTGGGGTCCTCGGCCTAGAGTTTCGTTGAAACCCGAGCCTGCGAAGTCCTCCTAGCACTCGTCAGGAGGAAAAGACGGTTGGGTCCCGCCGAGGCCGGACCGCCGTCAAAGCGCATCTGTACTCCTCTGCCAGTCCCCTTCATAAAGGCTACTGCAGTAGTGTTCACCGCAGCCAACGAGCCAGTTTCTCAACTCTCTCGCCTGCACACAAACGCCGTTTTTACGGCGACCCAGATAAATCGCAAAAAGAGCATAGAATCTGGTCATTCGGCTCACGCCGACAGTGTTATGAGTGTAGTAAACATGCCCACGCCCCAGTGTTCATTTCTACACACAAGCACAATCTCCCCGGTGTATCCCACAGAGCACACTCACATAAAGCGCGCATTCGCCGCTTGAGTGTTAAATGTAGGTCATGTGCCCACGCCCCAGCGCTCACACCTACACAGTGCCCGCTCTGTTTCACACACTCAGGGTCCAGTTCTCGCAGAGCCTTCTGCCACTGGCCGTGCGTTAATAAAGAGCCCTGTGCCCGCTACCCAGCGCTCACATGCAAACATTTACGCACCCGCCCTGCCTCCGCGCCGCGAGCTGCCCCATGCAACGCTCTCTCAGAGCGCCGTTCAGCCGGCTGCCACTATCAGCGAGCCCCCGTCTCCCAGCACTGTCACTGCGTGTCTCACGCATTCGCCACTGCAGGCTCCCCGCCCCGCGCTGCGCGGCGAGCGGGACCCAGAGGCCATTCGACCCCTAGCTATGAGTGCGAATGCATGGAAAGCTATCCCAGGGGTGTCGAAATGGGTGCTGAACACGGTAATGAGGGGCTATTCGCTTCAATTCGCTCACCGTCCCCCGCGCTTTCGCGCTCTGGTCGAGACACAGGTGAAGGCAGATGCAGCCCATCTGCTTCACTCAGAGATAGCGAAGTTGCTGCGCAAAGGCGCGATAGAGCGGGTTCACCCTTCTGTTACCGAGGCAGGCCTTTACAGCCGTTATTTCCTCGTACCCAAGAAGGGCGGAGCACTCAGACCTATATTAGATCTGAGATATTTGAACAAAGCGCTCATGAAACGGCCGTTCAAAATGCTCACGACCAGACAAATCCTCGCGCTGATTCGCCCAGGGGACTGGTTTATTTCTCTCGATCTGAAAGACGCATATTTTCAGATTCAGATTATACCCCGTCACAGGCCATTCTTGAGATTCGCCTTTGACGGCCAGGTATATCAATACACTGTCCTGCCGTTCGGCCTGTCCCTAGCACCCCGTACATTTACGAAGTGCATGGATACGGCTCTCGCTCCCCTGAGAGCACAGGGAATGCGAATTCTGAATTATCTGGACGATTTGCTCATCCTGGCGCAATCAATAGAGGAAATCATTTCTCACAAGGATGCGCTTCTCAGTCATTTAGAAAGCCTGGGTCTTTCTGTGAACTGGGACAAGAGCTCACTAACCCCCAGCCAGTCTATCACTTTTCTGGGAATAGATCTGGATTCAGTGGCGATGACGGCCAGGCTGTCAGAACAGCGCGCACGCCGTGTTCGACACCTCGCCGCTTCCATTCAAGTGGGCAAATGTCTTCCTCTGAAGACATTTCAGATACTGTTGGGCCATATGGCATCAGCCGCAGCAGTCCTGCAGCTGGGTTTACTACGAATGCGCCCGCTTCAATGCTGGCTGAAATCGAAAGTGCCCCGCAGATCGTGGATTTCGGGCCGTGCACGAGTCAGCGTGACTCAGGGCTGTGTGTCAGCCCTGCAGCCCTGGCTGGCGGCCGAATGGTACCAACAGGGCGTGATGATGGGGGTCATCTCGCACCGCAAAGTGGTCTCGACAGATGCGTCCAACATGGGTTGGGGAGCGGTTCACGAAGGCAGCCCGATCTGCGGCCCCTGGTCGAATGCGGAGAAAAGCCTTCACATAAACTGTCTAGAGATGCTGGCGATCGAGAAAGCTTTGAAGCATTTTCTACCGCTCCTGCGAGGACACCATGTACTAGTTCGCTCGGACAACATGTCAGTGGTGTCTTATGTAAACCGCCAGGGCGGAATCAGATCCGGAGCTCTGCACGCCCTCACAGAGCGCCTCCTGGTCTGGGCCCAGGGCTCGTTGCGCTCTCTAAGAGCTTCGCACGTGCCCGGTCGCCTGAACGACGGCCCGGACAAACTGTCCAGGGACAACGTCCCTCCGGGAGAATGGGCTCTGCACCGCCAGACAGTCCAGATGCTATGGCATCGTTTTAGCAAAGTGAGGATCGACCTTTTCGCTGCGAGCGACAATGCTCAGTGCCAGAGGTTTTCTCGAAAGCGAGGACGCGCTGTACGCGTTCCCTCCGGTCTCTATGCTGCCTCAAGTGCTAGCGAGGATCAGGGAGACGAGCTGTGCAGTGCTCCTCATAGCCCCGCGCTGGGAAAACCAACCGTGGTTCCCAGAGCTGACGAGGCTGTCAGAGTCAGCCCCATGGCCGATCCCGGTGAGGAGAGACCTTCTCTCTCAAGCCCGAGGATCAATTCTGCATCCCCATCCAGAGCGCTTGTCTCTGCATGCGTGGGAAATCAACAAATATTCGTTGATCTGCCAGAAGGGGTAGTTAACACGATCGCGCAGTCCCCTCTACGAGGCGGCTCTATGCATCTAAATGGTCAGTGTTTAACAGGTGGTGCGCTGGAAAGGGTTCTGACGCTCGGTCCTGTGGAGTCCCACAGGTGTTGAGTTTTCTCCAGGAGCTATTGGATGCAGGCAGGTCCCCCTCCACGCTCAAAGTTTACGTTGCGGCTATTGCAGCGTTCGCCGACTCGGTGCGCGGCCGCTCACTGGGAAAAAAATTAGCTCATTACCCGCTTTCTACGCGGGGCCAGAAGGATGAACCCTCCGCGCCCCCCGTCAGTCCCTATTTGGGACCTGTCTTTGGTCCTAGAGTCCCTAAAAGCGCATCCCTTCGAGCCTTTGGACACTGTGGAGTTTAAATACTTGACGCTTAAGACCGTTTTTCTGCTAGCCCTGGCTTCAGTTAAACGAGTGGGTGATTTACATGCGCTGTCTGTCAGCGCATCGTGTCTCGAGTTTGGCCCTAACGACTCGTTAGTCATTCTCAAACCAAAACACGGTTATGTCCCCAAAGTGTTAGGCACTCCATTCAGGGCCCAGGTTATTTCCCTCTCGGCCCTGCCGTCGTCAGGCAGTGAGGAGGGCAGTAACCTCCTTTGCCCAGTCAGGGCGTTAAGGTACTATGTAACGCGCTCTGCAGCCTTCAGGCTCTCAGAGCAGCTTTTTGTTTCGTTTGGAAGGCGCACCAAGGGTCTCGCCTCCTCGAAGCAGACACTGTCCAGATGGATAGTGGACGGGCTCATTCCACCAGAGGCATGGCCTCATCGTGGGCATGGTCCAGCGGAATTTCCATTCATGACATTTGTATGGCGGCGGGATGGTCCTCCCCCTCTACATTCGTTAGGTTTTATAACCTAGAAGTTCCCGCCCTGCAGGCTAAACTTCTGTCAGTCTAGTCGTGTTCACGTCCTGCTCTTGCAGGCAGGCTGAATTATCGATTAGCTCGTCCATAGAGCTGCACTTTCAGGGTATCAGTATTATTTAGACCGGCTGCGCCGCTCTTAGGTTCCCTATGTGTGCTTATGAACATGTGCTGGCCCGCTCTGCTGGCCACCTGTTTATTTCACCCTTATACTCTTCAGTTTTGGGAGTTATGTGTGATACTTAGGCTCGCACGGCGTGGACAAAGGGTTCCCGGTGCGTAAGCAAGCTTACGCAATACGAGATAACCTCTCGTAAGAGAACGATACTGGTTACTCACGTAACCTCGGTTCTCTCTAGAAGAGGGAACGAGTATTGCGTTCCCTGCCGTGCTTTAAGCCACTAGCTCGCGTCGCTTCAGAAAACAGAGAATTTAGCCTCCGAGCCCTCTTTTATACGCTCTGACGCCGCCCATTCTGGCGGGCTGTGACGCGCTAAGTGACGTGCATCTCATTGGGCGTGACGTCACGCTGGGCTCACCGGTAGGCTAAAGCAGTTGCCGCGCGGCAGCCAATGAGCGCGCAGTATGCCGCTCTAGCTCAGCTGGCCGCAGCTGCACTGCGTTGACAATATATGAAAATTAAGGATAATTTTTGGCTTCAGTATTTCGAGAAAAGACGACCTTTCCCGGTGCGTAAGCAAGCTTACGCAATACTCATTCCCTCTTCTAGAGAGAACCAAGGTTACGTGAGTAACCAGTATCATTTTATCCCATGTTTTTTTATTGATTGTTTGAGTTGTTGCATGTGTTGTTTATTTCATTGATTTGTTTGCCTGGTTATTTAAGCCCTGTTTCTCTTTCTGTTCATTGTCTGTCGTCGTCAGATATTGTTTGGTTGTCCTGTTCAAGTTTTCTAGTTTTAGCATTCTGAGTATTTTGTTATTTTGAGTTTGTGTTTAATACAAGAATTGCTGCGCTTAGATCCTGCCCTTTTTCATCACTGCTGCAACCACACGCTGATACCAGAATTTGATGTTTGGTTTCCATATTTCACTGCAAGATTATTTCAACCATCTATGATGCAGACATTTACATATACAGTGAATATAAATACATCATCTGGAAATACAAAAGCTGACATTACTGTGAGCCATCAATGTTCAGCAATCATACTTTACACAGTACAAAAATTAGGATGTGTTGAGAGTATCCTTAAAACAAAAGCTACTGATTTGTTATCAGTAACGGTCCACTGCAAAAGCCAGGAATGAATGAGCTTGTCAGTTGTTTTATTGACTGTGCATTGAGGGCTACAAAACTAGACCCAAATGATGACATTCATCTGCAGCAGTGTTTGAATTACTAATTTATTCAGTTTATCAGTGACGATTCAACAAGGCATTTCAAATTAACATGAAGTTGGAACAGAACAGCTGGAAATCCATTCATAAGGCACAATAGAAGCAAAAAAGTTAGACTCCCTGTGCGTCCTTTCTCTTACAGCGCTGTTTTCGAGCAGCCATTTTTGAACTTGCATGTCTCGCATGTGCAGCACCATCACAAGGTCGGCCACAAGGCCACACAAAACAATTATGTGCTTTTTTTCCAGCTTTTCATGTCATTTATTCAGTAAAGGTCCCCATTCTGCCAACTCTGTTTTCAGGTCAGGTCAAGAGCTGGGCGGAATGCGCAGCCATGATGGGGCTGAACAGTAAATGGACGTTTATTGCTCACATATATACTTTTTTTTTTTTTTACCCTCTGACCTTGTGTTCTGTGCTGTGACATGTGAAGATATAACTGCTTAGACTAACTTTGGCTGTGGGTGTATTACATTCAGAAGTGATTATATGCCTTTGAAGGGTGTATGGCTCCAGAAAGTGGTTCTTCAGAATACTTTTCATCATCTGTCAAAGTTATAGCTGAAGTGTTAAACTTCTTTTTTTGCATCCTTTTTTTTTTTTTTTTTAAATTGTATTTTTTATAAACCATTTATTAGTTATAGCAATATTAGTTCAATTAATCAAATGGGAAACAAATAGGAAAAAAGATTAATATATATTATTAAACAAATACATACAAAAAAAATGTGTATGCTTCTTTAATAGTGTTTTTCTTTCAACTCCTTTATTGGAGAAACAGATCAAACAAATTTACAGCATAATAACACCAGCAGTAACAGTTACAAAAACAACAAAAAGCCAGGGTATTATGAAGGTTTTATAGAAAGTTCATAATAACAACTTATGACAAGACTTTTATAAAACCACAGATCAAGGGTTTTCACAATTTCTGTTTACAGAACCAAAGTGAATTTGCAGTTGAAGTTACACTTGGCAAACCATATGCAGATTTATGACAACTTATTTGGGTCATATAAAAAAAGCATGATAGAAATGAGTTTGTTTCCATGGAACGGGGGATTTCAACTGCAGCCTGCTTGTATTGTGTGTTTTCTCTCATTTGTCAGGTTAATTCAATGCCTATTAAATTTTATCAGTGCAAGTCTAGGCTAATTAGGCTAATTGATTGATTATTTCCATTTCTTAGCCACCAAGTTTAGCCTTTTAAATTGATAAATTTAAACACAAATAAAAATGAATTAATGAATAAAACTTTATGGATGGACAAGACAAAAAAACATCTTAAGATTTGAATAGGGCCCAATGGAGAATTAAGGACGCATCCTTGACTAAACAGCATTTGCTGTCCAGTGGTGATGTAGGATGTAGTGGTGAAATTTGAAGCAGCACAACAAATATTGTCCAGTTTGACAAGTAAGAAACATTTGTAAGAAAAAGTATGGTTGTTTTGAATTACCTTTAATAAGGATGTTTGCGTGCATCTAAGTGCCCTGCTTAGACATTTATGTTGTTTGGAACGTTTGTGTGTTTAAAATACTGTATTCTAAGACTGTAAACAGAGAAAAGAAGGCATTATTTGTCTCATTATGTTGTTTGTTTGCAAAAGATGATGTAGTTGATTATTAAAGGTAGAATAGATATATATTTTGCTGCCTATAAGTTGCCAATAAAATGTAAATAAATGAATTTATAAGTAAATGAATGAATTAATTAAAATAATGATGTTTTATTAACAAAGTTCGGGAGGAACACGTTCAAATAATCTATCCAATCATCACGTCATTCCAGCCAGCTGTCAACAATCAGTAATCAACAAGTCTCCCCAATCAGCAAAATGAGTAAAGGCATATATATATATATATATATATATATATATATATATATATATATATATATATATATATATATATATATATATATATATATACTGTTACTTTCCTAACTAGAAATACAGGGGGAGAACTCTGGGTTCGGGCCAAAATACCGAGCTCGGAGCCCTCCCCTCGGACAGCACGCCATATACTTTACACTGATCTGATTATTTGTAAGTGTGAACTATTTTTTTTTTTTTTTTTTCAACATATGACCATATTTCAAATGAGAAAAAAGTTTAAAAAATGTTTTCATTTTATAGTTCATTTTGTTCTCATTTTCACTTTTTAGTTAATTTTGTTTTAATAGGCCTATATTACACTTGACATTGTGGTGCCTTAATGAAATGGACCTGACTACAATTTTGCAGTTCTCTCTATTTAGAATACATTATGAATTTAGGAAAAATGGCCAGGCTGTCCAGTCAATCCATTATTTTGCAATTAATGTTGCCACTGTGTCAAGAGGAAATGCAAAATGATGACATCAGTCTTTACAGTATTGTATTTGTGTTTATATTTTATACTATATAATGCTTTTAGCAATTCTGGATGCAAGTAAAGAAATGTCTGTGAAAGACTGTTGTTAAATAGCCAGAGATAGTTAGTCCTGACTAGCCACCAAATATGTACATTGGTTTTTATTAATTTCATGAGACAGAACACACACGCCACATCATCTGAACATCTCTGTTTATTTTCTACCCTTTCATCTCATAAATGAGAGCTGGATTATGGATATAATGAATTATGCATAACCCAAACACTGAGCTCTGATGCATATTTCTGTTGTCTTGTCTGAAGTATTTGACCTGATCAAATATTAATCTTTGATTCCAAAAATAAACCGGAATGCATTTCAGAAATTCAGATGATCTGTTTTCGGCTGTGCTTGTCAGAAAGAGCCCATCTGGTGAGAAGGGTGGGTAAAGCATTGTCTTGCTCATCCCTGCAAATTAGTCCAAAAAAAAAAAAAAATGGATTAAAGGAGCTTCATTCTAAAAGATTTATTGAAGACCTTTTGCGCATTATTTCCACTAAGAAGGCAAATGACTGCAGCAGTAAATATTTTCATAATGATGCAGTGCATTTTATTAATATATTGTATGCTTTGTTTTAGACCACACACATACTCATGGAACCACGAATGTACTCATTCGCACTTATGTGCTAAACCTTTATTGAAGCTTTTTGGGATTGTTGTGGAGAAAATAAAGCTACAAAGAACCTTTATGCTGCTTCATCATGTATCTAACCAGACATGTGGTGAACTAGTCCCCCACTGGCAACCCCAAACTGATTGAAAGTCAACAGTTTTCTTTATAGTATAAAACAAGTCGCACAGGTATATTTGTGGCAATAGCCAACAATACATTGTATTGGTCAAAATTATTGTTTTTTCTTTTATGCCAAATATTATTAGGATATTAAGAAAATATCATGTTCCATGAAGATATTTTGTAAATTTCCTACCGTAAATATATTATATTTGTGAGTGAATGCAGCACAATCGCGAACATAAATGAACAACTTTAAAAGCGATTTTCTCAATATTTAGATTTTTTTGCAACCTCAGATTCCAGATGTTCAAATAGTTGTATCTCGGCCAAATATTGTCCTATCCTAACAAACCATACATCAATGGAAAGCTTGTTTATTCAGCTCAAATAAAATAAAAAATACCCATGTGGTTTTGTGGTCCATGGTCACATATATAGCCTCTGCTAAAGATAATTTATGAAATATGATGAAATCCACAAATTAAATTTATTAAATTTATATATGTGACCCGTGCTGGCAAAATGAGTCAGAATAAACAACTTTTAAACTAAGTTTTTGTTATTTTCACATTTCCATTGAAAAACTTTCAAAATTATGTATGTTTGAGCTATATATTGCAAAGTCAATATTGAGAAATATCTAATTAAAGTTTTCTGAAGGTTCCAAAACAAAATCACCAAGCGACCACACCATCTCTGGTAATAACACCAAATTTGGCACACACCTAGTTAAAACCAAATTAACTCATTAACTCAATGAACTTAATGAATTTCTGTCAGGTCCATTAAGTCAAGAACACACATGACAATACAAATTATTTAGGAAATTATTGAATAAATTGCAATTCAAGTTGATAAATTCTGAATTAAATTTTGGTGGTATGGCTCTGTTCAGGGAGTCCTCTGACCTTTCATGAGCACCATGAAATAGCAGAGAGTCAGAGGACAGCAGCAGCATTAGGGAACTCTCACACAGTTTAGGATTGGGAGAGCTGAACTACTCCCCATATGAACAGAGCAGCAACGATGACAGAAAAGCAAATGCCACGTTATACACGACAAGGAGGAGCTGGTGAGGTGGCGGGCTGCAGAGAAGTGAGCATCAAGCAGTTAGGAGCGAACTGAATCTGCTTAAAATAGGGCGCCCTGTTTTGAGCGTAGCCATTAGCAGCGAGGGGAGTTGAACAGCTGATGCGCTGATGCAGATCAGCTGATGCAGCTCAGCTGAGCAGAATCAGCTGATGAGACAGTGGCCAATAGCAGCGTCTTGACTACTTGGCCTGCCAGAACTGACGCTGACGCTCAATTCATTAACTCAAAGTCGACCAAAAATTACATTATCAGCTCCTAATTAGCCTGTGTGCATTCCGACTCATTTTGCCAGCACGGGTCACATGTGTGGTATTTCAGGTATTTTTAAACATATCTATTTATTTATCTATCCATTCATCCATCAATCAATTTCTTAGTCTGCAAGGCCAACAAACTTTAATGTAAATTAATCAAGTCAATGCACATTTTTCAAAACTTCATAAAAAGGGCTTTTTCAAGCCAACATTTCTCATTATAATTTGAAGTTATATGAATTTCTTTGAATTTAAATTCAAATAAAACTTAATTCTGCTTTCTTAGATTTAAAACTGAAATTGAAATTCTGCGCCCTGTTTGCTACCTCAATTCAAATTCATTCCAAATTTAGGAATTGCATTGGAATTTAAAAGGCATTCTCAATGAGTTCTGAATGTAGTTCTCCAGAAAATGATGGAGAAATTACAGAAAAACTCAATGTAAATTGTGTTTGGTAAAAATACTAAATGCAGATGTGTATTCTATTTAATATAAATGTAGATAGATATAGGCCTACTTATTTTCTATTTAATAAAATACCAAGGCTGGATTTCCAGATAACGTTGTCTCTTAGCGCACTAC